>CM052901.1:99256345-99286345 GCA_028534135.1 Potos flavus | reverse complement strand
AGGAAGGAAGAAAGAAAAGGAAAGCAAGAAAGAAAGAAAGAAAGAGAAGGAAGGAAAGAAGGAAGCAAGGAATATTGGCTGATATGTAAAAAATTTGATTAAAACTATAAGCCCAATTAGAATTAGAAGCATCTCCAGGACCCCCAAGCAGAAGAAATCTGAAGGCTACCCAGTCAAGATTCACCATAATCATATTGCTTAAAACCAGATGCAGCAAGAAATCTTCAAAGCAGACAGGGAAATAAAAAGACATTTTATACACAGCAAGAACATGAGAATGTCAGAGATTTTTCTGAAAACATACAAGACACAAGAAAATGAAGGGAGATTTTTAAACTACTAATTAAAAAAAAATGTTAACCTAGAATTCTATACCTAGCAAATACCTTTCATGTGGGGATGGAGACAAGCCGACGATTAAAAGTCTGCAATTTGAGGGATTAAAAAAGTAGGGCTTTTCCTTTTAAACACCACTTTCATCTGTTTATTTTCAATCCTTACCAGCGACTGCATCTTTTCTCTCTACAGAATATCACAGAAGAGAACACAAAAGACCTCACAGAATCGCAGGCAAGTGTAAGCGAGTGCTTGCCAGGGAACCCCGACACCGTGGAGGGAGATCCACGTGCTTGCTGTGCAGGGCAGCCCCTGGGCTCGTGGCCTCAGCGCTGCCCGCTGGAAACACAGGCTCCGGGGGCCCACAGCGCACGCCCACTGAATCCGAACGTGCACGTCTAGGAGACGCCCAGACAATCTGTGCGCACAGTGGAGCGTGGGCCAACCCGGATGCTGGACTGGGACTCTGCAGGGGGCGTGGGTCTCCCCGTGACTCATCCCTGGTTTCGTACTCCAGAACTCTGGGCTTCTGACCCACGCTGACCCACTCTCCAACTTCACACCCCTCACAAGACTCGTTTCCCTGAGCTCGTGAATGGAGTCAAGTCTTCCCAAAGGAAAGGCACACAAATCTCCTGTCCTCAGACGCTGAGCCCCTGGCCACAGCCCCTTCTCTCCCCTTCTCCCGCACGCATGGTCTTCGTGAAGGAACCTAAACATACACAAACAGTTGTGTGTATTCGGTCTGCATTTCTTCCCGTACTTTCTATCTGACAACCCAGAGTTGGAGAGATTGATGACCCTCCACGGAAACCCTCTGATCTGTTTCCAGTCACCTCGCCAGGACAAAATTCCTCTTCAGTCTGTAGCCTCACTGACCTATCACAGAGTTGAAAAATGTTAACCTTGCCCTTCCCTTCAGAGTAAAAATGCCCGATAGTCACTCGATATTTCCCATGTTCAGACACTGGTTAAGTGTTGTACGTGCCATCTTTCATATTTTACTTAAATTCGATGCTCTTACAATTTCCAGCACATTCCCTTAACTCCTTCTACCTGCTCTGTCCCTCTCTTATGACAAGATAGGTCTTCAAATCATTCAGAATAATCTCCAATCTCAGCTTTTTATCAACTTTCAAAATTCATCCACTGTCCTCTAATTGAATCTCATATAATTCTATATTCCCCCAGCATCATATAAAAATTCATTGAAAATGGAGTTTCATTATTTCAAAAAATGAGGGGGGGGAAAGAGCCTACATTCCATGGAGAACATGCCCCATCTAGCCAATAAATTACTGAACAACCCTAAAAAGCCACTCAATAGGCTAGATTTTCTCATTTTCCAGGGCTATAAAATTTGATATAATGAGGATAACTTCCTTTCTAAGATGACAGGTAAAGGAAATCTCACAACAATTGTAAAACTTCATAAGCATTCCTCGAAACGCTTCCATTCCATGACTCCCACTGTCCCCTAAATTGAAAGGGAAACGAGGACAGAGTCAGCACTTTCCACCACCGCCCAAAGATCACAATCCAGAAATATAAGGAACACTTTCATGCGTTACAAGAATGTAAAAGGTAAAGACTTATCATTCCTAAAAATAAGTTTACTATGTATAATAATAAAAACCAGCATTTTTTGAAAACGTGCTCCGTGCCAGTCACCCCCGCCTCCAACCCCCGAGTCGAGAGCACTCCTGGCCGCTCACGGGATTTCAGCACGGAAACGGAAGCTTCAGGAGAAACCTTCCACGGACTCCACACTGACAGCCTCCAACACACGGGGGCTGATTCTGGTGTCCGCCCCCCAGCCCCTACACACACACCCGGGCATAGGACGTCGTTGTCTTGTTCGGCACTCAACAACTTCTCCCCGTGCAACTTAACCCTTTCACTGCTGCCCCAGACACGAGGAGGTGCGGCTTCCGTTCCCGCACGGAGACACTTACTGCGTGCCCTACACTGTAAGGCACAGAACCGCGGCTCGGAGCGCTGGAACGGTAACAGGTTTTGAGTGTAAGAATGCCCCTGTAGGAGCGTGATAAACGCCAACAGCTTCAGTTTCTGACGTGTGTTTCCAGGAGGACTGGAACATTCTATGGCCCGGGGCACCCGAAGTCGTAAGGAGCCTTGTTGCTCCTTCAGTTCCTTGAAGTGCCCTTAATTGACGAGGATTTTGCATAATCAAAACTCCCTTCTTCAAGGGTGTTCCAGCACAGATGGTTGGCCAACAACGTTACATTAGAAACAGGCTCAGATTTATTTCCTGCTGGGGGGAGTACAACCTCCTCCTCCACTCCGTCCTGGGCCAGGGAGCAGAGTTAGGAGGGGCTGCCGGGGGCCGCACACAGCGGAAAAGAGACCAGCACGTGGATTCCAGATCCTCTTCATCTACCCATTAAATATGGAATCTTGAGCAGAAAAAAACCATTTCCTCCTTGTGTGTCAGTCCTGTTGCCCATTAAGTTCACCGAATAAAATCCAGGCTAAACTTCTTATAAGAATCGTTGTGAAAATGCAATATAATAAGCTTGGAAAACATTTTGAAAAACAAAAAACACAAAGAAATGAGTCAGTAATCCTATCTGCATTCGAGTGCAAACCTCCTTCTTCTTCCTGTGTTCCCACTGACAAGAACGGGCTCTCTCAGAATCCAGGTTGATCCGAGAGCTTTCCTGTGAGCCCCGGACACGTGTCTCGGTAGTGGATCCCGGACAGGGAGGGGGCCTCGGCTTCTCCGTGGCCCTAACGCACGCGTCACACTGCCGATGTGGACAGCCCAGTGAGTTCCCGCGAGGGTGTAGACATCGTGAAATCAGAAATGTCATTCCTAAAGATGAGAGCTGTGTCCTCCAGCAAGGCGCTCCCTCAAACTACCACGTCTCACGTTTCCTCAAAACTAAGACCACGGCAATTGTAATAGAATGATTTTATACCATTAAGAAAGAAAAAGAATACTTTCCTTGATCATTTAGATGCCAACAACTGTAAGAAGGGAACATTTAAACGTGAAGGAATGTGCATTTTATGACCAGGAAGAAAAATGATTTACTATGGTTTTTAAATCTTTAAAAAAAAAAAAAGTAAGATGGAGATAATGTTTAATTACTAAACTGAAACAATAAAGCATGACCTATGTGTTGGTCGTGACGCCCCCTGCTCCAAAAACTGACACGGGAAAATTTCTCCCATGTGATCCACAGAAGGAATCCTGCAAGATTTCACCTCTAACATAGTCCACTTTTTCATCTAAGGAATAACATCCTTAACTCTGACAGCTGCTTGAAAGGAGCAAAAGCAGAGCTGTATAAATAATCAGATGAGAAGTTAACGAGATCAATGTGTGAGGTGGCCACAAACCCATTCTAGATATGTGATTATGAACACGCCTCCGAAGATCTCTTCGACGGAGGAAAATTGATTTTGTGACTAAAATACCAAGAGTAATCAAGCTTTGTTTCGAAACAGGTGCTGGGCGTACAGGTCAGGAAGCAACAACATTCTGAAGGGTCCAGCTGGGTCATGACAAGATGAGGACCGTTCCTTTGCTTAGGGCAGGAGTTTGGAAACTTCTTCTGCACAGGGCCACGCGGGAAGCAGCCTCAGCTTCGTGGACCTTCGGACCCATCACGCATCCTCAGCTCTGCTGCCGTGTGGCCCGAAGCGGCCTCGGACAGAATGCAAGCAAGCTGGTGAGGCCGTGTTCCTATACAACTTTACTTAGAAAAACAGGAGGCAAACCATGCCTTAAACGACAAATAAAGCTCAGAGTGTTTCGCAAATCAACACAGTGGGTCAAGCCTATCTAACAGTTTAGCTGTCCCACTTGGAGAAGAATAAACTCCAGAGTCCTTCTGGGTCTAAACGTTTACAAAGGGAAAGCTCCGTAGGTTCATGATAACAGGGCTCTTGTAGGCACTCATAGCAAGTCAAGGGGTAAGTGAGAGGAAGAACGGGATTGTCTTAAGGCTGCTTCAATAAATGATCAGCCTCCAAAACACTGAAATGGGGATCAGTCTTTCAGGACTCCGTCTCCGTCAACGTAAGAGGCAGACATTAGCGCAACACAGAAAGAAACAAGACACAGAGATGAAGACCGCTGAAAGGAACTAAAATGGAACAGGGAGGCTCGAGTGGTGGGACCAGTGGGCTGAGGTCTGCCCACAAAGGGCTCACACAAACCGGCCTCTACTTGTCCCACCTCTCCAGTTCCACTCGCCTCTCCTGCCAGAGCAGGAATCGCCACTGGTCCGTGAGTCCCATTTTAATCAACGGGATTGGGTTCAGAAGACCTCACAGTTGTTTCAGAGAGAAGAGCTATTACAGAAGTGTGCTATCACGTTTGAAATCTCCAGGGAGAGAGGTTTCAGATGACTTTCAATGACATCTTCCTGCTCAGGGATCAGATGTCACAACATCAACCCAGCATGACTGTATTAAGGGATCCTGCATTGATGAAGCCAACGACATGGTCCACCTTGTTCCTCCAGATCCCACGACAGTCTTGCCGGCCTTGAAAAAGTAAAGAGCCATGTTGTGAGCAGCCTGGGGAGGGGGCGTGGGAGTATGTGGTGAGGACCTGCAGGCAACCTCCAGGTGTGACAGTGGCCTCCAGCCAACAGCCACCGAGAGAATGGGACCTCAGTCCCACAACCGTAAGGAATGAATTCTGCCAACAACCGCAATGAGCTTGGAGGCAGACTGTGAGCAGATGCGGCTGAGCCCCCGGATGAGAAAGCCAGCCCGGCCGACGCCCTGACGACAGCATCGCGGGACCCAGAAGCAAAGAATGCATTTAAGTCATGTCCAAACTCCTGGCCCACAGAAACCGTGAGATAAGAAACGTGTATTGTTTTAAGCCCAGAAGCTTGGGGCCGTTTGTTACTCAGCAAGAGATGACTAATATGAAGATACATGAAATTGAATGCCAGGTCAGCATATGTTTTCTGGAAAAGTTTGGATGGATCCCTGAAGAAGCCAAAATGTTTTGGGGAGAATGGATGGATAATACGTCAGCTGCCTTGAGGGAGCACAAAAACCATGACTGGTGCCCCTGTCTCACCCCCACCACCCAGAAGAGGGCTGGATGCAAAGACGTGGGAAGGTTCTTCTTCTATGGGAGTCAACATTCAACCATTAGCTTAGCGATGAGTGTCCTTGCAGAGCAAGTGGGCTGAATAACTTTGACCCTCTGCCAGTCCTATATGTCATTCAAGGCATTTCATTGTTCACAATTACAAAGTGCTTCCCAAGACTTCGGCGACGGTAGCCCTCGGGTCCGAGGCGTTTCCAGCAACACAGACATCATCGTGGAAGAGGCAAACCACCCCATTCCAGCGGCCCGTCACAAAACGCGGAGGAGAGCTTTCAAAGCAAAGTACAAGTGAGCTTAGGAGAACCCCACATCGATCATGTTCGTGCTGTGAAACACTTCCTGCCCTGCACTCTTCTGAAACCATACTGAACACTGCGCTACGAGAACCCCCCATCACTGTGCAAGGGAAATCGAGCCACAGCCGCACAAGGGAAGGGTGTGATGCTCGGGGGTTTTGTTTCAGGCTGGGTCTTTCTGCCTAAAGTGGGGGAGCCGTTGGACCTGACGAACTCCCACTGCCCAGCCCTGCACGCCTTCCCAACATAACTCTCACGGACTTACTATATGCCTTTACTTCTCTCCGCGCGTATGGGGAAGGTCAGTGGTGTCGGGACCGTGGAGATACTCTGTGCATCCTACAAACTGATGGAGCTCTTATTATCCCAGGTCCACGTTCAGACCCTCGGAATAGAATCTGCGTGCCCTCCATGGTGCAACACAGGCCGCAGGATCCCAGAAGCACCTCGCACATGGAAAAGGCTGGGTCCCTCGGTCTGTCTGCAGGAGCTTGGAAGGGTTCCCTGTCAGCCTCCAGCTCCCTTCAGAGAAGTCCCAGGTCATCCTTTTGGTCCGGTGCCACAGGGCCTCCCTTCTGGTCCGCTCCCCACACCCCTCGATAGAGCTGCTTTGGTTGCTAGAGGGGACCCTTCAACCACTGTTCCCCACTGGCCCTTGTGGACCGTCCCACTGTCCTTTCTGTGAGAGGCCGGCAGGCAGCAGGCAGGCTGGCCCACGTCCTCCTGGCTGCGTGTAAGCAGATCCCAGGCTGGGTCTGAGCCCGGACCCCGACTGTCCAGCAGAGTGGCTCCCCCCTCTACAGCAGCACTGGGGGTTTCAGACAGCAGGTGTCCGGGGCACTAACACTCTCTATCCTCGCCCTGCAAACACCAGCCAAGTTAGAGCCTCCTGCACAGTTCAAAGTGGGCAAGCCTCCTGCCCAGGATATGGGAGCCCACAGGGGGAACGATGAGCGGAAAACACCGAGAACCCCGCTACTCCTAAAACGGCTGGCTTCTCCCAAACAGCATGAGAACGTCCACATCAGGCTGACAATTAATCATACAACAGCCGTGACGGAAAGTAGGGAAACAGCAGCAGTTTCTACCTCGAAGACGGTCCTCGTCTCTACGCATATGTCATAAAGTTGATTCCAATCACGGAAGCACGGGGCAGCTAGGTTTTAAGGAAGCTCGACAGTGTTTCTCCTTTCTACATGAGTTCACAAGACCCACACAGCCACCCCTCCCTGCAGTCAACTGAGGTCCCCGGCCCGCAGCACAAGGCAGCGGCGCTTGGTGCCAATGACCCGAGCGGAGCACTGTCGGACAGCCGCTGCGTCCGGGGGCCTCGGGGCACGCGAGGGGCGGCTTCTTACCTCACAGAAGCTCTGGCACTGCTGCTTCCGCGGGTCCCAGGACTCCCGGCAGGGCTCCAGGCACTGGGGGATGAACAGTAGAAGGAAAGAGAGACATGGATGAGAAACAGGGCCAAAGGGAAATCACCTGCACCTCTTACCTTTCCGGGCCTGCTTCTGCTGGGTGCTTTCGGCAAGCCCGCTACTCGGTGCATCATCGGAGTGCTGTGGAACGGGCATCTGAGCGAGAACATCGAGACAGAACAGAGACAGAAGACGTCTATGTCGACACGACTGAAAGAAGTCACGCAGTCGGGAGGGGACACATGGGAGATGGTATTCGCCATCTGATAGTCACCATCAGGCAGAACCGTTCGGATGAGAAGTATGTGTACTCGGTAAGAAATGTTCTCTACGGGCGCCTGGCTGGCTGGGATGGTGGAGCGCACAGCCCTTGATCTCGGGGCTGTGAGTTCGAGCCCCACGTTGGGTGTAGAGAGGACTTAAAAATAAAGTCTTAAAAAAAAATGTTTTCTAAAGGTTGTTGTCACAGATGAATTTTGGTTTTTCAGAAACTTTAACATGAACTTGCTTTACAATTGGCAACCGAGGACTATTCTCTATATAGTCTACGCTATTATAGTCTATAGTATATATAGTCTATACTATAGTCTATAATATGTATAGTCTATACTATATATAGTCTGCAGGGGATTGGGTGAAGTTGCATCGTATTAAATATCTATATATAACATAATTGTTAACTAATCTTTAGCTCAATGGATCTCACAGCATTAACATGCACCCAATTCAATTACTCTATTATAATATATTGAATACGACATAACATATTTACCAAATAAATATTAGAATATATTGAATCAACCTAAATATACTGAATAAACTCTCTGACATGAGAGTTTCAGAATAGAGAATAAAGTCTGAATGTATGTTTAAAATGTATTACCGTATACAGTAACAAATCAAAGATAATAACTAGGCTCCATTATTCATTAATGATCATAATAAATAGTTAATAATAATAATGTATAGTATATATAACAGTATATGTTATATATATTAAATCTATATGCACTTATATATGTAATAATAAAGAATATTGTTGAATAAAATATATATACATGGATATATAGTTTTTTAGTATATATAGGATATATATTACTAATATGTATACATGTATATATAACTTATTACTATATATAGTACTACTATAATAATATATAAAATATAATGCTTATATCGTATATCTATATTGTATACATACTGTACATATACATTATATATACACTATACTACTACACCATGGAACTATATATAAACACACATATATGTATACTACAGCACTATATATGGCACATATACTATATATACTACATAAAATGCAGTACCTAATATAATATACAGTACTATACATACTATATACAACATATAGTCATAAACAAGAGATCACAGCCAGTCTTCATGGTTGAAATTAAAATGTTACCTTAATATGAACAGAGATTTGATTTTATGCTTTAATTAGTAAAAATGAATATTCTCATATAGTTAAATGTCAGTTCTCTAAACACTGGCTTACCGCTGGTTCCCATCAGGTCATTATTATTTTATCTATATGATTTTTATTTCATTATTGATAAATTTTCCAATCAGGATCAAAGTTCTCAGTTAAATTCCAGATAAATATACCCTAGAATTCGGGGGATATATATATATATAAAAATATATGCATATTTTTTTCAATGTTTTCTCACTCCACTTGGTAGTCGCCTCCCCCTCTGTTTTAAAATATAATTTAAACTCTAAAACTCTCTACCGTCCATGTGTCAGCTGCCAATGTGTCCTAGCAATGCTGCTCACAGTGTGACCAATGACCGATAATATGAACATCACCTTGCAGTTTATCAGAAATGCAAACTCATGGCTGCCCCAGACCTAGCGTCAGACTCTCTGGGATCAGGGCCCAGGAATCTCTGTTAGCAAATTCTCCAAGAAATTCTGATGCTTACTAAACTCTGTAAAGAACTGCCTTATTGCAGTAAACATTTCCCAATATATACGTGTATCAAATCACCACATCATACAACTTAAGTGAAACAAGGTTGTGAATCGTATCTCAATAAAGTTGGGGGAGCAGGAAGAATTGCAACAGAATTTGATGGGGAAAAAGTCCATAGGGCCACCTGGGTGGCTCAGTTGGTTGAGCGACTATTGATTTCAGGTCAGGTCAGGGTTGTGAGATCAAGTTCCAACTCAGGCTCCGCACAGAATATGGAGCCTGCTTTAGAGTCTCTCTTTCCCTCTCCAAAAAAAAAAAAAAAAGAGTCCATATTGTCCCTTTGTTTTATTTCTCACTAAGTAAGACCCAATCTATTTCTTGTAAGAATATTTTAGATTTTATATTCTTTAATGTTTCATATGAACAATTCATTTTTTAGTTATTTTAATTTGTAAAATTTGAGCTTCTCACAATACTTTTCCAAGACTTACACAAGCTTGTCCCAAGTTTCCTGGTGTCCACCTCTCCCAAGCATGTTAAAACAAATACACAGTTTTTTGCCAATATAACAATTGTAAAAGAACATTATTTTTCTAACAGCAGTGAAGTCACTTAAAAACTTGTCTCCTGGGGTGCCTGGGTGGCTCAGTCAGTCAAGTTTCTACCTTCGGCTCAGGTCATGGTTTTGGGGTCCTGGGATGGAGCTCTGCATGGGGCTCCCCGCTCAGCGGAGAGTCTGCTTCTCCCTCTCCCTGTGCACCCTCCCCCAGCTCCTATGTGCACACAGGCATGTGTGCATGAGCGCTCCATATCTCTAATAAATAAATAAAATCTTTAAAAAAAAAACTTGTCTCCCTTACATATTTTATGAGTTCCTTCAAGAGTTAGCTTTGTTTCCTAAAGGTATGTCTGATTCCTTATCCTCGGACCTCTCTGTATTTGTTTTAAGACATTGGCTCCGAGCCAAAAAAGTTTAATGGTCACTTAATAAGTACATCTAGACCGAATTCCTTCTCAAGACCATTTGAAGTGAATAAACGGCACTCTTCAGATACCTGGAGATTTTGTTCATTTGGAGACGTGTCCTAATGATGCGGGAGGAACCCCTCCGTAAGATCTGGGGATTTTTCATGGGCATAAATTCAGCTACTTACAAATTAAATCCTTATCATTTTATTCAAGAAACATCCAACAAACATTCATTCCATATGAAACTGCTCAGTGCGATGTGGCTAACACTGTCTCAACATAATTATGTCCATCTTGCTTTGGATCACTGCTGAAAATGTAAATTGTGACACAGGCTAACTATGCATGTGCTTAGTGGCACTGTCACAACTATAGACATTGGTGCATTAAAAAGTGTCAATCCTGGGAGAGCTCCACAATTCCACATAATCCTATTCCTGCCAGGCTGTGGAATAAATACCTTATATAAAACAAGTATCACTTACAAAAAGAGGCATACTTGTGAAACGCTAATGGAAGCAATACATAACACACTTGTCTTCTTGTTAATCTAGCACTGCTATCTGCCAAGTCCAGCATCAGCAGATGCAATTTATTTAAAGTTCTATTTCAATTGCATGCTTGCCTCATTTCCAATAACCAGTCATCATCAGTGTCTAAAGATACATCACAAAATGTTATTAATGACAGCCAACATTTTCTTTTAATAATCCCTCTGTGAAAACTATCTGACAAGAAAAGCCTGGATATGGAAATTCAAGTAAATCTTTGCAGGATCCATTTGCCAAAGCTCAATTTCTTTATAGTGCTCTTAGCCAGGTAAAATGATTGCAATAAAAGCCAAAGAGGGGGGTAAAAAAGCCCAACCATTTCTCTCTACTTCAAACAGGAAGAAAGAGCATCCTGTTTCTCCAGATTAAAAAAAAAGGGGGGGGGAGGGGTGTGTCAAGAGGGCATACTTAAATCTCATTTCCATAAGAAAAATACTACAAGCAGACAACTGCTTTGGAATTTTTACTACATATCACAACTGTAAGTGCCCTGATCAAATCACCAAAAAAAAAAAAAGAGAGAGAGAGAGAGAGAGAGAAACCCACCAAAAAAAGTAACTGAATTTACTATTTTAGCAAGTGTTTTAAGCTTTCACACTTTAGGATGATCAACAATTTGAAATTATCTCTTCCCATGTTACTGCCTCAAGCCAAACAAGGCAAGATTTAAAAGTTCAGAGAAAATTTTTAAAAGTCAGCTGACAGAGCTAATCACGTAGATCATCATTTGGAAGGTAGGCACCAATTATTTTTCACTTAATCTAGAAAGATACATTTGCAATATCAGTCCCTTAGCTGATAATTCTATATTACATTTATACTTTCAAATACACAGTAATATAAAACACATACATAAAATATTGTATAAAATGTAAGATACATGAGCACTGAAACTTTGTGACATTTACTACAATATTCTTAGCAGCTCAATAAACATCTGTTAAATAAATTTATTGATAAGTTTCCATGTTTTCATAGGCAGTTCCTGGAGTTGGCACGCTCGTATTTGAGCGTGGAAGTATTTCTCCAGGGACCACGCAGATACTGAGTGAGAGTGAAGGAGGGTAAGTGAGGAATGATGGGAACGGCAGGGAGAACAGGAGAGCTCAGCCAATGCCCAGGAAACAACCGCTCCTCACTGCCTTCCGGTTCCGGTCCAGAACCCCCAGCCAAACGTTTCAGAGAAGCCAACGACACTGACTTTATGTAAACTTTTCCAACTTCTAAATATACCGTGCAAAGCTGTGTAGGTAATTTGATTGCAATTTATTTAGAGCAGAAGATATTAGATACATTATTGTAATTGTTCTAAGTAAGTGGTTTTAAAATGGGAGTGAGTTTGCCCTCCCAGGAAACACGGGGTAATGCCTAGAGATGGTTTTGTTTGTGGCAACTCAGGAGAGACGTCCTTCCTTCCAGCAGGCAGAGGCCAGGGATGCCGCTTAAACATCACGCAGGGCACAGGCTAGCCCCTCGACGTCACAAAAAATTATCTGGCTCCAAATGTTCATAGCGCTGAGGCTGAGAAATTTCTTTTTTAAAAAAAAGCAACAGAAATGCCGTGGATGAGTCGTAATAACAGAGTTGATCCTGAGAAACAACTTGCCTGGGAGAAAGGAGTAAAGGCTAAGTCAAAACTCTCACCGCTAATTAAGCCACAGTTCTACATGTTTTGGTCACATTCGTCCTTGTAAGACATGGTTTTGATAATGTGAGTTCTCTGATATAGTTAGACAATAATTATCAAATTAAGCCCAAAGTATATGGTTTACATTCAAAACATCTGGTCAACAAGCAAATCCTTCATCAACAACTTCTTCGACTTCTCATGAATGACTTTCTATGCAGCTGGTCTCTTTTCTGTTCCCCAAACACAAGATCCCTCGACTTTACTGGGTTACCGAGTTTCTTCCTTAAAGAGAGCCTATCTGTCCTCCACTCCAACCAACGTTGCTTCAAACCACCTGTTTTGACCACTGCTATCCATACAGATTTCGCTGATTCCTCCTCTGCAAACCATGCAGCTTTTCCCCAAGAACGCTCACATTTTATTTTTGAGTTATTCGCAGAGGCTATGAGTTGTACTGAAGTTATACTATTTCCAGTGACTATAAGCTCATCTCCGGGAGTGCCTGTGTCTGCTGACCGTTCATAACCCTTCACAAGGCATGTGGGGGTGAGCACGCCAAGGACAGGCCAGACTCTCGGGAACATCCCATGGGCTGCGGCCATGCAGCCGGTGCAGAACGGAGGCACAGAAAGCCTGGGTTTGAGCCCCATCTCTGCCATGTGTCTAACCTACAACTGTGAGAAAATCACGCAGTTATTCAGCCTCCATTTGCTAATTCAAATATGAGAACACAATCAATCATTCATATTAACTCGTGAAAAATTTTATTTTTCAGAGAGTACCAGAACCTCTATGGATTTATAAAGCACTCTGAAAATTATCTGTTCCATGGAGCCCCATAATAACAGATCTATGGAGGTATGTAAAGTTAAGTACTATTATTCTTACATTTTAGCGAGAGGAAACTGCAGTGTGGAGAGGTTGACTGAACAAACCAAGTGACTATGGTCGAGATTTCAGGAACTGAAGCTGTACCCGTGGTCTGGCACGCTCAAAGGAATGTTCTTTCCATTACGGAATGCTGCCCCGTTTATGCCACGTGCTGCAAAGGCTGAATGAAGTGATCTATGCAAAAGGAATTTGGAAACTGAAAAATGCTTTGCAGATCTGTAAGATTCCTGAATTACTATGATCTCAGAAAGGATTCAGCTCCAAAATGCCCTCGGTAGGTGTTACAAATTCCAACGTACTTATGAAATCATAACCAATAGGACTATTCCATATCTCAGACAAAAGGATCCAACTCTTAGAAGCCGAACTACTGACAAAGAGCGAAATTATTGATACTGCTTTGGTGAACTAACATCTGGACAGAGGAGCACAAAATTCCCTATCTTACATGTAACCAAACACTTTCATAAAAGGAAATTATATTACCTTATATTGCATTACCAGCAAAGGAAATTCTATTACCTAAATAGCAATCACAATAAATTCTGAAGCATGAAAGTTTCTGATAAAATTCAAATTTTCACACATGTCTAATAATCAAGGAAACAGAACCCATGATTACATTACATTAAATAAATAGAACCCATTAAAACAAAGCACTCAGCATTCTGTGCATTCCGACCTGTTCAAATTAACATCTGCTAAATCAATAAATAAGGATTAGTATTTCTTACATGTAATGTATTCATCTAGTCTCTAAAATGGAGGAAAACTGGCAGTCACTCCGCCTTAAAGCAATATGTAATCTCCATGAGAGAAAGCATGTGAATAAGTCTAAAGTGATGAAGCATAAAATACCAAGAGAAGAATAAGATGCCATAAGACACTGAAGAAGGGATACGTATTTCCATATGGGATAACTGGAGAGGCCTGCATAGAACTGAGAACTCATGAATTAACTTAGGAGAGAGGGACTTGACCAACTTTAGCAGATCTGGGGCCTCGGTGATACATATGGGGGGATACGGTGCAGCACAGCTAAGAGAGAGGACGCAGTAAACTACAAGGCTAGAAACACAGTCCTGAGAATCCAATGACGAGCTGCTGACTGTTCTAGAACAAAGAGGTACTTGCCTCACTCTGTGTTTGAGATGACTTAAGTGTTGCTGCAATATAATGATTTATAGAAAATATATATATTTGGTCATTCAGATAACCAAAATATATTTCTCAAATATAGTTACTCTTCACGTCCACTGTTCCTGAAAATGTTTCAGAGCCATAAAGGTGAAATGGGTGTCTTGTTATTAAGGAAGGTGACTTTAGGACCTGCCTCCACCCTCACCAAAGGGCACGGGCTGATTGACAGGAGGACTAATCCTGTGAACTTTCAATCCCGCCCCCTGACTTCTGGGGAGGGGAGAGGGGATGGAGACTGAATCAGCTAATACTTAGTCGAGCGTGGCTAGGTAATAAAGTTTTCATAAAAACACGAAAGGGCCAGAACACCTGGCTAGCTCAGTTGGAAGCACCCGTGATTCTTCATCTTGGGGTCTTTGAGTCCAAGCCCCATGTTGGGTGTAAAGAGTACTTTATTAATATATATACTTTACTATGTATATACTATATACGGACACACTTATATAGATTGTTATATACTATACACACACTTTTATAGATTACATTATAATAGACATACATACTATATACACACACACATAGATTATATATATAAAGTATACATATACTTTATACAGATTATTTTATATACATAGTGTATATATATATACTATATATATATGTGAAGTATATATATACTTTATCTAGATTACTTTACATATATATGCAAGTATACTTTAAAGCAAAACTCACAAAGGGACTGTTCTTTTTATCCTTTCCAGACATTTTTCATGCTTGGGCAACCAGAACACTTCCCTGTGCCATAGAGCTGGGCCCCAAACCCCATGAGGACAGAAGATCCTTTGTTGGGGACCCCGCCCTATGTATCTCTTCACCTGCCTATTGATTCGTATTCTGCATCATATCTTCTAATAAACTGGTTAATGTTAAGTGTTTCCCTGAGGTCTGTGAGCTGCTCTAGGAAATTAACCGAATCCTAGGAAGGAGTAGTGCAAACTTCTAGTCTGGACTGGATTTGACATTGGCCTATGAAACTGGGGGCGAGGGGACAGTCTCATAGGTTCTATGGGATCCGATGCTAGCTCCCTGTAAATACTGTCAGAATTGAGCTGAATTCTCAAACACGCTGCTGGTGTGTGGGAATTGCTTGGTGGAGGGGGGGGGGGAATCCCCCCATATTGGAATTGGGTCCAGGAGCCCTAAAGCAGTTGGAATAGGAGTTGGATTACGGAGGTGAGGTATTGCAGCAAATGAAACCAAAGCAGAAGTTTTAATAATGTCTTCCAAAGCTTCTGGCTACCATTTATTGTGTCGATATAGTATCTGGAGGGCAGAGGACACTGGATAAAAGGAAGAGGAACACGAGCCTAGGAAAGGCAATGTGGGGCTGCAAGCTCACGGACACAGTTACTAGTTTGCTGTAAAAGACAGGAATGAGGGGAAAATGAGAAAAAGAAAACACACCAAAATTTCTAACCTCGCTCTGAAAGGAACCCATGGGGTCCCTAAGATGGAGGGTTGGGGAGAAACAAACATAGGGACAGCTGTGCAATCGAGACTCTAACATGACGAGTTCAAGGTGGACACACATGAAGGGATGCCCAACAAGCTACTGGAAGGGTGGACGTGGAGTTCTGGAGAAAGGTTGAAGAAACGATGAGCATTTATAAACTTCTCTGCTTTTTCTCTCCACCTCATTCATTCATTCATTCCTTTTATAAATATTTGCTGAATTCAATTACCACAGTGTCATGCTAGGTGATAGGTCTGCTAAATCTCTGAACTACACAAAAAAACTGCCTCCAAGTTCTATACCATCTAGAAAGGTTAAAAAAAATAAGTCATGTTTGTTTATAAGCAAAAGTCCAGGCTACACGTGAAAAAGGAAACAGAAAATATGAAGATTAGAGTGTCAAGAATTTGGAGAGTTGGGATATTCAAGAGCTAGAATGGCAACACTGAGGAGATCTCTATGCTCAGCAAAAACATATTTGTTTCCCCTTTCTGTGTTTGTGCACAAGACACTGTGGGGAGACACAAATGTTGGAACATGCTGGTGAAGAGAAGGAAGGGATCAGGTGGAGGGGGTCTGACTGAAGATGGAGGAGAAAGAGGAAATAATCAATTGATCGAGGTCCCAGAGAATGTTGCAGGGGCTCCAGTGGAAACAAAATTTTCGAGGCAAGGAATCTCTGATGCCATCCATCCCAATCCTACACCCTCCAGACTCAGGAACTAAAACATGTTCATAGAGGCAATGGCTGGTTAGAAGGATTTCCATCCACAGCTCCATCTATAATTGGACATGGGCCATTGAATTTCACTGTTCAACTTAGAGGATCTAAGAATTTGGATGTGGAGATATAAAACAATGGTCAGGAGAAACATAACTGTTCCAGAGAGAGTTTTCCCATCCGTTGAGAAGGTGACCAGATGTACGTGCCCTTCTAGGTGTAGTTCTGGTGGTTGAGCATGAGAGATGTTCAGTTGGTGGATAGGATAGACGAGGGCACAGAGGTAGACGATTCCTGCCAGGTCTGAGGAAAAGAGACAGACCATGGATCCTTGGAGTTGGATCAACCTGGAGGACAATTCCTCATCTACCACCTGCTAGATGGTTTTTTCCCATTCTAGTGGTATTTTAACCTCTCTGAACCATAGGTTTCTGCCGCATAAGAGAATGGAATAATATTTGCCAAAGAGGATCATTTTGAAATAAATTTTATAAAGACAACCTTTTAAAATACCTACACAAAAGTAGGAGCTCAGTGAATGTGGTTCCCTTCCATTTCTAAAGGACCAATAAAAAGAATTTATTTTAGTTCCTTCATATTTCCCTGATACCTTTTTTCTTTTAACCGAAGAAGACAAAAAAATTTCTTTTCATTCCAGTCTCTCAAGCATGTTCCAATAATTGTTTTTAAAGTAATTTTTTTTTTTTTTGCCAAAATTCCAACAGCTACGTTTGGTTGGGGTGGCATTATTCTTGTGTGTGTCCAGAAGGTGGGATCAGAAGGAGAAAATCGGAGACCAGGGCACAGTACATTTCATACATTTCATAGGACATATAGTAGGCTGTCACAAAAAAATTTTCTGTTGAATAACAACAAAGCAAATAATGATTTATATTTAATTTTTGTCTTCATGGTTGCTTGGATATAAGGGAAAAAGCTTTGGGTAAAAAAAAAAAAATCCAACTTCTCATTTCATACAGGTATATATTCATAGCATATAATAATGCTATCAACAGAAGTTTCCAAAGACCATTTCTGTTTTCTAAATTAATGGCATCAATTTCTCTGGGAAAGTACAGACCTGGTTTTTAGATGGAAGTGGATTTTTTTTCAATATATTTCCTAAAATATGTGCACCCTACTGCCTTTAGAAGTATTCATGGACTCCCTCCAGCTCTAAATTGGTATAGAAATTGTTACAATCCTCTGTGTCGAAAAGTGCGCTGTGTCTTGCCAAAATAATGAAATCTTTTGGCAGACGTCCTGTGGAAGTACAGTTGAACAATCATCAGAGCCTAAACCACAGAGGATTAGCATGCCAACCGAGCACAACAACGCTACGCCTTAGACATTTCATATCACAAATCAACTTTCTCTGAAACGATCAAAGGATAATTCCTTTCCCACCATGATGTTTATCTACAAATCTGGGCCTCCTTTTATCACAGCTATTTCTCACAATAAAGGGAACTCTGACTTTAGGAGCTCTTTTAATTTCAGTGAAGGTGTTTAGAAACAAAGAGAAAACAACTGAAGTGGAAAAACGAGATTAATCAAGGTAGTTGCTACCAGAAAACCACTCTCTCATTGTAGTTCTTCCTCACCTAAGCTATGTCCTTGTGCATTTCATGAAGTCTCCTGAGACAGGTCATGGAATTCTGTTTCACTGAAGACCACACATGCTTTCTTAGCATCCAGATTTTCCGCCTGATCTTCTGCTATGGAATTTTAGCATACCACTGCAGTTTCAAATAATATTCTCACGGTTATTTCTCAAATTAAAAAGCTATTAATTACAAAGGAAAAGTTACAGCTTTACAGTGGAGAAACCAGACAAAGAAAACTTGAACTACGTGATCAAGTCACATCTCCAAGAATGGGAGAAACACAACATCCCCAAGGCAGGATTCCTGCCCAAAAGGCAGAACCTGAACTGAACCACAAGGCACTAGCAAACAAATCCAGAATGAGGCTCTTCTACGAAGCGACAAGCCTCTAGTCTTAAAAAATACCAATGTTGTGAAAGACCAAGAAAGAATGAGGAATGCTTCCAAACTCAAGGGGACTAAAGATATGCAGCAAATCAGACGAAATAAGGCTAGGAAGAACATTACTGGCACAACGGTGAACATTTAAACGTAGACTCTACATGGAATAAAAGTGTTACATCAGTGTGAATTTCCCTGAATTTGATAATTCCACAGTAGTCATGTAGGAGATGCATGCTAAAGCATTTAGGGATAAAAGAGATGTGAAGCCTGAAACTCATTCTTAAACGGTTGGAAACAAAACAACAATTATAAGGGCATGCATACATCCAATTTTTTTCTATGTATACATAGAGAGAATGTGATAAAGCAAATGTGGCATGCACAAAAATGTTAACCATCGACAAATCTAGATTGGGGTCAGCGACTAGAAACCAGGGACCAAATCGGGCCCACCATGGTTTTGGTAAAGAAAATTTATTGGAACACAGCCACACTCATTTATGCCGCTGCTTCCATCCTACAATAGTTGAGTTGACTAGTTGTGACAGACCTTATGTCCAAGAAACCAAAAAATATTTACTCATCTTTCATAGAAAGTTTGCTGTACCCTGATTTAGATAAATGGTATATGGAAGTCCTTTGTACTCTTCTCATAATTTTTCTGAATTTTTAATTATCAGGTTAAACATTAAAAATACATAAAGTAGGGATGCCTGGGTGGCTCAGTTGGTTGAGCATCCGACTCTTGGTTTCGGCTCAGGTCATGATCTCATGAATCAAGGGATCGAGCCCAGCAGTAGGGAGTCTGCTTTAAGATTCTCTCCCTCCCCTTGAGCTCACCCTCTCTCTAAAATAAGTAAATCTTTAAAAAAAAAAAGAAAAAACTTTTTAAAAAATACATAAAGTCACCTTAAAATTACCTGAAATCGCAAAATCACAAATTTTCTTCATCTGGCATCATTAAAAAGCTACCACGGACATAGATCAATGAGCAAAAGAGGACGAAAAATCATGGAGTGGCTCTCAGTGAGTTTATTTAAATAGGAAGAGTGGAGATTTACAGATAAATGCTTCCGATCTGAAACCTATAGTGATGGGATGGTACGTCTTCCCACAAAACTGAGAATTTTCTGGGCTTTGTAAATTTAGACCCAGTAGGGGGTATCAACAACGGGTGGCTTCACCACAGCCTCAGGAATCCGACAGTAAGGGGGACAGGGAGGGCAGCCTGACCCTGGAGATTCATTCAGGTGGCTGTGTGATGAACCCTGTCATCCTCACTTTGTCTTGGTTTATAATGACAAAACACAGGAAACAAGTTCACGCCTCGAAAGTGGTCCTCCCTCCTTTGTACTAAATAAAATCTTCTTACAATAAAATAAAAAAATAAAGTCTTCTGAGGAGAATGAAAGTAGGAAACGAGTCTAACCTACTCCTTTTGCCGTTGTGGACCACTCCGTGACACAGCCTGAATAATTATTAGCTTTCACTAGTACTTGCACTTCCTGCCGAGATTCATACATAAATTCCAAAATCAGTAGAAGTCAAGTTTATTACAAGTCCAATGAGGGAAAACTGATGCTGGTGTTTGGCCAAAGCAGGGAAGTAAGGAGGGGTGGGTGTCCTTTCCTCAAGCGAGGAAGCTGACATCCAAACATGAACATCTTCCTGAAGATACTTAAGAACTGACCCTCAGTAGGAAATGTATTTATCGAAGAAGCAGATGGCCCAATCAAAAACGTACCTGCCAAGTCAGCCTTTCCGCTGGGAAAAATAAAACATTTATACGTAATCAGAGTGCTCAAAAATTCAACAATAGCTAGAAAATATTATCTCTGTGTGTCATTCCAAACCCAGAAAGTATAAACACACACAAACACACACAACATTGTTTAAATTATACCTTCATCATAGGCATCTGTGTCCTTCGGCAGACCACCCAATCAACCACTCATCTTTCGCCAATACTGACCCCCAGTAATCAAAGTAAGCCAAGAAACCTATCTCAGCCATTAGTCAGATCTTGGAGGCTGAATTAAGGAGAACCCTCTTGTGTACCCAGAATCTCAAGCTTTCGCTAGATCGGATTTTACATAGGCTGGAATCACCAGTCACAGCATTCTGCAGGCTTAAACAGCCAGACCCCATCTCCTAAGTGAAAGCCAGAATTGAATCTGCACAGCATGCTTTTGACACCACTGAGCCCCCAGGTTAAAGAACTCCTCCTTGACATGCTTCAAGTTGAATGGAGATTAGGATTTCCATCACTTCATGCTACATTTAAAAGCTTATGCAAGTCTAGCATTGATCCTTATCTTCGTATGTATTTTTTCTACACATTTTCTTAACAACACACAATTCCTAAGAAATCATGTAATTGGTAGTGTTGGAGAACCGTGTCAATCGTATTCCCAAGCTGGGTGGCCTGGTATCCTTCTTCCCCGGGCCACTGGCCTTATAAAATGTTGCACATGTCACGGGAAGAATTAGATTTTTCTATTTGCTCCTATGTTAAATCTCAGAGAGCTACTTTTCAATAGCTTCTATGTGCTGTGGGTTAATTAGATTGTTTCTACCGGCAGTATGTAAGAATGGCTTAGGTAGATACACACTTGTCAGTGTATGATTTCCAAGAAATTAAATCTGTTTGTCTGAGAGGTGAGTGACTGTAGTAGGTTTTAAGAGACAACCTAAAAATGAAGCAAGTCCTTAGCTGGACAGATCAGCAAGAGTGTCAACACTAATCCTTCTCAGATAGAAGCAGTCTATAACATTGACAGCTTAATATCTTATCTGTGTGGTTTGGTTGTCTGACATGTCAAGCTCAAGGAAGGCATGGTGTGCTCTTGAAAGGACTAGGGAACCGAAACTCATGAGGACTTTCATGCTTCCTGTCTCCCTTGCCAGATCAAATCACCCCAGCTTTGTCGACATAAAAGCGCCTCTAAGACATTAGTGTATCCCTGAACAAACCCATTCAATTTGGCATTATGTGGTAGGTCTGCTCAAAATTAGCGAGTGAGTCACAATATTCATAACTTTTCAGAAGCTGAAAACAGTGTCATAGAGGGTTTATTTATATTAGTTATGGGTGGGAAGCCCTATTTATATAGAACCTACGTGACCTTTAACTCAAACTCAGAACTCGCGCAATCTCATTGGGATCATTAATTTTGTTCTTCCCTCACCCTCAAAAAGCTGATACTGAGTTTCCTGTGTCCAATGGGATGCCATTATAATAAGAGGACAATTGAAGCTACTTGTGAACCCAATCACAACTAGCGGCAAGTGCAAAGTCAAGAAGTATGGGTCACAGTGAAGGTCTGTTTCACGCTCCTAGTCTCCCAGGAAATTTTGCACCGGGTCTCAAATGCCCTTCTTTACACTGTGTGCAATGTTCATATGGGTTTCTCATGCTACTTTCCCATATAACTCCCTGGACCTGAGACACATAGTTAAGAATCCAACCACAGAGGTCTCATTTTGTTGTTTTGTGCTTAATTCCACGAATTCAACACTGTTTAATTAACTCTATGCTTACCTTCTTGATTTCTTTACCCACTCATTCATCTGCTGAACCAAAAAATCTAGAAAAAAAGGCAGTTCGATTCGTGTGGAGCAGTGCTATCCAACATAATGCAATGCTGGAAATGCTCTCTATGCACACCGTCCAATATGGCAGCCATCAGCCATATAAGGCTATTGAGTGCTTGCAATGTGGCCGGTGCAACTAAAAACCAAATACTTCATTTTAATTCATATAAATGTAGAGAGCCTTATGTGGCTAGTGGCCATCATATTGGGGATGACAAACTGAGCGTTAAAAAGTACAAAGGTGTGCATTCAGCATCCATTACTCTCTTTTTCTACTCGGAGAGGAAGTAAAAACTGTGTTTCCCAGATGACCTTGCCACTGAGATTCTGAATCAATTAGGATATGCTAATTCGCGCACTCATGCAGCACTTGGAGGCAGAAATGAAGCAGAAGGTATTTTCTTGCCTCTCCCCTGTTCACTATTTCTACTGTCATCCTCGCCTTCTTTCTTCAGCTTCTTGCATGTCTAGAGAGGCCTCCTCAGGGGACGATTCCTAAGTCTGAGGTAGATGTTCCGGAGAAGCCTCCATGCGAACAAGACAGTCCGCTTCATCGAGCTCTGGAGTCCTTTCTGGACGTTGGGCATACGGCCCATCATTCCTTCAACATTTCCAATCACCTGTGAAGCACCTCATCCCCTGTGTAAATCCCTCCTCCAGTGTATGTACCTAGAGCGGTTTGTTTTCTTCATTTTCACTGCCCAATACAAGAGACGAACACGCTAGCTGTGCACTCAGATTTAACACCAAAAACCATCACAATTGCAGAGAATAGAGATACAGTTTCTCTGACTATCTACTGAGTCGGCATGTTCATCCTTAACCCTTGGATCCCTTCACTTTGGAGCAAACAAAAGTAAGTAAGCGAAGTAATATTCTCCCTGTGCTTTGTTCCTTCCCTCCGTCCTTCTCCCGCGTATACATTTGTGGAGCCACACCTACGTGTCCGGCGCTCTGAGAGACACGGGGAGGACGTGGACCCATCGATATTCTCAGCTTCGACCTGAGTACAGCAGAGGACAGACTTAATGACACCACTCCAACACAGCAGGCCAACGCTACGGAAGAAGAGTGGAGAGACACACGGCTGGAGCTGGCAGAGCTCTCCGGGTGAAGCCATGCTAGGCGGAAAACAGTACCGAGCAAGAAAGGAATGAGGAGCAAAAGAAGGTGGGATAGAAGAAGGCTGAGCTCCTGTCAGATTTGATCTTCGGAAGCATGGAAATAAAGCTGTAAATTTCAGCAACGTAGACCCACCCGAAGGGTCTCTGCCGTGCTGAGATGAGAGACATCCACGATTTATGACACACAGGCTACTCGGAGTAAACCTTAGCTCGCGGGCAAATGGAAGCTGGGATCTTTGCGATCCTCAGAGTAATTGCTGAATGTGTTTCTAGCAGCATAGCAGGCATGAAGTCGAAATGCAGAAGGGTAGAAAGAAAACGACTCTGTTACTGAAGAAACGTATGTTCCCAAGTGATCTAGCTGCCGTTCTCCAAATACCCAGCACCCATTGTAGAAGCACTCCTTCAATTACCTCCTAAAGACAGCACAGAGAGGTCTGCGTGATGAAATGGTTAAGTTCCCTGAGGAAGATTTCGTGCCCTGGAAAACGACACGTCCATGGATAAGACTACATTGTAAGAGCCACGTGTGGCACTCACAACTTAGCTGGCGTAGTTACGGACTGCTTTCTTCATTTGGGGGGACGGGAGCTTTCAAACAGTCTCACTCACACGTAAAATGATTCAAGACATTTAGGCGACATGTCCAAAGCCCCTAAATCTGAACAGGGAGCTCCACATAATTCAGGACTGCCGCGTTTAACAGTCTAACTAGCCGATGACGCGCGGGACGAAAAGCAAACGGTATTTCTTTCACATGTTTCATGACTCACTTCCCCATTCGGTTTGTTCAGTCCCCGTGTCAGTTCACGAGAGTGACCTTGAATCCGCACAATCATGGCACAGCCAGACTCAACCAAGACGCTGCTCGCTGGTCACAACGCGGCCACATTGCTGACTGCCGACCATCGCTGCTTTGTTCCTAAGGTCACTGTTACGTGCTGTGCGATGCTGGGCTTCTATTTCTGAACATACTACCCAGTCTCTGTGCTTATTCGAAACCTCAGAGCTCGCGCCCAGTGTCTTCACTTTCACTAGGAAATGTGATTAACTCATGCAGAGACCATACCACAAGGACAAAGCATCCGAACGGCCTCTTCTGTAGGAAACAGTCCCACAAAACATCTTTAGAGACCCGAGACTTGTCCAACAAGGCCAGTCAGTCCTGCCTATGACGCGATGAGCTCTTCTCTCTCTATTTGTTTATTTTGCACAGGAAGGTGCCGTTGCTGTTTGCTGAAGGAGCAGCAGCGGGGGCACTCAAAGGGCCCGTCTCGGTCACTTTCTGCAGCCCATCCCCACCCAGAAGGCCAGGGAACCGGCGACGACAAAATGCTCTGTGCCCCGGGTCAGCTACTCCTCAGGAGTTTTACAGACCACCTAACAATCAAAGAAGGGGGGAAGGCCGCCTTTGTGCCCACAGTTACTTTGTCTTTCCTCGCCCGCTCCCCAGTCCCTCCCAGCCCCGCCACCGTCACAGCCGCGCATGGCTAAGCAGCCAGAGGCATGGGGCTTTTCACTCCGAATTTCACGGCGTGATAAAACGCAGGGGCTGTTTCCCTGGGGACCTAAAAACCCTCCTTTGTGAGCGCAGTGGAGGGTCAGGTTAAGTCCTGCGTTTGGGCAGGCGGGGTCCTCTAACGGGAGGGGGGAGAGGAAGGGAAGCGCAAAGAGGAGCCAGTTTCAGAAAGTGCTGTTCTCGGAAGCAGGTCCCCCTTCTTGCCACTCGACAGAAATCAGGCAAATGTGAGTCCACTGCCCACCGCTCGGAGAGCCCTACCGAATCAATTTCATGAAGCCGCAAGGGACAGACCTTTCTCTTTCTTACAGGCTGACTTCACTTGTTGCTTAAAGAGAGGAGAGGAAAAAAAAAAAAAAAGCACAGCCTTTTGCTTAGACGTTTTAATCAAAAAGAACCTGAAAAAAATGGTATTGGAAATACTGAAGATATACTTCTTTGGTCTTTTTTTCCCACACTTGCAATAAAATCAGAGAACTTTGGAATTAATTCTTCCCGATATGGGAAACCTGTCTCATCATTAACAGACATCGCTATTCAAGCTTGATAAAGGGCTCATTCTCTCTAAGACGGTCTCCATAGGAAAAGCTTTACAGCACGTGATTAAGGTCAATCATTTCTGTAAGCTACCATGACAATTTCTGCTCTAGAAGGAAACCAATGGATAGACGTGGTCCCTAAAAACTTAGATCATTGAATACGACCCACATCAGTAGTTCGAAAAAAGAGAGGGTTTTCTAATGTAATTATAATTGACACAACAATGCTTTTCCTCATTGTAACAGGATTATATTTCCTTCTCTGATGTTGTTCTAAGATTAGACATTTACTTCAGAAGCTCAGCCCATATGCAGAACAATAAGCGTTTTAAAATTATGAAAATAAGTAGGATAGTCACATAGATGGAATGCCCAAGGAGCAAGGAATTTTTCAGGGGATGAAGCAATAATAAAAAATTTTATGAATCTGAAGAGTCACTGCAAACATAATCGGATAGAGACAGACACACATATGCGTGTGCGCATGCAGACACGCACACAAACACACACACACACAAATAAAAAAGCAATACGTTGCCAACTAAATAGTTCATCTTTGGTAAGTGAGGGAATAATCAGATGTTTGGAATGAAGAAAAAAGATGCTCTCAACAAAGTGTTCAATGAAATAAAATAGCCGTCTTTACCCTAATCTTCTCTTTAAACTTATTTCTTGTGATCCTTTTATTTTCTCTTCAGCAACATGGATGCAATTCTTTCATCAATCTTTTAAAATAAATGCTAGACATACCAATGCAAGAGTTGGCACTTCCATTTATGGATTCCTAACATGCTTATGTGATCCACAAAAGGTCTTTACACTGGGGCAGCGGGGGTGTTTGCAACTTGTATCCACAGACCTTTACCTAATGAGTCAATTTGGCAAAATGATGTGTCAACCCAAGATACCGATACCTACGATTTTAAGCTTAAATCCGACTTTGCACAAATGAACTGCACCCTCCTATTCTAAGTTATATTGCCATTCTGTTCTGTTTCTGTGTAAGACTTAGGCTGACAAGAACAGTACTGGGTAGATCACCTTTTGGCTTAAACGTTACATTACATGGGTTTCCCACATGTACTTTGGAAATGGAATGCTTTTACCAGAAAAGGATCTCAATTTCAACTGCTTGCTCCTCCACGTGCAAGTCAAGGTTGCTTCAGAAGTGCAACGAGACAGAGAAGTGATGGGGAGCTGCGTGCAACCTCACGGCAACGGGGGGACTCGACGTATCCAGCCATCCAGCAGCAGGAAGGATGTCCATGCTCCCTGAATCCGAAAGGTGAACCAGACAAGCTTTCCACACATGTTGGCAAGGCACAAGTTGAGTAAGATTTCGACTGTTGGCCTTCCTAAAGAAAAACTTCCAGTGTGGACCCTCAGATTCTTATGCAGGACACTCGGACTTTTCAGTTAGCTTTACGTTAATCAGTGACCTTGCCTAACCAACACAGTGGTAGATTTGTGGGATGCACTTTGTGTTTTTACTATTGCTTCCTTTTTTATATATTTCTTCACTCACCTTTTGAATGTGTTATCCTTAAGCTCTTTTGTTCCTCCATTTATTTTGCAGTCCGTCTTATCTTTCACTTGTAAGTGAAGAAACAAACTCAAGCTCTATCTAAATCCAGAAAGTTGGGTCTACCTATTATGTGTAATTTTGTGTAAGTTTTCTTTCTTCTCATACAAGAAGATTGATGGGGGGGGGGGGAACTGTAGAGAGACATATAGATGGTCTCTGATTCTGGAAAATAAGTAGTTTTAAAACTCTCCACAATTTACTTTTTCAAAAGAGGCAAAAATATCTGTAGCTATAGCTAGGCACTTAGCCTTTGGAGACTCTTTTCCTGGGGAAGAGCAAAATGACTATGTCTATCACAGATTCTATATATTTTTTAAGTTAATAATAAAGCGTAAAGGAAATGCTGGTGAGTTCAGGAACCACAGTAATAAGCATGGGACAATCAAGGAAGACATCTCCAGGCCCGTGAATGTGAGTCTTGTAGGCCTCGTGACTCGGGAAGCAGCTGCTAGGGTTCTCCAGTACTTTGCTGCATTGAAAGGATGTCCTCCTCCTCAGCACGCACACAAACGTAAGCACTCACACACATTTTCCGTCTATACTTGGCTACAACAGAAAGCTTTTTACCTTTTGTAGGTTGTGGTTATTAGTAAAGTCTACCCCTGCCATCCAAGAAAACGGGAAGCCTGACAACAGATTCATACTTTTAAGAGAGTATTTCATACAGCACTTGCAGGCTGTAATGAGATGGAGGCTGAGGGCTTGAGCCCCACGTGGCACTATCGGCCACACACAGAGAAAACCGTTCCACCTCGAAAGGCGGTCTGAGCGGGCCACTGGTAAGAAACACACTGTTCACCTAGTGGAAAGAGCCAGGGTTTCTCAGCCTCAGCTCTAGTGACCTCTGGGGTTGGACAAATCTCTGTTCAGGGAGGCTGTCCCGTGCCTTGTACGATGCTAGCAGCATACTCCGCCTCTCCCTGGTAAATGCCAGTAGCCTCGCCATCCCCCCCTGAGAATGGGGATATCTCCAAACATTGCCAGATGTCCCCAGTTAGGAACCAGTGAGACACGGCAAGACCCTGAGCAAGATAAATAAGCTCGAAACCATCACCAGCAGGGAAAAAGGACTCAGGGCAGCTCTACTGAGGCTGAATCAGAACCCTTGTCTCCACGATGTGCATTTCTCAATAACAGAATCCAGACTAACCTTCGGCCATGAGGCTAAAACAAGAGGTTCGAACGGAAGTAATTCATTATAACAGTTTAAACGATGAAAGAAAAGAGGAAGCAAAACAAATAACAATTCTAACTAAGACTTGAAAATAACTTTAGGGTTTCCAAAGGATTTCCATAAGTCAACATGGCTTTGAATGATATCTCTGTGGGACTTTTGGAATATTCATGCAGAAACAAGTCAAATCTGTTAGCTGTTTAATGAACAGGATGTTTCTGGCTAGAAGCTATTTTAGAGGTACTTTCTTTCTCAGTTTTAAGCAGTCAGCAAACAGAAATACTGTGCTCAACCTCCTTGAGAAAAGACCTAAGACTTCCACGAAGATGACTGACAGAGGAAAGAATGAATTATCACATGATGGAAATTCTCTCATTATACTCTTTGGAGCCAAATGAGCACCTTCAACACATACATTTTGATTTTATCGCATTTCGAACACTGGGACCTGCTCTTTTCAGCTCAGGTGTCTAATTGGGAACAACAAATACCAAAACTTCCCACGAAGCATCTGAAACCCAGGAAAGCTCATCAGGTTGTAATAACGTTACAAATTGATAGACGGGCCCGTTAAAATGGTTCTCAAATTAATCTTCATAGTGGAAAATAATTTCTATGCCACTAAAGTAGACCAAATAGTATATAAAAATAGAATAATTATATAAAGATCATTTTATAACAGAGAAAACCTATTTAATCGGATTACTGGCTAAAAAGAAGCAAACCAATAAACATTCAGAGTAAGTAATTTGGCCATAATTCTGGAGTCTAAAATAAGCAAAATAATTCAAAATAGGCAAATTTTTAACAATTCTGCTATACCTAAGCCAAGGTGAAGAATGAAAATTCATTAATACATAATATATTCTTTAT
This sequence comes from Potos flavus, assembly GCA_028534135.1. Lineage (NCBI taxonomy): Eukaryota > Metazoa > Chordata > Mammalia > Carnivora > Procyonidae > Potos > Potos flavus. The sequence continues at coordinate 99,257,444 of CM052901.1, read as the reverse complement.
ATTTTGACCAAATACTGTCACTTCACAAAACTAAGGAGCCACAGAAATTTGTTCCTCCACTTATATTAGGTAACAATATTACTTTTAAAATATTCCAATGAATGTCGGCCAAGTCCAGATACTTTAGTAAATAGTTTTAACATATATAAGCTCGTTTCCTTTTGAATTTCTTGTAGGTCTCTTCTTTCTCTCAAAGCGATGGTAGAAATATGTGGACATAGGGCATCTGAAGGGACACCGCACAGAAGAGGGCCCTGTGGATGTTCAGTCGAGAAAAATGGCCCTGTGGTATTTTATCTTTAGCGTAGTAAAGAGGCAACGGCAGCCTCCCAAGTCGGCATCCGCTGCACCTCCAGACCCTCCGCTACGACGGCTCCGTGGAGGAAAGCTGAAGGACGTGAGGAGACACTAAACAAACGCTACCCTGACCTAGGCTACCGCTTCCGGGCGTGACTCCCAGATTCCTCCAGCACCTGGAGTTTCCACCAAGGCCTTCGTCTGTAACTGCGAGACAGTTCATAAAGTACAAAACCGAAACTCTCCCCACATCTCTACTGGTAAGAGGCCGATACAGAGGGAATCACTGGGACCAGCACAGAGAAAACCAAATGCAAGCACTGAGAAGCCAAAAGACAGAGCCAGAAGAGACGAAAGGATGCCCCTTTGTGTGGAGGACTCTGTGGCCCAGGGAGTTGATACACGTGATGACCTCAAGCCGACACATCTCGGTCATGACAAAAGCAGGCCCGGAGACACATCTGCGCTCCTGACTGCCAGCACTGTTGAGCCCCACGCGTTCAGCCACTGGCCACGGTATCTTCCTGACACACCGAGAAGCCACCTGCCACAAACCCCATCTCCTCCTTCACCCTAGTTTCTGCCGTAGGCCTACCGCCCCCTGCTCTTATACGCGTGGGGCCGAGACTTTCTATCCTTGTTCACAGCGATACCCTCGGGGAAGGTCTGCACGAGGAGGAGGCCCTCGAAGAATGAACGCGGCAGTCACATTCCATCGCCCTCCGTCTTCACAAGAGCAAGTCCCACAATCTAACATCTCTCGTAAACAGGACTGGTCCTGTCGAGTTTCGTCAGCACAAAA
>CM052901.1:99200388-99255845 GCA_028534135.1 Potos flavus | reverse complement strand
CGGGCCACCGTCCCCATCAGCAGGCGGCCTCAGGGAGCAGCACAAAGCAGAATATCCAGGCTTCAAGCTGCCGTCTGCAGCGGAGAGCAAGGACCATCGCATTCCATTGGGCCGCGCATCAGGACACAGGGGGACCCTCTTGGAAAAGCGACACGACAGTTAAAAGCAGTCATCGGAAATGGAGCAGACGGAAGGCAACGTAAAAGCCATGCTGAGCAAAGACAAATCAATGAAAGCAACACAAAAAGAAGCATTAAGCCAGCCTTGTTTTTTGGTGAATCACAGGAACCGTGGGTGCCCGTGGCTTTTGATGATGTTCAAGGCGGATGCATCTGTGTTTCTGGGTGGGCAGAGGCCCCCAAAGCCCGAGACCCCACTCTCCGCTCTGCAACTGAAGCCAGGATCACAGGATTTTCTTTTCTGTAAATGGCCAGTCGGTATTTCCGGCAGGGGTGACTTCACGAGTATGCGGTCTCTGCCGTCAACGCAGGGCCCGGGTTTGGAAGGGGGCACCTGTGCTTTAATGCTTTGCTGCCACCATCTTGGAGTTGTTAATTTTTCAAAAGGCCTTTATTCTCGTTTTGTACCAGGCTGTACTATAATCCTTAAGGGAGGGATTCTCCTGTAATCCAGGGGGTGCCTGGGTGGCTGTTGGTTAAGTGTCTGCCTTCGGCTCAGGTCATGCTCCCAGGGTCCTGGGATCGACCCCCCCGTCAGGCTCCCTACTCAGCAGGGAGTCTGCTTCTCCCTCTGCCTCTGCGTCTCCAACAGCCCCCCCACCCACCCCCACCGGCTTGTGTTCTGTCTCTCGCTCACATTCTCTCTCAAATAAATAAACGAAATCTTTAAAAAATAAAAATAAATAAATCCAGTATCCTAATTCCTGACACAAAGCATGGTGAGATATTTTTAAAAAATATTTGCAATGTTCATATTTGTATCCACATTACTGATGGGTTATTTAACTTGGACTTGTCCCCATACAATTGGCAATCTGTATGTATGTATATAAGCCATTTAAATCTATCAATATTTGGACGAGTTTATGGCCGCGAACTAGCACAATGACTTCGAATTCCAATTTCATATGGGAAATACGGGGATGCGAGATCACCAAATACAGAACGACGTCACTGGGGAAACAAGTCACACACAGCTCTGGTTTGGGGAAGAAGAATACCCACGTGCTTACCAGGTAATTCCGTACCCACGATGGGATGTGTGGGGCAGTTTCGCAGCAAACATTCTGCTGTGATTTTTTTTTTTTTTTTTACAAAAGTTATTAGTCATGTCCCAGGCACCAACACAGAAATTGTAGCCACTGAGAAATATCTGTGTGTGCATGCGTGCACGTATATACACATGCCCATTTACCTTTCCGATTGGGCGTCATTCATAAACAGAGTCACCCTACCCCAACCACCTTCATTTACAACCTCGAAACCAATTAAAGTGTCAGCTGAATGTCAAGCCTGCTGCCCCCAGAGATACGTCGTGGCATCTCTGGAGCAGCTCTCCAGAGTGGTAAATTCTCCTCCGGTCAGAGCGCCACAAGGAAAGCAGGTGCTTTCACGTAAATGTTTAAAAAACATTATCCTCTCATATGAGTTAGTAGTATTAGAAAATGAAGTGATCACTTAATTTGACCCTCAAAATATTAAATATTTAAATATTAAAGCAGGCAATTGTGGCAAAATTTACTTGTGCTCATTCTGGCAAAGATGATGACTTTTGATGATATTCCTTAAAATGGAAAACACTGACATTCCTTTCATCCAACTTATACACATTCCACAAAAAGTGACAAAGACAGAGAGAGACACAGAGAGAAAAACAGAGAGAGAGAGACAGAAATGAAGGAAGGAAGGATGTAAGGGAGAGAGGCTGGGCACGTAGACAGGCACCAAGGAAAAAGGTCCCAAAAGTCAAACTCGGTGTATACTCGGAGACATACTCAGCAGTATTTGTTCATATTTAACAAATTTTATGTTATAAAAAGATATTTTAAGTCATCTCTACAGCCAACGTGGGGCTGGAAATCACAGCCTCAAGATCAAGAGTCCTATGCTCCACCAGCTGAGCCAGCCAGGCGCCCTCATATTTAACAAATTTTAAAGATTAAAATGCAGATATGGGGACGCAAAGGAAATCGGGAAAGGTGGAGAAGGTTCATTTTTCAGTGAGTCTCAAACCAGTATTAGGTGATGTTTGCCTGTATCATACACGCTTTGATAAAAAAACTAAATAAAGCTGCTACTGTGACCCAAGGGAAATTGTCTCCCTGTCTCTGTCTGTCTGTCTGTCTGTCTCTCTCTCTCTCTCTCTCACACACACACACACACACACACGACGGAGTCAAAAAATTTTCAAGTTTTAACTTTTAGCGTCTTATTGCCTCGTTACAGTTGGTCGCGGTGGAATTTAGGAAGGCTGAATTTGTATATTCTGAATGAGAAAGATAGAATCTATGACCGGATAAGAGCCTTAGGAGGAAAAACTCAATATTCTCCAATGTCCAAGAAACAAAAGAGGAAAAACCGGTTTTATGCTGAATTAAACGGCAGTATGTTATCGAGAGCAGAGAGATTCACATCACTTGTGCAAAGTCTGTATTTCCTCCCAGTCTCCAGACTTCTTGATAGCTGGAAAATTCGACTCTCGCCCCACTCAGTTCACCTCAGGCGCCCTGGGACGAGGTCCAGAGACGCCCGACAGCTGAGAGCATCGTCTCAGGCCAGCGAAGCGCCCTCGCGCTCCCCACCCCAAACAAATGTGCCGAGCGCCAACGGCAGGAGCCTGGGACAAAACACATCCTACTCGAGGCCAACTGGACTCGTGAAAAGAACAGAGAGCCCAGCCATCGCCGACAGCCTTGGGCCGAATAGTGCAGAACTCGGCGTGCTTCAGAAATCATAAACTGTGTCCACAGCCCCTCAGCCAGCCCTACCCCATCCCGGGGCTCAGTGCTGCTGGAGCTTACCCTTAAAATTCTAGCACACAGCGAACAAAATCCAAGCCGACAGGGAGCAGAAAAATGAGTTCACACTTACTTTACAAGAGAGTCGAGCCTTCCTGGTATTGCACTAATGAAACTCCTCTCTCATGTCATGCAGGTTTTCGAATGTCATCCTTCACCTTAGAGAAAAACCCAGGAGAGCTTCTCATCCAATCCCTTCACTTTTCAAACAGAAAATGACAGTTCTAGAGAAGACAGGACCGTGGGACGGGGCTTACCCAGCAAGCAGGAGACAGAGAGTTGACGGGAACATAGGTCACCACCCCCGTCCACATCACTGCACCCTGAGGTCAGGCTGACACAACATAATTGGGGATATGGTGGGTTTCTTGGCGGGTGGGCGCGGAGCAAGTGAAGGGATTTAGTTGCCAAAGACCAGAAAGGGCCAGCCACTTATTGAAGGCACTGCCCGGAATCTGGTCTGGGCCGGAAGGGCAAGACTGAGGTATGAAGGAGCAGGGAAGGGTGGAAGGTCAGAGCACGGACTGTAGACACTGGGGTCCTGCGTTCAGACTCTGTCTCTCCTAGATTCTCTGTGTACAGAACGAGGAAAAGAAGAGTAACTACTTCGCTGGATTGTCATGGGGTGCAAGGGAGTGAATCTCTGCACAGTGCCTACACCTGCCAGGCGTACCATCCGCTCTACTAAGTTACGGCAACAATAACGATGAAAACCTCTATGTCCTTAGTAGCAGAACTGGTGTTATCAACGACAGTGCAGGTGTCAGCTTCTAGAACACCACCAACCCAGGAAAGGTCAATCAACTTTGTGGGAACTTTCCACTGTGCTATCTAAAACCAAAATGTTTGATTCAAAAATTTTCATCCAAGAGCTTTGGGTTGAGGCGGGAGCAGCACAGCACCAAAAAGGTGTAGCTGGGGGTGGAGGGCGCCTGGGTGGCTCAGTCGGTTAAGCATCTGACTGCTGATCTTGGCTCAGGTCTTGATCTCAGGGTCCTGGGTTCAGGCCCTGCGTTGGGCTCCATGCTGGGCATGGGGACTACTAAAAAAAAAAAAAAAAAAAAAAAGACCTAGCTGGGGTGAAGGGTGAGAAGGGGACATGGGGAAAGGTGGTCCAAGGGTACATACTTCCAGGCAAAAGACAAGTAAGTTCTGCAGATTCAGAATGATGCGTCTAGTTACTACTGCTGTATTGCATACCCGAAGGCTGCTAACGGAACAGATCTGAAATGTTCTCACAACACACACACAAACGAGAACTACATGTTAACTTGCGTGGGAAACATGTCACAGTATATAGTCTGTGTATCAAATCATCACCTGCCCACTTCAACTTACACAATGTTAATGTCAATTATACCTCCATGAACCTGGGGGGCAAAAAATCTAGTCTTCGGACCCATCCGAAGTCACGTGTCACTGTCTTTTTCATTCTTCTCCTTGCTTATCTGTGCCTTTTCTCTGTCTCCGGACAGCCTTTCACCCTGGGGGTCAGCGGAGGAAAAGCCGCCTCTCAGTAATTGGAGATGTGTGAATCCGTGTGTGGGAAGTTAAGAAGGGGAGCTCGGCAGCGCCTTCGTCCCTCAAAGGCCGAACAGCGAGTTCTTTCATTGTGGCTACACAGACCACTAACCCAAGAAAGCGAAATGAGGGTGAAAATCCAGAGCCTCTTCTGTAGACGGCAGAAAGATCGGTGGTTGTCAGGAGTGTGCAGGGAGGGAGGGATAAGTAGGAGGAGGACGGGGTTTTAGGGCAGAGAACTGTGGTGTATGATACCGTAATGGTGGACACATGATGTTATACGTTCGTTCAAACCCGTGGAAGGTACAGCCCCAAGCGCCCAGCCCAAAGTAAACGATGGACTTTAGTAAGCGACAATGTATCAATACTGGGTCATCACCTGTCACAAATGGACAGCACTAAAGCAAGATGTTAATGACAGGGACACTGTTGATGAAGGAAACATATGGGACCTCACTGCATTTTCTGCTCCATTTTTCTGTCAACCTAAAAGTACTGAAGAAAAAAAAACACCAAAAAGTCTATTTAAGAAATCTAAGATCTCTGACTAGTCCCATACATATGGCACTGAATTAAAGATGATACCTCCAGAAAGAAACCAGTCGTAAGTACAAACACTAGGTTGCAATTGATGTCCCCTCAAAGGAGGAAGGTAGATGGCGTTGATGTGGTAGATGACACAGGGAACACAACCCGGAATTCTATATAGAATTGTTTTCAGGCACACACAAGAAACCATCATTCGAATAATTTTACCAGCAAAACTGGTAAAAATGCCAGTCTGCATATATTATTAAGTATCTCTCATAAAAATGCATGGGACATAAAGGTACCTTATCAGATAGATAATCAATGAAAGAAGTGAAGAGATTACCAGAAAAAAAACAACGTTTGCCATTTCTGGATCCAGAGATGTCCCGCGGATATAGGTATTGCCACTGTGTTTCCATGACTCGGCTAAAATTCGGATATTCATGCTCTGCGTAAAGTGGGGAGTGACAGTGCTTGCGGACTGAAACCGTGTCACGCACGGTCCGCCACCACCAGCATCTGGGGCCGTGGCTTCCTTCTTGCTGTGAGTTGACAAAGCAGCCATCAGCATGGCACCTATGATGTACTAGGAAATGCTCATAAATCACGATTTCCCATGTGGTGGACGCTTCGGGAAGCTGCAAAGTAACACATGATTTTTACAGCCTTCATTTTGGGGGAGAAAGGGAGGAGGAGAGGAAGGGAGTGCCTAGGGCCGCACAGCGGGGCGCAGAGGAAGAGTCCTCACACTGGATCCTCCACTGCCCCAGCTTCTGCGTCTGGTGATTGCCTGCACCGCTCTGCCCGCCATTTTGCCAATGTCCAGTCAATGCCAATCCTCATCGACATAACAATGCTTGCTAAATTACCCTGGAGGGAAGCAATTACAAATACTCACAACAAATACTGGCATCACCCAAGGGTTAGGTGGGTCACACCTAAGACATCATCACACAACCAGGGACAGCTCAAATTTAAACCTCTAGTTCTGTGTTTCTGAAATAGAGACCCTAGTTACCCAAGTGTCTAAGACCTCCTCTTGATGATCTCACACGCTGAAATTTATCACATCCAAGGGGGAAATTTTGGTGTGGCTCTCCTCCCCACAAAGAAAATCTGAGCTCCTCCGTTCCTCTCCTTCAGCTCAGTAACTGACCCATGCTTCTCCCAACCTCCCAAGAAACCCAGGCACTGGAATAAAGAGGCTTGCCTCCCCTCAGACCCCATGTCTAAGCCTGGCCAATTCTGCTTTGTTTTAAACCAAAATCAATCTACTTCACCCTGCCTTCACCATTGTCTCACATTTCTGCCTGAATTTGCACACATGCATCTTCTGAATGGGTCCCCGATTTCCATTTTCAGCCCTATTAATCTTCCCCAAATGTAATTTGTACCACATCACACGCCCACACTTATGACTCATAAGTGTCTTCTCCTTCATACAGTTACACTTCATACAGAGTACAGAATCCTTGTTCCGGTGACACCCTGCAGAGGTCAGACCCCTGCCTACTTTTCCAGGTCTCAGCCACCAAGGAACAGCTTCTTAAAATCCTCTACAGGTATCGGATTTTTTCCTGCCCCAGGGCCTTTGCACATGGCCGTCAGCCTATTCTTCCAAATTTCAGAGAAATTTCATCCTCAGAAAACAGTCATTCTCTTAACTTTCCTATTATACTGCCCTACCTTTTTTCAAAATATTTGATGCGATGTCTATTCCTTTATAAAATCGTGGCCTTGCTTTCTTCCTCCTGTCTCTATAATACCAGTTCTGCTCCATGAACACAAAGTCTATGCCTATATGCCAAGCACCTTGCATAGAAAGGTTATGGTATAGGGGCACCTAGGTGGCTCCGTCAATTAAGCATCTGCCTTCAGCTCAGGTCACGATCTCAAGGTCCTGGGATCGAGCCCCATATAAGGCTCCCTGCTCAGTGGGAATCTGCTTCTCTCTCTCCCTCTGTCCCTCCCCCTGATTGTGCTAATAAATAAATAGAATCTTTTTTAAAAAAGGTTATGCTACCTAAGAGGCAGAAATGGGTATTTTAAATAAATGAATGAATAAATGAATGAATTGTTTGAAAGTAACACGAGAAATAGGAGATTGGAATGCATTCATTTACTAAGTATTTACCATCTCCCCATTCATTTCATCACAAGAAGGGGAAAAGTCCTTCTCATACTATTTGTCATGCATTACATGTTTTCGAGGTACCTGTTACATCACAAGAGAACCTCACTTCCAGAAGAGAGAGGTGAAACACGAGGTTCTCACGACCATTTGCATTTTTCATCTCATGGGGTATTTATAAAAGGTCAGATGATTTACTTTTAGGAAAGATGTTTTCATCTCCACGAAGGAAAACAGCTTTAAGTATTCAAAATTCAAATACATTTTCCCAGAAAAGTGGGTCAAGGCATGTGAAAAATCAGATAAGATATTTGTAGAAAGGTGCAAATTACATTTCCTTTCTGGTTGTTGCTGAGGGACACAGTGCTAAATTAATCTTCTGAATAGTAATTTCCTGCTGATTTCAAACAAGGGAGAGAGAGAGAGAAGAAGCCTCACTTCTGACGAGAAATGTAAACTCTACCAGATGTCCAGACCCATCACGAGTCATAATGTGTTTCATGCCTTAGGAAATGTTTGTCCACGTTTCTTAAAAACCAACCTTTTGTTAAAAAAAGCAACGTTAACTTATATTTTGTATTGTGATGCTACATATTTTGTGTATAGATACTGTGTGCGTACAGAAGACCATTCACGAAAAAAATCCAATGATAGCAATCCATTTTCTTAAATAACATTCCAAAATCACTACCGCAGAGAAATCATAGACGTAGACTGCCCCCCACCCCCCACCGCTCTGTTTACTTCACACGGCTCCCTTGACATTAGAAAGAATGAAAACGTGAGCCCACCCCGTCATGCCAATGAGAGTTTACAAACCTACTTTTAGACTAGGAAATGTCCGTTCTCCGTGGTCACTGCCTGGAGGGCCTTCCCTGGAAGACATCCCGCTGCTCGTGGCCCGGTCTGTGCATATAAATCCCTCATCTGTCAGCCCCGTTCCCCGTGAACAGTCTATTTAGGCTTGGCTCGGAGCAGTGGGATGTCGAGCCACACCAGAGAGTTCCCTTGTCAAGGGACCGGAGGTCAGCGTTCTAATCTCTGTCGGGGGCAGCGGTGCCTCTGCTCCCTGTGGGAGTCATTCATGGCTAACAAGTTCCACTCCGTGTGAGAGGGACAGGAGCGCGGGGCACAGGGGCTTATGTCCCGTCCCCGGATGAAGAGCTGAGCCGCAGACACCCTCCGCATTCCACCGGCCCAGCACGGGATCTGCACATCTGTTAGTGCGTCAGCCGGGCTCTTCACCCGAAACACCGGTGATGTCCTGCCTGCACCAGGAAAGCTCATCCGTGTGAGGGCAGAGGTTTCACAGAGCAGGAGAGGAGAGGAAAAGGGGTTTGCATACTCGCTCTAGGGCAAACAAGATCTAGTAACGGGGCAGCACCGACAAAGAAGTGAGACGGCCATCCAGGTGGCACATAGGAAATCAGCATTACTAGCAGTCGCTGTGCACGAGCCAACGTCAGGCACACAGCCTACGGCAGGAAACAGAACTGGGCAACTGTTTTTTGCGTTATAATCGGGTGTTTTTTTAGATGTCTTTTAACTTAAAAATAGGAAGGCGTGGTCCCCCGATCTGCAGATAAAACCCGTGTTTTAAAATTGTTACCGCGCCACCATCGACCCCTTTTCGATGTTAACTCGGAAAACACGACTCAAAGCGTTGTGCCTGGCGAACTCCCAACTCATCTACCGTATTTTTGAAACGGGCATGTAACGCCAAATTTGGCTTTTTGCTCTCGTCATTGACGACATCAGGAGTGGTGTTTTGTTGTTTTCACGGACTGACAAGAGCTTTCATAGGGCACGATGATGCTTCAAAACCATTCACAAGGGGCACCTGGGTGGCTCAGTGGGTTAAAGCCTCTGCCTTCGGCTCGGGTCATGGTCCCAGGGTCCTGGGATCGAGCCCCGCATCGGGCTCTCTGCTCAGCAGGGAGCCTGCTTCCTCCCTCTCTCTGCCTACCTCTCTGCCTACTTGTGATCTCTTTCTCTCTGTCAAATAAATAAATAAAAAATCTTTAAAAAAAAAAAAAAAAAAAACCATTCACAACAATAAACCTTGGCAGCTTTACCCATTTCTGTTCACCGTTATTACAGACGTCACGCAAAAGGGGAGTCTCTGTCAGAGCCGGAGAGTTTTTCCAAATGCTGTCAAAAACAGTCCCCTGGGGTGCCCGGGTGGCTCAGTCATTTTGCGTCTGCCTTTGGCTCAGGTCATGATCCCAGGGTCCCAGGATCGAGCCCCGCATCGGGCTCCCTGCTCAGCAGAGACGCTGTTTCTCCCTCTCCCACTCCCCCTGCTTATATTCCCTCTCTCTGTGTGTCTCTCTCTGTCAAATAAATAAATAAAATCTTAAAAAAAACCACACACAATACCCTGATTCTTTCAAGAGCTCAGGACAGCCTGGTGACATGCCAGCCCCTAGGACCCAGGGTGACAGGGGCAACGATGACACTCCGAAGGACACATACAACTCCTCCCACTGAACTGTCCTCACACAGCTACTGTGAGTTTTAAGAAATGGGTAGTGGGTTCCATTCTGCATTAAAATGGAAAGCTAAGTGAACTTGTATTTTTAAATGATCGCCGTTAGGTAAGTTTCCCCGAATGGCTACAGAATCAAGGACTGATGCCCGTCCCAGGCTGAGTGCACTCCACGTTCAGTAAGATGGGACGACCAGACGAGCAGATGTGTGCAGAAGCGACCAGCTGGGGTAAAGACACAGTGGAGGGGTTTGTAACGAGCTTGACGCCTTCCAGGCAGGCCAGCCCGCCTCCACAAGGAGCAACTCCCCACCCACAGCACATTCTTCCTTCCCGGTCTGTCTTGCTGCCTGCCTCTCTCTGCCCAAGGTGTCAGCCGGGTTCGTAGGCTTACTTTGTCCTCATGTTCCAAATGCCAGCAGCAAACTTCACAAGCTTCCAAGAACAGCCCCATAAACCTAATGTAAGGACCTCTTGGCTCCTCTCTTCAGTCTCTAACAAGAAACTCATGGTCTGCATCTATTTTCTTTTTAACACGGGAAGGATCTGTAAGGCCCCTGCGCGTCCCTGTGACAGAAAAGTGAGACACAGCATCGACACACAAGTCTGTTGCAGGGGTTCAGAAAACACACCCTCAAAGTCTCAACCAAGTTCTGTATCAAAAGGAAATTATTCTTGTTAAATTTTTTTTGTTGTTTGGAAATAGGGAAAAATGCCACTTGGTTTTGTTCTGTTAGCATTTCTGTGATCCAGCAAAATCGGACTTACGAAATCAACAAGTTTCACAAGTAAAAGCAGAAATCATGCCTTAACCTCACAAATGTTACTCGCTGAGCGGTGGCGGGGCCTCATGTACTTTTTAAGGTCTTCAAGACATAGATGGGTCAAATGAGGAGCACGACGCTCTAAGTCTGAGGAGTTCATAATAAAATGCACATGCCTCATTCACGTGAAAGTCATAATTCACACATGGAAATCCCTGACCAGGCCCGGAAATGCCAACCAGATTTTCTCAGGCAAAGGGCACTATCTCTGCACTTTCCCTCGCCCCATGGCATGGAATAGCACATCCTCATTCCCTTAGCCCCTTCTTGATCGTGGAGTCCTTCTTCCCGAAACTGATCCGAAATGTCTGTGTGGGCCCCAGAAGGAAGGGCGGACATGGAGGCTAGCGCACTGGGACCGCCATACCTCCTAGTCAAGAAAGGAACTGTTCAAAACCCCAAAGCTGTAAATTTGGCACCCCTTGACTCACACAAATTTCCTTTCCAAAGTGAAGAAAGAGAAGCTACCAAGGATTTTGTTGCATAATGGATTCCACATTTTCACAGGCAGCATTTTTAGGCCAAAACATGTGGTGATACATAAATCCATAAGTTGATCATATGTTGCCTGCAAGTCTCCAAGCAGAGAGGCAGGCTCTGCCAAAAAGGCCCGGTCCCCACTTCGGCAGAACTCTTTCCCTCTGGGGTGCTGTGCACAGACAGCCCACCCGTACGCCTAAGAGGCTCGAGAAATTCACGACAACCGCAGTCTCCATCCCAAGGCAGGGCTGAAAATAGCCAAGCCTCTTAGCCTTTGGCAGAACGCAACCATCAAGCAAGCCCGACCCTTGGTCTCCGCAATCCAACGTTTCTAGCTCCACAATCCCATTTAGAAACAATTAAGAGGAGTCTGTCCGTGGGTATCCTAATGGATATTCCTTGCTGTTGCAATCAAAATGCTGTTTGGACTGGTTTTTTATTTAACTCCAATGGCAAAGTAGCTAAAGTTGAGTACTGAGTTTCATGTATGTGGCTTAATATGATACACTTTGATCTCTTCTCCAAAACCGTTCCTTCGGCAGAGATAGCCTAACGGTAACTGTTTAACGACACGCACAATTTTTCTTTCCCAAGTGCAAACTCCCAGAAGGCACGCGCGTTATGTTACCCTTATTTGCATGAATTAGTTTGGAGAAATGGCCTTTCCAAATATGAAAAATAATATGAGCAGATACTCTTTCTAAAATGGTGCCCCACTTGTCCATAAATCCTGTTAAAGTAGGGCAGGGGAGAAGGAGGAGGTCTTTTCTTCTTTAATGAGATCTGCCAGGAAAAAGGCATGTAGGGAAACACGATCTGTCCCCTCGGGAAGACCCATAACTGTCTCTGACTTGTTCAACGAGGGACAAAGAATCCCATTTTCTTCCTCTCTGGCTTTCCCATCGAGAGTGGCATGGAAAGCTGAGATGTAATAACCATTTTGGGTTCTGAGAGTCGGCCTATTTCTCCTGTTGTCCACGGACTGCTTCAGTCCGTAAAAGCTTTGCCAACGAAAGCAGCGAGGACAGAGCGGGACGGGCACACGTTCCCAAGCCGGGAGACCTGGGCTCCGCTCCGGCGACAGGGGCATCAGGAAGCTGGCTTGCTTTTGGAAGCCATTCATTCCGTCCCATCGTGAGCAGGCCGAGTCAATCAGCTACCCTCTCATTCTTACACGTCTGACCGATGGAGAGCTCCTCCCTTCCAGGGCTGTGCAGAAACTCAGTGAGGTAACTAATGGTAAATGGAGCTCTACACCCACAAGGAGCACCCGTCTAACATCGCCAGCAGAGTGACTTTAGCGAGAATGCCGGGGCCGGTGGGGGGGGGGGGGGCAGTTTCATCTGTCATCTGTCTGAAACTGCAGACAGATGGTCCATGGTCGATGGACGAGTCTAGAATCTGCAGGAGCTCATTCAAAGAACCGACCTGATGAGAAACTGACTTCCCCATCGGCGCCTCCTCCTCTCCGAGAGAACCAAATACCGAACATGCCCCCAGACGTTCCCGACCCATCACGTCCCCAGACGTGGCTGAATGTCACCTGGGAGCAGCCAAATTATTTCTGGTAGAAAACCACTGGACTATGTGACTAAGGAACTCGATTTTTTATTGTGTCCGACTTACATTAATTTAAGTCTAAATAGTCAATGGAGTGAGTGAACAGGAGGTTGGTCAGCATTGCCTTACACCTTCTGAGATACTTCTAAAAATCTAAACTGACTGTTGACAAATCTGTTGGGAAGTGTGGACTCTTTTTTTTCTGCAAGGGTGAAGGATGGGCGGAATGATTAAGCTTTCGGTTTATTAACGCATCATTATGTATTTGCTGTCTTCGACTCAGAGCGGTGAAGGCGATCCTAACTTGGCCATGTGTAAAAAGGTACAAAACTAGTAATAAAAGGAAACAACAACTACAGAAAAGACAATCACCGCAGGGGTTTTCTCTCCATACCTGCCACCCAGGGAGGGAATAATGAGACATACAGCGATGTCCCCGCAGCAGGCCCAGAAGCAAAGGAAAAAGTAACAGCCGTAACCACCTCAAGCTGGCCGTGCGGCCGCAGGCCTCTCGCCGCGGAGCGCGCGCACCACGGAGCAGGCCCGACTGTTCTGGGGCAGCAGCAGGGAGCTGACCTCGCGAGCTCTCCTGCTGACCTGCGGCGGTCGCCCCTCGTGTCTATCGCTGGACTCGGCCAAGCCCAGGCCCTTCAAGGTGCCGTTCCAAGGGTTTACCGGCTGGAAAGTTCAGGACCTATCCCCTCCTCTGAGGAGTGAAAACAACTCTCTCAAAACGAGATAACTGGTAGTTTAGGGAATCCTGTCATGACTTGAGAGTCCCCAAATGAGTCCAAGTTCAAAGGGAATATTGCACAAAACGAACGGTCCTTCTGGAATCCCAAAGGCAGCTGAAACCCAAGTGCCCAGAGACACGGATGTCTGACTTTCCAGATCTACGTGTCAAGAAATGGACAGATATCGCTGGAGAGAAACAATACTCGGGATGGTGAAATACACTGAAATTTTATATTTCCGCTCCAACTTCTTGGACGGTGAATCTACTAACAGACTCTGGTGCCAGGAACAGTCATTTAAAGTACAAAGAAAGAACATGGGCTCCAGAGATAGAGTCCTGCCATTTTGCCCACAACCGGCCAATTTCAGGAACCTTGAACAAGCCTTATTCCGTCCAAACTCGGCTTTCTAAGCTGTAAAATGAGAAAAATCAGAGCCATTTTCCTGGGTTACTGCAAAAACTGAAAGGACATCTTTCAGAGTGTATGAACGGGCCTATGCTTCCCAAGGCACCTCCTCTAAACCTCCACCCTGCTTTACTGAGTGGCCGATCTGGGAATAAGATTGCCCAGGAAGCCCCTTCAGGAAGGTCCTGGGGCCCCCAGAGGTTGTAACCACAAGCAGTCTTCTCAAGGAGACGCCCATCTATCTAAGGAGACAGACACATAAACACTGAAGCAGATGAAAGGGAGCACTGGAAACACACCACTTACCGTGGGAGCAGCTGGGACTCCATGGGCCATATAATCCGGAGTAAAGGCCCCTCGGAGTGAACAGTGACCAAAAGAGCAAAACAAACAACTCTCTTTAATTGTGAAGCAAAAACTGTCAGGCATCTGTTAGGTTCAAGGGCTTTTGAAATGGACAAAGAGTTCAAAAAACACTGATTCACAGAGTACTCACTCAACTCAAGAGTCCTAGAGATTACATGACAACAATGTCCCGCCAGCCTTTAGTTCAACAACTGAGACTAAAAAATAATAACTAACTGAATAAAAACTTGGCTTTAAAAGATGTGCACAGTGCTGGGGCGCCTGGGTGTCTCAGTGGGTTAAGCCTCTGCCTTCGGCTCAGGTCATGATCCCAGGGTCCTGGGATCGAGCCCCACGTTGGACGGGGAGTCAGCTTCTCTGTCTCTCTCGGCCCCTCCCCTCTGTTCATGCCCTCTCTCTAATAAATAAATCTTAAAAAAAAAAAAAATGTGCACCTTGCTAAATGAAATAAGCCAGACACAAACAGACAAAACCTGTATGATTCCACTTACGTAAAGGACCTAGAGTAGAAAAGTTTGGAGGGACATTAGGAGGGTGGGTGCCAAGGGCCGGGGGAGGGAGGGGAGATTGTGTGCAATGGGGACAGAGTTTCTGTCTGGGATGATGGGAATGTTCTGCAGATGGATGGGGGGATGGTTACACAATAATGTGAATATACTTATGCCACCGAAATGTGTACTTAAAAGTGATTAAAATGGTAACTTTTTTTTTTTTAAGTGAGCTCTATGCACGGGGTACCTAGGTGGCTCAGTCGGTTAAGCATCTGCCTTCGGCTCCAGTTATGATCTAGGGTCCTTGGATGGAGCCCCATGTGGGGCTTCCTGCTCAGTAGGAAGCCTGCTTCTCCCTCTCCCTCTCCCCCTGCACACTCTCTCTCCCAAATAAATAAATAAAATCTTAAAGGGGGGCGGGCACCTAGGTGGCTCAGTTGGTTAAGCATCTGCCTTCGGCTCAGGTCATGATCCCAGATTCCTGGGATCAAGCCCCACGTCAGGCTCCCTGCTCAGCAGAGAACAGAGCCCGCTTCCCTCTTTCCCTCTGCTGCTCCCCCTGCTTATGCTCCCTCTCTCTGTCTGTCAGATAAATAAAATCTTAAAAAAAAAAAAAAAAAGCTCTATGCACAATATGGGCTCAAACTCATGACCCTGCGACCAAGAGTCGCACGGCCTCCCAGCTGAGCCAGGCAGACGTCCCTCAAACAGTAACTTTTTAGTCTTCTGTATAATTTATCATGGCAAAAAGAAGCGATGAACAGCATGGTTACGCGGCTGTGCTAGGCACGAGGCGTGCCACACCTGCAGGTGCACACTGCACAGCTGCGGTCACCTCTGCTTCGAGACGAGAGGAGCCGCAGGGCAGCACCTTGATCCCACCTCACCGAGCACCCCACGCACAGAAGACAAGCAGCCCTAGAAACGGACCCAGTGTCACGCGTCTCTGCTTCGGCGGAACTGCAGGAGCAGCGCTAAGGAAAGAACGCGAGCCGAGAGCTGGCACTTCCCTCCCTGTGGATAGCTGTGGATATTAGGCCTAAACTCACTCCCTTCTCCTGCCCTGCGCTCACATCCCGTGGTGTAAAGTGTTCCATTTGCCTTGTAGTCACGTCAAAGCAGCTTTTCCGGTCGATGAGCAGACGGCTAACAATGAGACACTCTTTCCCCCGACATAAAAGGAGCTCGTCTCTTAGACACAGTATCTCCTTTTGAAAATAATGGCAATAAAAGTTCCTGGAACTCAGCTTGTCTGAACGAATTTTAGTTTGTGGTGAAATAAAATTAACTAATGGCTTGGGGCACACAATAATTTCCATCAGGATGAAAAAAAATGAAAAGGAGAGTAACACACAGTAAAATGGAAAGTTCACTCAACCACATGTAGTAACGGTTGCCACTAATTAGCAACATGATTCTAGATGTGATGCGGCCCCCGCGGGCTGCAATATTCCCAATTTAGTGGGTTACATACTTGCTGGGCAAAATGTAGGCCATGGACCAGCAGTATCAGCATCATCCCAGACCTTGGAAATGCAGAATCTTGAGCTGCACCCAGACCTGCTGAATACTGATCTACATCTGGACAAGATCTCCAGGTGATGCCCTTTAAAGTTTGAAAAAACCGGTCTAGATGATCTAGATGGTCTCAATGAGTGGGGTCTTGACACAAATGTGCATTGTAACATGCTGCATGACATAGCGCCAGTAACGTGTAGCCTCTCATGGCAACAACAGTCATTAAATGTCAAATAAGTAAATGTGGGCAGATCCTAGATCATTCCTCTAAAATGCAAATCTCACATGTTTGCATCTTTGTAAGATTCCTTGACTGGAAAAGGAAGTGAGGTGAGGAGGAAAGATACGGCCCAAGCCAGAGAGTTGCCTGGCGGCATCCCTGGGATAATACCAAGGCAATAAGCAGAATAACATGTAAAATAATTTAAAATTTTCACCAATAGAAAAAGAATTTCCAGCAGAGCATTATGCAAATGTGTGAATTAAATAAAATATGGCCTGAAATTTCACACACTAAAATATTTACACTATTTCATCCAGTTGAGTTGCACTAAAAGCTCCCTTCTCAGGGTAGTTTCACCGCCGTGAAAGTGCAAGAGGGCACCATTTTCCCTGATAGCTAAATATCCGAGGGCTTAGGCGTGATGCTAAAAATCACTTTTCCTACCTGTTCATTTTCATTTTAGATTTTGAAAACATAAATGAGTTGAAGTATTTCCTATTACTGCCATTCTGTGCAGATCTGAAAAATGCCTAATAATTAAAAGTAATATTTCATCATTCTAAGTGATTTTCCTAGCAAGGTAGACTGCATGCTGATCCCAAAGTCCCTTCTAGAAGAGGGTGGTCTGTACGTGCTTTTCGGCCCCATTGATGTCACTCTGGGCACTGTGACTTGCTTGGCCAATGGACTGGGAAGTGAGATGTGGCAAGTGCCACTCGGAGCAGGAGTTTTGAGAGCCATCCCAAGGGTCTTCCTTTTTTTTTTTTTTTTTTTTAAACCCCTGCCTCAAAACTAGCATCCATGTCAAGTTAAGCCCTGCCTCAAAACTAGCATAAATGCCAAGTGCAAGCCAGCAGGCCAAGCTAGAGAACCTAAGAGGGTAAAGGAAGACTCTTCCCTGCCTAGACAAGTCTACTCCCCCAGCAATTCTATGCAGGGCAATGAAAGCCAGTATCGATACCAACTAGTATGATATGAAGAGGAATATTTATTAAGCACTCCAGAGAATATAGCAAAAATCTATTGTTTGAGAGATTATCCAGCCTCTCAAAATCCCAACCTCCCTCTTTAGTCTCTTCTCTTTACAGCCAAACTACCAAAAGGAGGGGTTGCCATAACTTCAATCTAATTTCTCTCTCTCCACATTTTCTTCAACTAAAATGAAGTTAGGTTCCTGTCCTCCAGGCTTCCCCGCACCCCCTCCTTCAAAGTTACCGTGGACGCTGGGGTCCATTTCACTGTCCTCACATCTCATTAGCCACGGAACTTTCAAAAGGCTACTCTCTACATCAGATCTTGTACAAGAGCAAGTTAATACTTGCCCTTCCCTTCTCAGAAAGATGCTTTGAAAAGCAAATGGTTTTAATTTATGTGAAGATGTCTGCAAACGATAAATCTAAGCAAATGAAAGATATTAACTTTATAACTGAAGATCAAGCCAAAGTTGCTATCAACACATTTCAGAAGGCATCCAGAAGTAATAAAAATGTCAAATTACCGCTCGTGTAAGTTAAGGACATGAGGGACTCATCCTGATCACAGGGTCCTTCTTGAGAGCACAGAACTTCAGAATTGTGATTCAGACTGGTAAATTTTATCCAACCCACATCCCACCCCCTCACCCTAGTGAAGTCTCCCCAAGCATCAGGTCAGGCACATGGATGGTACATAATTCACACCTAACAAGTGTCAAGTGAGCTAAGAGAGATGAACAAAGTACAATAAAGGGGGCTGCCGGTAATGAGGTTCCACACGCACACACACAGAAACAAAAACCTACAAGAATGTAATGTGAATGTAAACACAGCATCTTGTTAGCACACAGGACAGACTGATGAATTGGTCCTGGGACTAAAGAAGTATAAAGGTCGAGAAAGGCTGCAAAGAAAGACATTACATCTGACCAGTAGAGGAAAAGACTTAGAGCAGACACGTACGAAATGGACACACCCAGTGGGAAAGTCGCCACTCTATTTTAACCGCAAATAAAAAGCTGAATAGAGTGAAAAACAAGTCTTTTCGGATCCGTTGCACAAGGGACAACACAGAAGGAAGCACTGCTCCTGAGATTGGAGAGAAGGACAGGTGAATGCACAGAGTCACTGCTCCCGAAATCGGGGAGGACAGGTAACCACACAGAGTCGTGGCTTGTCGAGGGTAGAAACCATCACAGGAACCAGTGCCCGTGGAGGAAAACCTGAACTGTGATTGGCAAACTGCCTGGAGGCTCAGTGTGATGAGTCTGGGAGTGAAAAACGTCAGGGGGATCCAGTGATACGGGAGCCCCACAATACTGCGAAATGTACCTCCAAGAGCTCGAGCAGATTACCACAGCAAATATTGGAGAAAAGTCCTCCCAAGAGTCTGGCGGGCGGAGAGGAAAGGGAGCTGCTCTGAAGTAGGCCAGAGCAGAATGTTCTTCCGGGCGGGGCCTGCTTTCTGGGAACCCAGGTAAGCAGACCTGCCCCTGCTGGAGGGTTATCACGGCCTCACTGACCTGGGGAAGGGAAACACCCCGTGCCAGCTGGCTTTAGCCATTCTGTCCCACCTCACGGAGAAGGCTTTTGAAGTGCACAGCCCGGAGCCTGGGCTCGCTAAAACACTGAGACCTCATCACGAGCTTTAGAACACTTAGGCCTCTGCACACACCTCACCACCACATTACTAAAAGCCAATTTACAGCAGTTCCTTTTACCTGGTGGATCAGATCCAGCTATCAAGAAAAAAATTACAAGGCATACTGAAAGGCAAAAAACACAATCTGAAAAGGAAAAGCAAGCATCAGAACCAGACATGGCAGGGATGCGGGAATCATCAGACCAACTACGATTCACATACTAACGGCTCTAGTGGAAAAACATGCAAGAACCAAAAGATGGGCAATGTCAGGAGAGAGATGAAAATCCCAAGAAAGAACCAAAAAGAAATCCTGCTAGAGATACAACAAAAAAACAGGCCACACATAAACAAAGAAAACCGTGGTAACCGCGGTAACCGAGAAGACAAACGCTTTGTGACGGACTTGCTAGTCAGTAAGGACACAGCTGAGGAAAGAATCGTGTCAGACACCAAACTACAGATGCAGGGAGCTCAGTGAACAGGAGGCAGGACGAAAAACTATACCTGGGCATATCACCTTCAAAGTACAGAAAATCAAAGATTTAAAAAAATATCCTGAAAATACCAAGAGGGGGAAAATAACTCCCTATAGAGGGACAAAGATAAGAATTACATCCAACTTCTCCTCAGAAACCGTGCCAGCAAGAACAGTGGACAGAAATATTTAAACTATGGAGGGCAAAAAAGAGCACCAACTAGAATTCTGTACCCGTAAAATTATCTTTCAAAAGTGAAGGAAAAATAAAGGCTTTCTCAGACCAACAAAAATGGAGGGAATTTGTTGCTAAAAGACCTGCCTTACAAGAAATGTTAGAAATTTCTTTAGAGAGAAGAGAAATTACATAGGTCAGGAACTCAGATCTACATAAAGAAGGGAAGAACACCAGGGGCACCTGGGTGGCTCAGTGGGTTAAGCGTCTGCCTTCGGCTAAGGTCATGATCCCGGGGTCCTGGGATCGAGTCCCGTGTCAGGCTCCCTGCTCAGCGCGCCGTCTGCTTCTCCCTGTCTCTCCCCTCCGCTCCTGTTTGCTCTTCTCTCGCTCTCTCGCAAATAAATAAATAAAATCTTAAAGAAGAGGAGAACATCAAAGAAGGAACACGTGAAGATAAAATAAATTTTTTTATTTTTCTTGCTCTTAATCGATAAGCATGTTCAAACTAGTGTATTTCTGGGACAACGCATGCTTGAGCTACAGCAGAAGGGATGGCAAGACAGTCTGAGAGATGAATGTGAAAACTTTACAGAAGGATGAACATAAAGGTGAAGGAGAAGAAGGCTTTTAGCTCACATGATTGAGTGAATGTTTACGTTTTTAATTAGTATTGAGCATCCAGGGAGAGAGAGAGGTTTGCAGAGGGCACAGAAGCAACTCGGTCCAGGTCATGGCGTTTGTGAGTCCCGCTGTCAGGCCTGGAACCCAAAGACCAGACCCTGGACCATGTCACTCACTGCCTCTCACACCAACAACAGAAGAGGCGTGTTCAAGTGAAGACACCGTAACTGCAAGAGTTTCTATAGGACCATCGACCAGAAATGACCAGTACGGAGCTGCATCCACAGCTCGGGATAGAAATACTGCAGTGGTTTGTGTCTGTACAGATGAAGGAATGGCAAGGAGAACACAGCAGGGAAAAAAGGGACATGCCGCTGGCCAAAAACGGACTTCTCACTCTGCCTTTCAAATATCAGAGAGCAAATGCCATGGTCCCATTGCTGTTAGATTCCAGTGAGTCAGGAAGAGAGGCTTCAATTCTATTCTTTAAGTGTCTTAATACTGGATTTCTGCGATTATAAATGCATCACCGACATTACCCTACATGCCAAGGAGAACACAGGCAAACTAGTGATGTCTGAGTCCCCATCAAGACACAGCCTTGCCACAGAACGACAGCTAACGTCATTACGTCAGGGCATTTCAGCAGAGCGGCACACGTACGCGTGGAGACATGACTCTCCCAGCCTAGAGATGATTCTCTCCTGCCAGAAATCTGGACGGGGCAGAACACGGTTTAGAAGCAACCCAGAAAAGTTTGCCCATGTATGCAATCTCACATGCCATCAGAGTTCACGCCTCCTTATATATTCTCCATTACCACTTGGAAAACAAAAGTTCTAAGGGGCTTCACTGCCTTTTTGTCTGAAAATGACAAAGAAACAAAACAGGGAAACACACACAGAGTGCTCAGGACAAAAGTGGGGATGGGCTCAGGAGGGAGCAGAGCAGCATCCTGGAGCTTTAAAATAGAGCAAGTAAGTGCATTTGCCTCGAATGTGTCCTGGGTCCTGGAACGAAGGTCTGTGTTTAAAGAGACTGAGCAACAGGGCTTTCTGGTGATTGGAACACTTTTTGATGCTACTTCGCGCAACACTTTTCGAGTTGG
This sequence comes from Potos flavus, assembly GCA_028534135.1. Taxonomy (NCBI): domain Eukaryota; kingdom Metazoa; phylum Chordata; class Mammalia; order Carnivora; family Procyonidae; genus Potos; species Potos flavus. Next base: position 99,234,592 of record CM052901.1, on the reverse strand, counting down.
CCACGATTTACAGTTGATTAGCCTGCATAGTTGAGTTGCTTTCTCAAAAGATCCTAGGAAGGGATTATTTCTGTGCCCAAAGAGCCCCAGAGAATAGGGAGGGCCGCTCGCGGCCGTAATGTGAATTCCCCGGACTCGGTACACTGTGCTCATTGAAGCAGATAAAGCAAAGTTAAAGAAGCATTTAGTTCTTCAGAATACCAGCCTTAATAAGTATCTTTTTGTGGAAGGATTTAGGAGGAGGGGAGGGTTATCCTTAGTGCAGGCATTATTTCCTGGTACAAAAAGGGAAAATGTGCATACAGTTGGATGTAAAAAGCCAAAGCTCACATGCCCCCTCCCCTCCCCAAGGAAAAGTTGCTGAACACACACTCCCAAACGCGAAGGCATGAATCTTCACAGCTTAATAGTCCCGGAGCCATTGTGCACTTTCTCTTGGGAAACGCAGCTCATTGATCTGCAACCGCCCAAGTTCAACCTTTCAGCTGTGAGAACCGGGAGCTGCACGGGCATCAAAGCCCTACCTTCATCAGCAAGCAGAGCCCAAGACGGGCTGTGTCCCCAGGCGGCGCTGGGCAGCCCCCCTTGTACTCTCAACAATGCTGCCATCGAGGCACATGAGAAAAGTCTGCAAAAGGCTGAAGCGGGCCACGTCTGCGGGCGGCCGAACGCTTACAGTGATCTTTGCTTGCACAGTGCAAGGCTCGTCCTGGCCCCAGCAGCATTCAGAGGTTCCTCCTGCAAACAGCGTTCCTTCTGTGCAACTTGACACAGAATTAGTCACTTGTAATCACTTGAAATGCACATTGTTTAATAAGGCAATGCCATAGGATCCCATTTTTCTAACCATCAGCACATCTCCCCTAGTCATCTCTGCCTTATCCCCAACCTGTCTTCCAACAGGAAGAGATGCGTGGACAGACGCGTACTGAGCTCTTGCTCTGGTGAAGATCACATCGTGATTCCCACGGTCGCTTGACTGGAGTTTCCACTGCAGGTTCAAGAAGGCGAAAGCCCAGTTTATCTACATGTATTTCTGTATGCTTAGAACTTTCAGTGTGGACTCCCAGAGCCTACGGCAGATGGAGAAGAATCTTCATAGAAATAAACAATTACTACTAATAATAATGGAAAGAAGAGAGCGAGAGTAAGAAAGAAAGACATCTTTACAAAGTGCACACTTTAAGTCATTTTTTTCCTCCACACAAATGGAAAATGAACTCACCCACATTGGTAGCTACACTCTGAATGGAGCCAGTTGAGAGAAGTCCTTTCTTTATTGTGTAGTTTTAAAGAGTATTCTTTGACCTCTGCTATTTATGACTTAAGATCTGTGAAGACAGGGCCATAGCCCTTTGGTTCCAAAGGGTGCACACAAACAAAAGCCGTCCACCTTTGCTCCACTTACCTCATTTCCCATCGGAACACGTTTCTACCGCACTCCCTCTGGGTTCATCATTTAAATGGCTTTTTCTTGTTTCTTTCGGCCAGTTACGGCCATCACCTAACTGACAAGTGGCAAGCACTGCTCCTTTCCAAGTATGACGCCATAATCGTCACTGCCCAGGAGCAAGACTGCTGCTACGAATACCGATGTCTTGTCACCTCCTCTTGGCTCACCGTGAAATTGTGCATCAAATGGCCCAGGAAACCCAAGGACTCATCGGGCCTGTTGCAGCTGCAATATGGCAACTTTCTAGTTATTTCTTGTTTCATGGGTTTATGAATTTATCGACAGCCCTTTTCACTCCTAAAGGCGTTCAAAAACAATGGACCAAGATCCATAGGATATAGCCAAAACACAAATCTTAAGTGTGTGGGAAGAACAAGATAAAGGGAGACAAAAGCAAAGACGATAAGCAAATAGATGGAGTCGGGATAAAGCTAGTTTCCAAAATACATGTGATTCATTTCAGTACGCTTGTTAAAGTAGAGTATTTTATTTATCTCTTAGATTTCTAACAGCCAACGCAAGGGGAAAACACTATTGGTTAAGGTACACGGTATCCCCAGGAGGAAAAAAAAACCTACCAACTTCTAGGGGAAACGTAATTAGCACTGATAATGCCAACACAATGGATGCCTTCAAAAGCTTCCTTCTAAGGATGGCATGGGATGACAGTCCAATGTCCCCAGTCTCCTCAGAGTGGTCCCAAAGGCTGGGACTGTGAGGCAGTTTCTGAGAATATGCCACCTGCCGCATTGTAGCAACATGCATTGAATAAAAAACATAGGTTAAAGGACAGTCTTGAGATGGGAAAGGCAGAAAGTCTCAGTTCTGTAATGAAGGCAAAGATTGCAGAACATCTGGAAACGATGTAGGCGCCAGGCATGTCTGCAGACGGTTTCTCCCTGCTGACTTCTGGTGGCACGAGGTTACGGAGCATTTGATAGCCTGCTCCTTGGCAAGCATCACTTGTGGCTGTCATTTCAGAGCCAGCAGAACTTTTGTCTGCCCACCATCCACTGTGGAAATTAAAGATCCTAACAAAGATTTTGGAATAAGTAGGCAATGCAACCTCTGTGTAAACATGCATCAAAGGTAAAGGGAATACTTGACAAAGATCTTCCTTGAAAAAAAAAAAAAAATTATTTTCTCTTTCGATCCAGAAGAAAACAGAAGGTGGACCTCAGTAGTATATCCCATATAGTACATCCACAATAATTTAATTTTAGGCTGAAAAGGAATTTAAAACAAATGTGCAGCTCAGCCAGCACACACGTGCCCACATACACACACTCTTCAAATCACCCAAAGATCATCCTGCTTTGAGCCATGAATCTTACAAGGGTGTTCTCTGGCCTAAACTACTTGCAAGATGTATAAAGCAAAGTAGTTGCATGTCATTGTTTATAGGGTGATGGAAGTTCTTCTGAATCAAGTAGATCAAAGATAAGAACTTTTGAGAAAGGAAATTTAGTTTGCGGAACTTAGCCGCTATTTTTTCAGGCGAGATAAGACAGCAAGAGTATGTCCTTGTGCACTCAGCTAGTAAAAACAGAGTTGAAATTAAAACCTAGATTTCATACATACATACGTACATAAATAAATAAATAAATAAATGGAATTGAAATGAAATGAAATGAAATGAAATGAAATGAAATAAAACAAAACCTAGATTTCAGGCGCCGGGCTGGCTCAGTCGGTAGAACACGCGACTCTTGATCTCGTGAGTTCAAGCCCCACGTTGGGTGTAGAGATTACTAAAAAATAAATAAAAGAAATCAAACCTAGATTCATTTTCTTGTAATGACTGTTCTCTTGAAAACATAAAGAAATTCTGTTTCTAAGGCAGATGAGGCACCGGCACGAATCAGATTTCTAAGAGGAAATCCTGTGTATGAATAGGTAAAACAACTAGACTTGATTCTCACGTCAAGGATTACCGACCGGATGGAGTCCAAATTATGAACAGAGCTAAGCAAAGGTGGATTAAATCCCAGTGAGGGTTTTGGGTCCACTCCTCCAGTCCCAGAGACTATTTTGACAAGGACCCTTCCTGGGGGAAGTAGGGCAACAAAGGACAACCACGCGTGTGATGCCCACAAATTTGCCCACCAGGCCACTGAAAGCCGATGCTGTCTCCTTTCTAAATCCAACAGTCCCCAGCACTGGTGCTTTCTGCCAGCTGCCAGATCAAACGCCAACGTGTTCAAGCCATCGGCGCTCATCCACGCTCCGAGGGCCTTCTGATGAACACATTACAACCCCAACACATCGGTCAGACCGTGATCACCATGTAACGCATCCTGACGGAGATGTTTTTCATATGTTCAAACAGACTCCCTTTCTAAAGCCAGCTTTCAGGAACCCTTCTTCAATTGTGAACCAAGTAAGAGATTTTGTTGGCATCTTCTTTCATCGGACGGGAGGAGAAATTAACAGAGAGTAGGCAAGGGGCAAAGAGACTTCCACGGAGGTGGCTTTTTCCCTCCTGCGGGACTTTCCTTTGAAGTTTACACCAGGTGGAGGCATCTTTCACACCCGGAAAAAAATTGATATGGAAAATCGGAAACACATTGGGCTATTAACATGTCACACGTTGGATTTAAATCTAAATACGAACCTGTTCTTTTCCTCACATGTTGATTGTGCTGTGAGTCTAGCAGGAGGCTTTGCATGTTCTTTCAGGCTAGTTTCTAGGTTAAAAAAGCATGGAATGTTCCAGCTACCGCAGGCTAATGATCACCCAAAAGCACACTAATATGTTTGATAAAAGTTCCCAGCATGAGGGCAGAAAACACTTACCATAAGAATGACATGTGAGGAGAAGCACATCGGAGACACCAGCTCAGGCCGCCTTCAATGCTGGAGGCGGCAATTAGAACTGGGGGCGCGCATTCCGGGAGGCTGGGGCGGACGGAAGGGGGCACAAATCTCTTAATTGTTTCAACTATTAGCTCCTCGACCCACCTGCATTATCGCTAAGAGGGACGCTGCTGGAATCCTTCAGCCTTTCTCACACAGCTTAGCTCTGCTTCGTCACCATTTCAGAAATAAAGTTTTGACTCTAGATGCTTCCTGACCCCATTTATAAGTTATTTCTGGTTTTGTCTGCTTCATAGTCTCTCCTTTCTCTCTCTCTTTTTTTCCCATCTCTGCCTTACATCGGAGAGGATATCCTTTTGCACGTTCCCGCAGAGCAACACTAGACAGAGTTCTTGAGAAGGATGTTGCACAAGGAGCCCTAACCCATGTGTGTTGGTAAGTAGATTGTCATCTGCATTTAGACTGGGAAGTTCAAGGACTTGGCTCTCCCTTAAATTCCTCTCGTATGCATCCCATGCAAATTTTAATTGCACCACTGGCTTAAGGAAATGGTAGAATAGTCCTCTCTTCTCAGATCATGATATCCTGTTTATCTTCTCCTGCGAAATAATGTCATGATTTTCACTTATGGAAATAGCACTAGTACCACAATAAAGGGAATTAATCGTACCACTTGGGAAGTTTTCTAGAAGAAGCTATCTCTTCCAGGGCTACAAACCTACACTTCTTTGACAATCACTGTCCGTCCGTGGTGGCTTTGCCTATGAAATAGCAGGTAATTCCCAAGACACAGCAGTATGCTAGATAAGAGATATTCAATATATATCAACTTTGTCCTTGAAGTTGATTGTATAAAGTCAGGGAAAACTATAGAAAATTAGTAAGTATTACCATAGGCTTTAAATGTTTTAAACTGTAAGACATCTGAAATTTTTCATCCACTGCTTATACTAAGAAGTAAAAGATGTTCTTGGATATTCGGACACAATGCATTTCCATGTGGGCCCAGGTTTTTCATTTTCCTCCTTAAGATACGTTTTCCTTGGGCTCTATGGATTCACCACATACATAACAGAAAACATCTAACACAAAACAAAAACCTTCAACAGCCGCATTCTGCTGTGTTTCAGAGGTTTGACCCTTCTCCAATAAATTTCACAGACGTCAAATGAAGCCATCCAGATGTTCGTACAAGCAAACCCAATATTCCTCACCTCTAAGTTTGGCTCTGAACAAACCTGGAACAGGACTAGGAATTTGGAGTTGTAGCCCTTAGAAGAACTGAACTCCCACCGAGATCAAAGCAGCACGCCAAGGCACAGAGACTGGGCCCTAAATTACTGCTTTTCAACACATAGCCTCAGAACCAAATGGTGAACAAGTTGAGGGAGTGAGTTATAATACCCATAAGGAGAAGGACAAGCACCCCGCTTCCCACAGAGAGGTGGCTTGTCACCGAGAGCGAGGTACAAGGTAACAGCATCATCTGAAAAGAGAAATCTTTCATAAAGCGAATGCATGACTCTCATGCAAGCACAAGATGAACATGTGTCAATGATTAGATTCCACCCATGAAATACTGCAAGGATCAAGAATAGGTTACATTTGGTTCAAAGGAGAAATCCAAAAAATATATATTCCCATACAACAAGACTTGGGGGACCAGATTTACAGATAGATGCAAAAAAAACGGTCTATTCACGGGTCCATCGTCAATGGCATTCCTCTGGCCATGAGCCATTTGCATTTCCATGGAAAAGACTCATGTGCATTATTACCAGCTTTCTACCATTTGCAGACTAAGAAAATAGCTCAAAGACAATGAACAACGGAGATAACCTGGAAGGGTCTGACAGAGGACATCCATTCTGAAGTTGTCTCTGTTTTGCTCAATTTGAAGTCCTCCGCAATTTTTGCTGGCTCTAATAATCCCATTTCAACACTGAATTTTCAAAAGCTGTGATTTCCTTGACGTTTTCTTATTATTGTTTATCATGCATTCATTCAAAATTCCTCACACGCCAAACCAACAATGATCCATAAGTGATGTGCGAAACTGTCCATTTTTGTCTGAGTGTGAATACAGCAAGATATGTCTTTGTATCAAGAGAAGAAAGCATTTTATTGTTTTGTTTAAGTTTGGTTTTGCATACGTGAGTGCAATGGCATAGAAGAGACTGGCAGGCTATCACAAGTGGCCAAATCCAGCCTGGCACCTGTTTTTTGTACAGCTGGTGAGCTAAGAATTGTTTTCACATTTGTGAATGCTAAGTTAGGAAAAAATGAAATTTCATGGCATGTGAAAATGACATGAAATTTAAATTTCAGTGCCCATAAATAAGTTTCATTGGAACACAGCCACACTCATTTGTTGATGTATTATGGGTCACTGATTTCAGGCTACAATGGCGGAGCCGATCGCTGCCACAGCAACCTCACAATCTGCAAAAGATGAAAATATTTACTATTGGGCCTTTCCTGCCGACCCCTGGCATAAGGTATGAGACAGTCATTACAATGTGTGTGTGGAGAATGAGCGTCCCTACACCAGCAAGGCCTCCTGCCCCAACACTCTCTCTAACCGTGTGGTTGGCACCTCTGACAGCCAGCCTCTGTTCTCGGGTGCTTTCCAAATGTCACCTCATCCGCAGAACAAAAGACATCTTGACTGTTCTCTCTACTTAGGGAATTTCAAAGGTTTTAGGAGCTCTGTGTCAAAAATGGGGACGAAGACCAAGTATGTATGTATTACAAATCACAGTATCATAGTACTGTGCTTAATACAATGTCACACTGAGGGGCGCCTAGGTGGCTCAGTCGGTTAAGTGTCTGCCTTCGGCTCAGGTCATGATCTCGGGGTCCTGGGATCGAGCCCCGTATAGGGCTCTCTGCTCAGCAGGGAGCCTGCTTCCCCCTCCCTCTCTGCCTACTTGTGATCTCTCTCCTCTCTGTCAAATAAATAGATAAAATCTTTAAAAATAAATAAAGTAAAATCTTTAAAATGGGGGCGCCTGGGTGGCTCAGTGGGTTAAAGCTTCTGCCTTCAGCTCAGGTCATGATCTCAGGGTCCTGGGATCGAGCCCCGCATCGGGCTCTCTGCTCAACAGCGAGCCTGCTTTCCCCTCTCTCTCTGCCTACCTCTCTGCCTACTTGTGATCTCTCTCTCTCTGTCAAATAAATAAAAAAAATCTTAAAAAAAAAAAAAAAAAATCTTTAAAATGAAAGAAAAAAAGATATTCTCGACATCATACGATGGTTGATAAAAACGGTCTGGACCTCTTCACTGAGACAAAATACCAGGGTACCTTACTCCCATTTCAAGTCTCCCAGCAAATGCTCCAAAATTATCCCTAAACGGGTCTTCAGAGAAATTACACCCAATGGAATACAGGTTCTGAGAATAAGGCCTTCCACTGGGGCGGCAGTTGCCGTTGGCAAGATATATCTGTGCGTTAGGATCAGATTCCCAAATGCACTGTGAAAGAATTCCTAAAGTCCTCCTAGCTTCAGAATTCTTCTGCCTATCCTTCCTACAAGAGTGATCCTAACAGTGTGCATCACTCATCCCTCCTCTCCACCCATCTCACTCCTACCGCAGTCCTAACATCAGGGCTCTAAAGTCAGGGTATCACTCCAACACTTCTGTCCTTTGTCGCCAAATATTTCCATCCAGGTGAATCCAGAGTCATGGGCTGTGAAAAAACCCCCAAGAAGACGGCAGAATCTAAAAGGAACACACTCATTTGCATAATAACCAATTAATGGGTGAGTTCAGAGGAAACTCTGAGTGGTAGAAAGGAGGGAGAGCCGGAATTGGGAGAGAATTATGGGATTAGCAGAGGGCAAAGGAAGGACGGACCCTAAAAATACACAAATATGCCTGTTGGTGAGATATGGAAAAGGTGGGCTATGGGCCTGTCCACACAATCCTGGGGACTCTTAAGGGATCCTGTGCCAATTTTTTAAAAGGAATGAAGATTTCTTAAAAGAGGATTTGCTCAGCAAGCCAAACAGGTAAAAAGTAAGAGCAAAGTCCAAACATGCTACTGTATTACTAAATCACGAGGGCGTAGGACACAGGAGGACATGGTCAATGAGTAGTTGTTGAAATTGAAATAATCAAACTCTTAGAACAAGTAAATAAAATGTATTTCAAGAAAATGTTAAAATAAAAACATAAGTGAAAGGCCTGAATGGCCATCCCATTGTGGTATATGGGGAAAAAACTTAGGAAATTATATTTGGTACAGAAAACTGTGTTATTGAAGAGACATTAATTAAAAGAAGGTCTTAAAACAATGTACACTGTCAAAATTAAACTTTTTATTTGTATATTTTATTAAGTTTTTTATAGCACCACAGTAATATATCATCCCCAAAAGTATTTAGGATTGCTTGGATGAAAACATTAAGATAAAAATTGATTACAAAGACTATTTAGATAGAATAGAAAAATGCCTCTCTCTTTGATGCCAAAGGCATATATTTATGGTCTTAATTAGAAACAGACGATCTTCTTCTTATTCTTTTTTTAGATTTTATTTAAATTCGAGTTAGATAACATATAATATATTATTAGTTGCAGGGGTAGGATTTAGTGATTCATCAGTTGCATATAACACCCAGTGCTCATCACATCACGTGTCCTCCTTCACGCCTGTCACCCAGTTACCCCATTCCCCCACCTTCTTCCCTCCAGCAACCTTCAGTTTGTTCCCTAGAGTTAAAAGTCTCTTATGGTTTGCCTCCCGGATGATCTTATGATTTCATTACTACTAAAAGTGAAGTTCTAAAAGTAAGTTATTCTAAAAGATACCGTTTTTTGGTAGATTTGGTATATTTAGAAAGTCTACCCCAAATCATCCTAGACTGACACTGAGCTCAGATGTGAATTCTGTTTATTTTGGAGTGCAAGGTAGCAAACCACATTCCCTCGAGTTCTGAGTTCGTCTCAAAGTGAGCAATGACCCTCATGGAGGGATTTCTAAAGCATCCGTTTCTCCAGGCATTTGCTGTGATCCCTGAATGAAGCTGAACCAGGAGAGGGGGTCATCTTGAGATAGCACCTTGCTACCCCCACACTGGACAATGGAGATGGAAAAGCAAGGAGAGGACATGATTCCTTCCCTAGAGTTGGGCCACAGTGTTTCCAGGAAGTTGTACATTTCACAGCAGCCCTAAGAGTGGTTCAGGAAAAACCCAGAGCACCAAGAGAATCAACTGCTACACTGAGCAGAAGATCTTTCAGAATATTTTTATGGTTCTGATACTTCAAATGTGGGAAAATGGAAAAACACAGGCTTCTGATTCCAACAGAACTCCGTTCAAATTCCATCTCTGGTACTTGCTAGTACTTAGTAGCCAAGTGACATGGTTCAAAGGTCATTAAACCGTCCCAAGCATCTGTGAAACAGAGATGGTCACGCCAATTACAAAGTCAAGATTAGGTTCACTGACACACAAGTCCATCTTCATACAACAACAACAACAACAATAACAAAAAAAAAAAAAAAAGCTACTTTACCTAACATAGAAAGTTATCTGCCTTTCATGTGCAAATAATTTGAGAAGTCCAAGGCTTGTAATGGGGGCTCCATGGAATCAAAGACCCAGACACCTTCTAACTTTCTTATTGTTTATTCTCAGACTTGCCTCCATTGTCAAGGCTAACTCATGGACCAAGACAGCTGCTGGAACTCTATGGTCAAATAATCTTCGATAAAGCAGGAAAAAATATCCAGTGGAAAAAAGACAGTCTCTTCAATAAATGGTGCTGGGAAAATTGGACAGCTATATGTAGAAGAATGAAACTTGACCATTCTCTTACACCATACACAAAGATAAACTCGAAATGGATAAAAGACCTCAACGTGAGGCAGGAATCTATCAAAATCCTAGAGAAGAACATAGGCAGTAACCTCTTCGACATCAGCCACAGTAACTTCTTTCAAAACATGTTTCCAAAGGCAAAGGAAACAAAAGCGAAAATGAACTTTTGGGACTTCATCAAGATAAAAAGTTTCTGCACAGCAAAGGAAACAGTCAGCAAAACAAACAGGAAACCCACGGAATGGGAGAAGATATTCACAAATGACACTACAAACAAAGGTCTGATATCTAAGATCTATAAAGAACTCCTGAAACTCAACACTCAAAAAACAGATAATCACGTCAAAAAATGGGCAGAAGACGTGAACAGACACTTCTCCAAAGAAGACATACAAATGGCTAGCAGACACATGAAAAACTGTTCATCATCATTAGCCATCAGGGAGACTCAAATCAAAACCACACTGAGATACCACCTCACACCAGTGAGAATGGCAAAAATCAACAAGACAGTAAACGACAAGTGTTGGAGAGGATGTGGAGAAGAGGGAACCCTCTTACAATGTTGGTAGGAATGCAAGTTAGTGCAGCCACTTTGGAAAACAGTGTGGAGATTCCTGAAGAAATTAAAAATAGAGCTACCCTATGACCCTGCAATTGCACTACTGGGTATTTACCCCAAAGATATGAATGTAGTGAAAAGAAGGGCCATACGTACCCCAATGTTCATAGCAGCAATGGCCACAATCGCCAAACTGTGGAAAGAGCCAAGATGCCCTTCAACAGACAAATGGATAAAGAAGATATGGTCCATGTATACAATGGAATATTATGCCTCCATCAGAAAGGATGAATACCTAACTTTTGTATCAACATGGATGGTACGGGAGGAGATTATGCTGAGTAAAATAAATCAAGCAGAGAAATAAGTCATCCTGAGTGAAATAAGTCAAGCAGAGACCCATTATCATATGGTTTCAACTACTTGTGGAGCATAAGGAATAACATGCAGGACATTAGGGGAAGGAAAGGAAAAGTGAATTGGGGGAAATTGGAGGGGGAGGCAAACCATGAGAGACTAAGGACTCTGAGAAACAAACAGGGTTTTGGAAGGGAGGGGGGTAGGGGGGTGAGGGGATGGGCCAGCCTGGTGGTGGGTATTGAGGAGGGCACATATTGCATGGAGCACTGGGTGTGGTACATAAACAATGAATCTTGGAACACTGAAAAAATAAAATAAAATTTAAAAAAAAAAAAAAAAAAAAAGACAGCTGCTGGAGCCCCTGCCATTGGTCTGCATCCTAAACAACACCCAGAGGACAAAAAAGGGGAAGAGCCAACAAGTACATTTTCTAGCTAAATCAGTACCCTTTAGAGATATTTCAAAAGTCCTTCGCAACTATTCCAATTGCATTTAATGGGCTAGAAATAAGTTAGATGGCCATATTTAACAGTAAAGAAACTTTGGGAAATGTAGATGCTTAATTCTAGATGGTAACGTGCTCAGGTGAGGAACCAGGTTTTGGTTAGAACAGAAACTGGATTAGAAGGCAAAGAGCAATCCACCCACCAACATTACAGAGTATATGGGGAGAATGAGAATTCCTAGAGGTACCAAGCCCCTGATGGCGTTCCACACATACCACACGCCCAGTAAATGATACATTTATTTTTTCACCATATAAGAAAGTAAAACTGCTGAGAATAGAGCTGTGTTCTTCATTTCTTTTATAACCACCAAAATGCACGGACCAGGGTTCTCAACCTCAGCACTGTGGACACGCCGACCAGATAACTCTTGCTGGGCAGGGGTGTCCTGGGCACTGTGGGTTGTTGTCAGCATCCCCGACGTCCACCCACCTGTTGCCTGTGGCCTTCCACCACCACTTGAGACAACCAAAAATGTCTCCAGCCATTGCTAAATGTCCCTTTGGGAGCAAAATCACCCCAGGTTGAGAACCACTGCCTAAACCTACACTGGACAGTAAGTCACTAGTCCATACGATCTACAAGTTGAATGGTGCTAAAGACCCTTGAGTTTGTACTGCTGACTTCCTGATGGAGAACTGAGTAGAAGACAAAAGTATAGATTCTCTGAATAATAAATAATCTTGCTAAGTTACATAGATACAAAATGGATTATACTGTTACTTTTTTGTAAGGGTAATGCAGTAAAGATGTACTTTGGGGAGGAAAAAATGTAATACACAAGTTTTATTCATTCATTCCTTCATCACAAATATTTGTTGAGCAACTAGTAGGTGCCCCACAGCATTCTAAGCCACGACAGTAGAGGACACCACAGTCAACAAAGAAGACAGAGTGGGCGTCCGCAAAGAGCTTACTTTCTGGTCAAGGAGACAGAGTCTGAGAGATGAAACAACAACTGTACCATGTCGCATCGGGGTGTAAATGAAGCGTGTAATGGGGGGAGGGAGGGGTGATCAGGGAAAGCGAGGCTGAGAAGGTGCACGTGTGCTGAGGTGTGAATGAGGGGAGGGAGGAGCTGGGTGTCTCTCTGAGGAAGGGGAGTTCTGGGTGGAGAGAAGAACAGCCTCGAAGGGCTAAAGTAGGAGATCAAGTAGGAGAGAGAAAGAAGTGGAGACACAGCGCGAGTGTTTGGGTCTGAGCAAGATGGAGAGATAGCAACAGGCGTGAGGCGGAGAGCCTGATTCAGCTTTTGCGGCCAGAGGGTCTTTCCAGGAGCCCTGTGGGGAGCATTGTTTGGGGCAAAAGCAGCAGCCGGGAGACTCAACAGGACGCTCATGGCAGGAGATGATGGCACGCCGGACAAGGGGCGGGGGTGGGGGCAGGTGGATGGGAGGAAGGGATCGTGTTTGTAGACGGTAGGCAGAAATGACGAGCGTGTGTGGTTTCTACAAACATTACGTAATCCTTATCTTTTAAAACATATTCAGAAAGTTACATCATTATTACTTCCAGGTTTTGTTACTCATCTGTCCCACTATTTGTTCAAAATGGGTTTTCAAATTGTTGATCTCCGGGCAGCACGATGGAGAAGGCAGTGTTCCAAAACTTTGGCCCCCCTCCTCCCCTTTGCTGCGTGACTCCAGGACTCTTATCAAACAAGTATGTGCCTGCATGTCCCCATCTGTAAGATGGAGTTACTGTCACTCACACTTCACCTCATTATCCTAGCGATGAAGAGCAAAAGGACTCTATAGGTTCCACAAATCTCTAAAGAAATGCAAACTGTAATTAGCTGCAAACATAGCCAGTGGTGATAATATCCAAAGGACATAAACTTTGATTAGCACGTAAGATTCATTCCCAAAGATTCAGACTAAAGCCAACCCTTAAACTGACGTCAGCTTTGTACTGTATTCCAAAGTTTCTGTTGGGTTAGCTGTGACTTATTAATGCATTCTTGGCTTTTAGGCAAAAGGAATTGACTTATTTTCTTGTGAAATGCAGTCTCTCATGTCAGCCTTGATCATTCTCTGAGAAGACACTGTTTAACAACCCACAGTCCCAGTGGGGGTGAGGGGGGTCTTTAGTTAGGATACTTAAAAACATAGTTCACATGAAACTTTTCCATTCAAATTTCTTTTAAATGGATAAAGAAGAATTAATTTCTTAATGGAATAAGGAGAAAAGGGGTTGCTTAAATGAGATAAAGCTGGCAATTCATATAATACTCAACTAATATAAAACCGGACAGAAACACTACTCGGGAAATTTCACTAGCCTCGTGGCATTTTCTCCCTGTATGTATACACATACTTTCGTGCAATGATGACATAAACGAGTTCCCCAACACTCCAGCTGAAGAACAATATAATACAGCCTAGAAAATGTCTTATCAGAACAAACATCAAAGTTATTACATAAAAAGAGTAAAAGTACCATAAACCAGACATTTCATTCCGTCCAAGATTTAGCAAGTCAGAGCTAAGCAAAGCTTACTTTCATCACATTATTTCATGTTTCACCTAAGAATTCTATTCTATTTTTAATAAAATTCATGTGTATTAAATGACATAATGGGTGCATGGATATTGGAATGGATCATTGTAATCAAGTTTTTGGTGTAGGAATATTATTCTACAATCACTGACTGTGAGATAATGTGTTTGAAAGACCCTTCAAAATAATAATGTTCTTCATAAATATGCAGTTTCAGTATTATGTGTTGCGCTCAGATAAAATTTTAGTTATAAAATAAAGGACTGTTTGAATTTTAAGTCTAATAGTAATGTTGATGAAATAAATCTCATCAAACACTATTAGGATCCCAGAGTTGCTAATATTTTCAGCCAGTAGTAAACTATATTTGCATAGCACATATTACAAATATATACATATGTATATATGTATTTTTTTCAAAATTGCAACGTTTTGGGACTGAGGTAAAATGTACGCTATTAAATGGACGAATGAATATAATAACAACTTTAGAGTGTGTGTGTGTGCACACAGCGAGGATTACTCAAAAACGGAAAAGAGACTTTTTAAAGAGTCAAATTATTTAACCAGCAATTCTAAAAGTTCTGCAACTGATTCCAGTTTGTGTGTGGATGGATGGGCACAGTTTCCACAAACATCCACCAGTCCCCCAACATCGGCTGAGTTAACTCACTTCTGACAAGTTAACTCACTTCTGACACTATGTACCTGGTGTCCATCTCAGGGGTTAAGGGCTCGGGCCCACAGGCTGCTCCCTACCCTTCTGCCATGACCCCCGCACCCCCACTTCAATGCCAATCACAAGTCCAATCACAAGTCCCAGATATCACCTGTGCTCCTGCCTGACCTGCTGCAGATGGGACGGTCCCACTGAATATGGCCTTGGCTTCCACTCATTTGCTAGGGCAGCTCAGCAAGCCACGTGACCAATGTTTTACGTGACCAGATGACTTTAGACAGGTTTATTATTAAAGGATATTAGCTCAGGAGCAGACAGGTGGAAGAGATGCACAGGGCTAGGCATGGGGAAATGGCCGGGGGCTTCTAAGGACACCACCTGTCCCCAGGTCTGCATCTGCACGTGTCTCACACGTGGGAGCTCTCCGAACCCCCTCCCTTTTTGTTTCGCTTTAAATGGAGGCTCCATTATCTAGGTATGGGATCGATGAAATCATTGGCCGTTGGTAACTGAATCAACCTCCAGCTCTCTCTGCTCCCTGGAAATCAGGGAGTGGGCCTGAAAGTTCCAACCCTCTATTCAGGGGGTTAGCCCAGCAACCAGCCCCCTTCCTTCTCTGTGTTCCAGAAGTCACCTCATTCACATAAACCCCATTGTGTTGGGGAGGGGCTTGTTATGAATAACAAGACACTCATTCACCTCTGAGGCTCTGAAGGGATTTCAGGAACCGAGGACAAGAGACCAAATATCACAAAACATGTTCCCATTGCTCTTATTGCTCAGAAAGTCCCAAGGGTCTGGGGAGCTGTGATCCACAAACCGGGCAGGAAGATCAAATATAAGATCAAAGAGTATATTCTGGTCATCTGAATGACCAATCGTACATGTCTTAAAAATCACAATATGGAAAAAAAAATCACAATATGGCAAATTCCTAACAACAAAACTACATACAAAACAGCTTAAGCATAAGTGGAATGCGGTAAATCTTCTGGTCTCACCAGAAAATGTTTTCTCCTTAAAATGTTTTTGGATTAAAAAAATGACAGAGAGAGAAATAAGGTAATTATAGAAAAATTGATATATGTATCTCGATAGCAGTGGCGGCTAAACTAGTTGAATCTACAAGTGATAAACTATCATAGGATGATACACATACATTGGACCAAGGTCAATTTTCTGCTTTTGACATTGTCCTACAAATATGTGAAGTGTAACTTTTGGTAGAAACTGGATAAAGAATATGTGTAATTTCTCTGCAATCTCTGCAACTTCCTGCGTGTGACTCTAGAATTATCTCAAAATTAAAGGTTTTTAGGAATATTGATACAGTTGTAGGGAACATACCTTAGAACATTGCTTGTGATTTCGGCACCAAACCAGGGAACCATTGTTCTGCAAAAAGAAAAAGAAATATTGGCTCATTAAATAATTTTATGATAACTACATACTGTGAATATCATTTTTCAATATCATCCTTAACAAAAGACCAATTTCTCCATCCTGATGTTCTCTCTTCCCAAAATAGAAAATGTGTTTCTAATGTGAATCCAATTTCGTCCTTGACCTCATGATAGAAACGCAGATGTATAAAATAAGAAAGATTTCAAGCTGCCTACGAGGAAAAGGGTCTGAGCCACTTCTCCACGTGTGCTGAGCTATGAAATGCAGACCAGCGGGAAAATGAACACTAGGCATTTCTCCAATAGTAAGCAGTTTTGGTAAACGTACAAGTCATAAGGCTTTTCATCTCAACCCATTCGCAGTAATAAGAGTTTGAGCCTGGGAGTCAGCTCTTACTGAAGCCTTCTCTTTCCCTGGCCCCGGACGGATGTGTGACTACGGACAAGGGACTTGCTATCCTTGTACCTCAGTTTATCCATCTGTAAAACGTAACACTATCTCATGCATGAGGTCGCTGGCATAAGGAAATAATACACATACACCACTGAGCACGGCTTGATAACACACTCAGTGTGGAAGAAATATCAGAACTATGGTTTATGGTATCTAACATCCACATTTCTGCTGGGCGGCCTCTCATTCCCCATAGCTAACATCTTGGTCATGGCTTCTCCTTTGGCTGGGATACGTTACGTCAGAATGTGTGAGGTTGGAGTGGTTGGTAGAGATAGTAAAAGCAATCAACCCATAATTTAGATACTGCAGCCTCTAGTTCCTTCACGGTTGGGTTCACGTGTTGGGTAGTTCACGGTTAGGTATGATACATACTAGTCTGTTTCCTCTGTCTGAATCTGTAAACTTTGAATTTTGAGAACATCATCTTCTATCTAGAGAACAATAGTGTTACATTTGCTCCCCATTCAGAGAAACGAAAATTAAACCAATATATCTTTTAAAAAAATATTTTTATAGCAAGTTCGCGGAGATGTAATTCATACACGAGAAATGTATTTCATTTAAAGCGTACACACCAATGGTTTGTATCAAGAAGTATATTCTAAAGACTGAGAAGTGTGTTCACAAGGCTGTGCAACCATCGCCACCATCTAATCGTCGAACGTTGTCACCAACCCTAGAGAGAAACTTGGATCCATTAGCAGTCACTGTCCCGGCTCCCTCCCTCTAGCCCTTGGCAACCACTGACCTACTCGCCTTCTCTGGAGAGTTGACCGATTCTGGAAATTGCACGTAAATGGAATTGTAGAACAGGTGGCCTTCCGTGTCTAGATTCTTCCCTGTGGCACCATGGTTCACATCTGCCTAAATGGGAGAGTATTTTGTTCTGCCTATATTGCTGCGAAAATCAATACTTTCTACCTTTTTGTCGGATTTCATTGTATGGAAAGATCACATTTTTCTCTTCGGCTCCCAAGCATCTATCTTAATATATCCCCCTTCCAATACTACACCTTCCTAATATAGGATCCCCACTGAATCAATCTCAACTGCATAGGATCAGAGCATTTCCTCCACCGGACTCACATCGTCAGGCTCAAAGGCCACAGCCCCGTGTTAAAGCTTCAGCTGTGAAATCTACCACGTGGCCCTAACTCTCCTTTGCAGCCTTGCATCCCCAAAATCACAACGCAGACCTACAACATGAGCTAATCTGGTGTCAACCTCCCCGACCCCCCACTGACCTGTGCACGTCCTCAGCGCACCCTCATCTCTCACTACATCTCCAGGTTCAGTGGCCAGACTAGCAGGACCAAAGCTGGGCAAGTATATGAACGGCCTGGGAGGAGGTGAAGCATGATTTTTGGCAGAGTTTACATCACAGAAATAATTAGACTGGGTAGAGGCCACAGCAGGACAAATAATGCCCGTGGTTTAGTTACGGGGAATGAAGGGTTCGTAGAAACGGTGTGAGTGAGAAAGCAAGCATGGCGTGTAGAGCAGAGACTCATCGAAGGAGCCCCCGGCTTGGTGACCAACTAGAAGTTCACAGGAAGATGAGGCAGGCTCCAGTGTGGCCGTCCAGACACAGGCGAGGCCCAGCTCACCGCTGGCACTTCCCGGGACCACAGCCATAGAGCACATCCGGGCCCCAACTGGACTGCTCCATGGTCAGTGCCCAGTGATGGAGAGCAGTGAGGCCCCTTCCAAAGGGACTCTGGGCTGAAATGAGTGAACCTGGATCTCGGAGACGGGGTCAAGGGTAGTTTCTGAACCAACACAAGCTCTTTATCGGGGTCACGGTCTGAGGACCATCCCCTTCCTTGCACCAGGTCCGAAGGTCCTGCTCCTTGTGTGGGGAACCTAGACGTGGTCCAGCTTCCGCCTCGTCTCCTCCCCATCTTTCTTGTCCTGGACAGATGGGCAGGGCCTCTGGAGGACGTCGGGGTGCCCTAACAGCCTCTGCACTTGCCGCGCAGCACGAGACACGGACCCCACCCTCTCTTGGCTCGGGACAGATTTCTTTTATTTCAGTCAGCTCCTCAACGGGAGCTCCCGGTCCTCACAGAGACGGCTTCCATCCCAGGCCCTGTGAGGCAGACAGGGGCTGATGCTGCGGCCCAGAGCGAGGGGCCGGTAAAGTATTAGTAATGGGGGGATACGCCTTTGCCGGGATTATCATCAATCCATATTATTGCTGAACTATCGACCACATCTTCATGGCAGGCCCTAGCTTTGCTGTTCGCCAAATTCAGCCCGCACGCACCCCCCACGCCATGACATCGACTTCATCTACCCATTTTACAGCTGAGAAACGGGGACTCGCAGAAGCCAAGTAAAATATCCACAGTCATGAAGCGAATGGCTACGCATAGTGGGGACACCACAATGAGTAAGCGTTCCGTGAAACAACGGGTGAGCTTGACGGTGGGTTTTGTGGGAATCTGCAGAGTCGGAATCTCGGAAGGAGGGGTAAGGCTTGCTTAGGATGGTCCTGAGTATCCCGGGTTCAGGAAGCAGCAGATCAGATTGGTGGGTTGGAACAGAGAACAGGAGAGGAGGGTGGGTGCACAGAGAGAAAGCAGATTACGGTGATTTGGACTTGTTGCTAGAAATAAAATTTGTTATGTACTAAATCTCAGAGGATACAAAGAACTGGAGGCTAGGATAAGCCATATATCTGGCACACCTTGATTTAGCTCCCTCTGTTTCCTGTGATGGTAGGTAAAATGGCCAAACCTCAACAACACAGCACCAAGAACGGAGCACAGACGGCCTTCGGCTCCCCAGCAAAGGCACCCTCTACTGCCCCCCTCACGCCGAAACCCACCGCTCTTGCTCCTTCAAACCAATAACTGTAGCCTCTCGGCCAAGCTGTGTGCATTTGGCGGGGGGGGGGGACACTAACATCAGCGCTTTTCCTCCACCAGAGCATTTTCGTTTTAAGCAAAATTTCCCACTAATCATAGCAAGCAAGCATGAAAGATTATTATGATGGTAATCGGTTTTTTGTTGTTGTTGTTCTTACGACCTAGAATGCTTGGGAGGATTAAAAGCATCATCCACTAAAGTATTTAGCAAAATGTTTGCAACAGAGTTAGATGTCAGCAGAAAGCCCATTATGATTGACATTACTTTGCTTGCACTTATGATTGTTTTCAGGAGTAGGGGAGTAATCCTGTACTTAAAATCCTTCAGTTCATATGTATAATGGAGTCCAATCTTATTAGTGAGGCTCAGGAGAGGGAGCCCATCATGTTTTTCTCCGGGGATGGAGAATCTTGCCACGTTTGCCAATATGAGTGGGCAAAGGTATTATTTTCAGTTTAATTTCCTTCAGCCATGTGTATTTCCTTTAGAGTAAACGGTCTGCATTTTACCATTTCTATTCTGGATTGTTTAACCTTATCAATTATAGCAGCTATGAGTGCCAATTAGATTTAATAATCATTTGTCTATAACAGGTATTGTAAACATTTTCATTATCCTTTGCCTTTTGAATTTATTCAGGTTTTCTCTCCATGCAGAAAATTTCTATACACATAAACACACACACACACACACACACACACGTACATAGATATGTCTGTCTGCATTTCCTTTTTGGGTTTTAGGTTTCCTGTTTTTCTTAAAAATAATCCCCCCCATGTCAAGGTTCTGCAGCTGTTCTTTGCTTTTGCCTTTATCAATCAGCATTTGCCATCCTATTCACCTCTACAAAGAACTTCTAAGAACCCTGCCTAATGGCATCAAGGATGTTGGTAAAGCCCTGGGGGCTTTAACGCCAGCTCGTGTGTTTCAGCCAGGTGCACATACACGGAACCACCCAACTCCACTGCTCACCTGTAATGCTCTTGGAGCAGAAGAGCAATGGAAAAATACAAGATTTCAGTACATTTCAACATCCCGCCCCGAGGGGAAGTTCTTAGTCAGATTACAATAGCCTTCACCAATGAAGCCACTTGACAACAAACATAAAATACAGTATTTGCAATCAAGTCTCCTTCTGGCTTAAAGCCAGCAAAGATAAAGAGTCAAAGGACATCGGACAAGAAAGGCGTTTGCCTATTGAATTATTATTGTAACCTGCAGGTAGGATCAGACAGGGGGACTTTTGTAATTATATAAAGATTACATCCTGTATTTTATTGGTTTAACTAGATCAAACGTGAATGCTAGTCAATCCAACTTTCAAAGTGTTTATATTAGTTCAATCAACTGCACCCAGACATTATTTCAATGACATTTTCAAAGTCTCTCCAATTCCAGCTTTTTGATTTTTTTTTTCTTAAAGAAAAATAATTCTTCAAAAGCTTCAAGTAAAGAAAACACTTCATTTACTCAAAGACAACCCACAAGGAAAGGATCAAGATAAATGAAAACTAGCTATCTGGATAGAGCCATTTGAAAAAAGAAAAGAGTTAGAACAGATCCCACATTTTCTGTAACAACCAGGTGTAGGTGTGGTATAAGGGCTAATTTGCAGTTTTGCAAACACAACACTAAACTATCGTCCAATTCCAGGATAGAACATTTGAAACTGAAACTATTCCAGAAAACCCACCACAGACCAAATGTTTACCATTCAACCCTATGAAACTACAAATAATCAGCTTTGACTTTCAGTTGACAATTTTGATCTCATATTAAATACAAGTTTTTGGAGCACCTGGGTGGCTCAGTTGGTTAAGCCTCTGCCTTCAGCTCAGGTCATGATCCCAGGTTCCTGGGATCAAGCCCCGCATGGGGCTTCCTGCCAGCAAGGAGTCTGCTTCTCCCTCTCCCTCTGCCGCTCCCCCTGCTTGTGCTCTGTTTCTCTGTCAAAAAAATAAATAAAATCTTTTTAAAAATAAATGTAAGGTTTTTTTTAAATGAAAACATGGACGGGTGCCTGGCTGGCTCGGTCGAAAAGCATATGACTCTTGACCTCGAGGTGGTGAGTTCAAGCCCCATTACTTAAATAAACAAAACTTAAATAAAAAATAAAAAAGGAAAATGAAGGTATGGATTAAAATTTAGGAATTCATTTTCATCCAGAATATTTTCCTATTAATTTGGAACCATGGAATAATATACTTAATTTCATGTATTATTAGAACGATGTGCTTTGCTACTATCAATATACTTGGAACTTTCCCACATATTCCACAGCAGCTAAAAGATAGTGGAAGAGAAGGACATTAAGAGGAGGCATTTCTGTGGCTTGAAATGTGTTGGTTTTTTTTTTAAATGAATCTTTGCAAGTGATCATTTCGACTATAGATTTCATTCAAAATATTTCCAGGATGCTTCTATGTATATCACTAAGTGCAAGAAGCTCACGTGGAAAGACTCCATGATGTAGGATTCCAAATATATAACCTTCCCAAAAAGGCAAAACTAAGGAGACGGTGGAAAGATCATTGGCATGCAGTGCGGGGGGAGGGGGAGGTAAAAAGGGAGTTTGGGGGGGAGGGTAAAAGATGGAACAGAAAGGATTTTTAAGGCAGTGAAAATACTCTGATAGAATAATGGTGGGTCCGTGTCTTTATCCATTTGTCACAACCCACAGAATGTACAGCACCAGGAGGGAACCCTAATGTGAACTATGGACTCTGGGGATAATGGTGTGTCACTGAAAGTTCACGGACGCAGCAAACGGACCATGAGTGAGGGATGTTCATCACAGGGGAGGCTATGCATGTGTGGGGACAGAAGCCTCTAGAACAGTGTACCTTCGACTCGGTTTTGATGAGAACCTGAAACTACTCTAAAAAATAAAATCCACTTCAAAGGAGAGGGGAAAGAAAGCAAGCTTTGTGTTTATATTTGTTGTTCGTAAGTAGAACTTCTTTCAAATGTTATGGATCACCCTCCTTAAATAAATTTATGGTCTTTCGCCCCCCCACCCCCTTGTCAGAAAAATCTCTCTGGATTCTACCAATGTCACACTGAACTGAATTCTCTACAACTGTTGGCCATCCACGTGTCCCTCTCCGCTGACGCCCAGCCCTTCCCTGTGCCCAGTGCTGGAATGCACGCCTGGCCACACTGTCTTTGCTTCGCTTCTTCACGCCCAGCAGCTTGCTTGGAAATAAGAACCTTTGCCAGCCCTGTCCTTCCCGCCCCATACGTGTGCCCCCACCAGGCCAGGCCCAATGCATCCGTCAGGTCACTGAAAATGAATAGTAAGGCTTTCAGGAAGCCTTCCATGACCCCTGCACCCTATCCCAGATCCCCTGTGACACACACTCTTGCAAGCTCCTTGCACTTCTCTCCCAAAACGTTCTACCATGGTGGACACGTATAAATGTGTTATTTTTAACGATCATCTGCCTGAAAGGCAGAGTCTATCTGTATCTCTTGCTTACCATTGGCTCTCTGACCACCTTAAGAAATACTATTAATTAAATAAAGGAATGAATGGAATAGGGAGTCATACAAGAAATTAACACTTTAATCATTAGGTCATAAGGACCAGAAAAGAATGAAATTAAGTAGACTGAGCTGTGCGAATTGTTCACCTTGTCTGAGAGGAGCTTTTAGGAAGTAGGTTCATTATGTTGTTTCCTATAGAGTTCAAGAGATTCAGCATCACAATATCAAAAGTGGAACGAAAAACTTGCATTCAGAATCAAATACAAATTATTTTAGAAATAATCATGCTAATTATCTTTTTACAGATGCACATAATTAAAGTTATCTAAAGAAAACTTATAGCACAGCAAGTGCCAGACTATGCCATATGGGAAAACATTACATTTTATTAACATGTTACTATGAATTTTGACAAGGAATATTCTAATGAGTTCTATACGTGGGAGAGCATTAGATCAGGAGAGCATTTTTACTCCCCAGGGTCCCTATGAGAAGGGTGGGACCGAGCACAGGATCACGAGTACTGGCTTCTCGTAGGACATCTCGAGCAGTGGTCTACCCACTCCAGTCCCCTCCACGAGGGCATTCTAATCACGGATTCACTCTTGCCAGCCAAGAGTTCAGATATGTATTCCCTAAGCCATATCTGCTATTATAATGTGTATTTTGAGGAGACAACTCTAGAGAGGCGGGCCGTCCCCATGGAATCACATAAAACCCTGGAAGATTTCAAGACAGAATGTATGATTTGTGCCGAAATAAACCCAGCCTTAAGCAGGTTTAGAAGGAGCATTAAAGGTAATAACTAGAATTTAGTAAATGACTCATTTTACAAAGGGAAGCATGAGAAGAAGAGTACCTATTATAAATCGAACAGCTACAGGACTGTTGATAGGAAACCTGAACGACAAAGAAATGTCTCTGTAAATGTCACTCTCCTTCACTGCCTCCCATTCATCACTCTGACATGTTTACTTCACGTGTCAATTGTGTGTGAGTTCTTCCAATTGCAGAAACCTCCCGCCAATGGCCATATCGACTCGTCTAGAAAGTAAACACCCACTTGTGGACTAAAGTGGCCAGTCCGCTGGGCAGGACCTTTGGGTTCATTGTGTAGGAATGACCAGCGGCTTCCCCAGTGTGGGTACCGTAGTCGGCCACACCTACGTCTGTTCCCAAGCCTTTCTTTGGAAGCTTTCCTGACCTGAATAATTTGTGTCTAAGCGATGTTGAAAAAGACAATGCTGGGAAGTGGAGAAAAGAAGGAGCAGTAGGGGAAGAAGTGGATGGAACAGGGGAGAAAGAAAGGGTCCAGAGTCTGGGGTAAATGGCACATTGGGTCTTTGGGCATAAGCGTGAGATTTAAAGACTCCTTTAAATATAAAATCATATAAATATACGAGCAGATTTGAATATAAAAGCAGATTTTGTTTTTGACATCGAGAGGCACAGGGAAATCCACACTGATTCGGATCTCTGCCCCTGCTCCTTTTCTCTCTCTCTCTCTCTCTCTCTCTGTCTCTAACGAATACATAAAACCTTCAAAAAATATTTTAAAAAACAAAATGTGATTAATATAATTAGACAATAATTTGGCATTGAAAGGGAAAATTGTGGTGTATGCCGAAATGCAAATGAAGAAACGAAGAAGTGTGGCAAATACTCACTGCCACAAGACTGAACTTTCATATTTTCTTGCAACTAATAACCAATACCTTACAGGATTTAAGCAAGCAATAGGACACAGTAGATGAAACTGTGTCACATGATTACTGATGTATGAACAAAAGGAGTCACAAAATGCAAATAAACACAAAAGAAATCACCAAAACTCCTGGACCAAATAAAAAGTATTACAAAACAACAAGATATTAGTGGGACTAAATGATGTTTTCTTTAAAAAAAAAAAAAAAAGATTTTCTTTATTTATTTGACAAACAGAGAGAGAGACAGCACAAGCAGGGGGGTGGTCAAGAGGGAGAAGCAGGCTCCCCGCTGAGCAGGGAGCCCGATGTGGGACTCAATTCCAGGACCGAGATTAGGACCTGAGCCAAAGGAAGATGCTTAACCGACTAAGCCACCCAGATGCCCCCAAATGATGCTTCTTTTATGAAAGACCATCACTGAGCCTGTGTCATGATTTGATTATAATTTTTCTTTCATTTCTTAGGGTTGCATAAAAATGGATGTTCCACCCATGGTTTCTTAGGTTCATTAAAATCTCTACAAATTCACATTGGCTCTCTACATACCCCCTTTCTTCTCCATACTGACACATCTTAATAGTTTCTCTTTCGGGGGCAGCCCCTCCATTCCCTAACCTGCATTCAAGAGATGATTAGTGACTTCTTAAACTGACCCACATGTTATAGAAAGTGAGGTTGTGATTATAAGGAGTGAAGTACTTATTATCAGTGGCTATATGGAGGTCTGCCCAGACCACAGAAAGATAAACTCAATGTGACTCTTGATGACCTCTAACCTCGCACGTGCATATAGAACTTCCACGGACATGAACTGGGACAGAAGGAGCTTCTTGTGCTGCTTGTTTTTCTCAATGAAATTGGAACCGAGGTAATTTTCCAAAAGAAGTGAGTTGATGGAGGAGGCATTGGATGAGAGGGGTGAACATTTGGATTAGTTGCTGAAGGAACATGGGAGCTGAAGTGAGTAGAACTACACTGGCAGGATTGGTGGATGGTATAGACGTTTACCTGAGGTTGTGAGCTATGCAGATTCATAGGAACACCATTTCTTGTGACTGCGTGATTTTTTTTTTAATATTTCATTTATTTATTTGAGAGAGAGAGAGAGCACGAGCAGGGGGAGGGGCAGAGGACAAGCAGACCATGTTTGTCTCCCCACCAAGCGCAGAGCCTGATCCCAGGACCCGGGGATCATGACCTGAGCCAAGGTCGGACAGCCACCCGACGGGGCCACCCAGGCTCCCCAGGCTGTGTGAGTTTCTCCGGCAGTACCCGCCACTGAAATGACACACTCAAGTAGGCAGCTTTGGGGCTTGATGCATTCAGAGTTAGAAATCTGCAGCCAGAGATTAGCCAAAGGGCAAAAAATAAATAAATAAAGCTATTGACCAAAAACCCCAAAATTAAAATGATACATCACGGGCTGAAGACAGGACTCCGCAGGGAATTAGAAGAGGAAGGGCGGGTGTGACAGCGCTTCCCACACTGGGGGTTCAAAGAACCAGCTGCGGAATTTGTTAGAACTGAGGTTCTCTGGGATGGATGCGGGAGATCGAGATCTGACCCCGAATCTGTAGACTGACAGATGCCCCAAATGTTTCGTAGAATGTGACACTTGTTGTAAACTCTAGGACAACAGACTGTGAACTCTGAGGGATTACGGAGGGAAAGTCTAGTGATGAAAGATACAGAGCAGTTGTAGAAACCAAATAAAAGCATGAAAACGGTTAAGTGTTTAGGGTCAGAGTGGAAAAGCGCAGTTTAAAAAGTGTAAGGGAGAAGAGTTCTGGTGGATGATAGGTCCCTGGTGTGCCAACGGTTGGGACCGTTTAAAACCCAAAGGGAGACTTTTGTGACACACAAGAGAATTGTTGGTAGCAAATCCAGATGTCCCCATGCGCCCATGGCTGAAATGAACACTCCTACCGAGGGCGCTGAGCGCGGACAGCTCATAGCCAAACTCCAGCTTTCCCCACCCGGAAACCGTACTTGGTGGAAGAGAGGATACCGAACCCACGCTGCACTCCAGGGAGAAGCCCCCATCGAGGGACTGGTCTGGTCGATGCTGTGGTACTAGGACCAACCTCCCCGTCCCAGTAACGGTGACCTCCCAGGCAGGGAAGCTCCAGATCGTGCTGCGGTACCACGCCAGCCCAGCTCCTGCCCCGCTGCGTTCTTCACTCCCCCTCGGGGGCCGGTCCCGGGAACATCCCCCAGTCAGGTTCTGAGGTCACATCTCAAAGCTCAGACTGTGCCTCAGGAATGACACGACCTGTGAAAACCAACCGCCTTCCCACACATGTCCAGGAGGAAAGAGTTTTCTCCAACTGAGAGGCCTTTGGAAAAAGCCAAGTTACAATGAAGCCAAGGGGACAGGAAGCACATCTCTTGAAAAAGGTGAGGGTGTTGAAGGAATGAACCAAGTGGTGGCCCGTAGAAGGGAGCCCTTCCAGTGCAGAGGATGAAAGTGGAACCACGGGAAACAGCAGGCGAGCTGGGGACCACTCTCGCCCAAGGACAGATCTCGGTAAGTCCCTGCGAGGTCTTCCTCAGCGGGCCACGCGAGCTTAGGACGCATTAAACTTCACTTCCTGAAACAAGAGAATTGGATTCTCTTGAATGTGTTCACCAAAGAAAAACCTAGTGTTGTTTCAAAATGTTTCAACTCTTTTTTCACTTGTGCATTTAAAAGCAACTCATTGTGAGTCTGTGTACCCAGCAACTGAAAGAACCAGAGAAATCCTTTCCTTAAAAAACACGTCAGCACCATTCCAAAGTTCCTGTGAAGAATTAAAGTCATTATCAAAGCAGAAAAAAATGCAAGAGCAATGTGGAAAAACAATTTAAAAACACAATTCTTAATTACATCCTTTGCTAGAGTTCTCTGGAAAGGCTAGGATGGGACGCAAATTTACAACTCGCTCAAGTATACTTTAATGACTAGCAATGTTTAGGAGGCTTCTTTGGTCTTTTCTTTCCCTAATTCTTGTTGCTGCTGCTGTATTTTTATCATTTGATATTTTAAACATGAACAAAACAGAAAAATTCGTCAAGAGAAAATCTAGCAAAATCGAAAACCATGCAGCCAGCCACTAAAACAATGCCGTCATTAGCTCTCTTAGTTATACTAGGATTCAACCCTGTCCTACCTGGTAGTGGGCAAATGCTGCCCTTACTCGTAGCAACTGAAAACCAATTTATTATTCTATCAAAATGTGAGAGCATTTAGAATTCTGCCTCCGCCACAGGTCATCAGCTAAGCCAGGTAGGATTCCAGACCTCTCTGAGACTTTCTACATTTTGACTAACGTCGCCTCCTTGCAAGGCATTCGCGTCGGTGGGCGTTTTGGTCAATTCCTCTCTGTGACGGTATAAAAGTCTAACCAAATACGGCCACGCGGTTCTCTAAACACAACCAGGACAAGAAAAAGAACTGAAAATGTGTTTCTAAATACCCACTCAAAATGTTTGTAAACTGTAGAACTGTGACTCAGATGATACCATGTAATTACGTATCAGTGAAGACGTTGGAGGGTCATTTAATCCACCTTCTTGCTGAAAACAAGACAAATCTAAGTCGTTAATGACATGTAATTGTCTTATAATACAAGCAACTTTCCAAGGGAAAGAGTTTCAGCATCTTGGTAACATGCTACCCTGTTCTCATTGACTTTTCCATCCCTGAATCCCTGCTGAAACCTCTCAAACGCATTCACAGCAAAGGCATGAGGAGTTATTCAAATTCAGACTTTCTGCCTGCTAACGTCCTCTTCTCTACTTAACGAAATGCTCTAATCACTCTCTCCAAAATATGTACAATGCCTAAGCAAAAGGTCCAGACACACAGGGTCCATCCTGTGTGAGTATGAAGAAGGAAGATCACATAGACATTATTCATTTCCATAATACGCAGGGGGTACGACCCAGAGGATGATGCAAACAACCCACACCATGGAAGTGAACGTGATATGATGAACTTTTGAAAAATGCTCACCAATGTCTGAGGAGAAAGGGAAAGTGCGGAGTGCACTGGGAGGATCTAAGCATCCCATGATAGCACTAAACCTCAAAACCACCCTGCCTAGGCTCTCTAGACACACACGAGGTTACTCATTGTTGTGGATTTGAATCACATGTGAAAGCCATCAGCAATATTGGTAACACAAGACTCTGGGGAACATTCTAGATCACTATGAGAACCGAGGGAGTTTAAATAGAGACTCAAGCCCAATGTTCTCCCTGTGTAGATGAAGACACTAGAGCCCACGAAGGCTAAAAATGGGCAACCCATTGCTGATTCAAACAAAAAGAAAATTCTGGTAGAAAGCATGCCTCACTTGGAGTCACCAGAACCTATCCCACACTCCAGGTCCCTTATCATAAAATGCAAGCTTTTGAAAAAAATCAATTTCTTCTTTTCTAAAATGACAAGAAGAGTATTTCTGTAAGATGGATGCAGATATCTATGAAGACCATCTGTGATCATTTCAAGTCAAAGCGTAGTCTAGCTGGCAAGAGGCAGAATCCATCAATATGAATGATTTGCACATAAGAGATGACTGTTTATAATAATGTAGAAGGTCTCAGAGAGGTCTAGAGTCCTGGGTGGCTCATGCCATTAACTATGGAGAAGTCAGAACTCCAAGAGCCCTTAAGAAGTTTTGATATAATAAGAAAAAAAAAAAAGGTTTTCCATTGCTTATGAGTAAGATCAGTCTTATGAATTTCTACATTATTTGG
Organism: Potos flavus; assembly: GCA_028534135.1. Lineage (NCBI taxonomy): Eukaryota > Metazoa > Chordata > Mammalia > Carnivora > Procyonidae > Potos > Potos flavus. The sequence goes on along the minus strand of CM052901.1, from coordinate 99,205,224 downwards.
TTGTTTCAAGACTTTCCAAAGGCACAGCATCCACATAAAGCATAAAATCAGTACAGTTCTTTAACTCAGTGCTGCGCTAAATTGAATTCATAACCCATAACCCCTTTTCGGGGAACATGAAAATCCATTAACATAAAAGACTATTTCTTTTGGGTTCTTGCACCCCATTCCAATACGAGATGGGCTGTGGGATTCCCTACACCCCACCAAGCAGCTCTCAGACCTCAGGAGGGTGTGGGAGAATTTAACTCCATTCTGACACTGTCCACTCAGAGCTAGCATCAGATCCCACGGGCAAAGGGCTCAGGCCTCCAGGACTGCCCCCCACCGCGCCCCCCACCCACTTTCTTCTTCAATGCCAATCACCACATGTAGATTACTACCTATGCTTCTGATCACCAGGCTAAAGACCCAAGGTTCCAACAACCCCTTCCTTGGCTTTGACTGATTTTCTAGAGCAGCTCACAGAACTCGGAGAAACACTGTACTAGGCGACTGTTGTTTAATACAAGGTTGTACTGTCAGAATAACCGGATGGAAGAGACACTTGGGGCAAGGTAAGGGGAGAGGGGAAGGAGCTCTCAGGCCCTCTCCAGGCTCCCGCCTCCATATGTTCCTCTGTTGGGTTTTTCTGGAGGCTTCTGTTGGGTTTTTCTGGAGGCTTCATGACATAGGCACGATTGATTCAATTGTTGGCCACTGGTGACTGATTCAACCTGCGGCACCTCTCCCCTTCCGGATGTAGGGGGAGGGTTGAAAGTTCCAACCCTCTATTCACAGGCTGGTGCCACTAGCAACCTGCCCACATTCTGAGGTTACCTTAGGCTTTCCAAAGGTCACCTCATTAACGTAACAGAAGATACCTCCATCACTCCCGTCACAGGAAACTTCGAGGGAGTTGAGCCAGGAACCAGTGGATGAAGACCAAATACCTGAGAAATCTATTTTGGTCTCCCGAATCACCAAATCTATATTCCTTATAAATCACAATGTCACAAGTATTCTTAGTATTATTTAAAATTCAAAAGGAAACACAGTGACTGTAAGTTTCCTCGGGCTGCTATGAGGAAGAACGACAAATTAGGTGGTTTAGACAACAGAGACTGTCATAATTTTAGAGGCTGGAGGTCTTAGAACAAGGTGTCAAGAAAGCCCCGCTCTTGCTAAGGGCTCCAGGGAAGGATCCATCCCATGCCTTTCTCTTAACTTCCCAGGTTTCTTTGGCTCATGGCAGTCCGTCTAATCTTCACATGGCCTTCTACGCGTGTCCTCACATCTATGAGCATCTGTGTCCGAATTTCCCCTTTATATAAGGACCGAGTCATATTGCGTCAAGGGCTCACCCTGCTCAGGTTTGACCTCATCTTAACTAACTCCATCTCCAGCAACTCTGTTTCCTCATAAGGTCATTTTCTGAGATCCTGAAGGTTAGGCCATCAACTCATGGATTTGGGAAACGGGGGACATAATTCAACCCATAACAGCGACAAAAATAAATTAAAGCCATGGGGCAAATGCTATGTTGTTTGAACCACGCCCCAACCTGCACCCCAGTTGAGAATCCCTGCCTTAGTATCTTCATGCATGTTTCCCATTGGCTTCAAAACTCACTGTCAGTGTTTATTCCCTAACTTTGGACTCCTTGCCACCTCCAAGCATATGGCAGAGCACAGTGTCTCACTCGGACCCACCTGTCTCTCCATCTTGCTGACAACTTGTCCCTTGTCTGTCTTTACATAAAGCACTTAATTCTTAGAGCGTATGTTTGCATCGTAAGGCGGCATTTGTTAACCATAACATAGACTGTTCCAGATCAAATAGTCCAGCGTTTGGTGAAAATGGACCACTTAGGTAAGTGTGGAACAACCACACATTCGCAATGAGATGGTTCTCGTGCAAGATAATAAATCTATTCTTCCCATGTTCTTTCTACCCTACGTCCATACCCTCAACTTGATGTTCTTTACTTTTGTTTCATAACTGGACCTTGACTACTTATGAGCTATCCTCTGTAAGGTTCCCCTTAAGGATTCTTCATCCTAGACCTCCATCCCTGAACACACATGGTCAGAGGAGGCATCCATGGGCTCCTTCCCCCATCAACTTGGAACCAAAACCTAGGTTTCAAAAAAAACAAAACAAAACAGCCAAGAGCTATTCCAATTCTCTCCTTTGACAAATGAATACAGTAAAACTGAGTACGTCCTCAGTAACATTTCTGCCATAGGAGCCACCACAGACTCCTCTTTCATAAGCTAGACCTTAATAAATTCTACACAACCCTGAATGAAGGAAGGCTGGTTAGAAGAAGAATGCAGGTGGGTGCCTGAGTGGCTCAGTCGGTTACGCATCTGCCTTCGGCTCACGTCAGGATCCCAGGGTCCTGAGATCAAGCCCCGCATCGGGCTCCTTGCTCAGCGCAAAGCCTGCTTCTCCTCCCCTCCCTCCCATTCCTCCTGCTTGTGTTCCCTCTCTCGCTGTGTCATAGATAGATAGATAGATAGATAGATAAATAGATAAATAAATAGATAAATAAATGAATGAATGAATGAATGAATGAATGAAGAGGAAGAATGCAGGGTCCAAGAGGGAGAGAACAGAGGGCCGAGTGCGAGAACCACGCACATCTTACTGAGCAGAGAGGCACCAGAGAGAAACCTAGCGCATAGAGAAGTCGACATCAAAGTGGGGTCCTGAGACCAGAATCAGTGGCTGGACCCTTGTTAGACGTGCAAATGCTAGGGTCTCACTCCACACCTGCATCAGAAATTCTGGGGGCGGGTACAGGAAGCTGGGTTTTGATAGGCCTGCTGGGGGATTCTGACCCTCACTATAGCTGCAGAACCTCGCTGGGAAGGGAGAACAATTCGCCTTACTTTGCTATCCCCGACTCCATTAAATATCACTCCAAATGGTTCTTTCTTGTCTCTCACCATGTTTACGAAGTAAACGGAGTTCCCCGTCCACCTTGCAGCCTCTTCGTAAGACACAACTCAGGAAGATGTTATTTATTGCTTGGGATAACAGTGAGGACAAAAAGAAAGAGGAGTTTAAAGGCACTCTCACATCTCCCTCCTATTTTTCACAATAGATGCTGGACAGCTGTGAGCCTTGACAGGTGTCATCTGTTGTCCCCAATAAGCAGTTCCCACAAGGCACATTACCGCCTGGCTTCTGGCAAGTGGACCGGCAGAGGCTTAATTTTAAGTTATCGAGCTAATGACTCACAAGCATTAACAGTAGCCAGAGAAACAGTAACCCTGTTTCTAGATAGCAGAGGTTGAATTCTTCTGCTATTACGGCGAGAACCATTTGAAAATTTCTACTTGCACAAACATACGATGCCTCATAAAGGAGAATGATTGTTTTCCATTTGCAATGCTACAGAATATTTTGGTAACACGTTTTATAATACATTAAGTCCTAAAAGTACTTACTCTAATACGAAAGCAAAATCTACTGCCTTGTTATACACTTACAGGCCAGAAAAGTCAGGATTTAGTTTAGTTGACTTTAATTTGTAGTGGGGAAAATCTAAGCAGAAAAGAAAAAATACTAGAACTACTTGTTTTTCCCATTCTAATTGACTCGAAGTCAGATTTTTGTCACATTGTTTGCTTGTGATATATGCTTTTTCATGGTGCTAAGTTATGTGCTATTCATTAGCGAGTGCAGAATAATTAATCAAACTAAAATCAAGCACCTTGTAGTCAATTATATCCTGACTTATATGATAGTCTAACCCATTCATCACAATTCTGGGTTATTTTAATATGAACTTCAAAAGACAGCATGCTCTAATGAGAGACCACTTGAGAAAACATGATGAATTAAATGTGATACAAGACGAAGAGAAATAACCCCAAGAAAAGACTGCACTTTGCAAAAAAATCAATTCCAGGAAAAATGTGTTATCTGCAGAATTACAAGCACCCAGCATCTGAGAAGTCAGGTATGTTTACATAAGGAATAGATGACCTAGAATTCAATGCCCTTTTCTCCTTCCACAATACTTACCCAGGATTTCAAATTTCAATTAAAAATCCTACTGAATCTATTCTTATGCCTCATAAGGGAAGAGAAAATCTCTAAGTGACAAATGCATATGAGACATCTGAATTTCATTCTCTCTCCACAGGACTAAGCATTGTCAAAGACATTTCGGAGGGTTTTTGAAATTAAAAAATGAAAACATTTTACTTTTTAAAAAATGTTAATTTTTAGAGCAGGTTTAGGTTTGTACCAACATGACCAGAAAGGTGCTGAGATTTCCCATATCCTCTGCCCCCACACCTGCACGGCCTCCCCCGTTATCAATAACCCCCACCAGAGGGTCCACTTGTTACAGCTGATAAGCGTGCACTGACACAGCCTATTCAGCAAGGGTCCGCGGTTTCCGTTCGGGTTCACTCTTGGCCTTGTGTGTTCTATGGGTTTGAACTGACGTATGAAGACAGGGATCCACCATTACAATACCACGTGAGTAGGGTCACTGCCCTGAAAGTCCTTGGTGCTCACCCTACTCATTCATCCTTCTCCCACCTCCAACCAACAAACACTTATCTCTGTTCACTGTCTCCTGCATTTTGCTTTTTCAAGAATGTCGTGTATTTGGAATCATTGTATTGAGCCTTTTCAGACTGGCTTCTGTCCCTTAATAATAGGCGTTTAAGTTTCTTCCATGTCTTTTTGTGGCTTGATAACTCATTCCTTTTTAGCACTGAGGAATACCGATTGTCTGGGTGGACCACAGTTTATGTATCCATTCACCTACTGAAGGCATCTCAGTTGCTTCCAAATTTTGGTAATTATGAATAAAGCTGTATAAACATCCAT
>CM052901.1:99139088-99200288 GCA_028534135.1 Potos flavus | reverse complement strand
CACTAGAGTTGATCAGGAAATTTCAGGTCCACCTGTTAAAAGCTCACATTCCTGGGATAGGATGAAACTGTAATTAAGTCTTGGTCTGCTGTCGGGGAGGCCAGATGACTCCCATGTTGGGCTTGCTGTTTTCTTACAGTTTCTCTTTTAACAGAAATGGCCACGCTGTCTTCCAAAGCGGCCGCACCATCTTGCATTCCTTCCAGCAGAGAATGGGAGTTCCTGTTGCTCCACATCCTCACCAGTATTTGCTGCTGTCCACATTCCAGATCTGGGCCATTCTGACAGGCACCGAGAGGTATCTCATCGTTGTTTTAATGTGCGGTTTCCCAAGGACCTGGGACATGGAGCGTCTTCTCACATGCTTGTTGGCCACCTGCATACTTTCTCCAGTCAGGTGTCTGTTGAGGTCTTGGCCTCAGGTTGTTTAAATTACTTTTTTTTTTTTTTTGGCTCTCAGACCAGAGTGTGAAACACCAAGGATCAAGGGTACACACCGTTCATTTTCGAATCCCCAGACCTTCAGCACCAGGCACTCATTCGGTGCCCAACTCGTGTTAACAAGGACAGTCAATACTGCTGGGAAGCTGCCTCCCTGAGAGGTCCTGCTCTCACTCCGTTCCAGCATAGTGGGACCCAGTGAAACAGTTTGACCCACTCACTGCCCCCACGTTAGAGGTGAGGAAACTGAGCAGACAGCAGTGAAATGCTCTCAAAGAAGGTGCAAAGACAGAACTTCTTCAAAAGGAAAAGCAGTTGACTTGCAAAGAAGTTCCAAGAGAAGCAGACTTTAGGACCAGCTCACAAAATTTTTTTTTAAATTAAAAATTTTTAAATTAGCAGGTATTTGAAAGAAAAGATACAGCATGACCAACTTGAGTCTGCTCATAAATGGGAAAAAAAAAGCACCTGTATTTTTGTAAAGGCTCACATCCACAAAAGCTAGGACATATCCTCAGAATTAGCACTATTATCTTTTTTTAAATTTAATTTTAGGTAGTTAACATACAGAGCAATATTGGTCTCGGAGTAAAATTCAGTGTGCAATCAGCATTATTAAAGAGATGCAGTTGTTTCCTTTCAGAAGAAGTTCTGCCATAGAATGGAAGGACAGCATTTTTTTTTTCGAATCGCATTTCATAGAAACAAGTGCCTTTTCTTTTCTAAATTCTGCAATGGAGACATAAATGAGCACCTTTCCAACTCCCACGGAGTAAATGAAACACATCGTGTGTGTGTGTGAAATTGTGGAGTAAATAATGGGACTAGACTACACAAATCTCGCCCTCCTAAAAATAGGTTACGAATATTGTACAAGTCCACGGCTCTTGAATAATAGATCAAAATAGAAATGGATGTCTGTTGTAAGGTAGTCTCACCTCTAAATATGTTTTCCTATGGTCAGTGTAACATTTAACAAGTGAATACATTCCGTCCAGAATTTTTTTAATTTCTCTGCAGCTGTGAGGACATGAGCTCATAATCCCGGATACAAAAATGTGCACACAACAACAACACAGGAAAGAAGTTCCCAACTTTCTTTTAGATTCTGGTGCAATGGGAAAAATAACTTCCCAGATGTAGGCCATTTCTGGAACGATCAGCACATGGGTTTGGCTGGGCTGCTTTCAAAATGGTACAGCCAAGTGTCAAAATAAAAAGAGAGGGGAGGTGGCGGGGAACAGAAAAGGGAGAATGCATTTCTATTCAAAGATGTGCTGTAGCGGTCCACCAAACCTCTGCTGAGGGCCTCCTATGGCCCAGGAAATAGGAAAGGAACTGTAGGGTACATATGTTAGATTGTAAGGGCACAGTTCTTGTTCCAGGGGGCTGCAAAAGCTCGAAACACGGAAGAGAAAATGGGAGAGAAAACGCCCACCTTCCATCAATGACCGCTCCTAACGGCGGACAAGATCTCGGGTTATTTCTCTGTACTCCTTGCCGCCGAAGAAATGTAAAGGCATCCCAGTTACCAAAACACAGCACAGTAACCCACCACCAAGTGTGCTCTCCTTCTTTCAGAAAGTAATCAGGAGCGCCTGGGTGAGGCAGTCAGGTTTCTGACTCCTGGTTTCAACGCGGGTAGTGGGATTGAGCCCTGCGTCGGGTTCCAGGCTAAGTGCAGAGTCGGCTTGAGAATCTCTCTCTCTCCCTCTGTCCCTCCCCCACCAAGACTGTGCTGTCTCTCTCTCTCTCTCTCTCAAATAAATAAATCTTTTTTTAAAAAGTAATCAGTAACTTCTGCATAAACTTGGCACTCTTATAATTAACAGACTTCATTTCAACTCTGGGGCTGTTTCTTAATTATGTGTTACTAGAAGATTAAACAGGAGTCGATGCACATACATGGCATGAACCAATTACCCTAATCCAGTACGAAGACAGTGAATAGGTAAAACCACCTTGAACCTGAAAGCTTTATTTTTGTTTGCATTTGCACTTTCTCTGCTGTTTTAGCCTTTCTTTCAGAGGAGGTGTCAGTACGTAACCTCCCAACTGAGAATGTAACCCATCTGGTTTGTTTTTAGATAAGCACGTCACTGGCATTACAGGGAGTGAGGAACACCAAAAATAATTTTATGTGTTTCAAACATACGAATTATGAATGTGTTATAATATTATAGTGGATCTTAAGAAAGGTGTAAAAATAACGGGAAAAAAGTGTCTGAAGTTCCTGAGTAAATGAATTCCCAATATTTCTCTGCTCCCACGTGCCAGTATGATTAATGACATTTTTGGAAAGTGATGAATTGCTTTGCAAAATTAATGTCTCTTTTTTCATTAGAGGGACTCGTATCTTTATTTCTGGACTCATATACTCATCATTTCTTTGGACATAACAGACATTAACTATGAAATTTTAAAAACCATCAGTGATGATTAGATGCTAAATTAAGGGACACAAGCACTTTTGTTGGCTGGAGGTAACCTGAGATTCCTGTGCAAACCAAGTAGGAAACCCCACTTCCCCAAGATAAAGATTCAGATCACTATACGCTATACAATTTAAGCGGCGACAACTTATCCACCTTACCTTTCAAAGAAAGAAGGCAATATGAAAAACAAAATTATGTACTTTTGAGGTCCCAGTTACAGAATATTTTCTCAAGTCGGTGGGATACTAATAACTTGGAGAGTAAAAAGCTTCTTAAGTGACAAATGTTACAATTTAAAACAAAAAGGTAAAGAGTGTGAATTTAAAGTTTCCCCCTCTGGATAGGCTATTGCTTCTCGGATTTCCCTCCGGATGGATTTGAGCCCTTGGGGTATGAAAGAACCCCAATTTGTCACCATGTTCTTTTCATGGGCAGCTCACCTCCCTGTCCAATTTTTATATCTTACAGAGAGGCTGGCAAGAGTCATAAAATATAAACACACTGCCAGAACCAAAACAAAAGCAAAGAGAGCCAGCATGGAAGGCACATTAAGTTCTCGAAGTACGTGTCACGTACACACGAGCTACAATCACCACTTGCAAATTCTCCAAATGTGTCCCACCACCATTCAGAAGGGCAACGACACCGAGAAACAAGAGCAAGACAGAAGTCCCCAGACCGCTGTGACTCCCAGACAGCAACCTCAGCCTCTGTGGCAGCAAGGAGCCCAGCTAGTTCCGAAACATTTCGGCAAGGATCACAGGAACGCTCTGCTGTTTTGCTACACGAGTCAAAGTGGTGGTGGACAGAAACAAAGTCCACTTACAGGAGAAAAACAACTCTATCTATGAAATGATGATGGCGCACTAAACCGTCAGGTATGAGGATTTTAAAGGATATGTGATTATAAGAGTTTCTTCACTTTAAAACTCTTTGCAACTCTTTACTTCAATGTCTGTCTCTCGCTCTAGCAGAAAATAATGCTTTGGAGGGAAGGAAGTACATCTCGCTTGTGCTCGGTTCCCTAGAACCTAAGATACTTGAAAGATGATGGTCTTTGACACATTCTTATTGGTTGGAAGACAAATGTGGATGGTTAAATGCACAAGGGATGGGTGTTGATGGATTGGTACTTTTTAAGGCTTTTTCTATCACATCATTACTCTTTCAATTATCCACAATTGTGCCTCCAGGAGCCAATGAGAAATGTAGGAATATTTCCCCCCAAAACCCCATGATTCTCAATTACACTACAGTTGATATTTCCATTCTGTCTTCTCTCACTGTGAACATCCTGAGAAGCAGGGTCATTTAGTATAAATATCTGGGAATATGACAATGAGTGCTTGGGTTGTTGCTACAAAGTCTTGGTTACCTCACTTCCAGACCTTCAGTTTTCTTATCTGTAAACGAAAAATAGTACTCCTGACCTCGCAGAGCTGCTATGGAGGTCAAACAGATATTTTATGTGAAACTACGTTACCAACACCAAGACACTGTAAAATGCAACGCTAAATACAACCTAACCTTTGACTGAGTAATTCGGGAGAGTTTCTTACTCTGGGGCCACCCGCACGAGTTCAACTGGGGTCCTGCTGCAGGCGTGCTGGCGAGGCGATGGACCGGGCAGCCCTCTTGCGCCTTCTCAAGCTCATCTGAGGCTCTTCCTTAGGGGTGCTGGCACGAGCTCCATAAAGATCAGATGAAGCGCATCACACCTGCTTCTAGCTACCATCTGTATGTGCCCGAACGAGTCATTTCTAAAAGCATCAAGTTGTCCCATCTGAAAAACAACTGCGTTGAGTTACATCAGGTACATCTTACGGCAGGTGTCTGAGACTGGGTTTCCTAGAAGCAGAGGCTGAAGAGGGGCTTCCTGCATGTGTGATATCTTGGGAGAAGCCCTCAGTGGGAACAGAGAAGGAAGCAGGAGTAGGAGCTAAGCAGGGAAGGGATCTCAGCTGGAGACCTGCAGAAGCTTGGTCCCATGAGGGGGGAGCACAAACTGCACCAAAGAATTATTCCCCCAGGGGGCTGGCCTCCTATGGCCTCCAGCAGGAAGCCAATGGCAAGATTCGCCCTCATCAAGGCAGAAGGATTTGCCTTGCACTGCTTTGCCAGCAAGATGGCACCCATCGGCAGACGGTTAGTGTCTAAGGGGAGCAGCTGTAAGCCACTAGCAGCTGATACAGGAGCTGGGGGTTAAAGAGAGGAGGGACAGGTCACCAACAGCATCTACTGAGAAGGAATAGGTGTCTATGACCTATTTTCAATATTTCAGAGAATCCAAAAGAAATTACACATTTTCCTAAGATGATGGTCCCCAGGTAACTAAAAGGTCAGGAAGACGGCTTTATCGGTCTGCTCAGTCACACAGGCGACCTCCGGCTGATGGGAAGCTTGAAAGAGTTAGGGGTATCTTTGATTAATGTAAAGAGGAAAAACTAGGTCATACTTAATAAATGCCATATGTTGATAGACTACATACTTCCACACTACGGGGTCCAGAGTACACGAAACAGAAGTGTGCGAGGCAGCCGAAGCTGGAACTCCAAAGGTCTGTGAGCTCAGAGCAGTCTTCTAAAGGCTAACTTATGCAGTAATTTGCACTAGGGCACTGCGATGGGGGTATCTGCAACTTTCCTATATATAAAATGTATTCTGATAATATCAATATGCTACACTGACTGTTGTCCAAGCCCCCACCCTCAAAATTGTGTGAAATTCTGTAAAGCATTGCCAAGTTATGAAAAGGAACCTCTCTGTGCCCGAATTAATACAAGCAGAGCCCACTAACCCCTTCATAAGCTTATCTCACGCTACAGGTTTTGTTGTTGTTGTTGTTGTTGTTGTTTTTGGTTTTGTTTTGTTTTTTAAAGGATTTTTTTTTTTTATTTTTAAGTAATCTCTATACCCAATGTGGGGCTCAAACTCACAACCCCAAGATCAAGAGTTACAAGCTCCACCCACTGAGCCAGCCAGGTGCCCCCTAACCCCACAGTTTTATACCCATTTGCAGACATATACAAGGATAGGTTATACAGCACAATCATTTCAAAGAAATAATAACCTTAAAAACTTAATCTACACAACACTAACTTTTAACTCTAAGTTAGGCCTTCAAACACACATACGTGCGTACAGGATATCATATGTAAACACATAGAGATGTATATGAATATATACAATACAAACATATATAGAAGTATATATAATTTCTTCTTTAATGATACGGTGCACAAAGAAATGAACAATAAGTGCTTTTTAATTTTTTTTTTAAGATTTATTTATTTGACAGAGACAGAGTGAGAGAGGGAACACAAGCAGGGGGAGTGGGAGAGGAAGAAACAGGCTTCCCGCAGAGCAGGGAGCCCGATGCAGGGCTCGATCCCAGGATCCTGGGATCATGACCTGAGCTGAAGGCAGAGGCTTAATGACTGAGCCACCCAGGTGCCCTTTTAATGTGTTTTTAAAATGTTCTGTAATAGTCACAATAAGATAGACTTTTAAATCACATTCAAGGAGAACCACTACATTAAAAACACAAAAATTTGCTATGAATACCAAATGCTTAATTTTGGTTACATTCAGAAATTCTTAGAAATACAGCCAGAGGTCCAGAGAACCCGGAGCAGGAACTATAAATGCCACAGCTGAGGATGGCCCTTCTTCCAGGGACTCTCTAAACGCCCGGCCATTCTGGCAAGTAACTAATCTCACTGCAGGGTAAAGCGACACACCAAGGCTGGGTAAACTCACCAAAAAAGTGCTCCTCCAAAAGTTTCTGGGCCTAGGGCTGATTTGCGGCTGCTATGGGTTTTTGATGAGATAATTGTTTATTTACTTTTTCTGGGAGGAGAGGCTGGTCCTCTAAGTAGAAGGAGCTAATCACCAGCTTAGTTCTCCCTTTTGCCAAAACAAACAGCTTCCAATTACTGCTAGGAAAAGCCTCTGATCTCTCTCATCAGCTACCTAAGCGTGTCTATCAGTGGTACTTTATAGGGTGGATAATGTCCCATTAAACAAGAATCTCTTACCACTAATAAAATTCTAGACTCATGGGGCCCAGACTGCCAGCAACCTGCTACTCGTCTTCCAATGAGAAGATCCACTTTTTCCCCCAGCGGTGCCGAATTCTGGCAAAAAAGCAGACACGTTGCCCCCTCCTCTGTTGTACATGGGCCACAATTTGTTCTGAGCTCCTATTCTCTTGAGCCTCCTTGGAGAAAACACAGGCACAGAAAGAACAGGTTCCAGGTCTCCTGATACTTAGCGCAAGCGCTCTAGCTCGAAGGCTTGGAGACTGAGCTGCACAGTTGCCACGATGAGCAGAATCAGGGGACACAAGAGTGCTCTCTGCTAAGGCATATCCCAACTAGCATAAGAGAGGGAGTCACTCTGAAGTTCAATGAGATTTGCTGAGAAAGAGAGTTTATTTCAGACAATGTTCCTCCTTTCCCTCTTAATATCCTAGTGAAGCTGAAAAAACAAGGGTAGAGGTTATTCCCAGGTGAACACTGGTCAGCATCGTAAGCTTGAACACCATGGAAAACCCTATACGGAACCCCCATGGCAAGTGGGCTTACGCCCTCCCAAGGGTTCCGCACCCTTGAGGTACAAAAATCCACACCAGGGCCTCTTCATGGACACAGGACCCATGCATGTGGTCCATGCTCAAGGGGACCAATGCCCGGGGCTTAATGCTCTGTGGTCAGGATACTGAAATCTCGAAGACCGTATCCTGAGTTGGTGCGTCATATGGGCCCTCTGACAGAATACTAGAACTTGTTCTGGACGCTTGGAGCCTCAGATCACATGGGATCCTGCCTCCCGCTGCTCCTGCACCTCCTCAGGAAAGGTTCTCGGCTCCCCACTCCCTTGTCCCGGCACCCCTGTCTTCACCAGCCTCTCCCTCCCCACTCCTTGCCCTAAAATGACTGTCACACTCCAGCCCCTGCAGGAACCTGGACAAGGGTCCAAGGAGGGTCTGATGCATGCATGAGGCAAAGTGTTCCAGGACACAGTGGAGACCGTCTTCATCTCACGCCGGAAGCACCACCCCATGTTTGGTGGGCGGGCAGCCAGAGTCCAGGACTTCCGGGGAGCAAACCCAGCCTGGGGCAGGTATCTCCTTGCATCCAGGGAGGAGGCTGCAGTGCTTGGGCTTGCCCATGTGCTGTCGCTTGAACAGGAGGAGGGGGAGATCCCTGGTTCGACTTCTTGAAGACAACATCCAGAACAAAGTGCAAGGCATTGGTCTAGAAGCTTGCAGAAGAGGGCACCAAGCACGTGTTCTGTCTGAACAAGCACGCATGTGCCTGGGAGAATACAGGCTCCTGTGAAGACCTATAAACATCCCGCAAGACCGTCTTGTGGACTGGGCACGCCACACCGTGTGCACCTCGGGGGAAGGGCTCTCTCTTCCCCCTTCCCACCTTCCTGGGTCTCGCTTGTCCCTCCAGCCATCTCAAGGCACCCTCCAGGGCAGGAAATAGAAATTGTGAAATGCCGGGGAGTCTGCATACCAGTGAAATGCTCCGATGTTCGCACGTAGTATTGGCACCAAATAATGTAAAGATGAAGAGTAAAATCCATACTCGTAACTGAATGTTTAAATTTTTCTTTACCGAGAACAGCACTGAACAACAAATCTGAAACACCAGGACACACTGCAAGTGCCACTGAAGGAGGAAAAGCATTTTATATTTTAGTTTCTTTAACAACACTCTCTTTTCTTGCTACTTAAAATACTGGACCATACGTTTTCATTTTGCACTGAGTCCCGAAAATTAGGTAGTCATTCTTGAAGGAAATTAACCACGTTACCAATGCAATTCTACTAAGAACAAAACCAAAAACTGACAGGCACCCTCGTTCGGAACCCAGCTCCACTGTCTGTTAGCTGTGCGAGTAACCCGCCTTCTCAGCACCTGAGTTTGCTTATCGGCCAGGAAACAAACAGTACCTTCCTTAGAGAGCTGCTGTGGGGATCGAATGAACTAGGACTTGCAGGGCACCGAGAACAGAGGCCGGTACTTACTGATCTCCCGGTTAGTGTTAGCTCCCTTGCCACCATCACTGCCAGGATCCCCACCACCGGCTAGGACCTGCCCCGTGCTGGACAGGTGCTCGTCCCCCATGGGACACACGAGAGGCTGGAAGTTCAGGAACGTGATCGGCCCAAGCGACCCACCCGCACAGCGGCAAAGCTGAGGCAGAGCAGATGGGCCTCATTCCAAAGCTCACGTCCCTGTGCCAGACCCCACAGCCCAGATCGCCTGTTCGCTCACGGACAGAAGGATGTCCTTCCCAACCACCTCGGTTAGTGGGATTTCAACGACGTTGTGCATATGGTAGGCGCTAACCTGAAGTGGCAACGTGGCCAGCGCCTTGCCCCCGGGGCTGGGAGCAGATACCCTGGGAGGTGCTGACTTGTTTCTTTCCACGAATGGGGCCAACATTTAGCAGAGACGTGAAGCAGTTCACCCACCCGTGATGAAATCCTGAACTCTCCCATGTCAGGGGCTGTGCCAGGTAATTCAGGAGCCCCCCCGTCCCCGTGCCCGTCCCCACGCATCAGTAGAGAGCCGCCTGGGCGTTCAGGCCCGGCCGAGAGCCGCGCGGCCGACAGGTGAGCGCACCGGGACAGCGGCAGCACAGGCTCCAGGTGAGCGCCATCGCCGCTGCAGGCCGGGCGGCCGGCAAACGTGTGCGGCTGGGGCAGACACCTGAGCTCCCAGCCTCCTCTGCAGGCCCGCGGGCCACTCCGGGGCACTGCCCCCCGCGGCTCTGAGGCTCTGTGTACACCGTGATCACACAGGTTGGGGTCTCCACAGCCGAGCCCCGGCCGCTGTCACATCTAAGAGCTCACACGCTAGGCTGGCCCCAAGGATGGAGACAAGCCTTCTTCCATCCTTAAAAAGATGCCTAGTACTGTGGGAGAGAAGTCGAAAATGGCCACGTGCTCCAGAAAAAGCCTTCTGCTGGGCCTTCTTTGCACTAGGGGGTGGGGTGACCCTGAGAGAAGGGGCTCATCCACGAGCCTCGTCTCGCCCTGCCTTTCCTGCCTTTTAATAAATACCACGTGCCCTGTAAGGAGTTGGCAGCAGCTGACTCCTCCATCATCTCCCAATTATTTAACAAGGGGGAGGGACAGGGAAGCTTGAGGGCTTATGAGGAAAGTGTGTTGCTGCCTTTTCAAATCTTAAGAAAACATAATCCCTGCAATTTAGGTACATCAGACGGGCATTACCAGGTTAGGGTTAGCCCTCCACGAACGGCTCGGCAGTTGATGGCGAAAACAGCAGTTACTAAGTCCTAACAGTAATTTGCAGCTTATTGCACCCCAGCTAATTAAAATGTAATCAGGATTGTCTGGCAATGTGTATTCTGTCAGCAGTTTTTCTTCCGAAGAGAAATCATGCCAGGAGACCACAAGAAAAGCCTTTCATGGGAATTGGCTTGATCTAAACTGCTTCTTTAGCCGCTTAAACTGTAAAACAAATAAATTACAGCAACTGACAATTCAATTAGAGAAGAAAAAGAAAGAAAGAAAAAGAAGAGATACTCTTTCTCTCCAGGAATGCGCCCCTCTGTTCGGTTTTCCGCTGTTGATTAAACAACAGTGTAGCATCTTCTCGGGAGAGGGCCCGGCATGGCTGGGCAGGGCTGGGCAGCGCGGATTTGAAGCCAGGTGGCTGGGGAGGAACCCTCTCCAGGATGTCGGCGTCATTTCAGTGCAGGACGCGAGCACTCGGGTTTCCCTTTCCCCAAATCAGGAGGGACGCAGAGTGTGCCAGTTTCTCGAAACCCACTCCACGTTGCTTCGTTGAGAACGCGCACTCCCGCACACGCAAACTTCGCGAGCTGGTGCGATCTAAGATCCCAACCGTGAGTGCTTGTGCCCCCTGGGCGCCAGCTTTCATTAGCTCTCAGGCCAGGACGAACACCCCGAAGGCTACAGAGATTCGTCTCAAACTCCACCGTCATCACAACCGCCTGCTCTCACAGCTGAATACCCTGGGCCCCTTTGAAAGCCCCCTTCACCCTGCCCGGCTTATTTCCTAAGATCAAAAACCTGCCGAAGAGTGCCGGGTCTCCTTCTGGCCTCCGCAGTTTTCCCCGGGGCAAGAAGGAGCCTGAGTCTTGGAACAGGTGAGCCGCTAAGGATAGAAGCGAGAAGGCCAAGGGGAGAACGAGAGAAATAAGGAGTCTGCGTGAATGATTTCTGACTGCGCGCACTCGGATCGGCTGGGAAAGGCAAGCGGACGCGCCCCCGTAGGGTCCGCCAGCGGCGCGAATGAGCCCCCAGCATCCCGGGTTCCCACGCAAGACCTGCGGGGACCCTCGGCGCTCTCGCTCCCCCCAAGGGTCCCGGCAATCCACAGGCGCCAAGCGTGCATCCCCCTGAACCCCCAACATTCACACTCATTCACACACACGCTCTTCCACACTCAAGCCGGAAGGACCTACGAGGGCTGGGGGAAGACACTGACCACGGGACTCTTCTCGGGGCATCCAAACGCGGCCCTCCAAGTCCCGTATCCCCTACGTCTCTCCCCTTACTCTCCACACTATGCACTCACTAGATTTAGAAGCTCCGGGGCTCCGAATTGGGGCGCGCACAGCTACCACCACCACTACCCTCCCCAACACACATTCTGGAACACACGACTTGGAGCCCCCGGGGCTCCGAGGGTGGGCTGCGAGCTCCGCGCCCGCCGAATGTGAAAGCACCGCTCAGTAGAGACAGAAGTGTTGACCCGCGGGCACCTGCGGGGCTGGGCGGGTCGCGCGGGTCCTCAGACGCAGCTGGGCGCGCTTCCCGGCCTCGCTCACAGTGCGCACGGCACCGAGCGCCCGGGAGTTCGTGGGACTCGCCACCAGCCCCGAGTCCCGCGCGCGGAAGTCCTGGGAAACTAACGTGCACACACCCACCCTCCGAATCTGCAAAGAGGCTCTACCGCCCCCCCCCCCCCCACCGAAAGCGCCTTGCGTTCGGTGCGGGGGGGGGGGGGAATGCTGCACGTTTCTTTTTCATTTCAGGAGCAAGGAGGCGGCTGGAAAGGAGGGTTCGACCACCTTGATGGTAAGATCCACGCCGAAGGAAAGCGGGATCTGCCGGCCGAGCCCGGCGAGAAGTTTGGGCGCCGAGGCTGGGAGGCAGGCGCCGCGTGCGCCCCCCGCCACGGTCCGCAGCGCCAGGGCGGCCCCCGGGCGGGCGGCGGTTCCCCTACCTGGAAGTGCTGGAAGAAGGCGGAGATGCGCGTGATCTGCAGGCTGAGGCACCTGGAGGAGCAGCGGGCGCGCTGGACGCTCACGGCCGACAGGGACTCGTCCAGCCGCCGAGCAGCCGCTGCGCCGGGGCCGCCAGCCAGGGAGCCCCCGGAGGCCGCCAGCCAGAGGCAGAGGGTCAGGGCCGCGCCGGGCGCCCCGGGCACCATGGCTGCGGGTCGGGGGCGCGGGCGCCGGGCGCTGGCGGAGGCTCCCAGCTCCGCGCCGGGGCCGCACTGCCGGGAACCTCGCGGCCGCCGCAACTCCGCTGGAAAGTTCAATCATTCAACTCCAGCCCCGCGCCCTCCCCGCCAACCTCCTCCCGGCTCAGCCTCGAGGGGTGGGATGAGGGTGACAGACTGCAGCCCCATTGGCTGGAAGGAAAGTGAGTGACAGGGGGGCCGGGCGGAGGGCCGTGGGCAGGTCTAAGGGGCCGCGAGCCCCAGCGCTCTAAGGCAGGGCGGCGCCGACCGGGTCTTCCTGATGCGCCCCACTCTGGGTGGTCGGTCTCCCACGCGGGCTCCCCAGCAGTCCGCATTCTCCCTGCCAACAGCACCATCCAGGTAAACGTCAGGTGTGAGCGAGCCCGGGCCTGGGATGGAGGTGCCCCCTTGGAAAGGAGGGCTTCGGGACCCCCAAGGACGTCCAAGCTGCGTAAGGAAGGACGCAGCGCCTCAAAGTTGTAGGCGTCCTCCCCAGTTTCTGCCCCAGACCAAAGCTTCGCTCGTACTTTGGCATATTTGAATTGCCTTTTATTTCCAAGTAGTGGAAAGAGCTAAGTAAGGACTGGTGTGGATGTAAGAGGAGTCAGAAGGCAGGCGAGGATATTTGACTGACATTTTCCTCCCCCCTCTCCCTCCCGCATTCCTTCCTTCCTTCCTCCTCCCTTCTTTCCTTATTATAACCTGGAAACCCATCTGAGTACATAGCAAGTGCCATTTGTTAAACAGACGCACACTACTTGCTTCCTTGAGTGTTTTTCTGGGAAGCACTACTCTCTCCCAAGGTGAGTTTCTCAAAACCGAAATCTTTCCCAAACTCTTCCCCTTGTATGTGTCCCCTGCCACTCTTGATTCAGCCCCAGCCCCACCGTCTCTTGCAATCTTTTCCCAGGCTCTCTCCCCACACGTGCCCTGGGTCCCCAGAGAGGGCCAAGCCACGGAAAGAGCTGGGGCGGCATTTATAATACTCCACCTGTAACAACCTTTAAGCTTCCCTGAGTTCTACCAGGCAGTGAGACCAAGGAGGCAGGAAGCCCTGGAGGGAGCTGGGATCATGAAGCATGTGCTTGAGGCACGGGGACATGTATGTAACACAGTCAAGAAGACCCATGCACACGTATACTCGCGTGCAGACCACCTCACGGATACGCCGATGCCCGGACCTCCCCCACATTCTCCTACAGAATGGCACTTCCGGGTTTCAAAAGCTAGCACCTCCCTAAGCACAGGACAGAGCACAGCTCTTGTCTAGATGCACTCAACCTGCCCCAAGAGTCCTCATAGGGTGGGATTCCTCTTCCCATAAAGCTTATGATCTTTCCAGTTTCCAGCCTGTCCCCACCCCCATTCTTCTGCACGTTTTCCACTCTGGGATTCTGAGCTCTTCCTATTACCTAAGGACAGCCATCTACAGTTATCCTGTTATACCCATGATTCCTTTTCAAGTATATCATCTTCTGTGTATATGTCTTTACACAGTTAAGTCAGCGAGGCCAAACAGAATTCACTGTGTAGTGTGTTTCTCAATGCATTTTTAAAAGCCAGAGTGGTCTCATTCAAAAGGTTCTGTAGGAACAACTGGCTTCATGGGTGAGCAGCCTGCACGGTCGTAGAAAGCCCCATCCTAGAAAGATCACACTTGGTTTAATGGTCTTCTCTCGCCATCTTCATTTTAATTCTGGGTCACACGGACAGCCCTATGTGTAGGTTCTAGCAACACAATACTGCCCTTGAGCGTGAAACGTAAAAAATTTAGTCATGAGCTCGGTAGTTTAAAAGATGCTCAGAATTGTTCATGGAAATCTTTTTAAAGTCTGTTAAACACGGGAATTGTTCATGGAAATCTTTTTAAAGTCTGTTAAACACTGGGCACCTGGGTGGCTCAGTCATTAAGCCTCTGCCTTTGGCTCAGGTCTTGATCCCAGGGTCCTGGGATCGAGCTCCAGCTGAGCAGGGAGCCTCCTTCTCCCTCTCCCACTCCCCTTGCTTGTGTTCCCTCTCTCGCTCTCTCTGTCAAATAAATAAAAAATCTTAAAAAAAAAAAAGTCTGTTAAACACTTAATAATGACTGGAGCAAAGAAGCTAACTAACCATACTGAGCCCTAGCTGGTAGGTGTCGACGGCCTCATAGCGGTGAATGGAGGAGGGACATCTGAATAGAGGAACCACCTTCGAAATGTTAGCACTTACACTGGGAGTTACTAAAAACGTTTCCAAAAGCTACAGCAGAGGCTTCCATTGCATTTAACTTTTAAAGGTAAGCAAATACTTGGTCTTGGTGAAAGCAAGGATATTATGCATGCCTACATTTTCTTATGGTATCTTTGATTTATAACTTTGCGTGTCACATCATGAAATTTATATTCTAGAAAGTGAAATCATAGGGACAAGCATGCTAAGCTTTTAAAAACAGCTTTTAAATGTTCAAAGGGATCACTGCTTTTTTTTATGGGTTCCATAGCATATTCATTTCCATGAGTAAATGCATTTTATAACAAACCACAAAAGAGAACATCTAGTCCGTTGAACAGAAAGCTTGAGATTAAACATATAGGGCCACCTTATGCATGTGTTAAAATTACACTTGCAGTTATATTGCTTTCTTGTTTTAGAATTATCACAGACATCTTCCGTGACTATGCTGGCCTTTTTTATGTTATTTATTTTAATTTTAGTTTAAAGTAACTTGTAGGGGCGCCTGGGTGGCTCAGTGGGTTAAAGCCTCTGCCTTCAGCTCAGGTCATGGTCTCAGGGTCCTGGGATCAAGCCCCACATCGACCTCTCTGCTCAGTAGGGAGCCTGCTTCCCCCTCTCTGTCTGCCTGCCTCTCTGCCTACTTGTGATCTCTCTCTCTGTCAAATAAGTAAGTAAAATCTTAAAAAAAAATAAAGTAACTTGTAAAAGGAAAACATTTTGGTAAAGTGAGAATAACAGTTGAAATCTAGTTTTTTAGTCTGCTTATATGTGCCCAATGTATCCTGCAGTGCACCCTACAAGTTGGCTCATGGAAGCTAACTTTTGACAGGACTGGTTAAGTGCATGAAGATCTCTAAGTTCGTGAAGATCCGCCACCTGGGAGGAGAACTGTAGTGTATAGAAAGAATGATGGATGATAAATGGATGGGTGAAAATTGTCCAGGTACATTGGTAAGAAAGAGCTTCGCGAGTCTTTGCTCAAAGTCACCTTGGACCCCACAGTCTGCATTTGTCTGGAGAAGAAATGAACCTTATATTGACTTCACGTTGACAAAACACCCATCCAGCAAGGACAGTGGGAAAAGGTCTTAACTAACTCTTATATTTCTATCTATGTGAACAAAGACCCAACTGTGTGGCACATCTTGGTCAGGTTCTAGAGGAAGCACACAAAACAAGGCCCTCATCCTAGAAGTTAGCTACATTCTTCCTTACAATTTATTTAGGATATGAGTTTCTTCTTTCTTTACTTTCCTTCCCTTCTTTCCTTCCTTCCTCCCTCCCTCCCCCCTTTTTTAGCAGAGAATAAGAACCCCCTGAGAAGCTTGCTAAAGGTATAGTCCAGAATTCTGCATCCAGAGATCCCAGCTCAGCGTATGTGGGTAGGGCACTGGAATCCCAACTTTTAACAACACCTTGTGTTCCTAGACTCATTGAACCAGGGACAGGTTTGATAGATAATGGGCTCAGAAAACAACCCACTAAAAATGGATTTCAGTAACATTTATGGCTTTTTGGTTGTTTAGAGTAATTTTTTAGTTCTACATGTTGATATGGATTGGACATACCAAACCATTTCTTAATAATCACATTGCTATACTTTTTCCAGTACATTCCAGTCTAACAACGTAGTGTTAGACTCATTTTTCCAGACTAGCAGCTTGACGTTTCAAAGGCTTCCCAGCTGCATTTGATAAGAATATACTATGAAGGAAACAAGTGTAATCTTTCTCTGATCCACTCCCCCCCCCTTGGAAAAGCAAATTGAGAACTCACTCTAAAATTGGGACCAGTACTTAAATTGGATGGCACTGATGAGGTCTCCAGTCATTGGTTACAGGGGGTGATGAAGCGAGGCGAGGGAACTCACATCAGTTTAACTGCCTTCATTTGATGATGTATTAACATGCACCTCGTCTCAGAAACTGCAGTTGATGTCTAGAAAAGAAAATGTGAGAAAACCAAGAAATGTCCCCCTGCTAGAGCCTTGACCCTTTGTCACAGCTACATGTGCCGGCTAAGTTCTGAGAATTTTGGTAAGAAGACTCTTCTAGATCCTTTTTTTAACAGTGCTTTCCATCTCCTCCAGATTTTATCCCTTCTGCTTAGCTTGGAATTGCAAGATCCAGGGACTACCAAGAGCTCTTACAAGGAAAAAGTAGTGAAATGGGGAGTGTGGGATGCAGTTAACAACTGAATGGATATATATCAGATTTCCATCTTTTGTCGTATGATTTTAGGCAGGAATGGGGTGAACCTCTCCAGTATTGCTTACTGCTCTGGTCCCTGACAGCCAATTTCATCCTTCTACAAATGAAAATGATAACTTTATGCAATAGGGCCATTGAATATACTGTGCTTTGTAGAAAAGGACATTCACGTTCATTTGCAATCATCTGCTTTTTTTTTTTTTTTAATCATTGTGTCCTGTAGATATCCCATTTAGGGATAAGTTAAGCATACAACACATTTTCCTCTGCAGCGAGATTATAAAAATTCAGTTGCTGCATTTAGAGGCTTAAAGGTATCAATTTTATTAATTGCCTTGCTATTTACGAGGATTTTACTAGGAAGCATCAGAAAACTGCTATTACTTTTGTGCGCTGAAGAATAGTGTAATGAAATTTAAATTTTTTCTGGACAAAATACACAAAGGATGGTCAAATAACATGATTTCAAGCTATTCCTTCTTTTCATGAGCTTGTCTCCCTGCCCTTTTGCCTCTCCTCCCCCAAAGTCAGCATCAATCCTTCAATTAGTATTAAATTTGGCACCTGTTGTGCATGCCTAGTGTTGATGAAGTCATTACTAAAGTTTTAATCTGTTACTGCAATAATTACTAAAATTAAAAGAACTACTAAAAAATAACATGTATCAATATGCATGTTTCATGTTCCAAGGATCCACTTTATGGTGATTGTGATACGCAACTGTGAATGCTTTTTCCCTCCCAGCACCTACCACCAGAAGTTTTTAGCTTTAGCACATTTAATGGGCCCTGTTGATTTTAGTGTCTTACTGATGCCAGGAACATTAGGTTTTGGAAACCCAACCCATATAGCCATAAAATAAGTGCTACTTAATAGTCAAATGCAGTAAACTATTTAAAATATAAAAAGTAACTTGTGTATTTCCAGTTCTTGACACGACCACAATATCACTGGCTTGCCCCTAGCATATATTTTGAGAATCATAAGCACATTAAAATAAATTGAAATTACACAATTTTTACTCAACCTTAAATAATATAACTTTTAAAAACCTCATTTCCCTCTTCTGACTGGCCTAGTTTTCATATGAAATAAATAAGGAATTTTTCAGTGAAATTCACATTTAAAATTTTGTGAAATCACACTTTTTAAAGCTTTCTTAAAAGCAAGTTCTAATAAACAATCATATTTTTATTCTGTTCATTCCTAAATGTGAAAAGAAATCTACAGGTGCTCTTTGGAAATACTGAAATTCTATTCTGTTTAAAGACTTAAGTGGGTTTTTTCTTCTTTGATGTTTGGAGCCCATTCAAATTTATCTGGAGCCACTGTAAACAACGGTAGATTTGGAGAGCTCTGAGAAGTTACAAAGGCAGCGTTTAACGGGAAACAGTGCCACATGCTGGCCACTTTCGTAAAGTGCGGCCACAGAGTCCTTCATCGGTGATAACCTAATTTTAGGACTAAATTGTCAGCTCTAAAGCATGAATCTGACTGGGACGATCATGCAGTGTTCTCAATAAAGACTAACTAGATTAATGCCAGTGTGGATTTAAGCTCAGAAAGGCTTTCCTGTGTAAATGCAATCACACTAAACTAAATTATAGAAATGAGCACAGTCGTCTTCAAATGAATTTTTTCTTAGCTTTTAAACACTTTTTTTTAAAAAAATTTATTTATTTACTTGAGAGAGAGCATGAGAAGGATGGTGGGGGGGTTCAGAGGGAAAGGGAGAAGCAGACTCCCCGCTGAGCAGGGAGCCTGACCCCGGGATCATAACCTGAGCTGACGGCAGATGCTTCACCAACTGAGCCACCCAGGTGCCCCTTTGATTACTTTTCAACCTATTCACTACAACACCAAATGAGAAGGGCCAACTGTGTGTGAGTTTTATTCAAAGAACCTTTTGTTCAGCACCTTTGCGGCTCACACATCGCTTGCTTCTTAAGAGACACCAAAGTATGAGACTGAATCAAATTCACCACCAGGGGAAACTAATGCATGGAAAGGTGACAGGTGTTACCAACTAGAGTGTTGGGGGAAGAAGAGCCTTTCAACGAAGAGCCTTTCAAGTGGCAAATGGCCACTTTATACAAGATGAACCTGGAGTCAAGAGATTAAGATAAACACATTTAAGAACGAGAAGGAAGCACCGTGATACTCTGATACCATGCGAACAGACCAATGAATGCAACTAAGACATGAACGTGTACTCCTCTTCTGAATCCACAGAGACTTGGGAGGGAAAAAAGTATCCTGCAGGGCCAAAACAGAACAAAAACAAAGTTTGGGTTTATTTGCGGGATTTTCAACAGCGGCTAACTAGCTCCAGCTGGAGAATGTTCTCCCCTCTCATTGAATTTTGGGCATTTCAACGAGTCAGAAATCAAAGGTCATTCCCTTCCCTCTTCTCCATCCAAGGGCTTCTGTACTTGGTAATGCCCACCCCTTCTTCACACACTCACACTCCCTTTCACACAAAATGTTGGCTTTGAGTTCCAGAGAGGGAATGCCAAGGCCAGGGGCTCTCTTTGCTCTGTTTCCCTAGGGACACAGATGGACAACAGGTAGATATCAAAGACGGTAAACGGAATTGTCCTGGTGCTTAAGTGGGATTCCGAGTGGCAATATTTTTCCTATGGTCCTTCTGGATATTGCACCATGTAGAGAAAGTACTCTGACATTATAACAACTTCTCTGCTGAAAAAAGAACTTAAGTGAAAGAACAGACCCTTTCTTTTTGTTCTGCAAATAATTAGAAGCTACCATTCTGGAGGAGGGTAGTCGACCCGCATTCATCTGTGAGAAATTTATTTTCAACATCTTGAGATCCATCCTGTGAGGACTGTGCTAGGAAACCTGTGCGGTTGCAAGCAACCACACAGCTGACATGTACCTGCATCCCTGATACATCACAGGCCAGTGAGTCACGACGAGAGGCTAAGCGGAGAGCTGGTTAACTTCACGTTAGCAGGGCATCGCTACGTGAATGACTGTTTCCTGGCAATATGCACCATGGAAGACATGAAAAGAAATAAGTCCTTTCCTGTTTTCAAAGAACTATGTGCCCACTTTTATTATTAATTTAGTATCGAAGACTTTTTGCCCTTGATAGAGGTTTTATCCAGCCCCCACCCAAAAAATCAAGTGAAATTATAATTATGTCTGCAAATTTTTTTCAGTTGTGACTATCCTAATTGCCTACTCAGATAGGAAGGGATTATGAGAAATGATATTGTTTAAAGACTAGAATGGGTGAAGAGTATCAGTTTGGAATCAACCGGTATTGAAATCTGATTTAAGACTTATTTATTTGAGAGAGAGAGAAAGAGAGAATGAGCAGGAGGGGCAAAGGGAGAGAATCTCAGACTCCACACTGAGCACGGAACCCGACACAGATCCTGACCGGGGCTCAATCTCAGCACCCTGAGATCATGACCTGAGCCGAAACCAAGAGCCGGACCTTTACAGGACTGAGCCACCCGCATGCCCCAAGGAATGTGTCTCCTACGCACATTCCTTCACTTCTTTACATCTCTAGATCTGCCTCTTGTAAAATAGAAATCTCAGTAGAAACCAACTCCCCAGATTATTTTAAGATAATATTTCAAAAGGACTAGGTACAGTCCTTCAATAAGTAACGAGTACTCAAACTAGGCAAGGGAGAGCATTTACAGTATTAACCAGTGAATTTATAAGTTTTGTTTTGGCTTTTAACTACTCTTCTATTTTATTTTAATTTTTTTTAAAGATTTCATTTATTTATTTGAGAAATTTGAGAGAGACAGAGAGCGAGCTTGAGCAGGGGTAAGGACAGAGGGAGAAGCAGGCTTCCTGCTGAGCAGGGAGCCTGATGCAGGACTCGATCCCAGGACTCCAGGATCATGACCTGAGCCGAAGGCAGATGCTTAACCAACCGAACCACACAGCCGCCCCTCTTTTATTTAGTATAAACTTTATAGCAGGGTTTCTCCACCCCGGCACTACTGACATTTTGGGCTGGCGATTTGCGGTGGGAGCTACCCTGTGCCAGGGGGAGCTTAGCTGGCTCCCACCCCCTGGGAGTCAGCAGCATCCCACCCACCGCGACAATCTGGTCTATCTCCAGCTAGAACCATGTGTCCCCTGAGTCCGGGGGGGGGGGGGGAGCGGGTGGCAAAACTGCTCCCTGTGGAGAACCACCCATTTGAGCAATCATCCTGTAGGTTAGAAGTCTGTTGCCAGGAAAGGAAAGGGAAGAATGATTTTTCAGTGATTTCTGAAGTAGATGTTAGCTTCTGAACATGAGATCCAAGTCCACTTTCCAAAATGATTTATCAAAACAGCTTATGAGACAGAAATGGTATTGGTGATATACAAATGAGGACAGAGGAAAACGCCCAGGGCAACTGCCATCTGCTTCCCCAGAGTGTTCAAGAGAAGCATTTCAACCTAGAATATTATCCAGAAAGAAGTCATACGGCAGGTGTGAACACCAGTCATTTTTGACACCTGGTCAAACACTCGACCTGATTTTAAATATGTTCTTTAAGACTCGGTGTTTGCTACATAAAATTAGCTTGTGGGGAGTTGAATTATATGTTTTTTTATTATTTAATTCTTTTTTAGTCAACTTTCAGGTAAATAAACAAAAAATAGAATTAAGTGGGACATAAAATAAAATTCGCAAATTTTAAAGGGACAATCAATGACTGTTAAAGTATGCAGTTGTGTAACCACCAATACACTTGTGATATAGAATATTTCTGTCACTGTTGATAGTTTTCTCATGCCTACATCAACCTCCTGCCCTCACCCCAGCCTCCGGTAATCTGATTTTTCCAGTGATCTGATTTTTGTCCTTCCATTTTTGTCTCTTCCAGAATGTTTGATAAATGGAATCACATGGGACGAAGCTTTGAGTCTGGCTTTTTTGCATTTAGCGTAATGCTTCTGAGTTCAATTTATTTTGTGCAAGAATAATTTACTCCTTTATTTATGTGAGATTTTTGGTTTTTGTTTTTCCTAAAGAGAACACAAGAGCGAGAGAGAGCAGGAGCAGAGGGAGGGGCAGAGAGAGAGGGAGAAGCAGATTTCCTGTTGAGCAGGGAGCCAGAGGCGGGGCTCCATCCCCTGCAGGAATCATGACCTGAGCCATGACCTGAGCTGAAGGCAGATGCTTAACCGACTGAGCCACCCACGCCCCCCAAGGTTTTTAAAAATATGATATGGAAGTTCACTAACAGCATAAGAGTATATGAAATTACGGAAACCTGACACACATGGAAATTCTTCACACCACGCTCTGCTCTCTGCTTCCCAGCATGCAATCTGGCTGAGTGAATGCAGCAAGCCGGGTTACTGCTGCCTACAGGGGGCGGCCAAGGGCTGGGGGGCAGCCAAGGGCTGGGAGGCAGCACCAACATTGGCCCCCAGACTCAAGACGGCTGGAACTAGGCCTGAAGTTCAGTTCCAGGTGAAGTAACGTGAAGCTGAAAGCTTCAGAAGGCAATACTGATTTGTCCCACCCTCCCCCAGGAAAGTGGGGAAGGAAGGGCTCAAACCATTATCTAACAAGAGAGAACAAATCAGGAGTCAGATCAAAGATGAACCCAGGACTAGAGAAAGATTTCTTAAGTAAAACACAGAATGCTAAACACCAAAACAAAACAAAACATTGGTTGATTCAGTTATGTTAAAATTAAGACATACTGTCATTGGAAACATCTTAAAGAAAGAAAAGAGATTCATTCCAGAGTAGAAGAAACTATTTTCATCGTACATACAACTGACAATATGTTAGAATGAAGACTAGAGCATGAATTCCTATAAATCAGTAGGAAAACAGGACACAAACAGATCAAGAGAAAAATAAGGAAAAGCTCTGACTAGGCCTGGACAGATGAGGAAACACAGATTTCTAAAGGATGTATGAAGAAAGGTTAAGCATCATTGGTGGTCAGAAAAAGAATACCTAAAATAAGAGCAGAGTGGATGTTCTTTTACACTCTTTCTCTTGGCTACAGTAGAAAGTCTGACTAAATCAGCTACCGAGCTGTATTAAAGATCAACCGTAGTCGTAGGACAGGAAGTGAAAACAGTTGCCAAAAGAATGCATATGGCGGGATATCCTCACTTGGAAGTGAAAGATGACTAGAATAAGAAATGTATTTATTAGTGAGCGTATATATGCAATAAATATATTTTAAAAAGAAAAGGAAATAGTTGACCTAGCTTGCAGGGTCACGGTAGACAGAACAGGAGGACTGGTTGATTATAAAAGGCCTAGCTTTTGTTGCCAGTAATGGGATTTGCTGGTGTCCATTACACTATTAAGAATAACGAATTCAATAGTTAGTTGAACATGTAAAATGGGCCATATTTGGAACAATGGTGAAAACATAATGAACCGGGAATTATAATTTATCCAACTCTATGTTCCTGAAATTTAATTTAAAAATATAATGAAGTAAAAATAACAGTGCCAGACACAATGTGTCTGGGAATATCAGGCAGAAAAGTCACAGAGCCTCTAGGGACCAGTGGTTCGCTGTGGCAAGAGCCCAGCAGCATGATGAGATAGTTGCTCCTGGGTGGAATTTACCTTCTTTTGCCAGAGGTGCCAATTGGCAAATCATCAGACAGGGAGGCCATCATTCAAATGGGGTATTAGTGTCACGGGGCCCCCAAAATGCCCGCAGGTCTCTGCGTTGGCTCTTCATGGTGGGAAGACTGGCCCCGGCACGGAGGGATCCAGGAAGTACAAGCACCAAATCCATCAACTCCTGCTTTGTGTTCAGCTATAGGAGCGACATCTAGCAGTACTAGATGTACATCTAGCGACATGAAAGCAGTACATGGATTGGTCCCCAAAGGCCCCACTGACAGAAGGTCGCTGCACATGCCAGTAGACACCTCACCCAGAGAACATTAGTTGGATGTGGACGCTCCCTCACCACACGGAGCAGGGAGGATGGTCCTTTGGGAGCCGGCATTCAACAGAGTCGTCACAATGTGACTCTCTCCCCTGCGCAGAGCCCCCCAGCCCAGCTGGACAGATGCCCATGGTCTTCAGTTCTGCTTGGGGACAGGGAGACCTCAGTCCCAATCCTCGTGATCTTCCTGTTCCAGCTGCAAGGCTGAGGGACAGAGGGAATTACGGAGACAGAGTACATTTGCTGCAGGAGGTAAAGTATATTTACTTTTGTTTTCAAGTGCCTGGTAGATGTTCACCTATGTGATTCAACACAGAGTGTATTTTTCCTTTTCTCTTTCCTCATCAGTTGAATTATACACTCTTGGAAGTCAAGAAACTTTTGTTAAAAGCCAGCCCAAAGTTCCTTAGAAATTAAAATCCAAAGCCTGAATGGTAGTCAGGAGATGTGCAGAGTCTGAGGGAGTTGGCAGTTTCCCCTGCGGCCGGAGCCAACCAATACATAGTACCAACAATTCAGAAAAGTCACCAGAAGGGACTAAGGGCCGCCATCATGTTCAGGGGAAGATCACTGTCTCCTGCCTGCTGTCTCCTTTATTCTATGGGCCAGCTTATTTCCCTATCCTCTGGCACCTTCCACAAAGACAGGAGAAAATGTAAGAAAGGAGCCCACATTTGTCACAAGATGCTAAAATCCTGTTTAAGGGGTGACTGGGTGGCTCAGTGGGTTAAAGCCTCTGCCTTCGGCTCAGATCATGATCTCAGGGTCCTGGGATCGAGCCCCGCATCGGGCCCTCTGCTCAGCGGGGAGCCTGCTTCCCTGCTCTCTCTCTGCCTGCCTCTCTGCCTACTTGTGATCTCTCTCTCTCTGTCAAATAAATAAAAATCTTTAAAAATAAAAAAAGATTAAAAAATAAAAATAAAATAAATAAAATCCTGTTTAAGACGAAGGATGGAATGAAGAGCTCTGTAAAATAAACCAAAAGCTAGAAAAACAAAATAAGAGATTAATTCTCCTCGAAGTCCTTACACTGGGGCTTTCTAACTCGACCGGTGTCCTCACTAACACTTTCGAACTTGACATTCAAATACTCCTCAGCTCTACTCTGTGGTCAAGTAGGACCACTGCTGCCATCTGGTTACAACTCAGATGGATTTTCTGTCTCTCGGCTGAATGTATCGCCATTATTTGTTTCCAATCTTACAAGAGTTCCAGAAGATATTTTAAAAGCAATTCTAGAACCATCATCCCAGACTTTACAATTACATTGATTGACTGTATTGATTTTTATTTTTTGTACCAAATGACTAGCCTACCAAATGTGAAATTTAAGTGAAAAATAAAGTGTTGGTTCAAAATAAAGTAATGAAACTGAGAACATAAAGACGTTGAGGGATCATTGTTAGCTGGGTTTGTAGGACTTGTACGCCCATTAACATGGCCCACCAGGAAAGCATAAAATAAAATACATGGTGCTTTTTATGAGATTATTATAATGTATATGGTAATAGCTGCAAAATGCGAGACCTGTCTTTATATCTATTTATGAAGTGCTAGGAGATGGCTTAAAATGTTTTGAGTTTGGTAAATGATACCTATTTCACTGTATTAAAAATCTCTGTCTTGGGAAACCTGGGTGGCTCAATTGGTTGAGCGACCAACTCTCGGTTTTGGCTCGGGTCGTTATCTCGAGTCATGAGATCTAGGCCCGCATCAGGCTCCCCACTCAGTATGGGGTCTGCTTGTGCCTCTTCCTTCCCCTCGGCCCCTCCCCTGGCAAGCTCTCTCTCTTTCTCTCTCTCTAAAACAAATATATAAATTTTTTTTAAAAATCTCTGTCCTTAAAGAGCTATTCACTTTTTCTGTCGTCCCCATAAATTGGTAGGACTTTTTTTGAGAGTGCACAAGTGGTGCCTGGGGTGGGGGATGGGGAGGAGCAGAGGAAGAGGAAGAGAAAATGCCCAGTGTGGGACTCAATCTCATGACCCTGAGATTATGACTCGAGCTGAAATTCAGTTGGACACCCAACAAACTGAGCCATCCCGGAGCCCCAAATTGGTATGACATTTTTTTTTAAAGATTTTATCTATTTAGGGGTGCCTGGGTGGCTCAGTGGGTTAAGGCCTCTGCCTTCGGCTCAGGTCATGATCTCGGGGTCCTGGGATCGAGCCCCGCATCGGGCTCTCTGCTCAGGGGGGAGCCTGCTTCCCCCCTCTCTCTGCCTACTTGTGATCTCTCTCCTGTCAAATAAATAAATAAAATCTTTAAAAAAAAAAAAGATTTTATCTATTTATTCATGAGAGACAGACAGAGCGAGGGAGACAGAGAGCAAGAAGGAAAGAGAGGGAGAGGGAGAAGCAGGCTCCCCACTGAGCAGGGAGCCCAATGCGAGGCTGGATCCCAGGACCCTGGGATCGTGACCTGAGCCAAAGGCAGACACCCAACCACCTGAGCCACCCAGGCACCCCTGGTATGATATTTTTAAAAAGATTTATTTATTTATTTATTTGAGAGAGAGAGAGAGAGTGGGGGGAGGGGCAAAAGGAGAGAGGATCCTAAGCAGACTTTATGCTGAACGAGGAGTCAGATCCCATGATCCTGAGATCACAACATAAGCTGAAACCAAGAGTTAGATGTTCAACTGACAGCAGCACCCAGGCACCCCCGATATGACATTTGAAGAAAAATTTAGAAGATGTGGTTTTGGGGATGCAGGGATGGGTGAGCCTGGTGATGGGTATTAAGGGGGGCACGTATTACAGGGAGCACTGGGTGTTATATGCAAACAATGAATCATGGAACACTACATCAAAAACTAATCATGTACTGAATGGTGACTAACATAACATAATTTAAAAAAAAAAGATGTGGTTTTCCTGCTTTGTATATTGTACTCCCTAAGAATAATCAAGTAGTTAATTATCTTTTCTAAATATATACTAATATTTTATTTGTTTTATTTGCATAAATGTTCAAATACAGTTAAATTAAAAAGCCACTGAAACTTTATAAAAATATATGGCAACAAAGTATTAACTGGAAGTTTCACAAATCTTAGCATTTTCCATGGGGTTCGGCACCCTCTCATTTGACTTCATTTTTGTAAAGAAAGAAGTCCTTAGTTGTTATATTCCCTGATACGTTAGGATTATCATTTAATATTAATCAGACTTCAAAAGAAATATTCTTCTCTGAGTCTTACAGATGAAGAAATGAAGGCTCAGAGAAATTCAGCAATTTGCCCAATGCACACAGTGGTAAGTGTGGAATTGTTACCCAAATCCAGGTCCAGCTACTCCAAAGTCCATGCATTTTGCATTAGACCATCCTTTTAAACACCAAAAATGAGCAAAAGAATTTAGTGGAAGGATGAAATAAATGGAAAGGCGGGAAAATTCACCCATGGCATTCTTGGTAATGGTGTGAAGTTAAAGGCTAGCATTAAAATCTTACACAGAAATAAAAGATTTGTAAGTAAAAAGTAAACACTAAGAAAAATGATAGTAATCCAGTGAACTACTCAAAAGGATCACATTAGTCAGAAGACTAAGTGACCACAGGTCAGAAGTCCAGAGGAGAGGTTGATGACCAGCTTAAAATGTCTAGAAACATGGACCCCCAGACAGGCCGATGGCCAGCGCATATGGCCACAATCTCATCTACGGAGCAGAGCTCAGGAGACTTTACAGGTGATCCCAGAGTCTAAAACAGCGGTCAGCAAATTATACCCCAAGGGCCAAATATCCTGCCTGTTCCCTGTTTCTGTAAATAAAGTTTTATCAAAACACGGCCACTACGATACATCTGCATATTATCTACGCTGCCTTCACACTACATGACACACTTGAGTAGCTGTAACAGAACCTTATGATCCACCAAGCTTAACATATTCACTACCTGGGCTTTTTGCCAACCCCTGGTATGAAACACAGGCCAACTGTTGGGCACAGAGCCACCGCCACCGCCGCCGCCGCCTCGTCCGCCTCCTCCGCCTCCTCCTCCACCTCCTCCACCTCCTCCTTCTCCTCCTCCTCCTTCTCCTCCTCTTCATCCATTCATCCTCCTCATCCTCCTCCTCCTTCTCCTCCTCCTTCTCCTCCTCCTCCTTCTCCACCTCTTCATCCATTCATCCTCCTCATCCTCATCCTCCTTCTCCTCCTCTTTCTCCTCCTCCTCCTCCTCCTCCACCTTCTCCTCCTCCTTCTCCTCCTCCTCCACCTCTTTCTCCTTCTCCTTTTTTTGGTTCTGCCTTTTATGTTTTTTTAAAGGTTTTAATTTTAATTTCAGTATAGTTAACATTACAGTGTTATATTACTTTCAGGTATACGATATAGGGATTCGACATTTCCCTACATTACTCAGTGCTCAACACAAGGGCACTCTTTAATATCCATCACCTGGATGGGATCATGGGATTTAACCCACCCTCACCCACCCACCTCCCCCCTAGGAACCATCAGTTTGTTCTCTATAGTTAAGAGTTGGCTTCTTGCTTTACATCTCTCTTTCCTTTGCTCATTTGTTTGTTTCTTAAATTTCACATGTGAGTGAAATCATACGGTATCTGTCTTTCTCTGACTTATTTTGCTTAGCATCATACTCTCTAGCTCCAACCACTTCATTGCAAATGGCAAGACTTCATTCTTTTTAATGGCTGAATAATATTCCATTGTATACATTCACCACATCTTCTTTACCCATTCATCAACTGATGGACACTTGGGCTGCTTCCATATCTTGGCTCTTTTAAATAATGCTATAATAAACATCAGGATGCATGTATCCCTTGTGTTTTTTGTTTGTTTGTTTGTTTTTAAAGATTTTATTTATTTATTTGAGAAAGAGAATGCACACAAGCAGGGGGAAGGGCAGAGAAAGAAGGAGAAGCAGACTCTCCACTGAGCAAGAAGCCCGATGCAGGGCTTGATCCCAAGACCCTGAGATCACAACCTGAGCCAAAGTCAGCCACTTAACTGACTGAGCCACCCAGGTGCCCTGCATATATCCCTTGGAATTAGAGTTTTTATTCTTTGGATAAACACCTACAAGTACAATTGATGGATGATAGGGTAGTTCTATTTTTAACATTTTGAGGAACCTCCATACTGTTTTCCACACTGGCTGCACCAGTTTGCATTCCTACCAATAGTGCACAAGGGTTCCCTTTTCTCCACATGCTCAACAACACTTGTTGTTTCTTGTGTAGTTGATTGTAGCCATTCTGACAGGTATGAGGCGGTACTCATTGTGGTTTTGATTTGCATTTCCCTGATAAAGAATAATGTTGAGCATCTTGTCATGTGTTTGTTGACCATCTATAGGTCTGTTCATATGTCTGTTCATGTCTTCTGTCCATTTTTAAATGGATTATTTGTGGGAGGTTTTGGTATTGAGTTGTATAAGTTCTTTATATATTCTGGATACTAACCCTTTGTCAGATATGTCATTTGCAAATATCTTCTCCCATTCAATAGGTTGCCTTTTACATACTATACACAGAAAACTCTAAAGATTCCACCGAAAAACTACCAGAACTAATAAATGAATTCAGTAAAGTCACAGGATACAAAATCAATGTACAGAAATCTGTGGCATTCTTATACACTAATAACAAAGCAGCAGAAAGTGAAATTAAGAAAACAATCCCATTTCCAACTGCAACAAAAATAAAATAGGAATAAACTAAATCAAAGAGGTGAAAGAACTATAGTCTGAAAACTATAAAACATTGATGAAAGAAATTCAAGATGATGCAAGGAAAAAAAAAGGAAAGACATTCCATGCTCATGGATTGGAAGAACAAACATTCTTAAAATGTCCGTACTACCCAAATCAATCTACAGATTTAATGCAATCCCTATCAAAATACCAAAAGCATTTTTCACAGAACTAGAACAAACAATCCTAAAATTTGTATGGGACTACAAAAGACCCCAAACAGTCAAAGCAATCTTGAAAAAGAAAAACAAAGATGGAGGTATCACAATTACAGATTTCAAGTTATATTACAAAGCTGTAATCATCAAGACAGTATGGTACTGACACAAAAACAGACACATAGATCAATGGAACAGAACAGAAAACTCAGAAATAAGCCCAAACTCTATGGTCAATTAATCTTTGACAACGTAGGAATGAATATACAATGGGAAAAAGGACAGTCTTTTCAAGAAATGGTGTTGGGAAAACTGGTCAGCTACATGCAAAAGAATGAAACCGAACCACTTTCTTACACCATACACAAAAATAAACTCAAAATGGGTTAAAGACCTAAATGTGAAACCTGAAACCCTAAAAACCCTAGGAAGACAGCACAGGTAGTAATTTCTCTGGCATTAGCCATAGCAACATTTTCTACATATGTCTCCTGAGGCAAAATAAACTATTGGGAATATTTCAAAATAAAAAGCTTCTGCACCATGAAGGAAAAAATCGACAAAACTAAAAAGGCAAATAGCATTCTTAGTGTCCCCAAATCGTTTGGTCTGCCTCTTATGAACGTATCATTGCCCTAATTTTCCCAACCATATCATTTTGCATCATCTCGGACACTGCTCTTTCTGTTTACTGCTTCAGTAGCTGTGGAGAGGGTCCTTCTCCTTCACCTTGACCTTCACACTGTTGGACAATGTCAGCAGAGTGAGCCCTTAAAGTGCAAAGGAGATGATGACACTACCCTTCCCTCCGCCTCCACCCTTCCATGGCTTCCCATCACCGTAGATTAAATTCAGCCTCTTTTCTGTGGCCCGCCCAGCTCCTCCTGATCTGCCTCCTCCCTCTTTGATCTTGCCTTCTCCTCATCTGTCCACTCCAGAATGCACATCTTGCTGAATCCAAGTTTGTTTCTCCCCCCGTGGATCAGCAAATGCTCTTGCCCATGCCAAAGACATTTTTATATGCTTCTTCGCTTCGTCCTCCATTTCTCTGCTTAGATGTCACCATCTCATTCTTTGCTGCACAGAAAATAATTCCGCAAATTGCAACAGTGACACTCTTAGTCTTCATGAGTATTGCATTTTGAATGTCATGCAACAAGAAACAGCAAATTTCCTCAAAATTCTCAACACGTAAAACATGGTATGTGAGTAGAGTTTCATTTCCCTACCATCAGCATAACCAAAAGAAAGCTACAAAATGGATTGTATACATTGAGAACAATATTCTTATCAGGTTCTTTTGATTTCTCCATCTCTAGTACTATACATACTCACTAGACCCTACTTCACTCACTCACTAGACCCTACTTCATATTATCTGCCTGAGGTTGTATTACTTATTTGTAAATTTGTTTTATTTACTTGTGTGTTCTGGATCTCTTCAATTAGAATGTAAGCTCCGCGAAAGCAGGGTTTTGTGTATCAAATTTACCACTGTTGACAGAGAACAATTCAGTAAGTATTGAATATTTATTAACAATTCAGTAAGTATTAACAGGATATTAGGCGAATCTTCACGTTTATAGATGAAATACGATGGCATAATTCATATTCTCTGCCATTAGGCTGATGGGATTGACATCTTTTGGACCAAACTAAGGTTAAGATTCTACTTGACAACTGCCCATACTTCTCTCCATGGCGTATTACCTGGTGCCCCTTCCTTTTCTGACCTTATCCAATACTGCTTTCCCCTTTCAGACTTAAAAAAAAAAACGTATCTGCGTACTCTTAGCATCTTTGTTCTTGCAGTTCCCTGTGCCTATAACACGCCGGTAGGAGCATTTTACATAACCAGTGTATCGCTGGTTGGCTTGGGTGCAACCTTCTCCGCTAAGCCGACCTTGCCCCCCATGTCTAAAGCCAGGAACTGCCCCCACCCTGATACTCGTGATCCCTTTCCTCTGCTGTACTTTTTTTCTCCCATGGGACTCACCACTCTTTTCAAGATGAAACCATCGCAGCATAAAATTATCACTATGGAGAGTATAATAATAACGTAAAATGTGATTCTAAATAATATACAATGCCTGTTGTTTATTATGTCTCCCTAAAACATGAGCTCCACAGGGGCAGAAATCCTGGTGCGTTTGCTCCATTGCTCGTACCTGCCCATCTTAGTCTGTTGTGGCTGCTGTGACGGACATACCGTTGGCTGGGTGGCTTACACAACAAACATTTCTTTCTCACGGTTCTGGAAGCTGAAAGGCCAAGAAGACCTGGTGTCTGGTGAGGACCACTTTCTGGTTCATCGACGGCTGTCTTCTCTCTGGGTCCTCACACGGCAGAAGGGTGAGGGAACTCTTTGGGATCTCTTTTATAAGGCACCAATCCCGTCCTTGAGGACTCCACACTCATGACCTGCTCACCTCCCAAAGACCCCCACTCCAAATACCCTCACGCTGGGAGTCAGGTTTCAATGTATGGATTCTGGGGGGGACACAAACATTCAGTCTATGGCACCACCTTCCCTCATGACTCCCAGGGCCGATCCCCGCAAGCTGGTCCCAGGTTCTCCTACCGCAGGCTTTCAGCTGGGTTTGGCCAATGGGGGGGATTCACAGGGGAGTCCAGGTTCTAGAGCCTCTAGATATGCCGGCTGGGGCTCCAGCTTCCGCCGTGTTTCCAACACCCCGCATCTGGAGATCACTGCTTCCTCCTTCATTCCTTCCACTAGAAGTGACAGTGGCTCGTAGAGGTCATTCTCTGCCTTGCCAGACCATCCCATATTAGCTGTTTAGTACTTCCATCACCTTCTACCCTCTTCCTGAATTAAATTCCCACTGGTTTAAATACCTAGAGAAGTTTCTGTTTTCCTAGTAGATCTGGAAATATACAATTCTATTTCTTTTGCTTTTTAGCAGATGACTTGGAAGTCAGGTCAGAGAAAGTGAAGCAATGTAGTGGACAGTGACACACTCATGACAAACCACATAATTAAAACAAGTAACTCAGCAGCTCAATAGGTTTAGCTGATACGCTCTAGTTTTGTAGGTTTTCTTCATTAGCATATGAGGGACGCACTATAAATCACCCACTGTAGACAAGAGCTATAATCGCACGTACAGTAGAACCGCAGTCACATATGGCAAAGTAATTTATCATGAGATTTTAATTATATAAAGAGACACATTAAATTTATCTCTGTGTCCTCATCATCCAGCTCAATGCCTGGAAATGTAACAGTTACCTGATAAATGCTCACTTAATGATGAAATGCATGAACTGAAAATACTAAAAATTATGCACACCATGTTTTCCACATTACAATAGAAGGCAGCACAAGAATTCTGGCAACCCAAGAGTCTATGAATGAAGAAAAATGCCCCTGGTTGGTCACATAGAAAGGCTGCAGCTGCACAGCCACGTGGGAGTCCCGAGAGGAGAGTGCTTCTGGTGGGATCTTAGGGCACCTGGCCGCCCAAACCTCCACAAAACACCTCTCTCGTCATTGCCTTCTCCTCAGTCTTGGGCGTCTTGCAACAGGCAACAGCGATGGATGGACGTTCACAAGGGAGAGAGAAGTACTCAGAACTCAGGCCTCGATGGGGACGGTCATTCCCCTGAGGTGCTGGTGTTCAATGGACAGATGCGGAAAAGATAAGGATGACAGAACAGGAGAGGGAGGGGGCAGAAGACAAAGGAACTATTCTATCCTATCCTCCAGGCTGTTACCGTCGCCCGGCTAGAATGCCTAGCCAAGAGAGAGAACCAAGATCCATGAGTTCTGGCCCCAGCTTTCATGAGCGAAGAGCTCCACGCAAACCTGATACCCACTTGGCCAATGCCGGCTTCAGAAGCTCCTTGTAGAATGACTGCTGCAAATGCCTCTGGGAGACAAGAGGACCCACACTGTGCAGCATGGGTCATGGAGGCCAGATCCCCTCCTCTGACACTCTGGTGTCCTGGCCCTTTGTATGTCTCCCCATGGGCCGCACAGGCCAACTCTGACCACACCCTGACCCACCGCTGGTGGAACATTCTATGATTCCTTCTGGAGCCAGGGGCGATCGCCCTGGTGGGGAGCTGCTGTCCGGCATTTCCCAGCCCCACTTTATGGTCATCTCTCCTCCACCTCCCTGTACGCAGTCACCCATAGCACGTGGTGTCTGTCCCCTGACCCGTTTAGTTCTGTGTTGTCCTAGATGACAAGAGTCGCGGACAGCTGCCGCCATGATGACCTTCCTTTGGCTGCCCGACCCTGTCTGAATCCATGTGGGCTCCTGTCTCCTTACTGGCCAATCCATGGAAGAGTGGCAAACCATATTGGCAGAAGCCGCCATGCTGCTGCTCAGTGAGCCTGTGACATTATAGCGTGAATTAAAGCCCTACAGCTCATGCCACCATGATTTGTCACGATTGTAGAGCACCAAGTTTATGGAGGCTACTCTAACTGTCCTCAAATATATAAAATTCACAAATAGTTCCTTAAAGAAAAAAGGGAGTTCCTGAAGTTTTTTGCAGGCCACTAATACGCTGTATTTCATCATAGAGTGCATTTTTCTTAAGATTTTATTTTTTTAAGTAATCTCTAAACTCAACGTGGGGCTCGAACCCACAACCCCGAGATTAAGAGCCGCATGCTCCACTGAGTGAACCAGCCAGGCGCCCCCCCAGAGGGCATATTTTACTCATCTACAGAATAGTAACCTCTCCTCTACTCAGGATACTTGGAAAGCCCTCTGAACAGCGTTAAGGAAAAATATTTGATTCCAACTGCAGAGTATTTTACTGTGGCCACAAGCCTTTTTCCTAGGATAGTTTTAAAATAAATAAAAGTGCCAGTTTTTTCAGTGAACTGTCACTCTCATCTGTTTTTAATCATGGCTCTTGTTAGTTTTGAATTCTGTAAGAACTGAAATTCATTCTTAATTATAACATTACTATACTTTGGCAAAGTATAATCCAGATGTGATACATTTAGAACAAAAAGCACATTTATTCATCACTGCCTAAATATGCTTCTATCATAAAACTTATCTGATCCTCAATGTCTCAGGCTGTGCAGTGACTGACTGCAGCCAAGCGTTTCATGCTCTGCCAAATGAAAGAACCAGCACACAGGTGTCGGAGAGGCTGGGCTCTCATGACAGAGCAAAGGGGACCCACCCGGGTCTTCGTCAGGATTGTGCCCAAGGACATTTTCTCAAATCACGCTATGTCAAGGAGTTTTGGTGCACTCTTTTCATTTCCTGGTGCCTCTTTTCAGAATCACAAGTTCTAAGTAAAATGTGATTGTCAGTATCGTGACTCAAGGATTTCCTTAAAGTCCCCGACTCAGCAGTACGTGTGTCACATGGTGAAAATTTATGGATTATTTCAACAGACGGTGCCACTATATCAACATGAGATTTAAAGGCAGGGCCTTCGAAGGTATTTCAGTCCTG
This sequence comes from Potos flavus, assembly GCA_028534135.1. NCBI lineage: Eukaryota > Metazoa > Chordata > Mammalia > Carnivora > Procyonidae > Potos > Potos flavus. Next base: position 99,165,275 of record CM052901.1, on the reverse strand, counting down.
AAGGTGAGTTCTGCAGACACTCCAGGATACTGAGTCTCCTTTTGCCCTTGGGAAGGGCCTGCTTGTATTTGCGTGAGGGGATGTAGAAGCAGAGACCCCCCCCCCCAAGTTCCAGGGGTCTTCAATAGCAACCTAAATTCACAGAGATGGAGAGCAGAACCGTGGTTCCCAGGGGCTGGCAGGGAGGAATGAAGAGTGACTGCTCATGGGTGTAGGGTTTCCTTTTGGGGTGCCAAGTGGCATTATAGGGGGTGAGGTTTGTATGTCTCTGTGAGTACACCAAAACTCAGTGAACTGTACCCTTCCTCATGGTGAATTTCATGGTATATAATTTCTCTCTCAATTTTTTTTTTTAAGATTTTATTCGTTTTAAGTAATCTCTAGACCCAACATGGGGCTTGAACTCATGACCCCGAGATCTAGAGTTGCATGCTCTTTGGACTGAGCCAGCCATGGGCCCCAAGTTCTCTCTCAATTAAAACAAACAAATAAAAGGTAGCAGAACCCAAGTATCTTCTGTATGCACATACACCACGCATTCTGCATGGGACATAGTTACACTAAGAAGGTGTTTGTTGTGTATGTGAAATTCACATTTAATTGGGTTCAGTTTCGTTTCAATATACTTTATTTTATAGAATTATTTTAGGGTAACAGCAAAATTGAGTGGACAGTACATCGAGTCCCCATACACTTATACCCCCTCCCCCAACACATGCCCAGCCTTTCTATCAGCATGTCCCAATAGACGGTACTTATGCTACCATGTGTGTGTTCTATGGGTTTTGGCAATATTACAGTGAAGTATCTGCCATTAGAGTAGCATTTGGAGTGGCTTCACTGCCCTAAAAATCCTAAGTGCTCTGTTGATTCAGCCCTCTCCTCCCTATAACCTGACCCCTGGCAACCACGGTCTGGATGGACCACAGTGTATCCATTCACCGACTGAAGGACAGTGTGGTTGCTTCCGAGCTTGGCCAATTACAAATAAAGCTGCTTAAACATTTGCGTACCAGTTTTTGCGTGAACACAACTTATCAGTTCATTTAGGTCAATACCAAGGAGCACAATTGCTGGATCATATGGTAAGACTTTGTTTAGTTTTGCTAAATCTGGCTACCCTATTCTCAGTGAACTTGCACTTCTTTGGAAGGGACAGAGACAAGGATGTATGTACGTCAATGAGAGAAGGCACTAAAGGATAGCTTATCTTTATCTGCTCATTCACGCACTCATTCATTGGTATTTATTGAACGGAACTGTGCGCTAGACCCTGGAAAGGTAAACAGCACATGAAATAGAAGAAGCACATGTTGTCAAACACAGCAAAGCAGTGTCACAAGGGCATTAGAAAGGTTTCCAACATGCGAGTTAGAGAGCAGAGAAAAGATGGAGAGATTTTCCCCATGGAGGCTGCAAGGAAGGCTCCGAGAGTGTACCCCAGGGAAAGAAGGCCTTCCTCTTGAAGCATGTAGATAATCCCTGCAGGGGTATGGATGAGAGATCCACACAAGAAAGAATGATCCAAGGCGGAGGCGCAAAGTTACAAATTAGCAACGGAATACATTTATTCAATTAATATTTAATATCCTGCCATTATGCTGGACATGAAGACACAGCTTTCACCAAACAGGCAGCCTTGACAAGTAGTCTACAGGAAAATACTTAACACAGATTTGAGCAACTCAGAAAGGCAAGCCTTCCTCATGGCTGGGAAAATAGGTGCCTTTGAAGGGTGAGTGTTCCTTTTTCTCCTGGGTATCCCTCCCCTTCTATCAATGGGGAATTCCTAAGATGAAGAGTTACGTCAGCGTGTGTATAAATAGTGCTTACCATCTATTAGAATTTCAAGACTTCGTTTGGGGACTTTTTCCCCCCAACTATTGTAGTTTCCTAAGTTGAGTTATCATTCCAAACTTTAGTTACTATTGTCCTATGTGAGATCTTTGTATCTTGTGCCCAATACGCTAGTTAGACGTGTCTTTATAGACATTTTAAGATTTACAGGTGCACTTGATAAAATAGCTGGACATTTTCGAGATGTTTTTCATTGAATAATTTATTCCATATGTACCCAACAGCCAAGCATTTGGCAAGTGACCAACAGATATGATTTAGAAAGCCTGACGAGTTCATGCAGGAAATAAGTAGCTGACAGAGAAAGAAAAATGGCAACTTCGTGCTTTAATGGCAACGTAAACTATCTAGAAGGGACATTTATCAGTTCAACAAGAATCGATTTTCTTCACTCTCAACCCATATAACAAATCTCTTTCTAAAAGGTCGGAGCATTTGCTCTGGTAATTTATTTGTTTATGTATAACTAGCCCGACTCGACACTCTCTAGGAGACATCTTTCTCTGGCACATGTTTTATCTTGATCCTGGGTGGAAGATAATCACCGAGTGACCTATTGAATCGGGCACACTTGGAGGCAAGGGAAGGAGAGTTCACCTACTGTGCACTTGTGGACATGGACGCAAGTGTGTGAGGAGTGAGACAGGCAGTTGGGTGAGCTTCATGCCTCACACAGACGTCAACTGTCTGATTTCTGTTCCACTCCATATTTTGAAAGGCTATAACTCAAAAGAGACATCACTTGTTAATTGGTGAAAATCTAAAAACAAAGGGTTTCTGGTTAATTCGTAGAAAATGGGGAGTTTGAATAAACTTCGAGGCAACGTTTTAACTAGGTAAACCTAATTCTAGTCTTTGCGTCAAAACAGGGAATGGAGAATTCATGTTTATTCAACATGTATTCCTTTAATTGATCGCCACTTATTTAGTACATGTCTACCGAGCGCCTCTTGTATGCCTGGGAGATGCCGGGTTCCAGGAATAAAACCATGAATATGAACCAAACATCTCCTCTCAGGGTAACCGTTAAGTAAACAGCCATCATATGTGGTGTGAGGGGGATGGAACCACAAGACAGAGAACAAGTGTGTTTGAGAATCAAAAGATGATGCATTCTAGAAAAGCTGAAGTATAGATCTTCGACTTAGGTCTTAAATGAATGAGTAGCTGTTCACCACACAGAGATGAAAGCAAGTGTAGGATGGACGGAAGACAGACCAGTCATGATGATTAAATACCAACCATGTCTATCTTTTTTTTTAAGATTTTATTTATTTATTTATTTGAGAGGGAGAAAGAGAGAGAGACAGCAAGCGACTGAGCAAGAGCAGGGAGAGGGAGAAGCAGACTCCCGCTGAGCAGGAAGCCTAACTCAGGGCTCGATCCTGAGATCATGACCTGAACTTAAGGCAGACGCTAAACCGACTGAGCCACCCAGGCGCCCCTCGACCATGACCATCTTTACCAATGACTTGCCCTTCATTCCCAGGCAAAATACTTAGCTCTCTATCCATCTGTTTTCACATCTGTAAAGTAGAGATACTAATGATATTTAATTTGCAGGCTATTAGAAGGATCAACCGAGACAACAGACCTTAAACGCTCAGACTATGGCCATTAAATGCGGATCCTTTGGAACATTCCAATGAGTTGGGTACCCATGCCTTCCTCTACTATAACTGGTGGATGAATGGTGTCCAGCTCTCCCCATCCTCTCCCCAGAAAAGCACAATAATTCTGTAAGCAACTCGGAGCAGGAAATGAAAGTTCTGTTCTTGTTATTCATGTGAAGCAATCCAAAGCTGTGTGCAGTGGCTCTCCAGAAGGTATATGTATCTCATGTTTGATGTTTCTCTTCTAGAATTTCTTACCATTTTAGAAACATTTTTTACCTTGTCTTTTACTGTAAAGGGTTTCATGGGAGAAGGAACTATGATCAAAATCCATCCCTAATAGGTTGCTTTATGCTTTGATTCAGATTTCTTTTGAAGTATTCCCAAATTCCCAAGTAATTCATGTTTTCTGGGCTTTTTGGCCATTGATTTACAATCTTATGGAATTATGATGAATAAATATGGGCCATACAATTGCTAGGTTTTTACAGTTCTTACTCCTGGCACCCACGCATGGCTTCACTCTTGGGGTCAAGTGAAACTGTGGGATCTTTGAGCAGTAGAACGAAAGTAAGGGGAGGTCCCTGATCATCTGCTTCGGGGAACCAGGATGCACCCACTGACCAGATGGAGGGCCCCCTCTGGCACACTAGCAGACGCCTCCATAATTAAGAGTTCCTTTGTATGCCTTATTCAACCTCCTATTCCCTGAGTCTGACAGATGGTAGATTTTCCTTAAGTAGATGAATAAATATTTCTTCTTACTTTTCTGTAACCATCATGCCTAATTTTATAACACGCTAACAAAAATAGAAACCCCAAATAAAAGGATCTTTTAAAGCCTGTCATCATTTTTGGACATTTAATTTATTCTACCAGTACTCCATTTATACATTCAAGGTATTCCAACTGTTCTCCTGTTATTGGTGAAGTAGTTTGTTGCAATTCTACTTGACCAAATAGCACAGCACAAAAGATAAAGTAGATCTTAAGCATGCATTGTAAGTAAAGTAAAAAAAAATTTAAAAAGCACAAAGATGGAAAAATACGAAAGTATGATTCTATTTCTTCAAGTAGCATAAACACCAAGGAAGTAGCCTCATGGTCTAACGACATCATCAAACTTGAAAAAGCAGTAACTGGAAATGCAATTTTAACTATGGCATTGCTTAAAGTAAGTGCTCTTTCTGAGCAATTGTTTTTGGCTTGATCACAAGCTACCAAAGCTAACAAGAGTGAAAAATGTAACAGCAGTTCAATTGAGTGTGAGGAGAAAGACAGGAGCTTTTCGTATACATCATCGTTCACATTTTTTACTTTTATTGGTGGAGTGATAGGAGAAAGTGAGAATTTCCAAATGCCCTCAATATGTCTTTGCCTCCTGCTATTCATGCATCTGTGAGAAAATCTGTGATATTTCAAAGCAGACTGAAGACTCACATGAAGAAAGCTATTTACTTTATCAGGATCACAACAGTACATTACCATGCATTATTAGCTGTGACTGGGGACTCTGACAATGGAAATACTAATTGTTGAATCCAACGATTCTTCAAACAATCACATGACTGTTGAATTAAGTGGGATTGACATTGGCTTCCAGTTCTCATTTCTCTTTAAAATTTTCATTAGGTCCTCTGTTGTAAAGTTCTTTAAAGAGCTTCACAGAGAAACTTAAAACAGTTTTTACTTTATCTTCAAATGGAAATTCATGATTTGATTTTGCCCCATTTTTTTAGATATAATTGACACTTCCTAAAATCCCCCATTGGAAAGCATAGAGTTCAGTGATTTTACTGTGTTCACAAGGTTGTGCAAGCATCACTACTATGTAATTCCAGAATGCCATCATCAGGGGCACCTGGGGGGCTCAGTCATTAAGCGTTCGGCTCAGGTCATGATCCCAAGGTCCTAGGATCAAGCCCCGCATTGGGCTCCTTGCTCAGCGGGAAGCCTGCTTCTCCCTCTCCCACTTCCCCTGCTTGTGTTCCCTCTCTTGCTCTGTCTCTGTCAAATAATAAATAAAATCTTCAAAAAAAGAAAAAAAAGAATACCATCATCACTCCAAAGAGAAACCCCGTACCAATTAGGAGCACTCTTCATCCCCTCCTCCCAGCGCCTGTCAACCACAGATCTACCTTCTGTCTCTGCAGAGTTGCCAGTTCTGGATATGTAATGTAAGAGAGTCACATAACATGCAACCTTTGTGTGTGGCTTTTTTTACTTAGCATAACGTCTTCAAAGTTCATTGATACTTAACCACGAAACAAGATTTCATTCCTTTTTACGGGTGAATAATATTTCCTTGTATAAATAGGCCACATTCCATCCCTCTGTTCATCAGCTGATAGACATTCGGGTTGTTTCCACTTTTTGGCTAGGAGGAATGCGAAGCTTCAAATATTCATAGTCAAGTTTCTTTGTGAACAAATGTTTTCAGTTCTCCTGGGTATGTACCTAGGAGGGGAACTGCTGAGCCACATGTTAAGTCTGTGTCTAACTTTTTGAGGACCGGCCAAAGTGTTTTCCAAGGCAGCTGCTCCCTCTTGCATTCCTACTGGCTGTGTTTGAGGGTTTTAAATTCTTCACATCATTACCAACACTTGTCACTCTGTTACACTTTGGTAAATGTATCACTGAGGATAAATGATAAGTATTTCATGAAGAGAGGAATTACTATAACACAAAGAAGCTAATGTTTGAATGTCACATTATAAGTGGAAAAACCCTAAAGATGGCAGCGATTCAGGAAGTGCAAATGTCCTTAATCGGAAGAAATATATAATGTTTAGATTTGCTAGCAATAATTGGTTACTATAGAACCACGTTTCAATTCATCCTTTTAAAAGAACAATCAGAAGAAAATGAAACAAGCTTCAGAAGGAAATCCTAATGGCATCATCTATGAAACAGAGGGATAGTAAAAGCTGTATAAAAACATAACTGTTTCAAAAAAATAACACAGGACACTCATATCCAGAAACATCAGTGTTCCAAACATCAATGTTCAGAAACACTGGCCTTCTGCTGACTCACTCATGTTTGTGCGGCTGCATGGTATTTTGGGTCGGCTTACCAAGGAATAAGCCATCTCCACAACATCACAGGCAGAAGGACTAAGGAGCAGTGAACAAGCAGGAAAGAATACGGTACTCTTGGGGAATGGAAGTGGCCCCTATGAATGAAGCATTAGATTCCACGATGGGGATGGACCTAGAGGTGCGTATGGGCACGGGCCAGACATAAGAGACATGAAGGCCATGCAGGGAAGTATTAACATAGGGGACCTCAGATTGCTCTCCTCGAGATCTCCTGCTTGCAGAGTTGGCCCTTGGTTGGCCTCTGGGAGCTTGGGAGTTCAGGAATATTATCACCATTCTCTCAGAAGAATGGCTCACTGTGCTAAACTGTTGGGACGAACAACGTGGTTTATGATGTTCACCTTCTGAGAGTCTGGATTTTTGGTACATGCTAGGCAGGGGTACCTATATCATCAACTCCCTAGTTAAAACCCTGGATCCTGATTCTTTAAAGAGTTTCCCTGGTAGACAGTATCTCACACATGTCGCCACAGATAATGTGCCCTGTCTCCCTGTCTCTGTCTCTGTCTGTCTGTCTGTCATGCTCTCTCTCTCACACACACACACCGCAAACAAGTAAACACTCAAAACCCCAACCCCTTTCATTTTTGAACGACCGAGTAAGCTGCATGTTTAGAAGTGATGGACAATCACTACTCAATTCTGAATTAATCAGAGGCTTAAAATACAGCTTAAGTAAATGAAAAAAAAATCTAGTCAAGTTGATGATGAGAAAGAACGTTTTAAACTATAGTATGGTCCAAAACCCTTGAACAATCAAAATACTAATTCCATACAGCATAGAGAGGTTTGTTTTTTTTTTTAATCTGAACTTCACTTCACATACAAAGGTTTCCAAAAACACTGATGATAAAGAAAATTGCAACTCCAGCAGCCAGCATATTACAATTAAGAAATGTTTTTAACCTAGTCTACTGACCTTAGCATAAGCTTCTTAGCTTGATGCTGGAAACCCAGCACAGAGTGTGTTATTAGGTAATGATGTCTTGTGGGAACAAAAATCGCAATCTTATTATTTCACTGACATTAACAAATAATGTTCTCCTGTTTACTCCATTACTCTTCCAAACTGGGTAATAATTTTTAGGCAACAGTCCTGGATCACTTGTTCCTTTGGAGTTGATTTAATTAAATAGAGAAATTAATGTTATGCTGTCTTCTTGCCTAAGGGACAAGATGACCTTCTGCAAATCTGTAAATGTCAACTTCTAGCAAGAACAAAGGTGTCCCTGGATAACTCTGAATTATTTCCAGCAGTAGCTTTCAGATCAGCAGTGACAGTCCCTCTCATTTTAGGAAGAAGAAAAAAACAACTCTAAAAACAAATCCCCTCCTCATCCTACCCTCATTTTTCCATATTACTATCTGGTAGAATTTTAAAAAATGAGTCTTAAACATTTTTCCATTTCTGTAGATAGGGAATGGTCCCACAAATACTTTCTATATGCAGAGAAAATATATTTTAAATTATATTTTTTAAAACATGCCTGATAAAGTAGGCCCTAAGACATCTGAAGACCTGGATCTTTTTCTTTTTCAATATTTTATTTATTTATTTGAGAGAGAGAGATGGCAAGAGAGAGCATGAGCAGGGGGCGGGGAGAAGGAGGAGGAGACTCCCTGCTGAGCAGGGAGCCTGATGTGGGGCTCCATCCCAGGACCCTGGGATCATGACCTGAGCCAAAGGCAGCCGCTTAACCAACTGAGCCACCCAGGCGCCCCGAAACTTTACAATTCTTGATAAAAACTAAAAGTCTAAGCCAATTCACCATATGCTTATGCACTTGAAGCTCCAAGACCACTCACAAGCCTAGAACATATAATGATAGAATGTGAAATATTCACTTTGGCTTAACATACAAAAACAAAATCAATAATAAAAATCTAAAACGCAAATGAACCGAAGATGGCCTTTCCGGAAGTCAACTGGAGGGGCAGAGAAGTGAAAGTCTAGTCTGCAAACCTGACATGAGGGCTATGGTGCCTGTGAATTTCCTACCGCTGGACACGGCATTATGAGTGGGCGTTGACATCTTGTACTCTTGGTTGAGAACAAGAAACGTAACTTGGAACCCAAATAAACCCTCCTGATGTGTTTCAAATGTTTCACAAGTGTGGAGGAGGAAAGGACCACAGGGCCCTTGGATGACAAATGGGATTGTCCTGTGAGGTCTTCAAGAGAGCCATTCAGGGGCTTGAGAAGAACATGGGGGAGTGAGACTGTGGATGCTGTTAGTTCTTTCCAATCTTTGCAGGAAACACGGCTCTGAATTCATGTGCCATATCCAGAACCAGGAACTCCAGAGAGAGAGAGCAGATGAGGGTTGCCAGGGCTTGGTGGGGGAGAGAGGGACTCCTAATGGTTACAAGGTTTCCTTTCAAGTGTTGAAGATGTTCTGGGACGTGACAGTGTGAGTATCCCTATACATCGTGCATGTGTGAAATGCCACCAAAGTGTGCACTTTAAAATGGTGAAATGCCATTTTCAGAGGGTTCAAATGGTGAATTTTATGTTTTGTGTGTTTTCCCACATAACAAAAATATGGCTCTGAAAGGAAAGGATAAGGAGAGACAGGTGTAAGGTGATGCAAGACATTGTTCTTCCTAGGAAGGAGATAACTGTACGATTTTTATAGGTTTTAATGAGCTGAAGCAAAGGAGCCCATGGAGAAGGCAGCTGAAGCTGGAAGACAAGGGGCATGAAACTACTCAGGATGGGTGCTGAGGACAGGGCTCTGGACTTGGGCAAAGGGAGGATGCTGACAGGTGAGAAAGAAGATGGAAAAGGAGGGGATAGCTAGCTGCCTCACAAAGCAGGCACTTTCCCTTAGTTCTGACTCGACTGTTCTTTTCCCTCCAGCCTATAGAGGAAATGTATTACCCAAGGATTCAGGGAAGCAAGAACGGCAAAGGAGGCTTAAATGGGCAGTAAAAATGTAGCATAACCACCTTGGGTAATGTTAGAGGAGGCTGCAGGGGGAAATGAAGACATCTCTAAGTGGTACCCAGGCCCACATAATACTGGAATTCATGGCGCCCCCCAACGGCACAGCCCTGAGGCCAGTTGGTTGGTCGATTAGGTTTTTCTCCAGCAGGAAAAAAGGCATTGTTGTCTGACGCTAGATCAGAAAAAGCAGATAATTGTGTTGATCTAGGGTTAGACTTGGCAAAATGGGCAGAACAGGAAGACAATGCAGGATCCTGAAGTTGTGACAAGAGAACTACTGAGGAAACGCTTGACAACTCTTGTATGTCCTTTGGTCTGATTTCGGAAACTTGAAATGGTTATTTTTGATCATCTTTTCCAGTTTTATCAAGGCTTTTGGAGAAGAGGATTTGCTGAGCTCCTTACCCAGACGTTCTAAAAAGTTTCCTCCCTCAGCCCAAGAGGTGTTGGCCAATGATGCCATTCCATCCAGGTATTAGGAAATGTCACCCAAAACAGGTTTTGGTGGACCTATCACTTTCATACCAGGTGAAACAAAATAAGATTACTGCCCCCGATCTCAGATAAACCTTGATCTAATAATGTGAAGTTAAAATCTGTGACAGGGGACCATGGCATTCAACAATAGCCAAATTCACTTGGCTTAAGAACTTAGAGATATGGTGGGCCATGGAGGAAAGCTCTGTGTTCCTCAGACCACAGTGAGAGTGCAGGCCTGGGCTAGCGAGCCTGTGGGTACTATGCAGGATCTAGGGCTTGGCAGTGATGGGTCAGGAACACTCTGAACATATTGTGTGCAGTTCTGTGTGTACTGGATATTTCCTGTGGCAAAGGGCCATAGCTTTCATCAGATTCGGCAAGGACACCATGATTCTTACGACAGTGTTGACTGTCGCTGCACAGGGACCAGATGAGGGACTGAGAAATGGGCACAGAGGAGCAGAGGAGGTTGGACAGCAGGTGAGCCTTTACATGGTTTAATCTGTGGCAAACTTCCCTCAATTACCAAAAGGAAGTTTTCTAAATATTTATGACACAATATTACGTGTCTAAATATTATGACACAACCCATTGGAATGTTGAGGGCTGATGCCTCAGAGGGATTTTTATTTATTTATAGACTTTAAAAATTTATTTATTTGAGAGAGAGAGCATGAGTAGGAGAGGCAGAGGGAGAAGGAGAGAGAATCTCAATCAGACTCTGTGCTGAGCGCGGAGCCCGATGCAGGGCTTGATCTCACGACCCTGAGATCATGACTTGAGCTGAAACCAAGAGTGGGACGCTAAACCGACTGAGCCACCCAGGCGCCCCACGTCAAAGGAATACACGAGGTCCTAGTTACTACAGCTTTCCCAACTTTGAAGAAGAGGCAAGATCGACACAAATGAAACAACTGGACCCAAAGTAGATCAGAGATCAATAATGTCATACCTCCAGCTCACCACAGGTTCAACGTGGAATCCCTCTACCCATGTTGGCTTCTGGAAAGGTCTGGAGGTGAGAGAGAAAGAGACAAAGAAAGGAGTACTGTGTCTCCTTGGTGTTTTCAACAAAAACTCCTCCTCAGAGTTGGTACCATAGCTTAATTGGTATGTCATTTTTATGAACTCATACCTACAAGTCTGAACATCTTACTAATAAAATATACAATGATTCCATCTATGGTGGTTGCTAAAGTACTTCTCCTACTTTCTTCTCCCTTTAAGAGTGGTCTCTCTTGCCTTTCCCAGCAGGTGCTCTTTTTAAAGAAGATATTCCTCACTACATCTCATTACCTGAGCTTTGTATGAGGCTAGAATCACACTGACTTTGGAACCCCATTAATGACCCTCCCTCTTAATGTGTCTGGCCTATGCTGGTGGATTATGCCTGATGATACTTCTGTCCAGAACCAAGTGGTGTGTCTAGTTAACTAGCAGAGGCTGACCCCGTTAGCACTTAGGACATAAAAAGAATGCTGAAAAGGAGTATTTGTCACCTTTTTATGGTTTAAAAGACATTAATGCCATGCCCCTAATTTTAATGGAATTCAGTAAACAGAGACAGGACTTTCATCTCTGAATGTCCTCCATGCCTGCCACAGCCCTTGGTAAAAAAATGAATGAAAAAAAAATCAACAATTTTACCTATCTGATCTACCTGAAGGCTTTGGTAAAAATCAATCTTGATCATAAAGATGAAGCTGATAAGTGTTTCTAAAATGCTTGACAAGACAATTACAAAGAGAAGCGATGCATTAGTACCCCTTAATTCTTGCCTTCTGTGTCTTCTCTGGCTCAAATGCCCAAGAGCTTGAATGTGTCCATTTTGTGCCATCACCAGAATTACCTCTACAATTTCGCCTTTATATGAAAACAAAAGGAACGTCTTTGCTTCGTTTATATTTTTTTGGCTCAAAGTATATATATAATTTTGTGGGTGGACTTAATTTTACCTTTGCACATAGAAATCTACAGACACTTGTAATGCAGGGATAATTTATTAGCATAACCCAACCACTGACATATCGTCTAGATGAAAGATGAATTTGGCCTCCTCTGGGTCAATTTTCTCCCAGCTGAGGGACGTACGCATGAGGCTCAGTAGACGGGGTCAAGGGGACATTTGCACGGGGATGTGTGCTATGTGCAACACACAGGAAACTGAGATCTACTTTCACGATCTTCAGTGTTAATCACAGAGAACCAAATGAATATGAGTAGCCTCACCTTCGGCTGCCTCAGGAAATCTCTGAAAGCAATGTTCTACCATTTTTATGGACTACATCAGGAGCTGCAGTTTTGGGGGCAAAATGAGAAAGAACTCTTTTCTGTGTATTTGCTCCAGAGTTTCTGTAACTTCTCCTCTATCAGAAAGTCCTACTTGGCAGAAGTTCCCACGGTACCTGGGACTACTCAGTGTAAAGGGTCAATTAGATAAAGGAAACACATCTGGAGTAAAAACCAAACAGCGAAAGGCAACTTGAGATATCTTCGGAAATCCAAATATAACATTTGTAGGCAGATCAATAAAAAGTCTTGGGAAACTTTCACATTAAAATGTATATATTCTGATATTACAGTAAAATCAATCAGGTATAGAACAAATAGAGTAGTTTTGAGTCTAATGCTAACTAGCTCTGCCACTTTGGGCAAGATAATGAAGTCCCTGGAGTTTCTGTTACATGGAGGGGCCTAGACAGATTAATTTAATCGTAGAGGTCCTGTGAATTTATGATGTCATGGCCTATATCCTTCTGGTCTTTATTAGAAAACTATATATTATTTTGCAGGATCCCTTTACTCGATTGGAGGAATTCCCCTTCCTCTATCTCAAATCACTTTTTTAACTGTTCTAATCACTTCTCTCTAGTTCTACACTGTATTTGAGTGACTGACACTTAATTCACCCAGATTTTTAAGACAGTTTTGCTCAGCTCTCAGGAGACGAAGCTCGTATATATCATTTATAAAATATTTACAGCATCAGTAGAGAGCTCTGAATAACAAATGGCTTCTATTTAAATCATGAGAGACTGTTTAACATTTTCAAACTTTGCTTTTCAGTCAATGTATGCTCAATTTCACTTGATTTATGATCCAAATTTAAGATAGTTCTAATCAAATATGTAATTTAATAATCTTATCGATGGAATTTTTATCTATATTTTTGGGTTTTGCATTTGGTTTCATAACAATAATTGGGAAGGATTCACAACAAAAACAATTTTCTAAGTTGAAGTTGGAAGCCTCGGGGTTCTATTTGTTTTTTTTTATTTTTTTATTTTATTTTATTTTTCTGCAAAAAGCCACGGTTAGTCTAAAATGCATTATTAAATTGTCTATAATGATATTTAAAAGCTGAAGGAGTTTAATTCCACAATAATGGCTTCATTTTTAAATTCGAGACATCTTCAGTTTATGCAACTTGCCTGAGATTGCACAGCTGTTTTTATTTATAGTCTAATGGGGGAATTTCACTTGTCAAAGATGCTATGACAAGTAAATGTCCCTGTGCACATTGCATTCAGTGACGTGGCCCACTTGCAAGCCAGCAAAACGTCAAGAAATACCATTAAAATCCTTTTAGCTGCAAAGACACTGAATTATCATTCTTTTCAAGTTCTAACTCTTCAAGGGTTTATTACAAGAAAAGTTTACACGCAAAAAAGTCCACTAATTTATGTAACATGCTTACTATATTTAATTAAGTAAAGAAAGTCAGGTTCATCTTTGGATCTTAATGCTAACAATATTCATCCGTAATCACAACCACGTGGATATGCTGCGATGATGCAGACACTGTGATAATCTAGCGGGCAATTAGCAGGTGTATTTTAGGGATTTTACTAAGGAATGATGGGTTTGCATAGAATAGAAACATCCAGTCCTCTGCTTGTCTCCGTCTCATGTGGGATACTCACATAACTTCTATTAAATGCTGCCCAATATAACAACTAGACAAATTCTAGGGGTTGTTGTTGCTACTTGTTAAATGCCCAGCTCTCTTTCAAAGTACATACTAGATCTATTTTTTTAAGATTTTATTTATATATTTGAGAGAGAAACAGAGAGAGAGAGAGTGTGTGTGTGTGTGTGTATGAGCAGGGGAGAAGGGCAGAGGGAGAGGGAGAAGCAGACTCCCGCTGAGCAGGGAGCCTGATGCGGGACTTGATCCCAAGATCCTGGGATCATGACCGGAGCTGAAGGCAGACAGTGAACTGACTGAGCCACCCGGGGGCCCCTAGATCTATTTTCCTACATGCAAATATATGATCTATAGTTGTTTCCAAGCAATGTACCAACTGGAAGACTTTTGGCATTTCTTTCTCAGAAAACTCAAGTGATTTCCTGCTGGTACTTCCCACTTAAGTTGGCCATAGGAATCCCAGAGGAGACCTGGGTCTTCCTTCTTGTTGCCCTAAAGTTGGCTTGCTGATGGTAATGGGATACATCCAACTCATGGTTATTTCAGGATCAAGTGGGTCAATTTACTACAGAATGATAGTTTTTTCAAGTAAGGCTATTTTAAGAGATAATAAAATATCCATACTTTATTTCTCCTCCATGTTTGCTTGTTTTAAAATTCAATTCTGCTTATAAATATATATAATAAATATATATAATATATAAATATATATATATTCTGGTTGGAAAGATTTATTGGAAAAATACAAGGAGTGTTAACTCATTATATGTCTTTTACATTCATACCTGTTGGAGCTATGTTTCAGTGTTTTCAGGCATGAAGTAAGACCAGTCCTTGTAAAGAATAGTAAAAGCCAGGGCGCCTGGGTGGCTCAGTGGGTCAAAGCCTCTGCCTGATCTCAGGGTCCTGGGATCGAGCCCCACATCCGGCTCTCTGCTAAGCAGGGAGCCTGCTTCCCCCCTTCTCTCTGCCTGCCTCTCTGCCTACTTGTAATCTCTCTCTCTGTCAAATAAATAAATAAAATCTTAAAAAAAAAAAAAAGAATAGTAAAAGCCCATGCACTACCTCATCAGGGTTGGGACGATTTCTTAAAAGTCAATCGCCTTTGACAACATGAACAATGGATTTGTTATTCACATTTCAAAAAAAAATTTGTTACAAAGATAAGTAAGAAATAACTGTGAGCAGAAAATTCTATTCAGTTAATCATTTTCATAAGATTTGCAAAACATTTTTCTATGCAACATAGGTATTTTGAATTCAGCAATGTAGTCAGATGTTTTAGTATGAAAACTGTGTTTGTGGGGAACCTGGGTGGTGCAATCGGTTGAGTGTCCGACTCCTGGTTTCTGCTCAGGTCATGATCTCAGGGTCGTGAGATCGAGCCCCTGTCAGGCTCCCAGCTCATCACGGAGACTACTTAAGATTGTGTCTCCCTCTCCCTGTCCCTCTGTCCCTCCTCCCTAGGCTCTCTCTCTTTTAAATAAATAAGTACATCTTAAAAAAAAATAATAATGTGTTCATATGTGGAGATTATTGGAATGATTTCCTATCCTTTTCTGTAACTTTATTTCACACTGTTACTTTTTCATTTGTTTCTGAGAGCTGTGTTTGCATAATAAAGGGTCCCTTTTCTACAGATCTAGTCCTCTCTAATTATGAAATTACGGAAAATTATTTTTTTTACATTCTACAAAATCTAGACAATCAACATTCTTGCTTTTAAATGTAAGCTCACTTATGAATTTCTCCCCAACAGCATCGCAGCTTTTCAGGAGCCAGGCCTCAGGAACGAAGGCCGTGCAAATAACAATGGTGCACCTGTCAGACTGGGCGGCGGGGTTGCGGTGGGGGGTGGGGGGGGAGTTGCTGATTAGTAGGCATCATCTGAAAGTCCTTTCTGGCTGTTCATGCCAGGGGAAAGCGGAAAGCTCACCCCACCTCATCCAGATGCAGGACTCTGATTTGTGAACAGCAGAGTATTTGAATCGGATATCAAATCTTTCCATCAGGAATTTGTAGCTCCAATATCTGTGGGTCCTCTAACGCAACCAATATTGACACACTCCCCTCTCCCCTTAATGTCCTAGACAATCTCAAATTTAAAAAAGGTATTTTATTCTGTAGTTTTAAAATAGAAAATTTCAATCTTTGTTAGCAGATGGCCTTGCCAGTACTTATTTGAAAATATAGTTAGGTCTGTCTATTTTTGAAACTCGCTTCATCGTATGAATGCAGAAATCATCTTGATGAGATGTGTATTAATTTTAGTAATTACCAAAAACTACCTAATGCAGGCTCTTTGTATCAAAACATAGCATGAAACTTTTGAAAAGATATTTTGAGTACTGAAAAGGAAAGTTCCAGCATAATCAAGAGATATTAAAAAAGGTAGCGAATGGATTGGCATAAGCCTAAGTGACTACTGGTATAAGGTAAAATAAGAAGTATTATTATGATGAAGCTTCTCATAAGGACTCAGTAGCATGATTTAAGCGTTATCATTCAAAGAAGTGATACAGATAAATATAAGGAAAACATGGAAGCCAAATCCCAAAATGAAGGTTGTGAGCACCCAACTTTACAGAAACGAAGTCACAAAGAATAGAGGGCACCCTTTGCAAACCTTGGAAGCGCCTCACACAGTAACTCGACATGGGCGTACATTCTGTGAGGGGCTCAACAGAGCTTACTCTCCAGACTGCCCTCGGCCCCCGCAGGAGGAATCCAGCTTCTAAGTGCTGGACACGCTGGTACCATGAAGTTTCTTGCCCATGTTTCACAGAGAGTAGAGGAAGGGTAGACTTCCTTCCACAGTTGGCATCCACACACTATTCTAAGTATTTGGTGCTTGGTTTGACATGGAAAGTTTTCTTTTGCACTTTCTTGGGAAACAGCTTTTGAACCACTGGACTTGATGTGAAACCGCACAATTCCTAACGGGGGACAATTCCTCGCAGGAGGAGCAGAGCTCTAGGTGCTGGCGTGCGCACTTCCCTGTCCCTTGGCTCCCAAGGTCTGGCTCCCTGAGAGTCAGCAGACAAGGACGGGGGAAAACTACAGGATTTTTTTAAAGCTGTGGTTTTCAGGATGAAAATGTATCACACAACCTAGTTATTTCCTTACTTTGTGTATATTACTGTATATAACCCAAACTTTAGGGCTGTCAAAGCAAAGCTCAGAAATGGGGAAGGTTGACAGGGAAAATGCCAAACAAAACAAAAACAGTCCATTTTTCAAGGACAGGGACTTTCAGTTCCATTAAAGTTCCTTGCTATCTAAATAAGGAGGTGCAATGACCCATAGAACCAGTGTAGAAAATATGTTAACACAACCTAACGATGTCTAAAGGGTCAGTCATTTTCCTAGTCAACTCATCCCAGCCACTCTGTTTGGACTTGTATTAATTGGGATTTACGATAAATATATTGGATGCCAGAGCCTACCACATTTCATGGGCAACAGGTAATAAATCATTTTTTAAAAAATCAGTGCAAACCAGTTCGCTGAGGTCACAGACACTTGCTATCAACTATGCTTGGTTTAAACCCTTACATTTTTAAAGATTAGTATACTTTGGGTCTCTCCAGAATGACATCTGAGAGATAAAATCAGAATCACCAATAGGATAGGTCCAGGCTATGTGGCATTTCATTGCTTAAAATAGGGACTTCCTTAACTCTCCTGGGTATAGAGAATGAAGATATTTTTCAGAACTGTTTAAATAAATGTCATTCTGTTTATCAAAACAGAGAAATCTGGCAGGCATTTCAAACCATATGGGGCTTTTGAAAATATATGAGAAACATCTGATTATGTGTTTAGCTGAATATTATTAAAACTGCATGTAAGCCCTTGGGAGAGCATTTGGCCTAAGTTCCCTAAAATCGCCCTCTAGAGCATCCTATTTGATGTATTATTATGTCACAAAATTATTTCAATATAAACAAAGCAGAGCCTCAATGAAACCAACACAGCCTTCCATTATTGAGCTCCATTACTGATTATTCCATGAGTAACTGTAGTTACAAATATCCATAATCCTTTATTTTGACTCTAAGGATAATATATAAAGCCAAAACCTATAATTTGTGAAAGCCATAGATTCAGTATAAAAATGAGGGTGTCTCATGCAGCTTATGAAAGACAAGTAAGTCTCCCATCTGGAAGAGCACATATCTGGAAGGGCTGACAAAGTGGAAGAGAGGAGAAGAATCAGTGATGAGAATCAGCTCTAGATTATCCAGAACCTTCTGTTACAACCTCACTCCACTACTGAAAGATCAAAGCCTGCTTCCAAGGAATGTAATGTAAACACCGGTGACCAACTAAGGCTTATTTCCTCTGTACTTACAAGTTTAATTAGATATTTACCAAATGAATAGTCTTAGAGGTCAATGTCAAGTAGGGTTGCTAAGAAGAGCCCCATGCAAAATATTTCAAAGTAGGATTTATAGATATATGATTTTTATGAGTGGGGCATTATCGAAGCTGCCATTAATGAATGAAAAAGAAAAGACGTATATTTGAAAACCTTTCACTAACATCGAATTGAAACCCAAAGTCCTGGAGAGTGCCCTGATAAGAAACCGTGTTGAACAGATTTAGGAAGGGGATGAAAATACTCAGGGAGATATGAATCCGAGTTGTGCCGGCAGAAATGTGCCTGCAATTATGGTGGCTGAGACCCAGCAGCTCTTTTTTTTTTAAGATTTTATTTATTGATTTGACAGAGAGAGACATAGCGAGAGAGGGAACACAAGCAGCGGTAGTGGGAGAGGGAGAAGCAGGCTTCCCGTTGAGCAGGGAGCCTGATGTGGGGCTTGATCCCAGGACCTGGGGAACTTGACCTGAGCCAAAAGCAGACACTTAATGACTGAGCCATCCAGGCACACCCCCTCACCCCCCGGCAACTCTTTTTACTTTGTGCCAATTTCAGCACACTCCTCCATCTCTTGATTTTGCTTCCATGGGTGTTTACCATTCAAACACCATTCAACAAATATTCATGGAGCATCTATCCCTTGCTAGACTCTGGGTTAATTTCCTGTCTCCAGGGCATGGGTTCCTTCCTTGTTTTGCCTAAGCATGGGTAATAATTAATCAATCGGGGTTGTAGCGTAATTCCTGTGCAATAAGGACTCCACTACTGTCTGTGTAAACCTGTTTCTTCCAGGGTTGGCATCGATTGACCCAAGGGCACGCATTTGTGAAAGTGGGGTTTTTGGTTCTTCAGTTCAAGTCAATTCCTTGTCTTTGCAGTATGTGCCCAGAGCTCTACCACCCTAGAAAAAAAAAGTATATACTATACACTTACTTATTCTTACTTTTTGTTTTGGGGGATATTAGAGGGTATTTTTAAAAAATATTATTATTGAAGTGTAGTGATTATGCTATAAATTTTTTTCTTTTAAGATTTTATTTATTTATTTGACAGAGAGAGAGAGATCACAAGTAGGCTGAGAGGCAAGCAGAAAGAGAGGGGGAAACAGGCTCCCTTATGAGCAGAGAGCCCTATGCGGGGCTCGATCCCAGGACCCTGAGATCATGACCTGAGCCAAAGGCAGAGGCTTTAACCCACTGAGCCACCCAGGCGCCCCATGCTATAAATTTCAATCACAAATGGGGTTGCCAGATAAAACACAAGACACTTCATTAAACTTGAATTATGTTTTCATAAAACATACTTTTACCAAAAAATTATCTGGTGTTTATCTGAAATTTAACTCCAAGCAGGCATCCTGTATTTTTATTTGATGAATCTGGCAAGGTTAGCCCTAAGTACAAATTGTACATGTCCTTAAAAGAGCAAGCATCAGAAGACAATGAATGAATATTTCTTTCCATTCATGAATCATATAAATAACAAACTACAAATAGGATACAAGTCAATAGTGCTATTGGTCGTTAACTCAAGGAAGACTTGGGGGGAAAATCCCCTTGATCAAAGTAAATCTTTGATCAGCTGCAAAATGAAAGACTCGCTTGCATATGTCAGACACATGTGAATGTATATGGCTAGAATAAAGCATGGGAAATATATTAGAGTCAGAAACAGCCTCCAGAGCCATAATGGTAGCATCTGAAATCTCCTACATAGAATTAATCCAGGTTGGCACAGACTAGGCCAGCAAGCAAGCAGCACCACATACAAATATAAGGCAGTGACCGGCAAATATTGTTTGGGAAGAGGCTGACAGTAAATCTCTTCAGCCTTGTGGTCATAGTCTCTGTCACGCCTACCGGATGCTGCCTTTGTACGTCCCAAGCAGCCATACACAGCACAGAAAGGAACGGGTATAACTGTGTCCTGACAAAACTATAAAAACAGGAGACTAGCTGGATTTGACCCTTCAGCTCTAGTTTGCCAACCCCTGACCTAAGGCATAAGAAGAGTTTGTTGGTCGCTCCCCATACAATTGATACGACTTTTACTTAGAGGAACTAAAAGCAATTGCAAGAATTACGACATGCTGTCAAGCTACTCTAATAGAATATGCAGGAAAGGGAAAAGCCTCGGTTTGTGATCCTCTAAAAACTCAGACTCTCCATTGTAGGTGCAGTGAAGAGGACTTTGTTAGTAATGAAATTCAACCAGCTTGTTAAATCAGATCCAAATTTGGAAGGTTGGAAAGATGGAGAGGTCGGCTTATCCACGATGGAGTAACCACACCCATCTCTCTCTCACGTTGAAATCTCACAAGGAGGGCCTTGAAATCAAGGTATTCATCCATAATGGTGAATGGAGTAGAGACAAGACAGTGGCAGAGAAGATTTCAACAAATTTTAGAAACTGGAAGTGAATGTAAAATGACAATTGATTAGAAAGTGAAACATTACAATCTGGGCTCTGATCATACTCTGCCCCCATTTAGGGCAGAGGTAAGACTAGAAATGGCCTTTCCAAAAAGTCTGGTAACAAAGCAAAGGGAGAATTTTTAAATGTTGGATGAAAAAGTTATTTTTCCCATGTATCACAATGCAAATAATTTTTTTCAGAGAGTCTCAAACACACAGTCCAATGGTGTCATGACTTGGAAAGAACATCTTCAAGCAGCTGAATCAATACACATTAGTAATCCTGATTTTATTAAATGCAATTGACAGGTGTCTGGGTCTACCAAATTCTCACACTACTTTGAATTAATACTTGCAGAATAAAAAAAAATTCTATGGGATTTCTCCGGGATTTGATGTGTTATCTAATAACTATGGAAACCTACTTTACCAAAACAAGGGATACTGGATTTACTTAAATTACAGTCAATCCCACCATATTTCACCTTATAAAATGTTAATACTGATGTCATCTTAAAATTTCTACTTTTCATTAATAAGACATAAAACATACAGGTTGCTGGAATGATTAATTTTTAGTTTTATATCTTTTCTCTCTCATTAAATTAAGAGGAAAATAAGACCATGATGTCTAATGGAATTAATGGAGTTATGTCTGAATTTTTATAGATTGTTCTTAATTAATTATTCCCAAAGCCTAACACCAGCACATATATTTACCAAAAGAATATTATGTCATTTATATCCCTTGCCTAATAAGAACTAGCAATTTTATACAACACATCACATTGCATTACTGCAAATTAAATAATAACAGGATATAGATTTATTCTTGTTTATATAACCTATAATAAAAATGGATAAATTCATTATATTAGCTCTTTACTGCTTTTGGTAATCAGTCTTACAAATGTCTATGGTAATTTATTCCTTAGTAGGTCTTTTGATGTTCTTTGAAACACATATTAACTCATTTATTTGAATTGAACTATTTCGTTTGACTGTTTTGACAGAAAGGAAGTTGGATATGGTTGATTACTTTGAAAAGAGGGCTGATTTGCTAATTACGTTACATGGTGGAAATTTCCATTTGCTCAGTAAGACTTATACATGATCCAAGGTTTTGACAAGAACATATGTAAGGCACATTTTTATTTAAAAAAAATGAAGCATTTGGAAGGATTTATTATAATTCAGCAATACAGATTGTTCTCAATTCTGTATTTATTGAGGTGAAAAGAGCACCTCTAAGGAAAAAAAGACAGGTAAAGTTAATGACTATTTTATAAGTCCTGTTATAACTACTTTTGGTTTAATGATGAGAATCTGAGAAAATGAATGATTATAGTCATGGGTAATAAATCCTTTTGAAAATCAGTGTTTCCAACTGTTTGTTTTCACAAAATTGAAGGATGACATAATTGAATAGTCAGCAGGGGTTCTTGGTAGGGGACACTCCCCAGGGGAGATCTGGCAATCTCCAGCGGCAGTTTTGGATGTCACAACTGGGGATGTAGTACTGACATCTAGTGGAAGAGGCCAGAGCTGCTGCTAAAAAATCCCCAAGGCAGAGAGCAGCTCCCTCTCCCCTGCAATGAATTAGCTGGCCCCAAAGGTCGACAGAATGGAAGTTGAGAAACCCTCATATGTGGATATACAAATAAATTTGTCAAGAAAAAATAACCTCCACCTATTAAGAGATTCATTTAAATAAATTTTATGTAATAATTATTGATATTTGCATTTTAGTTGTTTATGTTTTAATTAAACAATGTCCATTTATGTTGCTTTGATGAGTTATGTAACAATAATAAACGGAATCATAAGACAAGCTAGAGGAAATTTTTAAAGCTCTTAGAATCTTATGGTTACATGCTTTTAAAATAATATTTAAAATAATTTACAGTTTTGTTTCAGATCAGTGTCTTAGTCGGCTCAGGCTGCTGTAACAAAATAGCAGAGACGGGAGAAATTATAAACAATGGGAATGTATTTCTCACAGTTCTGGAGGGTGTGAGTCCCAGCTCAGGCTGCCAGCATGATTGGCTGAGGGACCTCTTCCTGGTTCCTAGCTGTGTCCTCATGCCGTGGAGGGACAAGGCAGCTCTCTGGGCCGCTTTTATCTATCTATCCATTTATTTGTAAGATTTTATTTATTTATTTGAGAGAGAGAGCGCAGACGGAGAGCGCGAGGGAGAACAAGACTCCCCACTAAGCAGGGATCCTGAATGAGGGCTGGATCCCAGGACCCTGAGATCATGACCTGAGCTGAAGGCAGATGCTTAACCGACTGAGCCCCCCAGGTGCCCTCTGGGCCTCTTTTATAAAGGCACTAATCCCACTGATGAGGGCTTCATCCTCCAGACCTAATCACTTCCCCAAACCCCACCTCTGAATAGCATCACATTGGGGGTTAACATCTCGACATATGACTTCTTGGGGGGGGGGGAGACACAGACTATAGCAGAAAGGAAACTAAGTTATCAATAAGAGATTTTCAAGCATCATTTATATTTCATATATATTTATATATATTATTTATTTATATTTATTTTATTTTTATTATATTTATTTATATTTATATTTATATATTATATATATTATTTATATATATATTTCATATATATATTTGATGCATTTATATATATTTGATGCATTTCAAGCATCAAATATATAAGGTAAAATTATCTGAGTAAAGTGAATAAAAAAGTGAATAAAAACTAAATTTCAAAGAGGAAAATAAATGATGTAAAATCTCCCTAGCAGGGGTGTCATGTGGCTCAGTGAGTCAAGTATCCGCCTTCCGCTCAGTTCATGATCTCAGTCAGGGTCCTGGGATGGAGTCCCATATCGGCTCCCTGCTCAGCGGGAAGTCTGCTTCTCCCTCTCCCTCTGCCTCTCCCCCTGCTTGTGCTCTCTCTCTCAAAGGAATAAATTTGATAAACTGATAAATACTGATAAATAAACAAAATCTTGAAAAATTACCCCATTAAAAGAGTGATGCATTACAGTTTTGTGCTCAGACGCTTATTTCCACAACATGCTGGAAATTTCATCCCTTCCATCTAGTTAAAAGACGATGTAAAATTACACGCATAACGGACGTGAGCTACAAGTTTATGGGTTGGTAAGATTCTCTCGGGAATATTCCAGCAAAAATGTCTGCAGACCACCCGTGGACAGGGCTGATCCAATTTCCTGACACCGTACAGGGCTCCAGACACACGGGCAGAGATAAATCCCTTCCCGTTCCAGGTCCTCATGTCTTTTCTGCTCTCGCTGCCCCCCGCGACTTTTCAAATCCAAATATACTAGTCATTCATAGCACTGAAAAGTTTTAAATAAGAATTCCCCAGTCCCTGGAGTAACTAAATAATATTTTGATGCAATGAGATCAAGGTGAAAAACTCCTGCACCGCCAGATTTAAAGAGTAATTCTTCTGCGTGAAGAAAAATGATCATGCAGAGGCTTCTTGGATTTTTAATTTAAATATTCATTAAATGAATTTAAAATATATTTATAATCCTCTTCCTTTGAAGAGCAGAGGAACGCATTTATCTGAGACTAAGAGCTTTCCCTACTTAGTGAAACCCAAGGGCTGGAAATGTGAAGATTTATTTCGATTTTTCTTGAGGGCAGTTGAACACCGTTTAAGGAACGCAACACTAGATGGCACTATTTCCATCCTTTAATTCCCAGGTATCCCCAAGCAGAAGGAAAACTGGTGTTTCTACAGTGACCAACGTGGAGCGGGGGACTTGAAAATCAGTACGGACAACAGGTACAATGTTTAAATCAGGAAATTCTGTCTCTACTTTAGATATGTAACTCATTTTCCCCATATAGTTCACTTCAAAAGTAGTGCACAATTCTTAATTTTTTTCTTATTTATGAAGGCAGCACCATATAGGTAGATTGCCTACATTTATATTGACAGAGAGTCAAAAAGAAAAGAAAGAAAGAAAAAAATTAAATGTAAAATCTGCCAACCAGCACATAATATCAGCATATTATGGCTTCTTTTTCCCTTTAAATAAGATGCCTATTTGCGGTCATTTAAATATTTCATGAAGACTACACATGCATTTAAGAACCAACCACAAAATCCATAACTGATTGTGCAGAACAAAAAATTGTATACACTCTGGGAATGTCAGAGTTTACTTGAAAAGGTCTGTATCTGTGAAGCCAGCCAGACCTCATGCGCTGCTCTTTCCAAGTTGTGTGAATTCTGTAGACATTTAAAAAAAAAATCTCTCAGTGCCTCATTTAGTCTGTTCCTCTCTAAAAACAGATATAATTTAACCTAGTTCTCAAGAATGAAAGAGCCAGTGAAAGTGTCTCACGGAGCACGTATCACATAGAGGGGCTCACTAAAATAATGACCACCACCAAAAAATAAAATAAAATAAAAAGAAACAGAACAAGAACAACAACCAATGATCACTCTAGCTGTTAGTGCTGGTTAATTAGGATCTTCTTTAAAATGGGTATGTAGTGTACGAATCCGTCCACGAATAGGCTGGCCGTAAGGAAATTAAGGATTTTCTAGCTTTAGAGCCTCTTCTTTCTATACTTTGCTGCCCCATCAAACAGAATATCAGCAAATCACACCTTTTTGGGAGGACAATTTTATATCCATGATCTCTCCCTTCAAAACTAGATTTTATATGTTATTGTTAACTATTCAATAAAAGAGAATATTTTAGCACACAGATGTCTGTGCTTTACTATCTCATTTAGTCAACATAAAGAACTTGCAAATTTTACTCTATTATGCTCATTTTAAGGTGCAGAAACTGAGGGGTTGAGGAGGGAGTTTTGAGACTCGGGTCACAGAGCAAGTAAAGGGTGAATCTCTGGGATTTCAGCAAACATCTGCCTTTTCGCAATTCCCACAGGCACTTACTAATCCTGCATGCTGCCTTTGGGTACATTTTCTCCTTCTTCCAGGAAACATTAGTCTAGCTGAGCAGAGACGTTTTGGAAAAGGCTGCTGAGGGTGGAAGGCTCCCCCTGTGCAAGTCATGCTTGCTCTGAAACTCAGGAGCCAAACCGGGCCTGGCCAGGCAGTCAGCTGGCCCGAGAGGAAGGGTACCAGAGCCTACTGCCACCCCCTCTCCTCTTCCTTGCTCTCCATCCTACTCTGGCTCCAAACCCGTTCCTCTCACCATGCTCTGAGCATGCTCTCATTTGCTTGGACAGAGCTGGTCCTGGATTCCTTCCATTTTGAGTTCCCTATTTATTTGCAGTTCTGGCCTAGAGCCTCCACACGTTGATTTCTTCTAGTCCTGATGATGGTGATGGTTATGATGATAGTGATAGTGATAGTGATGGTGATGATGATGATGACGATGGTGATGATGATGGTGGTGGTGACGATGGTGATGATGGTGGTGGTGACGATAATGATGATGGTGATGATGATGGTGATGATGATGATGGTGATGGTGATGATGATG
>CM052901.1:99090812-99138588 GCA_028534135.1 Potos flavus | reverse complement strand
TGATGATGATGATGAATGATAGGTTGGTGTTTCCTCTGTGCAAGCTTCTCCCCAGTTGCTGGCACTTGTCTGGGAATTGTCCAGACTGTCTGGTGACGGTGCTGTGGCTACTTAACCCCCAAAACTGGTCTTCAGAAGGCAAAACCTGCTTCCAGAGCTCTCTGAACACATAATAACTTCTATTAAATGCAGAGCTCCCAGAAGCAAAAGCCCAGCTGCTCTCACCTGAACACCATCATGGATCAAGGCTCATATTTTATCCCATTCACTGGACTTTCAAGGAGTCTCTGGTCAGCAAACTACAGGAAAGCTGGCTGTTTCCCATAAGTGATCTGGAATCCCAGCACTTCCTCTCCTGGGGCACAACTGCAGATAAAAGGCTTAAGTCACTAC
This sequence comes from Potos flavus, assembly GCA_028534135.1. NCBI lineage: Eukaryota > Metazoa > Chordata > Mammalia > Carnivora > Procyonidae > Potos > Potos flavus. Next base: position 99,138,195 of record CM052901.1, on the reverse strand, counting down.
TCTCTTCTGCTGCCTTATTCTGACCTGACGGTTCATGGTTTCCTGCACCTGAAGTAGATGTGGTGTCCGGGTCAGTGTGGAGGTCTTGGAATGGACACATAAGTGTCTCTCAAGTGCATCTGAACATGCACAGCCACCAAGCAAGCTGGAATGACTGAATTCCAAGGATTCTGGTCTGCGACCATCGGCGGCCTGGAGAGTCCCACCTGAGCCCTTCCGCAAGCCTGCCTGGGTGCAGAAGGCCCTCGGATGAGGTAGCTCTGTGAACACAGGGCATGGACAGGCCTCCCGTGTGGGCCCCCACGAGGAGCAGGCTGTGGGTTCTCCTCCAGACTTCCTCCACCTCGCTTCTGCCATTTTCAGGCCTCATTGCTTTGCTTCCTTTTGCTTTTCTCACATTCTCTTTATTGAAGGAAGTCAGCTTAAAGGATTTTTCGAAACCAATACAATGTCAACTTCTATTCGATGAGAAAGTGAAGAGACTTGGGGCTGACCGTCATCTCCTGCCACCGTCCTATGTGACCTCTTTAACATAACACAGGTACCCTGGCACTGGGCCCCCTCTTTCAGGATGTATAATCGAAACACTTGTCCAACAGTAGGCTCTGTGATGGGGCTCTCGGTTTCCTTTCCAAATTCGCCCTGTGCCATTTAACTGCCATTGGAACTCAGAAGATCCAATTCAGTTTCTCAGAAATCCCCGCTTGCTTCCTCCTTCAGGTTTAGCTCTGCAGAATTAAATTGCCGTTGATAGCGCTCCTTCAGGAAAGATGCTGCATCAGCATACTGGCTCTGTATTTCCAATAAGCGCTCACACCAAGTCTCAGATACAAATAACAATCTCTGAAAACATTCTTTCTCGGCGTGCCTGGGTGGCTCAGTCGGTTGAGCGTCTGCCTTCTGTTCAAGATCATGATCCCAGGGTCCTGAGATCGAGCCCCACATCGGGGGCTTCCTGCTCAGCGGGGAGTCTGCTTCTCCCTCTCCTCCCTGCGTGCGCTCTCTCTTGCTATCTCTGTCACTGTCTCTCTTTCTCTCTCAAATAAATAAATAAAATCTAAAACAATATTAATGAATAAATTCTTTCTTGAGCTTGCTGCCGTCTAGCTGGTAAACATGCCCTTTGCGTGATGTGTCCAGTGGGTTTGAAAACATAGGACTCAGCTAGGAGGAAGTCATCCCAGTTTTAGGCTTCTCTGCCAAAAGTTCTCACCATAACACAAACTTGGAGTGGCCTTCACCGTACCTGCAAATTCCCTGGATTCCTTCTCATTTTGATCCCTTGATTCCCCAGACAAGAGAAAATAGAGAAAATACACCCTTCAAACTCCAAAACACTATTAAAAGTGGAAGTCATTTAATTATTATTTTTATTACTTTTTATTATAATAAAAATTGTCAAACATAGCCCAAAATTGACAGACTAGCATGATAAACTGCTAGGTATTCACAGCTCAGTCTACCATCAACATTTTCCTAGGCCCCACTCATGTACTTTTCCTTTGGTGAAACGTTTTAAAAAAAAACTCTCAGACATCAAGTGACCCACTGTCCCTACTTGCTCTGGACTGTCCCAATGTTAGTGCTGAAAGCCCCGTATCTCAGAAATCCACTCAGTCCCAGGCAAAATGGAACAGTTGGTCAAGATATCATCATTCGCCTGGAACTTCGTCACTGTATATCTCTAATAAATCAGGGCTTTATAAAACTTAACCACAATACAAATATCACACCAAACAAAATTAATGGCTATTCCATGGTATCATTTAATACCAATCATGTTCACTTTTCCTTGACTTTCTGCAAAAAGACAACATTTTCGCAGCTACTGTGTTTGAATCAGGATTCCTATAATTGATCCTGCATTTCTTTCCATCTGTGAGAGTTCCCCCAGCCTTTTTCTTTCCTGTGTCATTTATTTCTTTAAGAATCAGAGTTATTTTTCCTACAAAGTGTTCCACATTCTAGGTGTTGAAGGTTGATATTCTTGCAGTAATTTTTAACATGCTCCTTTATTGCATGTATTTGTATAAGAAGTGCTTGATTAGATTCAGGGTTCATTTTTTTGGCAAGAATATTTCCTTGGGGGTGCTCGGTACTCCTGGCTGCATCCCAGCAGGAGGCACATGGAATATTGATAAGACCGACCTGCCCTTCTGGAGGGGGCCCTGATGAAACCTTGAGAGTGCCCCGCTGATCTCTCACCTGAAGGCTTAAGCAGTCACCAATGTTCATTGTCTTGATGTATGATAACATTAGGGGTGGCAAAGCAACACGTTCTAATTCTACTATTCTTTCTTCACTTATTCATGTGATTCTCTGCAAAGAATAACTTTCTGTCATTGACTACCTTGTTATTATGAAATACAATCCAGACAGGAAAGGCAGGATAAATGTGTGACACTTTTCTCTCCTTTATTTTCCAAATAAATAGTTGGTGCCCTAAAGATGACCAATAAAGCTTTTTGAGGGGAAGTGGAGAGGGGGAGAAGTAGCATTTTGAACTCTCTAGTACCTGTTCTCTGATGCATTTTCATAATTTACTTAGTCGCCATGCACATGCAAATGTAGCTGATACTCTACCATAATTTCCTTAACAGGTGTGCACTCGCAAATTTGCAAAGACCTATAATTATATGGCATAGTACCTTCCTTCTGTTCTCGTCACGGGAGACCTTTTAACCACTCCGGGGGCAATCATGGTGATGGCCATGGTAAGCACAAGGCAAAATTATTAAGTCAGTAAAAAAGATACTTTTGTCTTTGCATTATTTTTTTTTTAAGATTTTATTATTTATTTGAGAGAGAGCACAAGTAGAGGAGCACAGAGGGAGAAGGAGAAACAGACTCCCGGCTGAGCAGGGAGCCCGATGTAGGGCTCCATTCCATGTCACTGGAATCATGATCAGAGCCGAAGGCAGACACTTAACAGACTGAGCTACCCAGGTGCCCCTTGTCTTTGCATTATTATTGCAAAATAATAAATTATATTTATTTTTAATTTGTATAAATATACATCTATATACATATTTATATAAATTTATAAATATAAAATATATTTATAAATGATAAATTTATTTTTAAATTTACTTTAATTTAATAATTTAATTTAATTTATTAACTTAAATAATAAATAAAATTATTATTATTTCTGTTCTTCCTGACCCTTGAACATTAACTTCTCAGGATGGCTCATTTTATGTCCATCTAGCCTTTCAATCACCTCGCCACACTATGCTTCCAAGCTTCCTTCCCTCTGCATCCCATCTCTCTTTTTCCTTAAATTTTCCTTCTCACCATTACATGAAATCTGGCCCACAAGAGAAGAGAAATCTCATAAACTAATGTACATCAAGATTAGTGCTCCTAACCCCTTAACTCCAATGTGTTCCTTCTCTTCCTAACCCTTTCTTCAACTCCCAGAATCTAGATCCTAAAAGAAGTCAATCCTGGGGCACCTGGGTGGGTCAGTCAGTTAAGTGTCCGTCTTCGGCTCAGGTCATGATCTCAGGGTCCTGGGATGGAGGCCTGCATTGGGCTCCCTGCTCAGTGGGGAGCCTGTTTCTCCTTTTCCCTCTGTCCCTCCCCCTGCTCATGCTCTTGTGAGCTCTCTTTCTCTCAAATAAATTATAATCTTAAAAAAAAAAGTCAATCCTTAGATCCAAGGGAACAAAGGTTTAATTGCACTTTTCCAAAGTTCTTGATTCATTCAATCTTAAAAAAGAAGGCAATCTTGCCTTTTGGGACAACATGGATGGACTCTGAGGGCATTATGCTAAGTGAGAGAAGCCAGAGAAAGACAAATACTACAGGATCTCACTTATATATGGATTCTAAAAAGACAAAAAAAAAAAAAAAAAAAAAAGGTTGAACTCATAGGAACAGAGAGTAGAAAGGTAGTTTCCAAGAGCTGAGGGATGGAAAGAGGAAGAGGTTGGTAAAAGAGTACAAACTTTCAGGTATGAAATGAATAAGGTCTGAGAAGCTAATATGGAACATGGTGACTACAGTTGTATAACTGAAGTCTGCTAAGACAGTAGAACTACTGTGCTTAAAAAAAAAAAAAGGAAGGAAGAGAGGGAGGGAGGTAGGAAGGAGGGAGAGAGGGAGGAGGGAATATATGTGAGGTGGCTGATGTGTTACTCAACCAGGGAGGAGGTAGCACTTTCACAATGTATGTATACATGCACCAAATCATGGCACCATATACCTCAAACATCTTACAATTTTGTTTGTCAATTATACCTCTGTAAAGCTGAAAAAAATGTCTTGAGTTTTTCTCCTTTGGAATTGTATTCACATTTTCTGAGACTCCTAAAATACTTCCCCCACGTTGTTGGGACAATCCAGTCTTTCCTTCCCTTCAGGTCCGATCCCCTTTGTCCTCCTTTGTCATGAGAGTCATCTGCCTTGGGAACTCGTGTGATTATTATCGCAGAATGCCTTGTGAAAATGGGACTATTTAACATTTAACATTTACACTGTCTACAGTTCAGCATGCTATTTCTTCTGAACTATTCTGTGTTAAACTTTCTGTTTTCATCTCTACTACTGGAAAGTGCTGCATTTCTGTGTAAACAATCTGGCTGGTGTATTTTAGGACACACATAATTCCCACTACGACCTACCCTAGCAGAGTTGCCAAAGAATCATTATTAGCCCACCAGCACAGTCCAGGTGGGGAAATGGTGATTCATAGGTTCCATACGTTGTTAATATGAGACACAAACTCATATACCCTTCTTTTAAAAAAAAGAAAAAAAAAAGATTTTATTTATTTATTTATTTGTCAGAGAGAAAGAGAGACAGCATAAGCACAGGGGGAGCACCTGGCAGAGGGAGAGGGAGAAGCAGGCTTCCCGCTGGGCAGGGAGCCGGATGCGGGACTTGATCCCAAGACCCCGGGATCATGGCCTGAGCCAAAGGCAGATGCTTCTCCTACTGAGCCACCCAGGTGCCCCTGAATAAATACTTTAACATCTATCTAGGCTTGGATCTTTTTCTAACACAAGAACACAAAATTTGCATATAATTTAAAGGGCTCAAAATTCCCCCGCAGACCTTTCTCCTGCCCAGAGCGAGAGCCCTACTTTAGACACTGTTTCTCAAGAGTTAGGTGAGATCTGTCTCACGTTTTTATTAGGTAATATCTTTGCTCTTGCTTTTCTAAAAATTAAATTGGCACCTTGTAAGGTGGCATTTGTAGTCAATTTATTTGTCTATGGGGTTTGTTTTCCCCCTCAATTTAAATGGCATTTCAAACTTTCTGAAATTCGAGATTTCCTCTGAAAAGGTGTCCTATGAAGTATCCCAGATTGCTTTAAACATTTTAAACAGCTATAAAAATCACATTTTACTGCACTTGATTAACATAGTGATCTTAACTGCTCAAGATAAAACTGGTATCATTGCAATTTAACTTCTCCAAAATAGTTTGGCAGGTATCTTTTTCATTAGAATAAGATAACTAATAATGATAATGCTTTTCTGTAGGGCATTAGAATTTAAAAATCAATTTCTAAATTCTTAATACTATATGGCCAAATATTTCACTACATGTAAAATAGCCCCTGGTATTTGCATTCTTGTAATCCATGAAGACTATCAGAACAAAACTAGTCATTGATGTGACAAAAAAACCAGACCATATACCCATATGTAGTGCTGATTAAACCATACACATTTATCCCAATTTCCTCCAGCATTTAAAGGAAAAAGAAATACAACGAAATATTTCTTATGTGAATAAAAAAAGAGGGCATGCTCTTCTTTAAGGTGATTTAAAATTCCAAAAAATTATTATTCTAGAATATGCACTTAAAGTTTATATAATATACATGTAGTGTGTGTGCCCATGAGTATGCATGTGTCTCTGCTTTTCAAGAAATCTGATGTTTCCGTAGGACACAACCCTCACCCCTATCCCCATGAGAAATACCTCTATGATCCAATCATAACTCAACTGTTTTCTAGATTTTACCTAGTGTTTTATTTTTCACTTTCTTACAGTTTTCTTGTTTCTTATGAGCATGGCCTTTGTGTTACTAACAGATTTGTAACTTTTTATTTGTTGTCTTTGCTCTTCTGCATGTGTTCCACAAACTGGGTCCTATTGTGCATTCCTAACCTTCTTAGCAAGAACTATATCTAATCCTACAGTCTTTAGGACAACTAGATCTCCTTTCTTTCCAGAGTTAGAGAAATTATACGTTGTATGCTGTTGCAACAATATAGTGATTGCTCTTCTAGGTGAAAAGATGCCCTGGCTATCAAAATTATCTAGAACTTCTATAATTAATTGTCTAATCAAAACTTGAACTATTTCTTTGCCCTGTTTTATGTAAGATCCTTCTCAACCCATTAAAAATCTTCCACTCATTCCTGGGACATATTGCATTGGGCTAAGACTTTGGCATAAGTAAGCAGTATTTTTTCAACAAACTCTGAGAGGGAATGTCAACCACTGGCTGTTGGTTACTCCAATCCTTGGTCTTTTCACCATAATTAACCTGGATTTCTAGGGGTGGTATAGATTTACGGGTAAATGAAGGGCAAAAATATTCTAGAGTAAAAAAGAAACTCCTGTCACTTTAGACCCTTCCCTCTACCTCATATCATCAATCATAGGTTACATGGTCTGGTCAATTCTATTTACAAAATGTTTTTTGATTCAATTTCTTCATTCCCCGAATAACTCCCATACTCTACTACAGACACTGGTCATGTCCTGTCTGAATTACATCCATAGTCCCTAGTAGGCTCCCTAAATCGGGGCTCTCCCCACATAGGATATAATGGAATCTTACAGAATAAAAAGGATGAAGCCCTAAGAAAATTAAAATTCTGATTATATTCTGCAATTTTATTCAATACAGAGCTATTTCCCTTTGCAAGTCTTAGGCTCGAGCTATGACAGTCCTACCATGGCTCCCTGAGCAAGCCATTCACACTCAGGTTTCTATGCAGTTGCTTTGGCCTAGAAAGCTGCCTCCTTCCTCCCTTCTCTCATTGATGAACTTCTACTCACCCTTCAAACTCATTCTAATTTGGCATCATGTACTCTCTCGACTCCCCAATGCCGAATTAATGCCTCCCTCCTATTTCTGTTGTTCGCCATTTATAAACCATAATCTTTTATAGTATAGATATGATATTAACTATATGAGGCTGGTTACCCACCCCTCCCCACACACACATTGAGGGTTCCTAGAGAATAGAATTCATTCACTTGTTTTGTATCAGATACAAAATAAGAACAAGTTATTCACTCAACCAACGCTCCCCTAATGAACTTATTATGGTGCCCTGATGCAAGGCACTAGGGATACAGTGTCGAACAAGAGACATTTCTTGCTTTTAAAGAACTTCCGGTCCAGCGATTTAGTGGTCAGTAAGTGTGTACTGAATCGTTTAACAAACATTTATTTATATCTTGTTTGCCCAGTGGCTTCTAGCCTAGTTTGAATGGTTACAGATAGTCTATCTCAACTCAGCCTTCATTTGAATCACAAACATGGTTAAAATTGCTTGCACACATTTTATACCGGGATTAACACACGGAGGAGGCGTGGTTACTTATGTGGTATGATGAGTAAAGAAGGAGAGGTGATAAGCGGCACCAATTTCCATTCTTCATTGTATCTACCTCTGGTCAGAGGTGAGAAAATTCTCACCATCGACCCATCTCCGCTTGGGCGGATGTGGATGACAGTGGACATACGAAGGTGGCTCCTCGTGGACTGCGATGGGCCTGCAGATGGGTTCTGGTCTTGTGAAGTGTTACTCACTTTGTTCTTCAACTACGTACGATTCAACGAAGCCTCCACTGGCACTTGACGAGAGCTTCACTGGTGTGTGCAGCTGAGACTAGGTTCTGGGCTCGAGTAGTCCCTTGGAAGCTGGCATGCTCCACCAGGCTCCTATTTCCTAATTCCCGTCCTGCCTTAACACGATAGTATTCCAAAGGAAGAGCATAGAGGAGACATCCATCCACGCAGGCTCCCATGCTGTCACTAAGCTCTGAATTCTGATGTTGTCAAAGAAAGGGACCTTTGGAAAGCTCTTTCCTTCATGAAAGAAAGGGTCATATTTTCATTGCTTTGCAAACCCTATTTGACAATACTCTAACGGTTCATTTTCAGTCTTCCTTTCTGAATGAACCAGTATGACTTTCAGGTGATGTTTTTCTTCCCAACCAGGTCGATTCCAGCTGCTAGTGCTAATAAGAAGAGACATCCTTGCCATACTTATTACTTGGCCCTCCAACCAATGTTTCATTATGGGAAAACAGTACTGGCAACATCAACCGCCCCTGGGAACTAATTCTCTCCTCTCCCCCAGAACGCCTCCCTTTACAGTACAGCTGCCTTCATGAAAATTTCACCGCATACAGCATTTCTAGAAACCAATCCATATTCTGAAAGCATAAGGAATACAGACTAGATCATATTCGGAAGTCCTGCAAAATATATACATATTGTCCATCAAAACTCACTTCCGTAATTCAAAGTTTCCCATTTGGGGATTATATATGTCCTCATACTCACATCGTATTTCCACAGAGAGTAACCCTGCACACACTGTGCAAAGGCCAAGAAATATTTAGTATGCTTTTTGTCCTTAAAAGGAAAGGCTATTGTTTGGCAAAGGATGAATAAACTCAGGTCTCTAGAGGCTTGAACTCAATGCACATTCAATTGCTTTGTTAAATACTAAACCCAGCAAATTAAGTTTCCCATTTGAGGGTAACCCCCTGAGGCATGACTAGGAAGGACAGAAGTTGGGGGAGAAGAATGAATCTTACATTTAAAATTATTATTGAGATTTGATGCAATAACTAGTCACATTCAATTGCAATAATATAAAGTTTTAAATTAGCCAAGGGTACAAGAGTGTGAAACAGTCTTGGAATATTAGAAAGACCTTTTCCTATTCAAACTAACAGATGAGGAAATGGTGATAGCTTGCCTACTTTACACAAAAGAACAGTTGTGATAAGAGTATGTTGATAAAAAGATGAAAACGACAGTGATAACAAGGAGAGAAAGAACCCACACTGAGAGCATTTGTGACAATAAGGAGAAATCAACCCTATGTTAGCGTCTTTTTATAGATTAATCTCTTTGCTCCCTGGGGCAAGTCAGCAGAGCCAAATCATACCATTGTCAATCTGCAATGAAAATACATAGACAGATATGAGAGCAAAACAGGAAATCCAAAATGGCATCATTAATATGCAACACAAACTGTCTAAAGAATGAAATCTTAAGCAGAGAGATTTGCTTTAATGAGGCTACTCTCCTTTGTCATGAGATTATTGGCTGTAGCTTTGATTCTAACATCAGGATTCTGTCTCAGGTAGAAAGAGGTAAATTGTTGCACCTTTAAATACTGGAAATGGATTATGGACTTCCAAGAAGTGAGGGTTTTAAAAAATCTTCTCTCTGTTTCTCTGTGAGATGCCACACAGTTTGTTAGAAGAGGAGTAGCTGAATATAACAGGGTCAGGCCTGCCCTCTCACTGTGCGAAATGAGGATAAGGAGGACTATTGGCTGTATGCTTGCTGTAGAATGAAGAATACTGCTTATTTATAGCTTAGCACCAATGACTAGGTGGGTGTGTTATTGTCCACAATTATATATCATTTTAGAATTTGGCAAAGAAATAGTTTTTCCACTAATGTATTTTTATATACTAAACAATCTGCTAGATCCCTAAACCAAAGAGAATTCCTTCTATCATGTATACCTGTAATGCACGCATGCACATGTGTGCGCACGCGCACACACACACACACACACACACACACACACTCAACTCACTCACTCACATACATACATGTTAGAGCAGTGTTTCTCTACTGGGGAAATAACGCTTTAAGATGAGAAAAGATGTTATTTTCTCTCCCGGAAATGTGAGTGTTTTATGACATAGTAATTCAGTTATCTGTCAAAATGTCTAGGGTGACAGAGAGGGGAGCAACAAGACCCTAATTTTAGCATCCTGAACCAAGGGTTTTAAAGTGAACCTTTACTTCTAAGAAATTAGTACCTCCCATAAATCACATTAAAAATAGCTGTTGCTCTCCACAGAGACAGGAAGTAGATTAGAGGTTATTAGGGGCTGGGGAATGGGAAGTTATTGCTTAATGGTACACAGTTTCTATGTGGAGTGATGCAAAAGTTTTAGAAACAGTGATGACAGGGGAACAACAGGGTTAATTAATTAATGACATAAACTGTGCACTTCAAAATGGTTAAAATGGTATACAGTTGACCTTGAATGATGTAGGGGTGAGGGGCACCACCCTTCGCACAGTCCAAAATCTAAGTATGACTTTTGACCCCCCAGAAACATAATTACCAATAGCCTACTGTTGACCAGAAGCCTTCCCAATAACATAAAGTGGATTAACATATACCTTGTATGACACATGTATTATGTATGTACTGTATTCTTACAATAAAGTAAACTGAAGAAAATGTTATTAAGAAAACTGTAAGGAAGAGAAAATATAGTTACAGGACTATCCCATATTTATTGAAAAAAATCTGCATGTAAATGGACTTGTGTAATTCAAACCCAAGTTCAAGAATCAGCTGCATTTTACTTGATATATATTTTACCACAATGATAATAATTAAACAGAATGTTGGGGCTTCTGGGTGGCTCAGTTAGTTAAGGGTCAGACTCAATTTTGGCTCAGGTCACGACCTCAGGGTTGTGAGATGGAGCCCTGCGTTGGGCCCTGTGCTGTGCACGAAGCAGGACCTACTTAGGACCCTCCCTCTCCCTCTGCCCCTCCCTGCCTCCTCTCTCCCCCTCTAAAAAAAAAAGAAGAAAGAATGTTACTATAACCCATCATAATGAAAGAGGACTCTCACCCACATGGGAATAATGATTGTTGAACAGTTGATGCATTCACTTTAGATGCCTCCCTTCATTTGACTAGTTTCTACATAAATATTTGACTACCAAAATTGCACAAAGGAAAACCCATAGTTTAGAGCACGTCTCCTCTAGACGAGACTGTAAATTCCCTTTCTTCTGGTGCCCCCATGTCTCAGCGTCTCTACTGAGAGTCATGGATGGATCATTCCTGCAAACCATTCTGTAGTGTAGGCATGTCATTGTTTGCGGACTCTGATTTAAAATGGATGTGCTCTCTCTGGAATTGGGGGTAATGCCTCAGGGACTAGAATATGGCATTCTTTCCCTTTAGCTGGATCACCCAGGGCAAGTGTTTCCTTAGAAACTGCATATGGAGAAAATGGAACTAATCACTCCAGCATTCGGGGATGGGGATGTTCTGGGTTGGAGCTTATGTGTTTAAATCACTTGGCATGTGATATCTAAAGATCCGGTACTTTCCAGAGAAAATGTTGAGGCTTCAGAAAGGATAGTGGCTCAATAAGGCTAAGAGGGCCCTGTGAGTTGATTCTAAAATCACAGCCTTAAGTGTTGCCCATAATGGAGAACAGAGAGGCCTCAGAAAGAAGCCATGATGGCTGAAGTTTCTCTCTGCTGGGCTCAGTGACAAAGACTAGTCTAGAGCTGATTTTTGCATGTAGAGAGACAGAATATACATGACAGATCTTCATTTCTCCCCTGCTCTGTTTTATATATTAAGGAATCATTTTCATGCAGTAAAATGCAAATCTTACTTCCCTAGAGTTTCATGACTTAGGAAGTTTTTTCCTGCTGCTCCCAGTTACTGCCCAACCCTGCCCTCTACCTCTAGGAGCAGACCTGTTCTGACATCTATCTGCCTCCTCCTGAATTCCATGTAAATAGAATCATACACTATGTGACTTTTGTGTCTGGGTACTTGAGCTCCACATAATGACCTAGAGATTCACTTATGTTGTTAAGCTTCTCTGTAGTTTGTCCTCATGGCTGAGTGGTATTCCACTGTATGAAGATTCCAAAAGGTGTTTATAAATGCTCTATTGATGGACATTGGGTCTTTTCCAATTTGCGGCTATTATGAATGAAGCTATTACAAACATCTTTCATAAATCTTGTTGTCGATATAAGCACTCCTTTGTTTTGGCTATATACCTGCAAGTCGAATTTCTGGGTCCCATGGAATTAATTTTATTAGAAAACAGCAGTTGTCCAAACTGATTGTATCATTGTACATTCCCAGCAGCAATGAATGAGGGTAGACTTAAGCTACCATATACTGAAGTAAACCTACTTTTTTTTTTTTTAAGATTTTATTTATTTATTTGACACACAGAGAGAGATCACAAGTAGGCAGAGAGGCAGACAGAGAGAGAGGGGGAAGCAGGCTCCTTGCTCGATCCCAGGACCCCGAGATCATGACCTGAGCCGAAGGCAGAGGCTTAACGCACTGAGCCACCCAGGCGCCCTAAACCTATTTTTAATATTACAATAATAAAGTATGGAAACATCATGGAACTGGTTCAAGAATTCCTTCTTTCCTTCCTTAAGAATATCCTGAGTTCTTGTAAAGAATCACACACAGTTTTAGGTGTCAGTGTTAAATGGAGAAAGAAAGAGAACAGAACAAGAGCCCTGATGTCATAGGGCTTCCATTCAAGAAGGAGAAAAAGGCCAATAAAGAAGTAAAAAACTAATTTAATTAGTTAGTAGAAAACTAACTAATAATACAATTTCAGATATTGCAGTGTTATAAAAATAAGTCAGGCTTTTGGGACAAAAATACTGCTAAGGGTGCAGAATGCAGACTAATTAGAGTGTAACACGGTTGCTCTCTCTGGGACATACTGAATTGTTCTGTCCTTATCCCTCCTGGGTTATGCAGATTTCTCACTAGCAGCTGGGAGAACTGTCGAAGATTTCCAGCACACTGAACCCAAAGATACCTGCCATTTTCTTACTCTTTTGGACGGAGCGCTGAGACTGCTGATGGGCTTTTTTGGGATTGTGCTGCCAAACAAGTGTGACAGGCTCCATTAATGCCAGGTCTGAGCCACACGCCTCCTGCAGAGAAATGGTTCAGATCCTGTGTATTACAATGCTTTCCATGTGGCACTGGGGAGAAATTCCAAAAAGAAGGTGAGATCCTATTTTTAGAAGAAAGAGAACTGGGCAGATAAAGTTAATACACCAACAGTAAAACCGGTAATTTGCAGGGGAATTAAAATTAAGAAGTGGTTAAAAAAAATAAAGATAGGGGCGCCTGGGTGGCTCAGTGGGTTAAGCCTCTGCCTTCAGCTCAGGTCATGATTTCAGGGTCCTGGGATCGAGCCCCGCATCGGGCTCTCCGCTCAGCGGGGAGCCTGCTTCCCCCTCTCTCTCTGCCTGCTTCTCTGCCTACTTGTGATCTCTGTCAAATAAATAAATAAAATCTTTAAAAAAAAATAAAGATATACAGTCAAGTGTTTGCAACAAAAACAGATGACTACTAAGGGAGATCAATTTAGAATGAGTCAGATGGGGCTGGATGGTATTTCACCATCCGCAATGAGCATACCGAGCCGGAGAAGCAATGATACAGCTGTGATACAGCAGAGCCCAGAGAGCTCCATGTGTCGTTCCCTGACCCCCAAGCCACTCTCCCTCATACATGCTCCATCCAGCCACACTATAATATGAAGGAAGAACTTTGTCTCTCTACCCCCTATACCTATCACAGCACCAAGTATGCAGCTGATGCCTGATAATTCTTGTTGCACACAAAATAAACAAGGAAACTGGGCTTTACAAATTTTGGTAAAGCAATGTATTAAGAATGTAAAGGTCTTGCAGCCATGTACCACTAATTAAGATTGCAGGTTAAGGAAGTTTTCTTCACTCTCCTCTTGTTCTGTCTACTTAAACTTCAGAAAGAAGAATCCATTTCTAAACTAAACTTATTCTTCATCCTTTCTCACCTTTATGGTCAAGGAGAATCTGTGATTCTTCTGTCTGGCATAATAGGTTGCAAAATATTTTGCAAATTGATGGGAACTCACTTAGTTTAGAAATTCCTAGTCTCGACCACCAATCATAACAAGAAATAAAACCTCAAGATGGGGCTAATATAGGTATAAGATTTGTAAGAATGTGACTTTGGACACTTCTTTTCAACTTGTAAAGGGCATAAACTTCTGCTGCTGTATGTGAATTTTTTAGTATTTGTTTAGGATAGAGTTTGGAGCAATCTGCCAAAGAAATGGTTCTAATTCTCTATGCATTTACTGAATATCCCAAGAAGCAATGTTTTATAGCTTCTTTGGAAAATGAACATAGAATTAGTACAATTAATCCCACTGACAATGATTATAGCTAACTCTGTGCAAACCATTACTGGTAACTTTACAGGTAATAATTCAATTAATTTGATCCATTATGTATAATGGTTTTACCCTGTGAGCCTGGAATAGAAAACGATCTTTTGATTTAAGATACAGCTCCATTATTCATGAAACAGTACTGGAAAGGGGTGATCAATTCACTTAATTGATTTGACATTCTGTTTTGAGTAGTAGTGTTGAATGTTCTTTGATGGGAGGATATGAGAATTAAGTGATTATTTTCTGGATAGATTTTGCCTCTAGTTTTTCTGATGCTTATTCTAGTTTTTGTCATCATAATACATTCAGGATCATTTATTTTTTATAAGAAAATGTCACACAGGAACGATGACGTATAAGCAGCCGGCTTAGATGATTTTCTTTGTTGGTTTTTGCTTGCCTTGGAATCCAGTTCTCCTGGCCATTCCTTGCCTCATCTCCCTGGTGATAAAGAATGCTTTATTGAAAAGCAATGCACCAGGTGCTTAAAGAGCGGAAAGACACATGAAGGTCTGGGTTAGGGATCTTGAGATAGATACAATTTTTAATACCTAAAGATGGAGAGAGCAGGGAAGATTTAGAGAATGGCAGCAAGGCTCCCCCAGCTGGGTGTGGAGGGTGTGCATGCAAACTGTAAAAGAGTGTCCCAACCTCCTCTGTGTATGTATGCCTCTCTAGGTGGAGCTCTGGTTTCTCTCTTCCTGCATCACAATGATCTTCTTTTTTTGATATCCCCCTGAGAGCAAGGATGGTGTTCTATTGATCTTGTATCCTCAGCTCATAGCCCAGCACACAATGGGCCCACTGTAGATATTTTTAGACTGAATGAATGAAAGTGAAAATCACCCAGGGGAGAATAATAGAAGGCTCCTCTGAAGATTTGGGACTTGAGTCTGGATGCAGAGCCCTGCCCACAAATCCTCCTGCTTTTCTACTTGCTTCTTCCTCCCATCTTCTACAAGGAACTTCATTCCCCTCAAGCCTACCAGCCACAGGACTTCCCCACTCACCCTGGGCAAGTCACCTAACACTGCTTATGGAAACAATAGAAGCTATAGTTGGAATCTCTTTATCTTCTTGCCTCAAAATCTACCTACAGCTGGACACTTTGCTTTCATCCTTTTTTTTTTTTTTTATAAATATGCTTACTGCCATGAACCCTAGTCCTCAACAGCTTCCTCTTCAGCACTCTAGCTCTGATCATTAGCCCCTCTCTATCTCTCCTGGATTACCCACATCCCCTGTCCACCAGCATCTTGTCATTAGCATTTAAATATGATGGTGTCTCCCTTGGCAGGAGTCCATCCAAAGCAGCGCCACAAGCCTGGCATCGTGCATGCAGTCATGACAGGTGCCAGGATCACTCCAAAGTGACTACTGCTCCAAGGAGAGGGGAAGATAACCACATGTGCCCATCTGACTGAGGCCCTAACAGTGGGCTGTGGCAGGGAGCTGTTCTAACTGCGGGCCCTGCCCACCAATGAAAGCTTCTCAAGAGACAACACAGAGAAAGTGCCACGCAGTTTAGTGCTACTGCATTTCTAGAAAATGCCTGGTCTGACTCAGCTCAAGCCCAAGGCAGCCCCAGACTGGCCCACTGACAACACAAGATCCAAACCTTCCCCACAACAGAGTCATTGTACATGACTAGACCAAAGGCAAACACAGCTCAACCACGATAGCAGGGAGCACGCAACACATGTAAGAGATACCCTGAAGCACCAGGCTCTGGTGAACAGGGAACACTGCACTGCGAGGCACTACAGGACCTCTTCTACATAAGGCCACTGCTGTCAAGAGCAGAAGACATAGCTGATTTTCCTGACACATAAAAACAGACAGAGAGTTAGACAAAATGAGGACACAGAGGCATATGACCCAAATGAAAGGACAGAACAAAATCACAGCCAGAGATCTAAACAAAATGGAGATGAGTAATACGCCTGATAGAGAATTTAAAGTAATGGTCATAAAGATACTCATCGAACTTGAGAAAAGAGTGGAGGATCTTAGTGAGACCCTCAACAATGAGATAGAAAACATAAAAAAGAACCAATCAGCAATGAAGAACTCAATAACTGAAATTTAAAATGCACTAAACAGTAGACTAGAGGAAGCAGAAGAATGGCTCAGCAACTACAGGAGAGAGTAATGGAAAGCAACTAAGCTGAACACGAGAAAGAAAAAAGAATAATAAAAAAATGAAAATAGATTAAGGGGACTCAATGACACTATCAAGCATAATAATATTCACATGATAGGGATCCCAGAGGAGAGGAGAAAGGAAAAGAAGAAGACAATGTATCTGAAAAAATAATAGCACAAAAACTTCCTGAATCTGAAGAAGGCAACAGAAATCCAGATCCAAGACACACAAAGAGTCCCCAACAAAATCAGCCCAAGGAGGTCTACACCAAGATACAGATTAATTAAAATAGTAAAAAGTAGTGACAAAAAGAGAATTTTTAAAGCAGCAAGAGAAAAGAAAACACTTATGTACCAGGGAAACCCCATAAGGCTATCTGCTGATGTTTTAGCAGAAAATTCACAGGCCTGAGTGGCATGATATATTCAAAGTGCTGAAAGAAAAAAACTTCCAACCAAGAGTACTCTACCCAGCAAGGCTATCGTTCAGAATAGAAGGAGAGATAAAGCGTTTTGTAGACAAAGAAAAGTTAGAGTAATTCATCACACTAAACCAACCTTATAAGAAATGCTAAAGGGATTCTTTGAGTGGAAAGCAAAGACCATAAGCAGGAGTAAAAAAAAGTCGGAAGCACAAAAACACTAGTTAGGTATATCTATAAAAATCAGTTTGGAGGTTCACAAAATGAAATGATGTAGTGTATGACACCATATATCTAAAACATGGGTAGGGGGGAAAGAAGTAAAAATTTAGTGTTTTTAGAATGGGTTCAAACTTCAGCAACTGTCAGTTGAAAAGAAAGCCCAAGGTAGCACACTTATATTGTACAAAATAGCCCTTAAAACAAAGACTGTAACAAGAGACAAAGAGGGATACTACATAATGAAAAAGGGACAATCCAACAAGAAGATTTAACAACTGTAAATACATATGCACCCAATGTTGGAGCACCCAAATGCATAAAGCAGCTATTAGCTAACAAACATGAAGGAAGTAGTAGATAGTACTACAATAATAGTAGGGGACTTTAACACCCCACTTACATCAATTGATAGATCACCCAAAAAGAAAATCAATAAGAAAACAGTGGTTCAAATGACACATTGGACCAGATGGATCTAACAGATACATTCAGAACATTCCATCCTAAAACAGCAGAATACACATTTTTTACAAGTGCACATGGAACATTCTCCAGAATAGATCACATGTGAAGCTACAAAATAAGTCTAAATAAATTTAAAAAGATCAATGTCATACCATGCATCTTTTCTGAACACAACACTATGAAACTAGAAATCAACCAGAAGAAAACATCTGGAAAGAATATAAATACATGGAGGTTGCATGCTACTAAACATGCTACTAAATAATGAATGGATCAACCAAGAAATAAAAGAGCAAATTAAAAAATACAGGGAGACATTATGAAAATGAAAACACAATGGTCCCAAATCTTTGGGATGCAGCAAAAGCTGTTCTAAGAGGGAAGTTTACAGCATTACACACCTACCTCAAGAAGCAAGAAAAGTTGCAAATAAATAATCTAACCTTATATCTAAAGGAGCTAGAAAAAGAATGAACAAAACTCAGAAACAGTAAAAGGAAAGAAATAATAAAGATTAGAGCAGAAATAAATGAAATAGAAACTAAAAACACAACAGAACAGATCAATGAAACCAGGAGCTAATTCTGCAAAAAGATCCACAAACTGACAAATCTTTACCCAGACTTGACAAAAGAGAGAGACAGAGAATTCAAATGAATAAAATCAGAAATGAAAGAGGAAAAATAATAACCAAAACCACAGAAATCCAAAAGGTTATAATAGATTATGAAAAATTATATGCCAACGATTGAAAAACCTAGGAGAAATGGATAAATTCCTAGAAACATACATCTTCCCAAAACTGAATCAGGAATAAATAGGAAATTTGAACAGACTGATTACCAGCAAGGAAATTCCAGTGGTAATCAGAAAACTCCCAACAAACAAAAGTCCAGGACCAGATGGCTTCACAAGTGAATTCTACTAAACATTTAAAAAAGAGTTAATGCCTATTTTTCTCAAACCATTCCAAAAAATAGGAGAGAAAGGAAAGTTTCCAAATTCATTCTATGAAGCTATCATTATCCTGACACCGAAACCAGACAAAGACACTACAAAAAAGATAATTACAGGCCAATATCTCTGATGAACATAGATGCAAAAATCCTCAACAAAATATTAGCAAATTGATTCCAACAATATCTTAACAAAACCATTCTCCATGATCAAGTAGGATTTATTCCTGAGATGCAAGGGTGGTTCAATAGTCACAAATCAATCAACATGATACATCGCATCAAGAAGAGAAAGGATAAAAACCAGATGATCATTTCAATAAATGCAGAAAAATCATTTGACAAAGTACAACATCCATTCATGATAAAAACCCTCAACAAAGTAGGTTTAGAAGGAACATATTTCAACATAATAAAGGCCAATTATGAAAAACCCACAGTTAACATCATACTCAATAGTGAAAAACTAAAAGCTTTCCCCTAAGATCAGGAACAAGACAGGATGTCCACTCTCACCACTTTTATTCAATATAGTACCGGAAGTCCTAGCCATAGCAATCAGACAGCAAAAAGAAACAAAAGGCATCCAAATTCGTAAGGAAGAAGTAAAACTTCCATTACTTGCAGATGGCATGATACTATATATAGAAAGCTCTAAAGACTCCACCACAAAACTACTAGAACTGATAAAGGAATTTAGTAAAGTCACAGGATATAAAATCGATAAACATAAATCTCTTGCATTTCCATACACTAATAGTGAAGCAGCAGAAAGTGAAATTAAGAAAACAATCCTATTTACAATTGTGCCAAAAATACTAAAATACCTAAGAAAAAAGTTAACCAAGGAGGTGAAAGACCTATACTCTGAAAATTAAAACACTGATGAAAGAAACTGACACAAACAAATGCAAATATATTCCATGCTCATGGATTAGGAAAACAAAAATTGTTATAATATCCATACTACTCAAAGCAGTCTACACATTGATACCAACAGCAGGGGCATCTGGGAGGCTCAGTTGGTTGAGCATCTGCCTTTGGCTCAGGTCATGATCCCAGGGTCCCTGCGTCGGGCTCCCTGCTCAGCAGGGAACCTGCTTCCCCCGTCTCCCTCTGCTGCTCCCCCTGCTTGTACTCTCTCTCTGTGTCAAATAAATAAATAAAACCTAAAAAAAAAGATACCAACAGCATTTTTCATAGAATAAGAACAAACAATCCTAAAGTTTGTATGGAATCGCAAAAGACCCTAAATAGCCAAAATAATCTTGAAAAAGAAAAATGAAACTGGAGATACCACAATTCTAGACTTCAAATTATATTACAAAGTTGTAGTAATCAAAACAGTATGGTACTGGTACAAAATAGACAAATAGATCAATGTAGCAGAACAGAGAGCCCAGAAATAAATCAATGATTATATGGTCAATTAATCTAGGACAAAAGAGGCATGAATATGCAATAAGAAAGAGATAGTCTCTTCAATAAATGGTGCTGGGAAAACTGTACAGCTACATGCAAAATCTACAGACCATTTTCTTACAAAAATAAACAAAATGGATTAAAGATCTAAATGTGAGACCTGAAGGCATAAAAATCCTAGAAGACAACACAGGCAGTAATTTCTTTGACATTGGCTGTAGCAAGTTTTCTAGATATATCTCCTGAGGCAAGGGAAACAAAAGCAAGAATAAACTATTGGGACTACATCAAAATAAAAAGCTTCTGCACAGCAAAGAAAACAATAAAACTGAAAGACAACCTACTGAATGGGAGAAGATATTTGCAAATGACATATCTGATAAGGGGTTAGCGTCCAAAATATATAAAGAACTTATACAACTCAACACCAACAAAACAAAACAAAAAAAACAAGCAAACAAAAAACCCAAATAATCCAATATAAAAATGGGCAGAAAATATTAACAGATATTTCTCCAAAGAAGACATACAGATAGCCAAGAGACACATGAAAAGTTGTTCAACATCACTAATCAGCAGAGAAATGCAAGTCAAAACCACAATGGGATAGCACCTCACACCTGCCAAAATGTTTAAAATCAAAAACACTAGAAACAAGTGTTGGCGAGGATATGGAAAAAAAGGAACCCTTGTGCACTGTTGGTGGGAATGCAAACTGGTGCAACCACTGTGGAAAACAGTATGGAAGTTCCTCAAATGATTAAAAATAGAATTATGATAGGATCCAGTAGTTCCACTACTGGGTATTTACCCAAAGAATATGAAACACTAACTCAAAAAGCTATACGTGCCCCTATGTTTACAGCAGCATTATTTATGATAGCCAAAATATGGAAGCAGATGAATAAAGAAGATGTAGTATATATACACAATGGAATATTACTCAGCCATCAAAAAGAATGAAATCTTGCCATTTGCAACAACATAGATGGATTGAGGGGGTATTATACTAAGTGAAATAAGTTAGTCAGAGAAAGACAAATGCCATACGATTTCACTCCTATGTGGAATTTAAAAAACAAAACAAATGAACAAATTAAAAAGGAGACAAAAAGCCAGACTCTTAACTACAGAGAACACACTGATGGTTACCAGAGGGGAGGTGCGGGTGAGAATGGGGGAAATAGGTGATGGGGATTAAGAGTACACTTATGATGAGCACTGAGTGATGTATAGGATTGTTGAATCACTATATTGTACACCTATAACTAGTATAACACTGTACATTAATTATATTGGAATTTTAAAAATAAAAATAAATAAATTTAAAAATACATGATGGTGTCTGTCCTATCTTAAAAATTTTCGTGGAACCTCCTTTTGTTCCATTAAAAACTACCTTTGTTACCCTACATTAAGTAGCTGTCTATAGCCACCATTTTCAAGCTTGATTTCCTGTGTATTTGTCAACCCCCCATATGAAGATTTCTATTTCCACCACTAACCCGAAACTTGTTGCTATCGCCAGTGGGTAAGGTGTCATGCTAATTACACTCGATTTCTTAGAGGCATTTTGTATGATCTCTTCAACCTCACCTCTAGAAGGCTTCCCTCTCCTTTTTCCCTTATGTGCATTTTCTCTGTCCATCCCCTAAATCCACATTTCACAGTGTGATCTACTTCATGTGAAACTGGTGTGGACCCTGGTAATCTCTGCCTTTGAAGTAATATCCCAGGGGATCATTTTACACCCAGCTTTCAGATGCACCGTCACAAGTATTTATCTTCCTTAGAGACAAGTCTTCAGTTCATGATGGCAGCTTGGCAAACTACAGTCCAACAGTCAAATCTGGCCCACCACTTGTTTTTGTAAATAAAGTTTTGTTGGAATACTAACACCACCCATTCGTGGGCATGCTGCCTGTGGCTGCTGTGAAGCCATGATGGCAGAGTTGAGTAGGTACAACAGAAGCTGTAGGGCCCGCAAAGCTTAAAATATTTACTATCTGGGCCTTTATAGAAAAAGGATGCCAAACCCTGGTTTCTAGTCCCCCAGCAACCCTCCCTGACAGCAGTAGCCTTGTTCATGTGGATTTCTCTGCTTTGATTCAGACTCATAGAGCCAACAAACGTATTAGAAAGATGCATGTGAATATGCACGGGCCCTTCAATCCCATCATAATCAGTTGCGTTTAGCATCTGTCCTTCAAGATGATGTAGTTCAGGAAAAAACATCACCATCCTCCCAGTTGCCAAACTTCTAACCATGCTCTCAGTCCTTCCTCTCTGTAAGCTTCAGCTCTAGGCTAGGTTGGTTCCACCTTCCCTGGTTCCAACTCACTTTTCTTTTGGGGCCAGCTCATCACTGACGTTAGGGCAAATGATGGGCTCTGGTCAATTTGCCAAGGTTTTGCCCTAAACCAGGGATTTCCCTGTGGTCCACAGTCTGGGTGGGAGCACCTCTAGCTGAAGGGTCTTTCCTTGGGGACAGTACTAGGAGGCCACAAGGCAATTTCACACTGTCGCCCATTCAAAATACCATACCTAAGAGGTCTCATCACGCACATGTGTAGGACATCATTCAACACCAATTACAAAAACAAAATTCATGGACATTCAGACAAAGAAGAATAAAGGGCAGCAGGACCCAGAACCTGAACCCTGATCTGCTGTCACTGAAGGATGGTCCTGCCTGCAGGGGAAATAAGGGGAAACAAGCCTTCTGACAAGTCAGCCCTTGAAAAGTCTTAAAAGTGCATCTCCAACCATTGGCAGAGAGAAAGCACACACAAAACCGAGAGATCTAAATTCAGAGAGATACGCATCACATATTCAAATGCAATAAAATGGGTGCCAGGATTGATTCGTTATCTTTTCATCTGAAGAATTCAGGAATCATATTTCCCAAAAGCAGGTGCTGACTATTTTTATCATGGTACCCCTGTTGGGTATGCAATTTTGTTACTGGACCAAAAGTCATGTTATCTATGGAAATACAATAATCTCTGTTAAAATTTCTTAAAACAGGAAAAAGAAAGTCTACCATAGCACTTTTTAAGGTGCATAATATAAATGTCATTTTTGTTTCTGTAAAATCTTTTTGCTGACTCTCTGAAGACTGGGAAATGGCTGAAAGGCATGGTTTTCTTACTTTTGGCCCCTTAATCCAATCTTGCTTCAGGTGAAAATCATAGCCTATCTTCTGAAATGACCATTTGCAGAACTATAGACGTGGTGTACAACTTTATTGTGCTTAAGAGGTGAAAAAGTGAATTTAAACAAGTTAAAATATGTAGAGATTTTCTTTAAGTGTTGTAACCAATTATATGAAATCTTTTACTTATGGAGGTAATATCTGACTCATGTGACTAATATGTCCTATGTAAACTAATGTATGCTGCTTGAAAATGTGGGTGATAAAAATTCTTTCCAATTCTAATACACAGCCAGGTTACTGAGTATATGGAAATCTACAATGCAATTTTCCCTCAGTAGGCCAATCCCTGCCCTGACCGAACAGGTGCATTGTCTTCCATTGTCTTGGTTTTGATAGTCACAGGGTAGCCTTTAAATTCATGACATGGCCACCTGCACCGCCGTCCATGACAATATTGAGGGAAAAAGTGATTATCGCCCATCAAAAGAGTGGTATTTTTTGTAAAATGGAAATACGGGTAGTCTCTCCAAAAGTAGCAGAGAGTACTAGATTTGAGAACTTTACTCCACTGACCCCAAGAGGAGCTACATTTTTAAGCCCGCTCTTTAATGAAAGGGTAATAAAAGAATGTGCAATTGTCTAGAAATATGGCCCAATCCTCCCAAGAAAATTATTATTTTGTTGCTGTTCAGTGAAGTAGATGTTAGGAAATCACCAGCTCGGGGGCTTTGCTAGAGAGCCTGTAAGGCGTTTTCTCTATGAATGAGAGCTAATGCCATCCATTACTAACAGACACCCTAAAGCACCAGGCGTAAAGTGACCAGCTTTCGTTTCTTTGCATCGTTAGCATAGTCTTTCGATATACCGAAATGCTCTGTACAGACATACAGACTGGCGTGTTGACCTGTGTGCTGGAGACTGTCCACATTTCTTTCCATTGCAAGACCAAAAACCTCTTTTCAAGGTCTACGTGTGTACACACTCGCTGTCTCACTGTTCCGTGTGGGGCCTTCCACGGTCTACTGTTCTGGCTCTGCTTTGGGGCTTTAAAAAGAGTTAATTCATACGAGACACATAACTGGCAGAAAAATGGCTTCCAAAGAGGTCCACATTCTAAGCCCTGGAATTCTGAGAATACGTTACTTTACACATCAAAAGGGATCTTATAGATGTGATCTATAAAGGATGTGGAGATGGGGAGGTTATCTTGGATTATCTGGGTGGGCCCAAACTAATGACCCGAGCCCTTAAAAGCAGAGAATCTTTCCCAGCCGGGATCAGAGCGATGCAGAGGAAAAAGGAAGTGGGATAGATGAGGCATGAGAAGAGCTCAACTTGCCAGTACTGGCTGTGAAGATGCGAGGGGCCAGGAACCAGGCAATGAGCGTGAACTCTAGAACTGAGAATCACCCCCACCTGACAGCCAACAAGGGAATGGGGGGACCTCAGAGCCCAGTGTGGAAACAAGGGCTGCCAACAACTTGCTCATAGGAGTCTGGAAGCGAATTCCTCAATTATGAACACGGCCCAGCCAACATCTTGATTTTGTAAGCCTCATGGCAAGGTACGACCTACAGAACTGTGAGATAATAAATGTGAGATAATAAACGTGTGTTGTTTTAAACTGCTGAGTCTGTTATCATTTTTTTTTACAGCAGCGACAGGCCACTGAGACAGAATTCTCAACATTGCTTACAATATTCCTTGCGTTCCCTTAATTCCAAGACAACAACAGTTGTAAATCAGCAAAAATCTAACATGGGAGATTTTCAGGGAAAAGAAATGCTACTACATCCCACTAAAGGTAAGATGCATCCTGGTTTCTGAAACAAACAAACGAAACAGTAGATGGGGAAAAAAAGATAAATTAAAAATACTTCCTATGCTTTGAATTAAGGAAATACAATATTCATTGGTGGTTATATTTAGGGAATATCTGAGTTTATATAAAAACATCAGCTCAGGACGCCTGGGTGGCTCAGGCATTACGCATCTGCCTTCAGCTCAAGTCGTGATCCCAGGGTCTTGGGATCGAGACCTGCATCAGGCTCCCTGCTCAGAGGGAAGCCTGCTTCTCCCTTTCCCACTCCCCTTGCTTGTGTTCCCTCTCTCTGTGTCTCTCTCTGTCGAATTAATAAATAAAATCTTAAAAATAAATAAATAAATAAATAATAAAATAAAATAAAAACATCAGCTCTCCTAATCCCCTTGAAGGCATGTTTCACCATCCATTCACATGCTGCTCCCCAGAAATTTTGCCCTCTCTGAAATGCAGACATAATTAAGAAGGCAGTTAATATTGGCTCCCTCCCCTTTGTGTGCACGGTTATTAAAGGCTCAAAGCCGAATAAGGTTTATTACTGCTCAGCTCATCCCATAATAAACTCCTTAAATACAGGAAGAACAGTTGTGACTTAAAACAGAGTTAATACATTCTGAAGAACTTCAAGTCTCTTGAAAGGACTGACCCTTTTGTGATCCGAAGGCGTTCTCCAGGTTATGACTTGTAATCATTTAAGACTGGCACCAATACCTTTTTTGTTGGTGTGCAAATGCACTGGCTATGTTTCTGACATGAAATGTAATATATAACTCATTTACTCATTTTAGCAAGAGTTGCCAGGAATGATTTCTTCTTCAAAATCAAACCTTCTACAACTGGAGTTTGAAAGCTCAACTATGACCAGAAGCTGGTGAAGATTTATTTTGATGTGATTTTCTAAAGAATATATAAACTCAACTGAATTCTATACTCTCTATTCACATTTGCCAAACATATAGGTCAAAGTTAGCAAAAAGTAAACAACTACTACAATATTTACAGCAAAAAAAGCCTTCTGAAAATGAGTAAACAATTGTTTTGTTGGCTCTTTTTATTTCTGGGATGATTAGGCAGTGGTGGTTGAATTTTCTTTTTCTCTCTTTTTTTTTTTTTTTTTTTTTAAGATTTTGATTTTTAAGTAATCTCTACAATACAGGGCTCTAACTCATGACCCCAAGATCAAGAGTCACCTGGTCTACCGAATGAGACAACCAGGCACCCCAACGGTGGCTGAATTATTAAATTTCATACTCCCAAGTCACATCTGATGACACAAAATCAGTGAAAGCTTTTGAACTACTCACTGCATGGATTCTGGCTCATGAGGCATGTGTGTGTGGACGGGGGTCTAACTGTCTGGTGTATGTATACCTTGGACGTATGCATGGTAGAAAATGCAAAGGAAGTGGAGGAGGGGCTTGACCTTCTACCACTAGCAAAGCTTTGAGTTAGGTATAAGATTTTGCAATATGGTTTCAAGAAAGCATTTCCCATTTTAAGAAAACTATCACAACTGAATAAGAGAAGTTCAGATGCAGCTTCAACATAAGACTTTTTTTTTCAAGAAATGAGATAAAAAGAGGGATATTGTTTTTTGTTGGGTTCAGAAGACAGACAAGTCTGAAGTCGCCTCATTTACGCTGAATAACTGAATCTGAGTTCTTTACTAGAGCGTGGAGCAATGTAGATGGTAGAATTCCAGAAAATGTCTGTCCTCACCAATAACGGGTCTGGTCACTCAGGCCTTCCTAGAAGGACATCAGGTGGTTTACCTTCCAAAGACTCCAAGGCATCTGTAAATTTAGAGTCTGTTCTCACTCTTCCATTGTCCTTCCTCTGAAGGACGAGCTTCTTCTCCCCCTTATCTGTCAGAGGAAGGCACCCGAAGAAATAAATCTCTGAAAGTGTTAGTTTGGTGCTGCCTGTGAGACTCTGCCACTTGGGTTTCAGCCCAGCTGCCGGATGCTGTCCCCTCGACCTGTCCTCTACAGACTGCACGTGACAGCCCTTCCTTGTGATGCCTCAGGACACACTCCCCACCCACGACCCCAGAGACTGGAGAGAGACCCAGGGGCACAGCCCAGGCTCCAACTCCAGACTCCAACTCCAGACTGGCCCCAAAAGGAACCCCATTCCTTTGGAGTTCCATTGTGTCTTCAAGAGGTTCAAAGCTTGGCTCTGTTGATTGTTAAATGCGTGAATTTAACTCTTTGGAATGCAAATTATTTTTCATCTGCAAGATTACATGAGATGCCTAAGCGATGTCTTTGGCATATAGGAAATACTCAGTGAGTATTAAAGTCCTCTGTCTTATTGAAGATCTTGAAGGTGCTAAAGATTGCATACCTTCCTTTTTGAGTTCCTTTTAGGACCTTTATTATCACCAAAAGTAAGATATTGTTCATTGGTTTTAGTCAGGTCTCTCCTGCTCTGAGTTAATATTCTTCCTCCTGCTTCGAATGTTAATTCTAATCCTAATTTTTCTTCTAATTCTCCTTCGACCTTCTTCAATTTCTCCTCTTCGGTCCCCTTCTCTTCTTCTTTCTCCTCCTCCTTCCTGCATTTATACACAGTCCTCACTAACTGTAAGACAAAGTAAGCTATGTCCCAGCCTTCTTGTGCTAAAAAATCCCTTGAGTGTAGTGAGATGTGTCTCCCATTCATCACACATAGCTGGCAATGGGGCAGGGTCAAATCTGGAGCTGGAGAAAAAATAGATGGATTCAAATCCTCGTTTTGCCAAGTGTCAGCTTGTTTGACCCTCTCGAACATTTCTGAATGCAACCCTCCCAGCCTGGAACACTTTGATGACAATGCCAACTTCGCCGAGCAGTTGCGAAATAAGGGGGATTTCAGATGAACAATTGGCAGGCCTACCCCATGACGTTAATAAATAATGAATCATGGAAGAAATTATAATTCTTCCACTGACATACAAGGACCACCTATTATATTCCAGGAAATTGGGTAAGAACTGGCCATACCAAGATGGCTGTCTTCCCTGGATGAGCTTCTCTGGTTTTTGTTAAAGAAATGTTCTTAGTGTGGCCACAAAATTCTCTGGCAAATTCCCTTTCTACCAAAGAATGGATGAGATAACCTGACAGCCTTTGGCTCTTACCCTAGAGACACCAAAGACTATATCTTTATTTTCTCTTTCCTTTCTGGAAGACTGAAATAGATTTGGGCATTCATGTCATTCTCGTTATTGCTCTACTGTGCATAAAACCAGCCTTTTTACATTCTCGCTTTTTTTTTAATGCTTCTAGAACCCATATAAATATCTCTGATCCACAGATTTTTATGCCTGTCTTTTTTTTCTTGCTTATGTTTTCAGAACAACTTCTAGACAAAATTTTTAATATTTTCTTCTGCACATTTTTGAGCATTCAAAATTGATATCCTCACATTTCTTCTATTGCTCCTGGTAATCATGTCTTGCCCTCAAGTAGAAAGCTGTTATGAGATGCCTTGTCTTTCTATTTTAAAATATGTATCTTGTTTACTGAATTAAATTTGTCATAGAAAGTGTATCAGCACAAACATTTCAAATCTGTGCTCCCTATACAGAATTAAGATAATCTCTTCTTGCTTCATTCATCTGGTGATGACTCAAACTCATCTACTGAAAAATAATGTTTTAATGAGTTCCTTCTCAGTCTCATTTAAAGTATATTAACAATAATGATATGCAAAAGTCA
Source organism: Potos flavus (assembly GCA_028534135.1). Lineage (NCBI taxonomy): Eukaryota > Metazoa > Chordata > Mammalia > Carnivora > Procyonidae > Potos > Potos flavus. The sequence continues at coordinate 99,109,618 of CM052901.1, read as the reverse complement.
ATACTCTTTATTACTCTAGCAAACTGGATTTCTTAACCCAATTGACAGTTTAAAATTGCCACTGGGAAGAACTTGACTTTCAGGGAGAATTAAATGGGGTTTACTGTGGTGACTGATTAACAGCATAAGAGCCATGCATTTTTCTACTACAGTAGAGGAAATAATTTAATTAGTCTGTTATTGTAAATGTTCTGATTTTAATACATTAACTTGCAGCCCGTGGCTGATAGAAAAGAAATTAACACTGACTCTTTTTGACTGTGGAATGAATTGGACTTTCCAGGGCAAGAAAATTAATTATAAATGCTCTCTATTTAAGACTGCCAGATTTTTTTAATGATAAATGATGTAATTATTAGATGTCAAGTATACAAATAGTCACGCATTGACATTTCAGCTTATTAATTCCAACATTCGCCATTGTGTATAACATATTCATCACATTTAATTGCTCACTAAAGGGGAAAAAATCATTGTTCTCATGGTTCTCCCTGTGATTTTGAGGCAGTAAATGTATGAGACACTGAATGCTAATGCACTAAATTTCTGATGACATTCCCATGTTTCATTTGGAGCCAAGACCAAAATAAACAAAAAGAGTGAGCACGAAGTAGACTGAGGTTACAGCACTGGTGACTAAGTTTTAACCAGACTCCAAGCCAATGCTGGTCCCTAATTACAAGGCACTTTCACACCGGGGTATCACTTTCCAGTGGGTCGCTTCTGGTGGCTCCCTCCCCCTTCTGTTTATCCTCCGATATCAGTCCTCAGTCCGGGTGTTCCCACTCCGCTTTACCTCTCTACTGCTGTCTTCTGCCCTTGTAGAGATCCAGAAGTGTATAATCTTACATCTCAGGCAGACTTCGTGGATGCTCAGAGTGTTCTGGTAGATATTTAGCTCACTTTAGGGGACCGGTTGAAACAGGGTCTCCTACTTCTCCGCCATCTTGCCCCTCATCCCAGCAGTGACTTCGTTTTACAGAATTACGAGTTAGGCAAATCTGTCTTCAACATCCTCTCCTCTGTTTCCCTTCTCTCTACTACCCATTTTTGGGTGTGTGTGATGAGTACCCAGGACCATGATGCTCACCACAGGGATCCCAGGAGCCTCTTTCTTCCCAAGAGATGCCCACCCTCATCAACCAGTGCTCTCATTCTTGACGAGATGAAGACAACTGCCTAGCTTCAAAAGATTTCAGGGGCCCCCTTCCCCGTGACAAGAGATACAAAAGTCAAGAGGGATAAAGTACATTTGTTTTCCGTTAATTCAGCAACGCTTTCAAATTAGCATTTTACTCATCCCATCTATGACAAGCAGGTTTACATGTCGACTTAGCTGGACAACGACTCCCAGTGACTCCACAAAATGCTAATCAGAGCATTGTACTGAAGGTATGTCGCAGATGTGATTAAAGCCCATTATCAGTTGATGTTAAGTGAGGGAGCTTTTCCTGGGTTATCTGCGTGATTCCAGTGCAACCACAAGCGTTCTCACATGAGAGAAGCAGGAGGACCAAAGTCAAACAGAGAAGGTGATGGGGAAGCAGAGGTTGAAGTGATGCACTGTGATGATGAAAGAAGGACTAGGAGCTCAGGAATGCAGCTCTGGAAGCTGCAAAAGGCTCTCCCTTTGAACCAGAGGGAGCTAGCCCTACTGACACCTTGGTTTTGGTTCAATGAGACCATTTCGGATTTCTGACCTCCAGGACTGTAAAGTCATACGTTTGTGTTCTTTCAAGCCACTAAGTTTAGAAATTTGTTGCAGCAGCTGTAAGAGGCTAATACAGTCTCTAATACATGTGAAAAGTTTAGTGTGAAATCCATTATTTATTCAATCTGCACTCTTCCAGTGCATACATGGTTCCTATCTTCCTTGCAAGAACTCTTGCACCTCTGGAGCCACAGTGCCTGGACTGATAACTGCTGTCATCAACCACAAAGGGCAAGGACAGGCCTGAAAACACCTCCCTTCAAGTCCTAGCTGCACTGTTTCCTGCAAAGCCCTGGCATGTTCTCATAGTCCTCCAGCCAGCCACTTCTATGCATGCAAGGTCAAACCATCGGCCTTCCTCATTAAAGCTCTAGATTCTGTTTTTCTTTCTCCCTTAGTTTCCATCTGTGGTGGGCAGAAGTATCAGATGGACGTAGAGATTCCCACTCCTGGTGTAGACACACTCCATAATCCCCTCCCTTTGAGTATGGTCACGATCCATGAATATGAAGGATGTCACTCCAATGATTAGGTCTCTAAACAGTTGACTTTGAGTTAATGTAAAGAGTTATTATTTGTGCTGGCCTAACCTACTGAGCTGAGCCCTTAAAAGTGACAAGATTCGGGGCACCTGGCTGGCTCAGTCAGTGGAGCGTGTGACTCTTGATCTCGGGGTTGTAAGTTTGAGCCCCACGTTGGGTATAGAGATTACTTCCAAATAAAATCTTTAAAAAACATTATTGACCTCAAGCACACAGCTGCAAGGAAATCTATTCTGCCCACAACCTTCCAGGCTTAGAAGAGGACAGTGAGCATGAGAAAGAAGTGCAGCCTGGCCAACACTGTGATCTCTACCTGGTAAGACCTGAGCAGAGGACCCAGCTAACCCATGCCTGGGTTCCTGACTCACAGAAAGTGGGAGATAGCAGTTCATGTTCTAAGTCGCTGAGCTTGCAGTCACTGGTTATGGAGCAAACAAATAAATACACGACCTTGCAAACAGCATTCTTCAGTTACTCATCACTAAGCATGCAAAATTAATTTAAACTATGTTTTTAACAGTCTGTAATCTTAAGTATGCTATAGAACAGGAGAAAACTTTTCTATATGAAAAGAAGTTGTGGTCTAAGCAGAATGAGTGACTGGAAGAGTTATCTTTCACCAGAATAAACTCCCTTCCAATCTCCCCATGTACATGGATTCCTCCGTGCTCACCTGGAATGCTGACAGCAAATCCAGGTAGCAAGGAGATACACCCCAAATTTTGTAACTCCTTTCGCCCATTGCAGCTTCTCCATCCCAACATTTCTCACAGCCTTGGTGGTCTTTGTCACTCCGCGGTCCTTGTACATAATAATGGGTTCATGAATCTTTTATCTTTTGGAACAGTAGGTTCCATCTTCACAGACAGATTTGAAAATCTCTAAAGGCATGGTGCCAGGTCAAGGAGGCAGGACTTGGAATGGGAAGAGCTGGTATTTATCCTGGTATTTGATGTCTGCATCTTGCATAGAAAGTATTTTCCTGTCTGTGCACCAGATACAATAGTAGTCATGATACATGAGGATATTTGTGAAGTCGCATGATTCAGTTTACCCTTCCACATAGCTCTTCAACTACTACACGTTCAGTAAATATTTATTCACTAGCTCTGGAAACACAGCACCAAATATGATCGCTCATGATATGATATATTTATCTACCCTCCCCCCGCCCTTTTCCAGCATTCAGGTTATTATCAGCCCAGAAGGACATGAGCAAGTCACACCTCTGTGAGCTGCCCAGGGTATAAGAGATCAGAGAGCCCAGATCCCGCGCGGGGTACTGAACACAACCAAGTGCTGCCTCTACAATTTGCCTTAAGAGTAGAGCACAGATTTCCAACATAGCAAAGGCAGTTTTCTTCACCTCATTAGCAAACCCCACCAAGTATGACTTTTTGAGAGCGAGAGCCAAAGAATGAGTGGAATTCAGAGGCAATAAGGAAGATTGCTCACTCGAAACTGCAAATGCAGAGAGTGGAATTTCCACTTCAGCTGGAAAGTTCCCTCACTCTACATGCCTGAGAAGAGGCATGTCTATGAAATGCTAATGAAGTCAAGCCCATTCACATGTAAATTTCTAGATTTTTTTCCCCCTCAAAATTAAGTTCTTACAAGTGATTTAAAGAGTAATTGGCTTCTAGATACGTTTTCCAGCAAATTACACCAGTCAAAAGCTTGTTTGAAGGGTAATGCTGCCTGTTCAAGTTGCCTTTGGGAGAACTCTAATAGAGAATGGTCTTTCTTTCCTTTCACTGCTTCCATAACTAATGCAGAGCTTCCCTCCAGAAGATAGAGCTGTAAAGGGGATTATATGTCACTAGGAATGGTGAAGACACAAAGGGCATTTTTGCCTTATCCCTCTGAATCATAATCATATTGCACATTTTCATGATGTTCTTTTTTATTCTTCTCATTCCAAGTCATACACCAGATGGTAAATCCTAGGAATCATTTAATAGGTTTCGCAAAAATTCTAAGAGCAAAATGATTTTGAAAGCTGGATCTGAAGCAAAACATGGAGCAAAGGAGGTATAGATCCAGCACTTGGGGCAGATAAAATAGTGTTGAATGAAGCAGACAGAAAGCTTTATGGTTCCACAGCATTGTGTCTTGAATGTGTGGATGAATCGTCTTCAAAGTGGATGTGCAAGAAAACATGATCCACAGGAAACTATCATCCACTGTGAGTGAGCGTAAGAGAGGACTCGATTGTTTAAGATAAATTATATCCATGCCCAGAGCCACTATATCCCAGCTTATTCAGAAGACTTGAAGACATGAGCATAAAAACCCCATCAGCAAACTTTGGGGAGGACTAAGTAGGTAAAATCCCTGACAGACTTCTGGCAAAGACCCCAGCTTTCAAAATGGGGATGAAGGGCATATTCAAGAAACTGGGTTTCTTAGCACCACCCTAATTCCTGAATAGATTTTAAATAAATAAGTCAAGTGTGCTGGATCATGTTCTGGGTGACTGCGTTACTACGGAGAAAGATCCTAGCAGAACTATCCATCTATCCAACCACCCATCACTCCTTCTATTCATTCATTGAGCAAGGACTTGCTGAGCTCCTGGGAAGCCAGTGACCATGACAGGCACATGGGAAATAAACGGGGCTCCTGTGAAGACCAGTGATCCAAAAGAGTGTTCTAATTCCGTGGTTGTAATGAGTGCTGTGCAGTGACTGTAACAGATGTTGTTATAGAAGAACACACAAAGCGTTTGTAAGGGACAAAGCATCCTGAGAACATCATAGAAAGCTTTCAGGAATGTCAGGAGATATCCTTTCGCTTTAAGATTCTTTTTTTTTTTTTAAGATTTTATTTATTTATTTATTTATTTATTTATTTATTTATTTATTTATTTGACAGAGAGAGAGAGAGAGAGATCACAAGTAGGCAGAGAGGCAGGCAGAGAGAGAGGGGGAAGCGGGCTTCCCGCTGAGCAGAGAGCCCAATGTGGGGCTCGATCCCAGGACCCTGAGATCATGACCTGAGCCGAAGGCAGAGGCTTTAACCCACTGAGCCACCCAGGTGCCCCTCCCTTTAAGATTCTTTAAAGGAACTGATTTCCAAATGAGTGTCAAAAATATTTTTTCATTGCTGGCCAAGCCAGGGCTCGATAATCCCTAGAGTCCACACATGTGTCTCCGGCAAAAGCTAAATGAGAGAAGGAGCCCAGGACTGGTGTCTATACGAAAAACACAGGAACAGAGAGAGATTCAGTGTAAAGAAATTGATTTTCTCGAGGAAGCTACCAGAATAACTGAAAAGAAGGAATTACAATAACTTTCATTAAATAACTAAGATGTCCTATGTGCTCTGGTAAGCACTTTACATCCACTACCACTTTTAACCCTTACAAGAACCTTTAAAACATAAACTATTTTGTCCCTGTTGTTCAAAGGGAAGCCAATGAATTACCCATTGTTTTCTAATAAGTGGATAAACCGCAATCGAATCCTGGGCTAACTAAATTTAACACCTGGTATTCTATATCACAGATCAAAGGAACAAATGAGAAATAATTTACTGAAAGGAAAAAGATCCAACTTTGTAGATCAAAATGATTTACCTCCGTTGTGTTCCGAAGTAATGCAGAGTGATTTATACATCCAAACATCTTGTCATGTTTATGCCAAACAAAAACTGAATACACACACTGGGAGGATGATTTCAATCACCCCAGGAACCAATAATGTGGTGCAAGAGCAAAGGATGTGATTTCAAGCTGCGTCCATGGGAATGTACTGTCTGGCTGGAAGAAAGGCAATGATACTCTGTGCCTGACAGGCCACATCTAGACAACGGTCCAGTTCTGGGAGCCGTTTTTAAGGACTCTGACAAAATGAGCCCTAAAATGGATGATAGCCAGCTGAACATCCCTGCTTGAAATGTTCAAAGGAAGAGTGTAGGAAATGTGGACTCCCACCCGAAGAACAAAAAACCGGGGTGCCTGGGTGGCTCTGTCAGTTAAGCGTCTCTTGATCTCAGCTCAGGTCTCACCTCAGGGTCATGAGTTCAAGCCCTACACTGGGCTCCACACTGAGCGTGGAGCCTACTAAAACAAAAACAGAAATAAAACAAAGAACGGAAAACCCAATGGCAGAACAGTGAATGCTAAGTGACGCCTTCCAAAGGACATTCTCTAAACTAGCTACTCAAAGTGAAGTTTGATTTGGGCTACACATTAACAAAGCAAAATGTAACTCTCCTATTTTGTTGTGCAAACACCATTCAAGTGACTTCGTGTGCAGTGAAGGTAAGTTTTGCTTAAAATATGAGAGGGAATACTATTTCATTGTTTGGGGTTTTTTAGATCACAATTCTGTGGCCTATAGAATAACTTGGCCTATTTCAATCGTTAGTGTCATTTGGGAATTATTATTTTACATACTTGGCAAAAACAAGTGATCACAGTCTAAAGACAACTCTCTAAAGCCACGTTGCATTGCCCCTGAAAAGGTTCTGAATGCTTACGGCAGTGAGTAAAAGCTCAACACAATAAAAGTGAGCTCTTCAGAGGACAAGGGGAGCCAAGAGAAACAGATAAATATGCAGGACATAGCTTCACACTTTTTGCCCCTCTTGAATTAGTAATACAGAGTCATCAAATGGAAGACAATATAAGTTTTATTCAGAATATGCTGTAACAATAACTATCTTATGAATACCCATATATGTCAATTATTAATCATTATTAATAGCCTACCATCAAATTAAAAAGAAGATATATATATGTGTGTCCTATTCTACTCTGTTTCTCTCTCCCATCTTATTATAATACTCAGTTGCTTCATAATTAATTAATGATGGAACACAGCTTGGAAATAGTAATTGCAACCTAAATACCAGATACTAAAGTTGATGTGGGGTGACATTCTGCTATGTTCTCAGAATGTTTATAAAATTTTGATTACTGGTAAATATTTGATACTTTTCCTTAGATCTACTTTCAAGTTCCAAGTAGTTTTATGTGATCACCTAATTCTTGCTATTCTAATTTTGAAAGAGACTCCACTGCGCAGAGCCTTCAATTTCAAACCTTCTTGTTTCAGCAGACAAATGTGATGGGAAAAGCTGTGAAGAGTTGCAGACATCCGTGTCAGTGCAATCAACGGCATCATATCGAAGAACTCTGATTCTCAGGGAAAAGAGTGAATTATTTCATCAAGTGAATGTTTTTTCTTGAAACAGAGGCGGCAAAAGTTCCATATATTTGTCTATCATGCTGTTTATGAAGAGCTCTCCTCCCACTTAACTGTCATCAAAGTCCTAGGAAGTAACTACTTAAAATCCCCTTACGATCTGTATGAAAAAACTGTGGTTTGGACATGGAGTGACTTTTACGAAGTCTAACAGCTTTCAAGTTGCAGACCAGGCCTTGAACATAACGGCCAGGTTCCCTCCGCCTCCCCCTGCTGTCAGCAATGTCACTGTTACTGAAGGCAAAATACAAAGAGGTGACTCTAGCGATTCACTCCCTCCTTCTCAAAGGCAAACACAGAGAGAACACCAAAGTGGATTATGGAGTTTAAACCGTTCTTTATGTGATTTTCATTGGAAGTCTAAATTTTCCTCACAGACGAGAGGAAAGTGTTGGATAGATTAGTCTCTGCACACAGGGCCTGAGTTTCGAGTGCTCTCTTCCTTCCTCAGCAGCTGGCACTGGGGCTCGTGTGAAACAGGCACGTGATAACACGCCCGTGGACCGAGTTTGTAGTTCAGCCTCTATACGCAGGATGTGTTAGTGATTGGACTCCAGCTGCACAATGCTACACAAACAAAACACCTATTTCGTGCACTTAGCTTAAGGAGCCATCGGTAGAACGAGAAAGAATCGGTGGAACGAGAAATAACTTGATCATTTTTATCAAGTTACCAAACCGACTTCTCATTTTGGGGAGGCAGCCTGACTGTTCAACGCAACCATTCCCCCCAAGGAAGGACACAGACATGAGCCCCTGGCCTGAAGACAACGATTGGCCCATCAGGTAGCAGAGCTTTCGTGCGTGGGGCCACAAGAGAACAATATGTCCTCCTCTAGACATCTTGATATGGTACTACAAATGAAAACAGCATAATCATCCCCAATCCTTAAAAATCATCACTGGAAATTCAGAAGAATCTAGCAACATAAAATTCGAGCCTACATTCACCAAATTTAGGGCACAAAACCTCACAGAATTATGGAGAAAGTCCACCCAATCAATGGAATTCAGAGCTAAGAATTCAGCCACTAAGTGGCATAATTGCTGTAATTAGTCAAATGCTGTAATTACAGTAAACACATGATAAGCTGCTACTGAAGCATCTAATTGCAGAGCATAATGGTGTTATTATGATTTCTGATGATATAATATGATTTAGATATATAATAAATGCCCATAACAATATTAAGACATTTTTCATTTGTGAATTTTCTTAGTACTTGATTTGGCTTTCTTAAACTTTCTAAGTTTAAATCTCAGTCCTACGGAAAATCAAAGTATTTTTTTCATTGAAAAGAAAAGTGAATATTATCCAACACAATACCTCGGTAAGAAGGTGGATAGAAAGAGAGAAAGGATTTGAAGTAGAATATAAGGTTGGTCATCAGGATAACCCCAAATGGAAATCAATGGCTGCAATGCAAGAAAACACCTGCACAAATGTGATTATTATTTCACAGATATTCCTGTTTCCAGCAATTTAAATTTTTACCTTTAGTGCTAACTATCCATGAAAATGAAAACATAATGCCGTCAGCACTTTGTTTTAACAGAGAAGCCAATATTTTGAAGGCATTTCACATGGGTTATGTATGTGTCCAAAATCTGTGTCATGTAACAGTAGACTGGCAACTACAACATGTCTTGAATTCTTTTTAGATGCAGGTTTTATATAATTGAAAGTATTTTTATCTCATTGAATTTGAGAATTGGATGAATTCTTTGAGGGTTAAGAGGTGCATAGTTCAGAGGTTCTTGAACTCATTTCATGGAAGGAACTGTGCATATCAGTGGAAGTGCATTTTTCTTGGAAAGGGGTTTTCATCAGGGTCTTCAGGGGATTTGTGAAACAGAAAGGTCTACCTGGGAAATTATGCCATCCATCTCCACATGAGCTGGAATCTTCTCTACAAATGTCCATCAGATGCTTACTCCACTTCATCATCACACTTTGTAGTAAGGAGGCTCTAATCTTTCAGAGCGATGGTCCCCTTATCCAAAAAACAGTCCAATTATTAAAAACTTATTCCCACGTATTGACCATAATTCTTCCTCATCGTAAATTCTGCCCTGTTGTCTTCATTCTTCTAGATGAAAGCCCTCTGAAGTAGTTGAATACAACTTCAACAACACATATCATTCCTTCTCTACTGTCTCTGTTACTTGTGATCCCTCTTAGTTCCTTCTCTGTTGGGTGGCCAATCCAACAAGACTCTGTGGGACACAGTGATCCAGACCAGGGGTCGGCAAACATTTTCTGCAAAGGGATGGACAGTATGTATTTTTTGCTTTGCAAGCCATATGGTCTCTATCAGAGCAACTCAATTCTGACATACACAACACATCAATGAATGAGGAAGTGTGTGCCCAAATTAAACCTTCTCTTAGAAAACAGGGGACAGGTTGGATTTGATGTGTGTGGTTTGCTGATCGCAGCTGGAGGAATCTGATGCAGCAAAGAGCCCTAGGAAACTGTGACTACTCTTCTCTGTGGACTAAATGTCTGCTAATCCAGTTTAACTATTCAAATAAAACAACGAAGTCTACTACTGATTTGTATTAAGGGTAGAGTTAAGAAAGCTCCCTAGACAACCACCATCTAAAAGAACCCTCTGTACTAATGCAAAATTATCTGTGCTGTCCAATATGGTAATCCCTGTCCACATGTGGCTACCAAGCACTTAAAATATGCCTAAGCACCTTAAGGACTGAATTTTTAATTTAATTTGAATTAATTTAGATTTAGATTTAAATAGGCTTTGAGTGGCTACCACATTGGACAGCATAGCCCTAGACATTGTTTTCTTGCATCGACTGGTCTTCAGCAGTACTCCTTTATGGCACTGTACACGATATTTTATTAAACTGACACACGAAATAGTTTATTATCATTGAGGCAAATATACAGCTTTAAGCATCATACAAGTTCAATAAATATTAATGATGATCAGCAAATTGAATCATTACAGATAATGAAATAGCAGGACAAAATAGGAGACGTAATTAGATCAGTTTTGCTTTTATTGACAAAAGATTTTCCGTGGAACTGGGAGCCATGGTCACATAATGGTATAGGCAGGCTTTCATAATTTTGAATTATTTTAATGGATTTCACACTTTTGATATGTATCTGAAGCTAATTCAAGCTTTTCGTAGTTGACATTCTCCTGCCATGAATATTGATGGATTTTACTGTACGGTGAATTTCCAGTGTCTCTGTTTGTCTTGTTCCTTGAAGATTCACATTTTAGCATGCATTGTTTATTGTTTCATTTCATTCAAACTCTGGAGAAAGGGGGAAGGATCATTTTATCTTAATGCTCACTGTGCTCACCAGGCAGAATACTAAACAACAACAGAATTAAGAACGTCATCCCGCTGTAAAGTAAACAAGTTCATGAATTGAGAACCCAATTATTATTCAAAACACATTGCCTTTACTGCAATCCCTTCACTTATTTATTCAACAAAAACTGCTCTTAAAATTGCAGATACAAGAGCAAATCAAAACCAATGTGGATTCTGCCATCAGGGAACGAACATCCCATACAGATGACAGACGTTAATCAGAGAACCTCAAAAACAAAGGATCTTTTACAAGTTATGCTCTGCGAAATTCCACAACGTGCTGACCAAGGGGCCTGGCATTGCCCAGGAAGAAGAGACATTTGGGGTGAACAAGAACAAAGCTTCCCAGGCAGAAAATCAGCAGATACAGAGCAGGGTGAGGGAAGACATTAGGTCAACAGTGAGGCGGAGAGCGAGGTAAGGGAGGCAGGGGAATGCCCAAGATTGGACCTGAGCATTACTGCTAGGGTTCGGGTCCCTATAGCAAGAGTATTAGGGGCAGGGGGTGGTCAGTGGTGAGAATGTTAAGCACAAAAGGGGGGTATGGGGTACAGGAGAACTCACACTGCATTTGAAATGAACTCTGGTTGCTATGGGGACACAGCCTGGAGGGCCAAATGCAAATGGTGAACCCAGCTTCTGCCTGTGGTCCAGGCAGGAAAGGATGGCCTCTTGCACTAGAGGGCTCAGAGCGGACATGGAGAGAGGTGAGTGTCCTTGAGACTTACGGAGAAGATACACTGGACAGGAAGGAATGCCAGTGGGTGCTGGGGGCGATGGGCAGAGAGCAAGGATGCCCCTGAGTCTCTGGCAGAAGGAACTGTGTCATGGAGCCTCCACCCTCTGTGAGAAGAGCCTCGGTGTTCCCAAGAGGACCCACAGGAGTGTTCCAGAGAACCCGCAGCAGAGAACGAAGCTAGTGCTGGAGAGTCAAGTGTTTATTCTTATGAAGCAACCTTTCCAGAACAATTCAGACTGCCAAGTTGAGGAAGAGCTGCTTTTTGGGGTGTGTGTGTGTGTGTGTGTGTGTGTGTGTTGAACATAAACTAGGATGCACAGTAAATCCCCACGGCTCACATTCCACACCCTTGGGGAGTCTGTTCAGTGTGCCGACTGCCTGTACACATCTCTGCCTGGATCTCTGTCTGAGCAGCCACTCTGTCTCCGCCTTCCCCAGTTAGAGAAGGGCTGCGGGAACACTTGCTTCCAACTGTGACTCCGGGCGGGCAGCCAGCGCTCACCGAATGCTGCCAGCCGCACACAAGTGAGGCACCCACGGACTTCTGAATCTCTGTCGCCGTGGAATAAAAAAGGGCAAACAACTGCATTCTGCAGGTTCCAAGTTTTTTGCTTATTCATACAGGATATTCGCAATCGCTCCCTCATCCTGGGCCAAATCAGTGTGATGTCACTAGTGTATTATTTCCTAGGGCTGCCATCACACCATACCATAAGCTAGGCAGCCTAAAGACACAGAAATGTATTGTCGCACAGTTCTGGAGGCTCAAAGTCCAAGATGCAGACGTCAGTGGGCCTTGTTCCATCTGAAGGCTCAAAGGAAGAGCTCTGCCTTGCTTCTTCCTAGTTTCTAGAGGTAGCTCAATCCTTGGCATTCCTTGATTCGCACCCACTGTAGCCTGATCTCTGCCTCCCTTGTCACCTGGCATCCTCCCTGTGTGTCTCTGTGTCCAAAATTCCCTCTTCAATTAAGGATACCAGTCATTGGGTTAGGGCGCACCTTAATGATCTCATCTTAACATGACTGTATTTGCAAAAGCCCTATTTCTAAATAAAGTCACATGCACGGATGCCTGAGGTCAGCACTTCAGCCTATCTCTTTTGGGAGACACAATTCAATCCATAACGCTGTGCATAAAGCCTTCCTAGCTAAAGTATTTGTGGCTATTTCTTCTCTACTATCTTCTCTTATTTAGTCCTGGTATTAAAAATAAGAAAAGAAGAGAGGAGAGGAGAGGAAAGGAAAAGAGAGGAGAGAACAGAAAAGAACAGAAAAGAAAAGAAAAGAAAAGAAAAGAAAAAAGAAAAGAAAAAAGAAAAACAGGGACACAGCTTAATTTTGTCTAATACTTGGTCCATGACTTTATCGGCATTTATCTGATTATAACAATTATTTGATTATGTGTCTGTTCTAACCCCTGACTTGAAATTGAGATCTTTTAAGACATAGGTTAATAAATAAGACCCGTGTGCCACTTATTAAATAAGACATACAAGACATAGTTGTTATTCTAACTTAGTGCTTAATGCCTGTCACAGAGAGGGACCTCGATAAATGTTTGTCAAGTCCAAGAAAGAGAGAGAAGAGGACAGAAGAAGGGAGGGGAGGTAGAGGGATTTTCTGATTTCGCGATAAGTCTTTGCTCTTAACCAGATTAACTTGCCTCCCCCTTAACCTTTCCTAACTGCCTCCATTAATTTCCCTCTGTAGCCCGGCAAGGATTGAAACTCATTATCAGACATTACTGATAAGTCATGAAGGGAGTGATAAAGAAGAATGCTTTAGATATTAATCTGTCTCAAATCTGCAGATAAGACAGATTAACTCTGGGGGGACTCTTCAAGACCCATGATTCCATGGATTGCTAATAAAGACTGCTGTGGTGCGGATTCTCTCTGCTGTTTCTGCGGTCAGGAGCTCTCCTTCATTTAGAACTGTGGAGTTAGGTGTCTCCCCAAGAGTACTGTAATTTAGAGTCCGTTACCCAAATATCTTATCTCAAACACGTCTTCACCTGCGCGAAGGGTTCCATAACCAGTGCACTTGCTGTACTGGTTACTGATTGCTGCATCATCACAGGATCACACACTTAGCAGCTTGAAAATACAACACACAGTCATAATCTCACAGTTTCTGTGGGTCACAGAGTGTAGGCACACTCCTACTGTCTCCTCTTCTCAGGGTTTCTCAGGAGGCTACAATCAAGGAGTACACGGGGGGGGGGGGAGGGGGACGACACTCATCTGAGGCTCGAAGTGGGAAGGATCTGCTTCTAAGCTCCCATGGTTGTTGGCAGAATTCAGCTCCCAGGAGGGAGGCCCAAGTCCTACATAATGTAATCCCAGGAGTGATTTCCCATCATCCTTGCCATACTCTGTTAGATGAATGCAAGTCACAGGTCTCACCCAGACTCACAGACAGGGAATTCCATAAGAGCATGAACACCAGGAACGGGGATCACTAGGGCAGTCTTGAGCCTCTATTTACTACACTCGCCAACCAAGGCTAGATTCCTCATGAAAACTTGAATAGAACAGGCTTTTATGGCTATAATGTTGCAAGGATGTACACGGTAGATGTCCTATAAACACAAGACATCATTGATCCATGATTACCTTAACTCAGAGTAAAATTATGCTTTCTCCATTTGTTTGTTTAACAAATCTCTTTTAAGCATGTATTAGTTTAAAAAAGAAAGCATGTATTTGTTAAACATTTTTTCCTGCCATTAAAGAAAGTAAACTTGAACAATTTAAACTAAAAAGCGAGACTTCCATTTCCAGAAAGCATTCCTGGTACAAAACATCTATATATTCTAGATAAACACATTGACCAGTATCTTTGGGATAATTGCTGCAGTGACAATAAAGTGAGGGCAAGAGCGGGAGGCCAGACATGAAGGAATCTGGATCTGAGGAATCCTGGGAAGGAATCACAGGATCTGAAAGACATGAGCAAAGCTGTGGACAGAGTTCCCTGGGAGCCAGTGCCTCCTGCTGGCCTGGGGCCCCTGTCCTCAGCACCCGGGAGGTAGGGCCAGGCTGGATGGGCAAATTGGCTCTGACATTCCTGTACAGACCAGGAACGTCAGGGGGAAAACAATGGAAGAACATATCCTCTAGGGAGGGAAACAGCTAGCTACTTGTGTCTGACCTGGCTTTTGAGGGAATGAAGAAAACCAGATAATTATCTCTCAAAATTCCTAAAACATAAGTCTTCATTTACATGCTTTCAGACTTGAAGGTACAGTATGGGTGAGGCCGAAAAAACCCCAAGCCAAAATTTTAATCAAGTGCCCTCTGTTTCTAATTCTCTACCTGCACTGCAGAAGTACATGCAGAAAATCCTTGCATTACCATTTTTTGATAATTCTTGGGTGTTGTGTGCATGTTTGTTAAATGACAACTTTTGCTGTTGGTACATAATGGTGGGAATTCTATATATTGATCTTATTTTTGGCAACCTGTAAAAATATCTTATTCATTCTGATATTTTCTTAGATTCTTGAGTGTTTTCAAAGAAACAATCATATCATTTGCAAATAATGGCAGTTTTACTTCTGTGCTATCTAGAACTGCTAATATAGTGTGGTATAGAAATGACTTCACGCTTCTTTTTTGTTTTCCTTCAAGATGTGAAAGGAGGATTCCTTGAGTATAGCTTTTGCTACAGTATTTTCGAAGCTATTAATCTGCTTAAGAATATCCTATTATATTCCTCGGTTTTCAGAGATTTTAAGATCAAAAATTAACACTGATTATTTCCTGCATTTATTGACAAAAGTATATGGCTTTCCTCCATAAATCTGTTAATGAAGTAGCTTAGATGAATAGATACTCTTACCTTGAATATAAGAATGATCCCATAATCATTAATTGTTACAAATCTGCCCACATAAAAACAGCAGGCACAATAATTATATAGATGGCTTTCTCTGTTCAAAGAACAGATATTTTAGTCTATTAATTGTGTAATGGTATAATACCTTTTAGTATAAAAATAAGGAAAATAACCTAAGTAAGATAACCTAGGTACTTAAAGCAAACAAAAACAATGCAAGGAAAAAAAAGCCTGCATGATTCCATTTACTGGAATATCCAGAATAGGCAAATCCAATGAGAGAGGAAGTAGCCTGGTGGTTGCCAGGGGCTGGGGGAATGCAAGGATGGCTAATGGGCAACAAGTTTCTTTTAGGGGTGATGAAAGTGCTCGGAAGTTGATGATGGTAATACTTGAGCAACTCTATGACTATATTAAAACCCATCGAATTGTATACTTTACATAAATTATATAACAAGTGGATTTTAAGTCAAGAAAGCTATTTTTAAAAAGATTTTATTTATTTATTTATTTGTCAGAGAAAGAGAGTGAGAACAAGCAGGGGGATCAGGAGACAGAGGGAGAAGCAGGCTCCCCACTGCGCAAGGAGCCTAATGCTGGACTCTATCCCAGGACCCCGGGATCGCGACCGGAGCCGAAGGCAGACGCTTAGCCAAGTGAGCCACCCAGGCATCCCAATAAAACTATTTAAAAAAAAAAAAACTGTTAGCCAATCCCACTCATGAACATAGATATAAAAATCGTAAATAAAGTATGTTTAAGTATAAACTATGTTTAAATATACATATAAGGAAAGATCAAGGTTGTTTCCATGTTAGAGTATCTACTAATCTATTGCATAAAAGATTTATGGAGGAACACTATATACTCTTTATGTAGAAAGTTACAGATAGAGAGCAGATAACATTTAAAGAGCTAAGTTTAGGGACCGAAACATGACCTTTACTAGAAAACTCAATAGCACAGAGATGTCAATTCTCCCTAAAATTAGTCTACAAATTCAATGTCGTTCCAATCAAGAGTTTGGCAGATTCTCTGTGGCCCATCACATAAGGATTAATAATCACAGACACTTATTTTTTCTCTTCCCTTCCTCTTCTCTTCTCTTTCTCTTCCCTTTCTTTTTCTTGCAGAGGCAACATGGCCAGGGACCAAAGTATTAACGGGGTGAATAAATATATATAAATGTATGTATATACACATACGTAGACATCAATTAACAAAAGCCTACATAGGTAACATATGTGACCAGGTATTTAAAACACAGATGACCAGTGAACATAAGAAAAAGTGTCAAGTTTCAGTAGTAGTCAGAAGGAAAAAAAAATGTAGTTTTAATTCACAATGAGCTGCTTCAAGATAAAGATGGAGTATTCTGAACTCGCTTCCTCCCATGAACATACTATATCTATAGCTATATATGGAACAATTTCCCCCACATTCACAATGACATTTCATTTCATATCCCATAGATTACAGATTAATACAGATTGTAGATTAAAAAAAGAAACTTAACATCGCCTATGGGCAAGGATGTGGAGTTACAGAAAGTCTCGTATATTGCTGCTGGGAGTAAAAATGATTCGGAAAATGATTTGGTATTATCTAGTAAATTTGAAGTTTATGTACTCCAAGAGACACAGTTGCAAATGTCTGTGTCAGCAACACTGTTAATAGCAAAGTTCTCAAGATTCTTAGTAGCTCTTTGGTCTAGCTGAGAGGATCTAATTATTCTTCACCACTTTAAATCTTTCAGTGATTTTAACAAAGGTTCACAGAAATACAGTCTTGATTTGCTCTTTATCCCCAGGCTACCTTTTATTTTGAGAATCTAAGTTTGGGAAAACTGGAGATGAGAAAGCTTTATTTTCCATTCCAATTCTGGCCCCTATATCGTCTCTCTGAATTCTGCTTGGGAATTGTCCAGATCTTTTTCTAGCTCATCTCTTTCATCCTACTCAGTTAAAATGAACCAACTGATACTCTCAATAAACTTTTCACTTTGCAGGAAAGGAGGAGTTTCAATGATTTGGAGCTATAACATTGTGGGGTTTTGTTTTCTTTTTTCTTTTCTTTTTTAGTTAGCAGACACAAAGTATTTCAATAAGGACACATATTTTTTTAAAAATTTTATTCTAAAGTAATCTCTACAGACAACCTAGGACTCAAATCTGTAACCCTGAGATTAAGAACTATATGTTCTGGGGCACCTGGGTGGCTCAGTTGGTTAAGCATTGGCCTTCGGTTCAGGTCGCGATTTCAGGGTCCTGGGATTCAGCCCCACACTGAGCATCCAGCTCTCTGCTCACCAGGGAGTCTGCTTCTCCCTCACACTTTCCCTTCGTGCGCTCTCTCTCAAATAAGTAAATAAAATCTTAAAAAAAAAAAAAATTCTATGTTCCAAGGACTGTGCCAGCCAGGCGCCCCAAAGAAAAGCTTTTTTAAAAATTGCATGCTAATGTGAAGGGGAATATCTACTTTATCCATAAGGTTGGTTACAAAGGGTTTTCTGAAAAATCAAGATTAGAATATTGACTTGATGCCAGGCATGTGAAATCAGAGAGACCAATACTCCATGCAAAGGGACAGGAAGTACAAAGGCCCTGAAGTGGGAACATGTCTGATGCGTTTGAGCAGTAGGAGAAAGGCCGGTGGGTTGGAGGACAGAGGTCATACAGAAAAGCTGCAAAAAAAAAAAAAAAAAAAAATGAAGTGTTGGGGCGCCTGGGTGGCTCAGTGGGTTAAGATTCTGCCTTCGGCTCAGGTCATGATCTCAGGGTCCTGGGATCGAGCCCCGCATCAGGCTCTCTGCTCAGCGGGGAGCCTGCTTCCCCCTCTCCCTCTCCCTGCTGCTCTGCCTACTTGTGATCACCTTCTCTCTGTCAAATAAATAAATAAAATCTTTAAAAAAAAAAAAAAAATGAAGCGTTGCCCTTAACTCAGTAAACTCTTGAAAAGATAGAAAACTATGTTGCCTTTGCAATGCCAAGTGCAGGTAGGTACTTGTTAAATGGTTTCTGTTTGTTATGTTGGTCAGAATACTGCTGCTGAGGGGGTGACTGGTACTAGACAATCCTGGGTTATTCTGCCTCTGGATCAAAACTACGAATTTGGCAAAGCTGGTCTTGATGTCTGCTATTTTCCACTTTCTGCTCCATATTTCCCAATGTATCCCTTGCACAAGCTCCTCATTCTTTCCATGCTGTGCTTCTGACTTGGGCCAGCCCTACCTAAATAGAGCACCATCTAAAGACTAAGCTACTCCTTTGTAAACAGAGCTCAGCGGTGAATCACTGCTTTCCAGGGTGACCAGAAACACACAAGATGTGTGGGTTAACATGACAACCTCCCTGAATATTTGTTCTTTAACAGGGAACCCCAGGATAGAAAACGTCTGTTACGTACAGATGGTC
>CM052901.1:99012588-99090312 GCA_028534135.1 Potos flavus | reverse complement strand
AGCTCCTGTTACAAAACTCCCACCTGCAATGACCTATTGCTGTGTCAGGGGAAAAATAAAGTCTTTGTCCTTAGACAGCTTATTGTCTAGGTCAGCACTTTGAGAAATTGAGTTGAGCATCAGAATCATAGGCAGCGCTTGTTAAAATAGCTTGCCAGGTCCGAGTCCCGGAGTTTTGGACTTAGTAGGAGAATCTGCATTTCTAAGAGACGCTGCTGCTTGTGTAACGGGAGAGATGACACGCAAGGTGAACAATGAAAGACAGAAGGCAGTGAGGGCAAGCACTGTCTGAGAGGTAGAGCGAGGCAGGGACGACAGTGGAGATCTCCCGATGGGGGAAGGGAAGCAGCTCGGGGCATTTGCAGCCCTGCAGCTGGCCCTCCCACACTCTGAGAAAGGACACAATTCCAGTCTCAGGAAGGACAAGCATGGAAGCAGAGCAAGGCTGTGCGCAGAGTGTGGCCAGGAGAGTCCATCCGCTGGCTGGAGAGTGTGTGAAGGAAACGAGAGAACTGGGACGTTAGATGGGTCCAGGCTAGTTGACTGGAGTACCAGCGGAGTTCTGTGCAATTGGCTCCTTACAGCAGACTCTGTACCAGCAGACTCTGTTGGCAAGAGGACAACGAACAAGAAACAGTCTCATTGTGACTCTGGAACCCAAGTTAAAGACCAAAGGACTGAGTTGGAGGAATGTGTGCAGGGGGAAAACAGGATGAAGGCGTTTGGAGCAGTGACAGAACTGGGGTCAGAGCCTGAGCTGGGGCCACATGCACAGGGATGAGAGACTGGCGCACAGCAGAGGCAAGAGAAGAAATCCAAAGATTCACGTCAGACGGTTCGGCATAGGTCAGAAAGAGAAGGTCAGAGGAGGGGGAAGGGAGCGAAGGGCCAGAGCTGAAGGTGCAGGGCAGTGAGTCAGCTCCCCACCTCAATGCACACAGCCAGAGGGAGCTGCAGGGACGGCTGCAGCTGGCACTTCGTCTTTTCCATCTGACCCTGGCTCAACGCATTTCATTTCCAAAAGGCCCAGCCTGGTTCATCCAGACTAAATCCTGACAACACACTGAAATTAAGTAACACCTTGGTCCTAATGTTTGCCTGCGAGCAAAGAAAAAATGCGGTATTTCTTTCTGAAGCCAGTATTCCTGTAAGCTTCACAGGTAGAAATGAATAAACAGCTCTCAGCAGTTTTCCTTTCCTTGAGCAGGAGAGGCAGAAGTCATTTTGAAGGAAGACTGAACTTTCTGTTTGGGAACATGCATACTCAATGGGTCATTTGGATATGGAAAAAGAAAGCCTAAATCCGGACGCCTGGGTGGCTCAGTTGGTTGAGCAACTGCCTTCGGCTCAGGTCATGATCCCGGAGTCCCCGGATCGAGTCCCCTGTCGGGCTCCCAGCTCCATGGGGAGTCTGCTTCTTCCTCTGACCTTCTCCGTCTCATGCTCTCTCTCACTGTCTCTCTCTCAAATAAATAAATAAAATCTTAAAAAAAAAAAAAAGAAAGAAAGAAAGCCTAAATCCTATTCTCAAAGGGGATCCGAATAAAGAGCAGTTAGGTCCTTCGGCATGGTACCACAGGAAACTTCTGCCACCGTGAGCAGAGATGTGGCCCCAGGGAGATTATTGTGGAATTGATGGAGGAGAAGGAAGCGGTCCTGCTGTCTCTGGGGAAGACTGGAAATGGACCCTGAATTCCCAGGGGTGGCAGGAAATGGCCCTAGAAATGGCAGCGGCCAGGAAGTGCAGAGGGAGAAAGATCAGGCAGATGGATGGGAGGAGGCTGGAGGCATGAAGCAGGATAACCGCATTGCTCTACCGCGCTGTAATCCGCGCAGGCCAGCCTCAGCCCTCAGGACAAGTTCCCCCAGGCCACGGATGACGCTCCGGAGCTTAAACCTGGAGGCAGGTACCGGTGCATGCAGATGGACGTGTAGACGCAGACGGGCACAGCAGAGATACGGGAGGAGTGGAATGATGGGTAGGCACGTGCATGCAGGTGTAGACATCATAACAGATGTTGGCATCACTTCGGATACACGGAAGGACAGATGGACGTATCGTTGCAGTCACAGTAATAGCCACAGACACAGCTTTTTTTAAAAGACTTTATTTATTTATTTGTCAGAGAGAGAGAGAGCACAAGCAGGGGGAGCGGCAGGCAGAGGGAGAGAGAAAAGCAGACTCCCCGTGGGGCAGAGATCCCGGCGTGGGGCTCAATCCCAGGACCCTGGGATCATGACCTGAGCTGAAAGCGGACGCCTAACTGACTGAGCCACTCAGGCGCCCTCACAGACACAGATTTTTAAAAAGATAGTTTAGGGGCTCCTGGGTGGCTCAGCCAGTTAAGCATATGACTTTTTTTTTTTTTTAAGATTTTATTTATTTATTTGAGAGAGAGAGAGAGAGAGTGAGAAGGAGCATGAGAAGGGAGAAGGTCAGAGGGAGAAGCAGACTCCCCGCAGAGCTGGGAGCCCGATGTGGGACTCGATCCTGGGACTCTGGGATCATGACCTGAGCCGAAGGCAGTTGCTTAACCAACTGAGCCACCCAGGCGCCCAAGCATCTGACTCTTGATTTGAGCTCAGGTTATGATCTCAGGACCGTGAGATCGGGCCCCACACTGGGCTCCACGCTCAGCATGGAGTCTCACTGAGATTCTTTCTCTCCCTCTCCCTCAGCCCCTACCCTCACTTGTGCTTTCTCTCTGTCTCTCCAAATAAATAATTAAAATATTTAAAAAATAAAAATAAAACGAGACAGTTTTGGAAATAGATATAGGTATAAAAGTAGATGTAGATGCAGGTACACCTAGATACAGAGCTAAATGAAGACACGGGGCACCTGAGCTGCTTCTCCTGGGTCTCTCCGCTCACCACTGAGAAACATAAGGAGGTTGAACATTGGGACGTCTTCATGAGTTCAGTGCTGTCAGTGAGCACACCGAGCTCTGCGGACTTTGTAAGCATTCTCATATTCTTCCCTGACCCACATAAAGTAAGTGCTGAAGACACACAAGATGAGCATGCCGGTTTGCTGAGCACCGACAGGCGTCACTGACAAACAAGGTCTTGTTTTCATGAATATGAAATAAATATTTACTTTATAAGTGCAAAATATACTCCAAATTAGAGTTTGTGGTCCTGGTTCTACCAGCTCTAATTAGTCGTGATTTTCATTCGGTGTGAAACGTGTCTCTTGTATGAACTTTGCAAGAATATTTAAGTCATTCAAAAGCATATTAAAAATCAGGTAGCTATAGCAACCAGCTATCATAATATGATACCTTTGTTTATACAGCACCTGGGCAAAGAGTTTTATAATTACCTTGGCTTATTAAATGATTTCACAATGTTCATTCTGTATTCTGTAAATTTTGAATTTTCTGAGTATATATATTATAGATGATTAAGGGGGTCATCACTTTATAAAAGATAATCTATGGCTACATATTTATTTTACACCTTCTGTTGTCAGAGTAAATACAGTTGGAAAATATTCAAGCTAGTGTCAATTTTAAATTCTAGAAAATATAGATCATTCAAATTTCTAGTACATACTGTAAAATTCCTTCTCAATGCTTATTTTGTTTAAATATTGGCCATGTGGACCCTTACACATCATATATATTACTTTATTGTCCCATGTTCCCCCATTTCCAATAAAATTCAATGGGACACAATTTATATTTTTAAAAGTAGATACTCTATTAAAAATAGAAACTGAAGATGAAAATGAAATTCTGAACTAAAAGGAGAAATGAGAATCACCCAACAAAAGTTTATTTTCTTTGGGCGCCTGGGTGGCTCAGTTGGTTAAGTGTCTGCCTTCACCTCAGGATCCTGGGATCGAGTTTCGTGTCGGGCTCCCTGCTCAGCGGTGAGCCTACTTCCCCTTCTCCCTCTGCTGCTTCCCCTGCTTGTGCTTTCTCTCTCTCTCTCTTTCTCTGTCAGGTAAATAAAATCTTTAAAAAAATTTAGTTTCTTTAATGGTCTGCATACAAGCATGTCTTCTATTGAGAACATGGGTGTTTGGCAGATTTGGGTCCTCCAAGGAAGGAAATGGAGCTAGTGTTGATCTGAGCCCACAGTCCAGATGTTTAGCTGTGCAAACATGTCACTATGGAGAGGAGACAGTATAGTGATGATGCAGAAAACCAGAGCAGGGAAGGCTGGAGGCTCAAGGTAAAATGAAAACCTTGTACAAGAGATGAAATGGATGCAAAACGTACACAAGAGCTGGAATGTGGTCAATGTATCGGATGCAAAATGGGATGAGAACATGGATTTGGAGCTCGAGACAAATTCTAAGTGAAGGTGACCAAGGCCTTCATCAGCCAACAAAGGAAGAGAAACAGAACAGACCCTTGTTTTGTGAGGAAATACTCGTGTACTACACAAGTGTCAGAGGACTCTTCCAGAAGGTAATGGCTTTGGAAGATGAGAAAGGTCTTAAAGTTTAGATTAGGGGGCACCTGGGTGGCTCAGTCATTAAGCATCTGCCTTCGGCTCAGGTCACGATCCCAGGGTCCTGGGATCAAGCCCCGCATGAGGCTCCCCGCTCTGTGGGAAGCCTGCTTCTCCCTCTCCCACTCCCTCTGCTTGTGTTCCTGTTCTCACTATCTTTCTCTCTGTCAAATAAATAAATAAAATATTTTTTAAAAAATAAGGTTTAGATTAGAATTGGAGTAAAGAAGTGCTAATAGGTAGTAAGTCTTTATTTTTTTCATACTGAAACCTTCTTAGAAACATAAAAAGATCTTTTAACCTGTTAAAGAGAAGGTAGTAAATCTTTTTGAGGATTTTTTCTTTAAGGAAGTAATTAAAAAATATAGAAAATCACACACTCAGAGATTCTTCTCAGAATATTATTTTTTTATTTTTTATTTTTTTTAGAATATTATTTGTAATAGTGAAAAATTAGTTACAACCTAAACTTACAAAATAAAGGTAAGGCTAATATGGTTCATCCATTTGATAGGCAAGTGTATAAAAAATAAACTGGAGTTTTAATAATAATGATGATGGTAACATAATTAGCTAAGAAATCAGCCATGGATGAGGGAAGCTACTTAAAATCTCTCAAACATTAAATAAAATGTCCACTAAGGCAATTCTTTAGACCTGAATCTATCCCTTTGTTTGCAGGATCCAAGTATCTTTAAGACAAAAGACCAGGGATGCCTGGTGACTCAGTTGGTTAAGCATCTTCTTTCAGCTCAGGTCATGATCCTGGGGTTTTGGGATTGAGCCCCACATCAGGCTCCTTGCTCAGCGGGGAGCCTGCTTCTCCCTCTGCCTGCTGCTCCCCCTGCTTGTGCTCTCTCTCTCTCTGATAAATACATACATACATACATACATAAGACAAGAGACCAGATTTCAGATTTTTCCTACGATTTTCTAGGCTTTCTAAGGCTTTTGAAATCACTGATTTTTACCCTGGCTACATGAGCAACCCCCACAGTACTTTTTCTAACTATGGGCTTACTCCGAGTTTCAGTACATTATCCTTAAATTCAATGGCAAATCTTTGGGTGAAAATTGGGGGAAAGGTTGCATATATTAATGCTTCTCAGAAACAGGGCTCTGGGAGTGGTTTTCTTTCCTCTTTCACCCTCAAGCCTCTATTCTAAAGATCTTATTGTGTCTTGTTCTCCACCTCTTAAGAATGGCATCTGTCTTGGTTTACCACCTGCCAACTCTTGGTAGCTTTGTCAGAACCCATCTGGTCTCTAAGCCCAGAGGCTGTAACTACTGGGAGTCATAAGTGTATATTTCACTAATTTCATTCATTATTTTTTAAAAATAAATACCTATCATGCATCTAACTTTGCAAGGTGTCAAGTTAACTAGACAGATACAAAGGAATTCTTCAGGATACCTACCACATAGTCAGGGACACAGGCATGAAATACACAAGTTGCCACACAGTTATAATTGAGATAAGTGCCACTAAACAAACAAACAGAGGGTTTGGAGAGGATTTCAGAGCCAGACCTGTTTAGATGCGGTTCCCACAGAAACCGATCCTGAGACAAGGGTTCAACCACAAGTGGTATATTAGGAGGTGCTCATACTCTACTTGGGTAGAGGGGAAGTGAGATGGGAAAGGATGGCAGCCAGTGAAGGGGACACTATTAAGCCAGCTATCATGGAAAGCAACTAGAACTTAATCCCATCAGCAAACTGTAGAGAATCGTACAAAATACCAGATCTGGAATTATCTCACCTGAGTAGCAAGGAAGCCAGGGAATCATATGCCTACTTGTACACATCATCTGTGGAAGATGCTTCCCAGGAGGTAATTCCCCAGTGCTCTGAGTCCCCCGCACACCCCTTCCAGGGGTCCTGGAAGTGACTGCCACAGTGAATGGTTCAGGTCTCAGGGACAGGAGTCCTGCACGGGTAGCATCTGCTGCTGGGCATCGTAATCTCATTGTACAAGCACTATATTCACAAAAGACGGCTTTGGTTGAATGCAAAATCTTAACAGAAACGGATTTAAGTACCTAAAACCAGGATTACTTTGTTAAAAGAAGAGAAAGTTATCAGTGCAGGCCGACTACACAGCAGAGCGATAGGCACGGGTAATATGCTTCAGGACCTCCAAACCCAGATTGGGGTGGGGGGGGGCGGGTCTGGCCAGGGCACAGCTGTGCATGGTAGTACCCAGTGAAGGACGACCCTCTGGGCTCCCGTCACACGAGGCCGAAGAAGTCTTGCACGAGGCCGAGTCCGGACACATACTGCAGGGCCTCTGAACACTTAACAGACTTCATCAATCCTGGGATTAAACAACACACAACACAACAGTACGGGAATGCACACTCCTCACTTGTTACTCCTGGATTCCCCAAGCAAGCACAGCATGGCCCACACACATGCCCGAACCCAGTGCATGGAACCACACCAGACAGACGCTTCCAAGATATGTCTGCTCCAAGAGCGCACTGATGAGAAGAGTAAAATGACACTTGAAACGATACCTCCTTTTAAGAAGATGACTACCACCACAGAGGCAATGGTTACTTGGGAAATGTGTGGAGGCCTGATTCGCTGCCCTACGTCACAAACTTGCTTTCCCTACACACGTAGAGTAGGTCTGTGATTTTTCAACAAGTACTTTACTGTGCCTAAGTGTCACTCTCTTCATCTGCGAAGCTGTACTTAATAAGATTATAAAAGATTAAATATGTTAATTGCTTAGCAAGAGCACCTGACAAAGAAAATAGCGAAGGATGTTAGCGCTGTCGTCGTTGTTAATTTCTGAGAGATGACGGTGTAATTTTGTGGTCCAAACTTGGAGCCATTTATTAGTAAAAGGTAAAGTTGTTACTAATTATGTAGAAATAAGCCTGCACCGTTCCAGGAAAGGTGGGATGGGTGGTGTCGGTGTGTACCATCAACATGCTGTAGGTATCGGTAGTTGCCATCAACATCTCAGCTGAAATGAGCTATGATTGATCAGTTGTATCAATGAATCTGTGGGGCTGGAGGTGGCAAGAAAACGCCTTTGAGGATTTCCTTCCACAAGCACACTAAACCTCTACTCCAGTATCGGAGACTTGACCAAAGATTCAGTGGTTACACAAAAGAGACCGCTTGAAATTAACTTTTAAATATATTTTCTACACAAATGTCCTCCCTTCACAGAGATACACATTGGGAGGTTATTGTTTGGCATACCGCCAGCATTGCGACATCTCTAGACAGCCTGAGTTGGTACAACAGCATAGACACGGTAAGGGCCTACGGCACAGAAAGGCCCGTAGCAGCTGGTGAAGTCATGCTTTGAGTGACGAACCACTCTTACTTTCCAGGATTCCCCTTAAATACTGTAAGACAAAGACCTAGAGCTTTCAAACAAACATCTAACTCCTGACCCTTTTTATACATACCCCTGATACTGAAGAAAAATTTCAAAATCTTTGAATAGGCTCTTGGCCCCCCTACTCTGAAAATGTGCCTCTGATTTCACCCTTCCTTTGGTGTGTGACATCTGTCCCCTCTGTCAGTTCTGACCCAGTCTCAAGCCGACCCTCTTGTTACATGTATTAGCAAATAATTGCAGAACGTGATAAATCCTTCAGTGGTTGCATAAGCCAGTTACCACGAGGGCAATGATGATGGTGTGTTTTGAAATACCAACCACTTCTCAGATACTCCCTTGGACTCTTTGGACACAGGTCAGTTTCTTGTCAGCCTGTCTGACAAGCGGAATTTCGGGAGCACAGAACAGACGCATTTCCCACTTTCTTAGATGTTTGCAAACTGCTCACACATACTGGCCTTGCCAACACAACAGTGTCGGATTCAGAAATTTTGCCAATCTGATGGATGTGAAAATATATCTTAATTTCAATTTGCATTTTCCCAAATACTACTGAATTTACGTCCTTTGGGGAACTTTCCATTCAAAGCCTTTAATCTTGTTTCCTTTGATCTCTTTGTCTTTTATCCCATTGACTTGTTGGGTTTTTATATCCTAAACAATAATCCTGAGGTCTGATACAGATACATGATAGAGAAAGATAGATGAAAAAAAAGATACATGTATAGCTATACTGATAATAGATATCTTCATCTATTCTGCTGTATACTTTTAACTTAAATTTATGTTGACTTACGTTATGAAAAAATTTAGATTTTAATAAAAGCATAATTATCAATCTTTTCTTTACAAATTTATTTCTTGGGTATGGCTTTGAAATTTTACTTCTTACCCTGAAATTATAATACCGATTCCATACAAGTATTTTCAAAGCTTTATTTTTCAACTTTAGGCTTAATCTATCTCCATCTATGCTATGAGATAGAGATCCTAGGTTTTTTTTTTAATTTGTCCTATATAGAAAGTCAATTGTCTGAATACTATTTACGAAATCTGAATACATGAAAAGGCATATATGTGTGGGTCAGATTATGTACTCTTTATTTCATAATCTCATTGCATCACTTTGCAAAAATCTTGATGTTGAATTATGGAAGAACTCCTCATTATATTCTTATTTTCCAGAATTTTCAGGATCATTCTGGTTATTCTGGGAAGATTGCTGTTATTCATAAATTTTGCTATTCATAAATGTTTGCTAAATACCAACTAAACCAAACAAAACTTACTGGGATTTCTATCGAATGCCCCTTGTGTTTTTTTTGTTTTTTGGTTTTGTTTGTTTGTTTGTTTTGTGAGCGTGTTAAAGGGAATGAATACAAGTGCATAAATACAGAACCATCCAGTGGCCCTTAATTAGCCTCAGGCATGTTCAGTTGTGGGTTTTGCTCAAGACCCTTTCCAGGGGCACCCGGGTGGCTCACTGGGTTAAAGCCTCTGCCTTCAGCTTAGGTCATGATCTCAGGGTCCTGAGATCGAGCCCCTCATCGGGCTCTCTGCTCAGCAGGGAGCCTGCTTCCCCCTCTCTTTCTGTCTGCCTCTCTGCCTACTTGTGATCTCTCTCTCTGTTAAATAAATAAATAAAATCTTTAAAAAAAAAGACCCTTTCCAGAGCACTAAATTTGAAAAGCGGTGAGTATACCAACAGACACGTACAATGACACATTACACAACATATCCCAGAGTTAAAAACAAGTATGTAAGTGCTAAATTCAAGCAGAGGTGAAGAGAGGTACAAAATGGTTGACCTCAATTAGGAAATCCCACCCCAAACATGAAAATCATATATACGCTGAACTAAGGGGCACCTAGATGGCTCAGTCAATTGAGTGTCTGCCTTCAGCTCAGGTCAGAATCCCAGGGTCCTGGGATCAAGTCCCACATCGGGCTCCCTGCTCAGAGCGGAGGAGTCTGCTTGTCCCTCTGCTCCTCCCCCCGCTTGTTCTACTCTCCCTCTCTCTCTCTTTCTCTAATAAATAAATAAAGTCTTAAAAAAAAGAGAAGAAGAAGAAGTTGAACCAAAACAGGCAGTGAAGCAAACACATGGTAAGCCTGCACGTACGCAGATCATCCAAAGCGTCATTTCAATTCAGCTGATACCCTTTTGGTGTATATACATATTTTTAAAAATAAAACATATTTGGTATTTTAAAGTTGACATAGCAGATCCTAATGGGTAAAATCAGTGTTTGTACTCCTGAAAGGATTAATGGGGTTCAGATGGTGCAAGTCCTGAGGACCTACAGAATCATCTAGAAAAACCCTGTTTGGACAGCATCTCTCAGCAGTACCCCCTGCAAAAGCGAAAAAGATTAATTTCCCACTGGTAACCAGTAATCTGTGCACGATTAGAGCTAGAATTGTTCTTGGCCTCCATCATTAATACTCACCAAATGAAAACAAACAAAATTTAGAAGTGAAAAAAAACTTCTATTGCCTTCATGGAGTACTTACTTTGCTGTAGCCAGACTTGACATTAACATCTTAATAGCTCTGAGAGAATCACTTAGGAGCCTAGCTTCATGTAAATAGAAAAAATGTTAATGAGGACAAAATGTGGGTGATTAATAAATGTGATTGAAATGAAATGACCTTCTCTTATTCACTGGGTAATTAACGTAATCAAGGGAGACCCAGCTGTGATGAGAAATGTCACAGAATAGACCAAAATACAATTAGCTATCATCATTGTGAAAAATGCAGCATTTGATACATTTTGTAGAGAAAACAGTGCTTTTAAAAATTGCTTTTAAAGTAAAACATGGTTTTTTGGTTTTTTGTGTTTTTTTTTTTTCCTGACTGGACAATGTTCCTACTTCAGGGCAACCGCAGGAGTATAAAAATACAGGACTGAGAATAAAAAAGGAGAGTGCAAAGATTTATCTTATGTGCCCCTAGATATCCTTTGAATTCTAATTAGACATTCCCTATAAGGTACCATATCAATCAAAAAACAGTGGCTCAAAGGCACCAGATCACTTCAAGCTCCTCTGATGTTACTCTTGGGGAAACAGGGGATGAGGAATAATGCCTTGTCCTTAAAACGCCTCTGTCTTTTCTTTTGGCAGTAAAAGAAGCAACACTGTCCAAAAAGCTGGGAAGGGAATTAATCCACTCTCAAGGGTCAGCGATACAGTCTTCCTATACTGGAGTGACAGGACATTTGGGCATTGCCGCCTTAATTCCAGCTGATTAATAAACATAATGCAATGTGCTGTCATCACCAAATTTCATTACAAAGTACTGACTTCTAAGCTCTCTCCTCTAAGCCATGTGTCACCTGAGGGCAAACACTGACCTTTCACCTCCAGGGTCCCCAGACCTTCCCCACCTGGGTGTTCAATAGATACTTGGCGAATTCACTTCCCAAACACAAGGAATGTTACCGAAGTACAGATCTGCCCCCAAATTGTTTTGACTTAGCGAGTTGATCACTTTTATGAAATACATGTTAACGGCCTTGACAACGCTGGTATCCCACATCAGTATTTCCATCACGGTGCTTCTTATTTTGAAATGATTGTAAATGTAGGAACGTCAGAGTGACTGATCCACACGGCATGTGCGTCAGGATCTTCCGTGGCCATGAAGTCCTGTTTATCGTGTTTAAATGTCCAAAGGAGAGTCGGGCCGGCAGAAATACTCTGGGCCGCGATCAGTCCCAGAGGAGGGTTCTTCTCCTGACACTCTCGACCACCTTCAGGAAACAATTGACCATTTTCTCTATTTTCATTCATTTCATGTTGGCTTACCTTTCTCCTCATTTTTCGTTATTTTTGGTACTTTTCCACTTTATCTGCCAGCCTACATCTCGTTTCTCCCTTCCATGCAGACGTTAGTTTTCTCTTTCCCATCTTCGGCAAGTTTGTGGATACTTTTTCTGGTATTTTTAGCCTTCTCTTTACAGCCCTCCGTGCCCCCTTCATGCTTTTGAGCCCTCTTCTCCTTCTGTATTTGATGTGTTGACTTCACTGTACCCGTCACTTAAACACGCGTGTGCCGCCCGCAGAGCAGGCAGGAGCAGCCAGCAGTGGAGGTGGGATTCCATGAGCAGTCACCTGAATCCTGAGTGCGTGACCAACACTGAGGGAGGCCGGGCTTATTCCGACGAAGAGAGATGGAGCAGCTGCATAAAGACATAGGTAGTGAGGGCAACTTGGGCGGAGGCTGGGCACGAAATAAAGAGTAAAAATATCACCCCTGCTAATCCCTGCAACGGTCCAATTTTATGCATTCAGTATTCAAGCAACACAGTGTCAAGATATTCAAGATGAATTGGAGCCTCTAACTTTGTCTTAACAATCTTCCTTCCACGGTGTCGATTTCCATTTCGTCCCTGGTCAGCACTAAACATGATATCGGTATTTCCCAAGTAAAGTCTTACAAATCAAAAGCTTCATCCTTGCAGAGGCCCGGCCTGTAAGCTGATGGATGGGTCACCAGCGGGAAGATTGAAATGGAGTTGAGTTCAAAACCTCAGGATAAAATCGTGATGGTTAATTTTATGTATCCACTTGACTGGGCACCCCACGAATTTGGTCAAGCATCATTGCGGGTGTTTCTGTGTAGCTGGTTTCGGATGAGATGAACATTAGGTACACTGACTACTGCAGACTGCTCTCCACCGTGTGGGTGGGCCTCATCCAATCAGTTGAAGGCCTGAAGAAAACAAAAAGTCTGATCCTCCGCTGAATAAGAGAGAACTCTTCCTGCCTGATAGCCTTTGAAGTGGGACATCAGCTTTTTCCTCCCATCGGACTCACTTGGAAACCTCAGCTCTTCCTGTGTCTCAGGCTTTGGGACTGAGATTAGAACTACAACTTCCCTCTCCAGCTTGCCGACACCCCCTGCAGATCTGGAGACTTGCCATTCTCCATCATCATGTGAGCCAATTCCTTATAATAAATCTCTTTCTGAACATATGCACACCCTATTGGTTTGGTTTCTCTGGAGAATATTGATAAGTATGAAAATCATATGCCCTGTAGGAAACCTTAGAATCATCCATCACAGCTTCCTAATTTACATGGAAGGACAATAAAATCCAGAAAGACTAAGGAATTTCATGGGAGTTAAACGACAAATGAATGTCATTGCTAACTTTGTTTCTCACGTCCTGTGGGGGCTCTAGGGGCTTCCACAGCTTTGTCTGTGATTGGGAGGGTCCTAGAATCCAGTTCTGTAGCCTTTGGATGTCAGAGAAGCTACATGTAGAAGAGGCAATGAGGAAGTCCGCTCCGCCCCAACCTGAGGAAGTCCGCTCCACCCCAGCAAAGGTGATCTGGAAAGCTTCTGTGAGTATATTCTTTATTAACTTAATCTCATGAAAATGTCTACAATCACTCCTCCAACCACTGAGGTAAAAATCGATGTCTGGTTTCCTTTGTCAGTTTAATGATGCTGGAACTACAGCTCTTCAAGGGACTTCAGAATATCTGGATCAAACCACTGGAAGCACTTTGGGGTGTGATAAGCAGAATAACGCCCCCCCCCCCAAAACATGTCCTCTTCTTAATCCCCAGAGTCTGTGACTATGTTACTGACACAGCAGAATGAACACTGAAGATGTGATTAAGAATCTTGAGATTCTTGATGATACTGGATCATGCACATGGGCCCAGTATCATCCCTTGTTTGTTCTTCCCGGTATCATTACTTGAAGGGTCCTTACAAGAAGGAGGCCATGGGGCCAGGTGTGTGAATGCACGCAGAGGTGAGAGAGAGAGAGAAATGTGAAGGTCATACTACTGGCTTTGCAGCTGTAGTGGAGGAAGGGGCCACAAAACCAAAGAACGCAGGTGGGTTCTAAACTGGAAAAGGCAAGCAAGCAAGCAAAAACCAGTCTCCCCTAGAGCTTCCGGAAGGAGTGCAGCCCCCATACCCTGATTTTAGTGCAGTGTAACCCATTCTGGGCTCTGACCTCTACAGCTCTAAGACAACATTTCTATCATCTTAAGCCATGAAGTCTGTATTAGTTTGTTCCAGCAGCAACAGGGAGCTTGTAAAAATAGATACCCAGGCCCAATCCTCAATGATTGTAATTCACATCTTCCACCAATCAAATTTTACATTCCACAAATTTTGTCAAGTACTGGAAGTACAAGGAAAGCTGAGTCCCAGTTACAAGGAGCTTCTGAGGAGCTTCAGTTCTCTCAACACGAAACACAGCTCTTTCCTGATCAAGAAGCATAACAACCATCCACAAACAGTACATTGATAGATTCGTGGTGATCCATCGACCTTTGCCAAAACCACACAATTCCATTCATTGAGCTTTACTTAAGTCAGCTTTCCCAAACCACTATCTTGGTAGCAAATCCTTATGTTTTTCTTGCAGCCCTCCACATTTCTTCCACAGATTTGCTTCCTGAGAACCCTGCTGTTATTCTGTCTTCATATAATGGCCCAAATTTAAAAACTGTGGGGTTTTAGTGATGAGAGTGCATTTACGATGCCAGTGGGTTTGCCATCTTCCGGACCCGGTCCTGCTGCTCTGAAAGCTCCCTAAGATACAGGGTTGATGATTAAAGACTCAAGAAAGCAGTGATGATACCTGCAATGCAGCTCAGTCTCTGGGTACATCTGCATTTTTTGATCGATAGAATGGTCCACGGTGTGACATGTTTCTATCTGCTCGTGTTCTCCCAAAGAGCTGGAGAGTCAGGATTTTCTTGTTTCTTCTAAAGCACTGTCCCTCCTTCCTATTATTCCATAACGTCTGCAGAAAGTTATACCATCCAGTGACCGCTGTGTCGGTGAGATTCTGTTCTTTCACCCCATCCTGTGTCATGTGACTTTGTGGTCTCTCCCATCATTGGTGAATATCCTTTCCTGCTGCGTTGATGTTCTGCCTGGAAATTCTATTAGTCCCCTACTACTGCTGCAACAAAGGACCACATATTATCTGTCTAAAATTACACACATTTATTATCTTATAGTCTGGAAGTCAGAAGTCTTGAAATATGGTTCTTTCCGCATTAAAATCACGATGTTGTGAGGGTTGTGTTGTTCTGGAGGCTCTGGGAGATAGTCACTTCCTTGCCTTCTAGATTCTAGTGGCCCACCCCCCCATTCCTTGGTTCAAAGCCCCCTTTCCAGGATTGGCACTGCTGTTATGTCTCTTTCCACCACCACATCTCCTTCCCTTGGCCTGATCCTCCTGCCCACGTATGCAATGCAGGAAAACCTCCCGACTCATGATCCTACACTTAGTCACATCTACAAAGCCCCTTTGCTATGTAAGGTAACATATTCCCAGTTCTGGGGTAGAACATGTGTATCTTTGGTGACTATTATTCTGCCCACACAGCAAAGTTACTTGCTTTGTCAGATGGTAGTTACACTTGTGGTGAGTGTACCGTAATGTATAAACTTGTCAAATCACTCTCTTGTACACCTGAAATTAACGTAACATGGTATGTCAACTACAGTCCAGTAAAAAAAAAATTTCAATATTACTTGCTTTGGTCAGAAGAATATAGGCAGAAGTGATGGTTTGGTCAGAAGAATACAGGCAGAAGTAATGGGCGTAATCACACGCTCAGGCCTAAAAAGGTAACACGTATGCCCACCCATCCCTCTTAGGTTCTGTCACTACCATGAGAGGAAAGTATCCCAGGCTAGCTTGCCAACCAAGGAAGAGCAGAGGTACATGAAGGAGACCTGAATCCAACTTACAACTTCAGCCACGACAAACCCAGTAAGTTAAGACCAGTTAACCCCAAGTCAATTTGATTGATGGTGGGTTGAGAGAAGAAAATGGACTGTGAATTTATGAAAATGGGTATTAGAATATTTTGTTATGTAGTAAATCATGGTAACGACTAGCTGATACAACTGCATTCAGTCCAAAGTTGGAAGTAGGAAGTCTTGGGCTGGGGGCCCCTGGGTGGCTCAGTCCGCAGAATGTCTGACTCTTGATCTTAGCTCAGGTCGTGATCTCAGGGTCATGAGATCGAGCTCTGTGTCGTGCTCTGTGCTGGGTGTGGAGCCTGCTTAAGATTCTCTCTCTCTCTCCCTCTGACCCCACCCCTGCTCACGCTCTCTCTCTCTAAAAAATTTAATAATAAATAAGAAACGAAGTCTTGGGTTGTAGGAGTCCTCCGGGACTCCGAAATGGTAAAGAATTACAATTATATTTGCACCTCTGCTTTGACATCCCTTTTATCTACACATAATAGATATCCTATTGCATATCCTACTGTCTCTTGCACACTGGAGGATCTGGTTATATGTGAAGAATTTCCAAGGTGTTTGAAAAAAAAAAATGCATTCTAACTTGAACCTTCTCCAGGGACTTCATTGCTTCTTCAAGTATGACTCCATAGAAAATGTGAATTAGACCCTGTTACATAGACTTTATTCATTAAGTTACAGAAAGGAAATGGTCAGACAACACAGGCCTGATTAAATGACAGCAAGATGTATGTCTGATTTTCTGCTTGAACTGGGCTTATAATAATAACTGATCAAAATTTCCAATATAGTCTGTGCCCAAAACACTGTCCTGTACCATATATATCTCAGTGAAGTTAATTGATTATTGTGGTATGGATGCGACATTACTGGATATTAAGGAAATGAGGAATACACTTGTTTTTAAAATCTGTCTGTGCTTGGGGGATGTAGCTACAGAAAGAAGTTGGAGACTTAAGATTGGGATGCACTCCTTCTTCACATTCAGGGACAATCTCAGTTTCAAATATCCCAGGCCATATTTCAGATCATTTGATGGCCAGTGTGATCGATTTAGGGGTCAGAATATAAGAAAATGGTGCTTTTTTCCAAAGAAGACATACAGATGTCCAACAGACACATAAAAAGATGCTCAACATCACTAATCATCAGGGAAACACAGATCAAAACCACAAGATATTATGTGATACCTATTATCAAAGGGACAAGAAACAACAGGTGTTGGCAAGGATGCGGAGAAAGGGGAACCCTCTTGCATTGTTGGTGGCAAAAATTAACAAGGCAAGAAACAACAAATCTTGGAGAGGATGTGGAGAAAGGGGAACCCTCTTGCACTGTTGGTGAGAATGCAAAGTGGTGCAGCCACTCTGGGGAATAGCATGAAGTTTCCTCAAAAAATTAAAAATAGAAATTCCATATGATCTAGCAATTCTATGTCTAGGTATTTACCCAAAGAATATGAACCACTAACTTGAAAAGACATAATCAATCTCAGGTTCATTATACTGTTATTTACAATAGTCAAGATATGGAAACAACCTAAATGTCCATCAATAGATAAAGAGACACACTGGAGTACTACACAGCCATCAAAAAGAATAAAATCTTTTGACAATATGGATGGATCTTGAAGGTATTACACTAAGTGAAATAAGTCTGACAGAAAGACAAATAAAGACAAATATTGCATGATTTCATATACATGTGGAATCTAAAAAAAAAAAAAAAAAAACAAATGAACACACAAAACAAATGAAACTCGTTTTCATTCTGTTCTCTAGATACAGAGAACAGAATTGTGGTTGCCAGAGGAGGGATGAGGGAAATGAGTGAAGGACATTAAGAGGTACAAACTTACGGTTATAAAATAAGTAAGGCGTGGGGATGTAATGTGCAGCATGGTGACTAGAGCCAATAATACTATATTACACATTTGAAAGTTGCCATAAAATCTTAAAAGTTCTCATCACAAGAAAAAAACTGTTGTCACTTTGTGTGATGACAGATGGCACTAGACTTGAGGTAATCATATCAAAATGTATACAAATGTGGAATCATTACGTACACCTGAAACTAATATAATGCTGTACATCGATGATATGTCAATTAAAAAAAGAAGGACATAGTGCTTTGATGGCTCTTTGCAGGTTTTTAACCATTTATTCTCCAGCCCAAGAGGCAAACAAGTGAGCTTCTCATTTTTTAGTCTCAATAAAATATTTCAAGGTGTTTTCCATGCAGAGACAATTAAACTAGAAAGGGACTAACTCTAAAATATGCACATTTCTATGAATGTTGGATATAATTTTTACTTGAAAAGAACACTCAAGACATAAATGGCAAGTATTCAATATAAAGATCTCAGCTTTTTCAGAATTGTAATTTTAATTGCTAAGACGAATGCTGAGGCTGATTTAGCACCAGAATCATAATTGACCATAAATTTTCTCTTGTTTTTACAACCATTCCTGTGATACAGAATATAATTTTAAAGATGAAGCAAAGTTTTCCCAGAAGAGTTTGTGATGGGTTGAAGTGTATCCCCTGAAAAGATGCTCAAGTCCTAACCCCCAGGACCTGTGAATATTACTTGGAAACAAGGTCTTTCATGTGATTAAGATGATGTCAAGAGGGTGGGCCTTAATCTACTATGACTGGTGTCCTTATCAAAGAAGAAATTTGGACACAGAGACAGACATGCAAAGAAGGCAGATGATGTAGGAAGAATGCCATCAACAAACCAAGGCATAGCTGAGACTGTGAAGAAACTGGAGAGAAACATGAAACAGATTGTCCCTAGCAGCCCCCAGAAGACACCAGCTCTGCTGACACCATGGTCTTGGACTTCTGGCCTCCAGAACCCTGACGACAAATTTCTGTTGTTTTAGCCACATGGTTTGTGGTAGCTTGTTACAAGAGCCATAGGAAACAAAGACAGATGTCAATTTAGCTTTAGTTTCTTTGATAGATTACAGATTAGAAACTAGCAATTATTATAATCAGATGAAAAAGAATTATCCATAAAATATTCACTACCCTATTCGTGTGTGTGTGTGTGTGTGTGTGTGTGTGTGTGTGTGTATGTTACTAAACAAATATCCATTTCCTGCGCTGAGGTTCTTCACCCATTAAAACCTATGGAAGTAGAGTCTCTTTGTTTTTCTAAATTAAAATTCCGCATGGCATGAGAAATGGACCCCAAATATTTCAGGAATCAAAGTCTAGAAAAAGTGTCAATATTAAGAAATAAGATAGCACTTAATACAAGTTATTTACATTCCTTCTGGCTCTTTAAAATATTTAATTTGTCAAATATTCAAGACAGAATGTAAACCAAACAAATGGCTTCTTTCAATACTACCAGAATACTGGTTTAGATAGCGCTAATGCACTCAGATCTTCCATGACGCTGTAACTAATTTGAAGTCACTGGACTAACACTTTTAGGGAGCCAATACTTTTACTTCTGCTTTCTGCATTTACTTTACAACTCTAGGAAGCCTCCCTCTCTTTTTCAGTTGTGGTCTCCCTTCCTCCCTTGTCAAAATCTGCTCTCGGGATTGCCTCTATAATCCTTCACATTATAGTATGAATCGACTGAGATCAATGTATTAATTAACTCACCAAGGACCAGCCTGTGCCTATCTCTTTTTTTTTTTTAAAGATTTTATTTATTTATTTGACAGAGGGAGATCACAAGTAGGCAGAGAGGCAGGCAGAGAGAGAGGGGGAAGTAGGCTCCCCGCCAAGCAGAGAGCCCGATGCGGGGCTCGATCCCAGCACTATGAGATCACAACCTGAGCCAAAGGCAGAGGGTTTAACCTACTGAGCCACCCAGGCACCCCTGTGCCTATCTTTATAAATAAAGTTTTATCGTAACACAGCCAAAAGTAGATTTATGTATGGCTGCTTTGATCTACTGGGCAATGCTGAGTAGTTAAAACAGAGTCTATGTGGTCTGTGAGCCTGAAAATATCTAGTCTGGTCCTTTACAGAAAAAGTTTGTCAACTCTTGTTTTAAGGCTTCTCTCTCAAAAAGCAAAACAAACATCATTCCCGTGTAATAATTATATTACATTTGTAATCTTCAGGACAGAAGACAGTAAACAGCTTGTTGTATGAAATGTAAATAGTCACAAATTTCTCATCAAATGAACTACAAATCCACTTCAGCTTTGAGTCCAACACAAACAAGGGGAAATAGGTGAAATGGGCTCAGAGGTCACATTTCAGGAACTACATATGAATATGTATGTTTACATATAAGGATGTGTATGTATATCCTAGATTTTGTTCATTTCTATCCTCATCATCTGACCTGTTGGTTTCAGGACATGCAAAATATTGCTGTATCCCCAAGTCTTAAAGTTGAAGAAATATGTTTTAGTAAATATGAACTAAAATTCCATTTTCAAAGTTAGTACTTGAGTGATTTGGTTGTATACCATGTGTCAGTTTCCTGAGTCATACCCCAAAATTACTATGGTTTGCTAATGAACAATCTGGACGCTGGCACCATCGAATCCAAACCTACAAACTGAAGTGTTATAAACAGAGATGGATTTATTCCAAGGTCTCCAATTAGTTTTCTCCATCCCAACTCCAACATCTGTTCCTGCCTTTAGATGATGAAAATACAATGCTTATTACATAACCAAAACAAAATGCTATTATTGCCTCTTGCAACTTATATTCTTCTTCTTGATAAATCACCATCTGATTATCCTGCTGAATTATGCATTTGCCACTTCTACTATTTACCTTTCTATTGCTTATTAGTACCACAACTATAAAGGGAAGCCAAATATGAAGGAAGTCAAGCAGAAGTGTGTCGATTATATTATTTCTGGAGAAGTTTTGCAGTCTCTGAGCAACCAAGATAGAATCCCCAACCACTTTCTCACAGATTTGAATCATAGGACATTTTCAGTATTCCTTATCGATGAATGGGAAACATCTTGGATTAGATCAAGGACTCTCAGTAGCCTGACTTTTTAAAACACATATACGAACAAATACATATAAATACATATAATCTGGATTAATACATACAATTTCTCAGTTTGGACTGCAGTCAATTGCAATTTGTTCATTCATTTAACAAATATTTATTGCACACCTACGATGTGTTCACCACTGTTCTGTCTTCTCGGAATATACAACGACCCTTGAAGAACATGGAGGGTTAGGGATGCCAACCTCCCATACAGTCAAGAATCCACACGGAACTTTTGATTCCCCTAAAACTTAACTACCAACAGCCTACTTTTGACCAGAAGCCTTACCAATAATATAAACTAGTCAATTAACACACATTTTGTATGTTATATGTATTATATACTGTATTATTGTAACAAAGTAAGCTAGAGGAAAGAAAATGTGATGAAGAAAACTGTAAGGAAGCGAGAATGCACTTACATTTCTGTCCTGTCTTTATCGAAACAATCCGCGTATAAGTGGACATGCCCGGTTCAGACCTGTGTTGTTAAAAAGTCAAATGTAGGAACGTCAGAGGGGTTTGCTAAAGCTCCTTTTACAGCAATTACACAACTGTTAGCCTGTTAACTGCGTTATCAGGAAGTCTTGCTCTTGTCAGCCTTTTCCCTTCCTTTTTCTTGTTTTACACTTTACCAGTGTCTCTCCATTGCCTTGGTCTTTTCTTTTCGGTAACAACATTTTAGCATCGTCTCTCCATTGTCTAAGTGTTTGTTTAAATGATTCAAGTAATTCAAACTCATATTGCTGTCCTAATTCCAGACTTTCAACAATGCCAACTTCCCTAGTCGCTCGCCCAAGAGATATTTATTGAAAAGTGTTACAGTATTTTATTACTCTGTAACAACCATCCCCATACATCAAGTGGCTTAAAACCACCACACTCATTTTTGGGGGTCAGGATGGGTGGTGATGACACATCTCCCTTCCCAGTAGTCCTAGTGGGGGTAAGCTTAAATAGGGACTGGAGGATACGCTCCGTGGAAGATAAGCTGCTGCCTTCTGTTGACTGGGAACATAGCTGGGAGCCTCACTTCATCTCCACAGGGGCCTTTCCACAGAGCTGCTTGGGCTTTCTCAGAACACGGCAACTAGCTTCCAAAAACAAGTATTTCCCATGATAGAAAGTAGAGGCTGCCAGTCTCTTCAGGCCTGGATATGGAAAGTGGCACACGGCCACTTCTGCTATATTTTATTGGTCAAACACAAACACCTCACTTCTCAATGAGAGATGTATCAAAGGATTTGAGGTCTTGGGGATGCCAGGTATTATGGAAGGCCCTAGAAATGCACAAATAAAATACAGCACAGCTCCCACAAAAAGCTCAGAGTTTAGCAAAAGAATTGAACCAGTGAAGAGTTGGCTGTAACACACTGGTTAATTTATGGAAAAACACTGAGGGTACACAGAACAGAAAATTTGGGGATGTCGTATAAGTAGGAGTTTAGGCAGTGGAAATAAAACAAGTAAACGAAAACAACAACAACGAGAAGCAAAGAACACAGCTTCACTGCTGAGACTGTGGCCAACTGAGTGAGCTGTGCCACAGAATCCTCATTCAACCATGAAATACTGCCCATGGCCACTATCTGCCCTTCTGGTCATTAAACAAACCAAACACCCAAGCAAATACATACTGGACCAGAGTCAGCAGCGACACCTCGGTTTCGCTATCTGCAGGCTGCCCTTCATCTCTCTCTCTCTCCTGCACCTGTGGTCTCCTCACTTCTGTGTGACAAGTCCTAGAAGCCTACCAGCTTCTTGACCAAAGACATACATGCCCCCCAGCCCATCTTCTCATGAGCCCCCCTTGCCAGATGGGGAGTCCCCTCAGCTGTGGCTCCACTGACCAGATCCCAAGCAGCTGTGGCTGAATGCAACGAACACTGAAACCTTCTCTTAGGTTCTCAAGCACACGCTCACTCATGCTCATTCTTGTGTGTACACTCGCTCATGTACATTCTTATGCATACATACCCAAAACACAAATAAAATTCACACTCTGAGCAACAGGCTCCAAACCCTATTCGTATATTTAATATGGTGTCTTTTATAGGTTTATGTAAAGATGGAACCACACATTCATGTCACTTTAAAGTTGGTTTGACTATAATATGTAAAAATCAAGAAGATTAAGAATCATCCCCTAGGTCTAGAAATGATATATTTTTATACTGTAATTAGCCTCTAAATAGGGGGAAATTTTATTTTACTTTTTCAAAAAGATTCTATTTCTTTGTTAGAGAGGGAGAGAGCACAAGCCGGGAGAGCAGCAGAGGGAGAGGGAGAAGCAGGCTCTCCACTGAGCAGGGAGCTGATGCAGGGCTGGATCCCAGGACCCTGGGATCATGACCTGAGCCGAAGGCAGACAATTAACTGACTGAGCCACCCAGGCACTTAAATGGGGGAAATTTTTTAAGTATTTTAAAGTATTTACTTATGCCGAAATTCACTACCTGTTTCAGTTCAACTTCTACCTGATTTACTTGTCTCATCTGGCTTTTCTTAACTGAGGTCAACCAATTTGTTCCTCTCTGACTGAACGCAGCACTTCTATAACTGTCTTAAACTCTGGGATACATTGTGTAATGTGTGATTTTATGTGCCTATTGGTAGACTCAGCCCTACTAAAATTGAGTGCCTCGGGGCACCTGCGTGGCTCAGTTGCTTGAATGTCCGACTCTTGATTTCGGCTCAGGTCACAATCTCAGGGTCCTAGAATTGAGCCCACTTGGGGCTCCCTGCTCAGTGCGAGTCCACTTGTCGCCCTCTCCTTCTGTCCCTCCCCCTGCTCACACTTTCTCTATGTTGAATAAATAAATAAATAAAAATAAATAAAATTCAGTGCCTTCTCCAAAAAGAGATTGGAACAAAATTAGCAGCTACGCATGGTTGTGGTTGATAAAATGCCACTTAATAGTTCTTTATTTATACTCATTCATTCACTTCACATTTATTCAATTACTACATACTATATTAAAATATATAAGGGTAGACACGCACACACACACATATTTAAAAACCCATTTATACTGATGTATGTTTGTGTTCTCGAAGACACATTTATCAGCTAGGCAGAGATAGAAAACATATAGTTTGATAATAAATAAAAACGTGTCCACACCTCGACTGACCAAGGAAGGCATTACAGTCAATGTGAAATTTGAGCTGTCCTTTAAATGGCTTTTCATATAGTTATTAAGAAGACATTAGATTAAGTGTTGAATCACTAAATTCTACTCCTGAAACCAGGATTACACTAAATGTTAACTAACTAGAATTTTTTTTTTAAATATTTTATTTATTTATTTGACAGAGAGAGAGATCACAAGTAGGCAGAGAGGCAGGCAGAGAGGGGGAAGCAGGCTCCCCGCTGAGCAGAGAGCCCGATGCGGGGCTCGATCCCAGGACCCTGAGATGATGACCTGAGCTGAAGGCAGCGGCTTTAACCCACTGAGCCACCCAGGCGCCCCAGGAACTCTTGATCAATGCAACAACACACAGAATCAATCATGTGATGTCACAGTACCCATGGAATACATAATTTAGACTTTTTATGCAAACAGGATGAAAACTTTGCATAGTCAAAAATAATAGCAAATATCACTGTAACATTTATAGCTAAAATACAGTCAGAGATTCAGGCAAAGTATAGGAATACATTTTCCATATTTAAAGTTCACCTTTAGCTCCAGGGAATTGAAAATTATAATCTTTTTCAGTGTATCTATAGGATATGACACTTGCTAAGACCCCTGAGAATAAAGCCAATTCCTTGCAGAATCTAAAATCATGGGGTACCTGGGTGGCTCAGTTGGTTAAGTGCCT
This sequence comes from Potos flavus, assembly GCA_028534135.1. Lineage (NCBI taxonomy): Eukaryota > Metazoa > Chordata > Mammalia > Carnivora > Procyonidae > Potos > Potos flavus. Next base: position 99,065,905 of record CM052901.1, on the reverse strand, counting down.
GCCTTCAGCTCAGGTCATGGTCCTGGGATCGAGTCCCGCATCAGGCTCCCTGCTCAGCAGGGAGTCTGCTTCTCCCTCTCACTCTGCTCTTGCCCCTGCTCATGCTCTTTCTCTCTCCAATAAATAAAATCTTTAAAACATAAAATAAAATCAGACAGGTGCTTAATAATTGCTGCTTTCAGTAGATAGTAAAATGGCATCTGAAATGAAAGGACAACTTTCCTAAATACAGAATGTCACACTCTGTCACTTAGATTCAGGTCTACCATCAATGTGACACTATGATAAAGCCTTGTACCTCTGCAGGAGTCGGCGTTACTAGGGTTGGCAGAAGAGGTTTGTAAACTTTTTAAAATCTACGTTGTACTTTACCACAATAGAGTAATTATATGTTCTGATTCTATACCGCTGCATTTTTGTAGGTCAAAACCAAAATGGATCACTCCATTATCGAGACGGATAACCAATGTTTTAAGATACAATTTATCAGAAGCATTTTGAACTCCATTTGTTCTTCTCATTTGCTGCTCAAAACTGCAGAGTGGCAAAAATCATAATCTGAAACCAAATATCCTATTCTGTGCCTCCAAACAAGAGAAACTAAGGAAAGCAGTTCAAGGTTGTGTTTTGAAAGAAGAAAAGAGAGCGTTCTACGTTGAAAAGGACCAGCGAGACCCCCTGGGAATCCTACCTAAAACAACACAATCTAACTAATCGATAACTTGAAATACTCAGCAATGCAACTGGTAGGAAGCACGAATGACAGAGCAAACTTGACAAGTATTGTGAAGTGTGGGTGGAGGCAGAGTTTGACACTGGACCCCTAAGAGGGTATGGGTTCCCTCCAGTTAACTGTCAGCGACCTGAAAAGACCCCAAAGGTCTCTGAGGAGAGGCCTGAGATCCAAGTGTGAGGACGGGGCTAGAGGAGAAGGGAATGTTCTTTCAAGCAGTGGTTCTCTGACCGGGGGACACCTAGAGCAATGACTGGAGACACCCTTGAGCTGTCACAACTGGGGAGGTGCTATCAGCACCCAGTTAGTGGGGTGAGGCCAGGGTGCTGGGAAACATCCTACAACGCCCAGGACACCTCCACTTCAACAAAGAGCGACTGGCCCCAAATGTCAAGAGTGCCGAGGTGGAGAAATCCCAGTCTAGAGGCCTAACCCAGCAGACAGAGCGAGGGCAAGAGAGAAGGTCTCATCTTTACAGACAAATTTTTTCTTTTTTCTTTTTGTTTAAGATTTTATTTATTTATTTGACAGAGAGAGGGAGAGAGACAGCTAGAGAGGGAACACAAGCAGGGGGAGTGGGAGAGGGAGAAGCAGGCTTCCCACTGAGCAGGGAGCCCTATGTGGGCCTCAGTCCCAGGACTCTGGGATCATGACCTGAGCTGAAGGCAGACGCTTAACGACTGAGCCCCCCAAGTGCCCCAACTGTCTTAGGTTTTCATTTAAATTCCAGTTAGTTAATGTATAGGGTAATACTGGTTTCAGGAGTAGAACTGAGTGATTCATCACTTCTGTACAGCACCCAGTGCTCATCACAAGTGCCCTCCTTAACACCCATCCCTGATCCAGCCCCTCCCCCATGGACACACAATCTCTACGATGCACAGTGCAGCCTTCTCCCCAGAAAGCCTGCAGGAGATGATGCTCCTAGGAAAGGGAAGGAGATAACAAGTAACACAACTCCGCTTCTGAGGGCTTTGCTGGGAACCCAAGAAACCTGATTTTTGAAAAGGGAAACACATTGAGGGGGCACAGAAGTGACCACTTTGGAGAGAATGTGCTGGAGACCACACATGCATGAGGGAGGCTGTTTGCAGCTTCTGCATTCCCCCCCTGTGTTCCTCCCCACCCTCGGTGTCTCCTCACAGTTTCCACGCTAACAATGGGTCTCTCTCAACAAGACCCAACAGTGGGAAAGGGCTGCATGTGGCTCTTCTGTGTACGTGTGGTGGGTGGGACATGACAAAAAAGAGAAGTACGTGTATGACCAGAAAATTTATCCAAAAAAAAGAGAAAAGCACACATTTTAACCAAAGAGTTCTCCAGCGTCTCAAATAAATTACAGAGAATAGAAACAAGATTATTCTCTAAATCATGAGACAACACAAGGAGATTTCCTAAGTGAAGCTTAGGGAAGAAATGGAACAAACACAGACTGTAAGGGAAAACAACAATTAGAGTGACTATAACGGAGAGTAAATTCAGAAACACGAGCTCTAAAGTTGAGTCAAGAAATATAGCAAAAAGGAAGAGTACGATGATATAAAAATAATTATGAAGACGGCTGGATGAATACAACACAAAGGGAGTCCAGTGTAGCATAACTGATATTCCTGCAGAAGAGAAGAGAGAAAACACACTGAAAACCAATTCAAGGCAATAAGAAAAGACATTTTATTCTGGAATAAACACTTGGACCTGTTGATAAAGAGGATACTGTCTCCCAAGAAATTTGCTGTGGAATTATCAGCATGAAAACATGGCAAAATTCATCAGCTTCAAACACAAAGACTCGTGTGGAAATGCAGGCAGAAAAAAAGTGGAGTTATGTGAAAGGAGAAAGACTGAATTTGATCTTAGACTTCTGGACAGCAACATGGAGTGTGGGAAGATCACAGGGTAATGGCTACAAAATTTGGAGATTAAGAAAGTGTCCTCCCCAAACTGTATGCTCAGCCAAGCTGCCCTTTAACTATAAAAGCAATATATAGACATTCTGCAGCATAAAAAAAAGCTGAAAGAATTAACACCCATGTGCTGGTCTTCACAAAATTCCTGGATCACAAAATTCCAGGCCATAAGAGACAAATCAAAATAAATAACTCAGGAATGGAGAAAAGATGGCTAAAAAACAAAAAACAAAAAAACAAAACAAAACAAAACAAAAAAACAACTGAGGTTAAGAATTAAATAATTTTAGATCCAGGAATGAAATGATGGTTATATACAAAAAATGTTAAAATAATACAACAAAAAGTCAAGGGTTATTAGGAAAGGTACAAAGAGGAAGTTGTATTATAATAAATAACCCTTTTAACAAGAAGAGAAGAGATAATGGCTACAGCTGAAGCATGTAGTTAAAAAACAGCATTAATAAAAATTTATGTTTTATGTTCCTTCATTGTAATTTGTGAGTTGGGTATATGGAAACGACAACTTTTGAAAAAAAAATTCATCTAACATGTAATGATTTCTTCACTTTAATTTCCATTTACTGCTTTTAGTTAAATTTAGGTAAAACAATATAATCCTTGTTTTTTAATTTTTTAATTTTTAAAAGACTTTATTTACTTATTTGAGAGAGAGAGAGCAAAAGCAGGGGAGCGGCAGAAGAGAAGGAGAATCAGTCTCCCCACTGAGCAGGGAGCCTGATGTGGGATCCTATCCCAGGACCCAGGGATCATAACCTGAGCTGAAGGCAGACACTTAACTGATTGAGCTATCCAGGTGCCCCAATGTAATCCTTGTTATTAAAAATAACGTGTAAAGTTTTAAATGTACTTTTCCCTAGCTATCTATAATTTAGTGACAATTTATGGATCTTTCAATCTCAACGTTTCTGAAGACAGATGCCTATAATCAGCAATGTTGACCAGAATGATTTCTGGGTGGTGGGCTTTGGAGTGAGTTTCTTAGAAATGTGTACTTTTCTGCATTGCTTTATTGTCTTCATAATAAAAACATATCTTTTAGAGTAAAAGGAGTCATTATTTTAAGAGAAAGGGCAGACAGAGGCCACATGGCCCGTGAAGCCTATTTAGTATCTGTCCCTGTAGAGAAACAATCTGTCACCCCTGCTCTACCTCTCTGCTTGCTAAGAGAGACACCAGCCCATCGTACACCAACCAGGCAGACTGAAAGCATGAACCTGGCTATTCTCTCTCAGCATGCCTGTTTTCTTTTGACTTCTGTAAGGGGTCAGTAGCGACATGTTCCTGAGGATTCAGCGTTTTTATAATTAGAGAGCTTATGTGCACCAGAGCTAACACACATCATCAGCTTCCTCTCAAATGAGACTAAGCAAATACTCACAGATGGTTATGGTCTTGTCACAAAGAAGCCACACTTCTCTTAAGCCACCAGACAGGAAAAGGGCAAAAAGAACATCATGATCTGAGGCTGAAAAGAATTTGAGCGGGGCTCACTAAGATAGAACATGAAGATTCTGAGTAATAACAGAAAAAAAGTTCAAATGTCTACTTCCGCAGGATGTTCGATTATAGCGAGGTATCCATCCCACTTCTTTTCAGAAACACAAGCCCAGACAAGGTGTGTCTGGGTGGAGATGATACTGTTCTCTGGACATTTTTTTTTTCATCTCTTTGTGAAATAACCATGAGTTACTCTCAAGTATGGGTAAGAAAGAAAATTAGATAGCAGACTGCATAAACACTTGAGACTAAAAGAAATGGACACACACTCATTTTAGAAAGGTGGAAAATGTAGAATTATGGAGTGGTCCTAAAAATAGTTCAGTAACAATCTGGGTCCAAACAAGATAGCAGAGAATGAGGCAGTTTTCTAAAGATTGCCCTTCTAAGTCAAAGCTACTGTTACCCAAGGAGTTGTTTTTTCCACCCATGCCTCTCCCCACAATTTCTGTCATCATGCAAGGAAAACTCTAGCCACTTAAGGTCTTCTTGTGCAGTGAAGTGGGAAAGTCTTGAAGCCTCTGATGTTCACTGGAAACTAAAGTGGCTTCCAAATATTCCCATTCCTGCAATCCTCATGGGGAATTGCTTCCATCCTTCCATGGAAGAAGCAAACATGCTCATCATGACAAGCTGTCCCTCCCCTCCCTGCTTTTGCCTAGTGTTAAATGCAGTTTATTGGAAAGGGTCCTTAAAAGCAATTTATGCTCCAGTTCCTTATTCTCTAAGGCGGGAAATCTCTCTCATTACTGATGTGATTAGCTTCCTATTGATTCTGTCATGTGCTCACTGGAGCCTTATAAAACTGGTCTTTAAAATAAAATAAGATTTTGGACGACATTTAGCAATGGCACAGAAATCCAAAATGCAGCAGGAGGTGGGGATAAAACACTCAATAACTCTGTGGGCAGCAACACTGAGTGGAAAATCTGCAATCTAGCGATAAACAGGCTTTAAATATCATTAGTCATATTTGTATATAAAAACCTTCCATAATACATCAAAGTCAATGACTCATAAGTGCAAGTGCCTATCATAGTCCTTGTTCAGGAACTGTTCTTCAGGGCATAAGTGTTTTTGTCCTAAGAGTGAAAATGGATGCATGGAAAATAATTCGATAGCACATCTAAATTTAAACGGAATAGATTTTCATTTTAGGTTTTAATGCTGGCCATTCTTCCTTTCTTCATTGCAAGGACAATCATGAGAGCGTGCAGACACTGACCAAATAGATAACAAGAGAAGCGATAATCCATCAAACAATGAGTTGAAAATTGGAGCTATTTTTCTTCCTTATTTAGAAAACAATTCTCCCTTTCCTTCCAGGAAACAGCCCTGCTAAAATTGTTTTTTACAGGCAACAGTATTTATTTTATATGAAATGGATCTTCAAGTAGAGTTTGCTTGTCTTGTTATGGTATTCTTTGGTTTTTGTGAGAGGCTAATCGGGGAATATTTTCACCAAGAAACTGACACTAATTGGTGAAGAAGGTAGCAGATAAAATACGCATGATCAGGAAACTACTGTCATGAGAAAACCGAAGAGCATTATACATGGATTCGGATTCCTTTTTATGATATTACCGCTCTAGTTAAGCTAGAATTATTTTCATAATGTAAATTTGGGCTTATGAGAAATGAAGGACACATTACTTCCCTTCAGTTTTCACTACTGAGTCATAAAACTATTAGATCCTTTAAAGTAAAAACACTCTCATTGGTTGAAGGGATGCCAGTGGGTGGATGAACCATCCCTAGAGGCTAGATATTATTCCACAGGTACCTAGTTACCTACCTACGAACCTAATTACTCTTGAAATTTACCCAATAAACCATCTCCTAAATAAAAAACCAAAAGTCAATTGGTGAGTCGATTGCTACAGTTGCTACAGAAATGTTCAAAAGCCAAAAGCATGGTGGTTGAGGATACTGGTCAATGAGTCAGTTGTAACTGGCTTTCAATTCCAGCTCTTCTTATTACCAGGGGCTAACTTCTCTAGAGTTCAGCTTCCTTGTGATTTGAAAATAATAATGGTCTATTACCAACGGTTGTCATGCAAAAAGCAAAAACAACATCGAAAAACAACTTACCAAGATCTGGAACATACTAAGCATCCTCACTATGGTAGGTATGATTATTATTGAGGTTGCTGGACTGAATCTTGTGGGACCATAATCCAACTATGTGAATCACAGTCCCTGTCCACCAAAAGCTTATCAGAGACATAAACGTAGGGGAAAAAATGAAAATGTAAGGGCTTTATAGTTATGTGCCAAATGGGTATTGCAATCAATAAGTGGGTTACAATGAAATAAGACAATGAATGGAGAATTGGGTGATTATCAAAATCTCCTGTGGAGGATGACCTTGAATTTGGATTTAATGCTCTTGCTCACCTCTATTACATACAGGTTTCAAGGGTTGACAAAACAGGGGAACAAAGCTGTTAAGTCAGGGGAGAATTAGGCTTGTCATGCAACAATTGGGAAGGCTGAAAATGCTGCAATTACCTCCCCACTCAAAGTGTGTTTCATGGGCCAGCAGCGCCGGCATTGCCCGGGAGCTTGTTACAGATAAGGAATTTCAGTCCCATCTTAGTAGGTTCTCTTGTACCAACTAAACAGATCAGGATTTTAGCAAGATCCTTGGGGAATCCATGTATACACCTATGCTTGAGAAATGTTGACAACTTCTAGAACACAGATTGAGCCTATACTCAGTCTCAATGGGAGCTAGGCTCCAAAGATAGTCTCAGAATATCTTGTCTTCCTGGATGTGCATCTGGTCCATACACCACCAGGTGCAGCTTATTTCCTTTGCTTTAATTTTTGTCTGGTCTTGGAACTAGCTGTGGCCAAAGGAATGCCCCCAAAAGGTTGCTATTTTCTAAAACCCATGGAATGCACAAAAACAAGGGTGAACCCTAATGTAAACTATGGACTTTGGGTGATAATGACTTGTCAGTGTAGGCTCCCCTACTATAACAAATGTACCACTCTGGTGGGAATTGTCAACAGTGGGGGAGGTTATAAGTGGAGAGATGGGGAGGCTTTGTGGGAACTCTATACTTTCCACTCAATTTTACTGTGAACCTAAAAAATAAAGTTAACTATTAATAATAATAAAATGATGCTCTGGAAGTTCTAAGCCCAGGCCACGTGCTTCTGGTGCCTTGAAATCCAGCCATCATGCTATTAGAAGCCCAAGCTACATGAAAAGGCCTTCTGGAAGAGATCGAAGGTACTCTGACAGACTGGCGCAGCTGAGCTCCTGGTCAATAGCACCAAATGGCCGCCATTTGAGGGGGCCATCTTGGATAGCACAGCACAGTCAAGACCCAAGATGACTGCAGCCCCAGCCAATATCGCATGAAACAGAAGAACCTCTTTTTGGAGCCCAGTCAATGTGTAGAATCATGAGAATAACAAATGCTGTTGTGTTAAGCTACTAGGTTTGGGGGATGGTTTCCTAGGGCTACAAAGTTGTGGAAACAGTCTTATTAGAGGATACATGGCAGCACATTTCTATTTGAAGATAAACTTCCACTAAAATTACTTAGTTTGTTGATTATTAACAAGTTGAATTCATTCTGGATACAGTTCTTGTCTAAAACAAGTCCTGATGTTATGATCCAAAGAAGTAAATGGGATAACAGAGCAAGGGAGAATAAGTGAAATCTTAGAGGACATTCCCTGTCATGAATGAGGCTCTTTTCTTAAAAGGAACAGGATATACCTACCTAAAATATGGGCGAAATAATTTGAAAAGAAGTTTAAGAACACTTGAGAAGGCGTTTTCATTCTCCTTCTGAATCAACCCAATAAAATAATTGTGCTCTCAGGCATTCAATGATGTTCTGTTACTATTTTTTAAAATATTTTATTTTTTTAATTTGAGAGAGAGCTAGAGAGAGCACAAATGGTGGGTAGGGGCAGAGGGAGAAGGAGAAGCAGGCTCCCTGCTAAGCAGAGAGTGGGGCTCAGTCTTGGGACCCCGAGATCATGATCTGAGCCAAAAGCAGATGCTTAACTGACTGAGCCACTCAGGTGCCCAATGACATTCTTTTACTAACTCAAAGCATCTACTTATCTGAGAAATAAAAAGAGGACATAAATTTTGTTTACATTTCTGGAAAACATGCTACATGTGAAATGTGAGTTTCTTATGAGAAAAAAAGGCATAATGTGGAATTCATTTCTCAACCATGGAGATGTTGCCTAATGTTTATAGCAATGACAACAGTGATCATATTGAATTAACTCTATGTGATGTAATTAACAAGTATAAAACTTCTTAGAAAGGACATACATTAATTGTATGGCACATTGATTAACAAGCAAAAATCATAATATGCTCTATAATATTTTTATCCTACTGTTTTATCATCTATGCTTTAGTCATGCCAAAATAAATCATAACACTTTCATCAGAGCAGAGGATGGCTCCAAACCCGAAGAATAGAAGGGGCACACCAGGGTTCCGAGAAATGTGGTCACGCCCTAAGCCTCATTCCACCATATGTGAAAAGAGGATAAGAATAGTTCACACCGACAACACTGGGATTAGGACTAAATAAAGTAACCTACATCAAGTACCCCACTTAGCATCTAACGTGTCATGAGGGCTCAACGAAAGTGGAAAATTTGGGGATGAACAAGAAACGCCATCTCCCTCACTTAAAACACTGCAGCATCAGAAATGAAGGTGATTATTCTGCTGCCTTCAAAGCACATCTTCCTGCTTTCTGGAAATGCCACTCAAGAATGGTAAGTGGAATTATGTATTCATTCTGCCTTCCCCGCACACTGTGGAAGGCGCTCGGATGGACGGTGTGCACGAAACAGAGAATTAAGTCACGTTCTCTCTTCTCAAAGAGCACACACTTCTCTAAAACAGCTATTTCACTAAGTCCGGCTGGGGAAAAGGTTAGTGGTACATTCGTTTCCCACAGTGTTACTGGGGGTGCTTTGGGGAACAGTGAGGATTCCAGTGGCTGGAGCAGAAAGAGAGGGAGAGAAGCAGGGAAATAATAATGAAGGATGAAGTAAGACTGCATACATTCTTGTAGAGAACAGTAAGGATTTCGATTTTTACTCTGAGTGAGGATTCTGAGCAGAGGAACCATATGACCTTTGAGGAGGAAGGTGTGGGTTACACACAGCACAGGACCCGGGGCAGAAGCAAGGGGGCCAGTTAAGGGGCTGCTGCAATAATCCAGGTGAGGGAACGGGTGGGGGCTGTGAGGATGGTGAGAAGTGGTTGGGTTCTGGACGTAATAGATTTTAAAGGTAGAGCCAACAGAATTCCATCACAATTAGATGTAGAGTGTGTAGCAGGGATGCAGAAGTCAAGAATGACACCGAATGTGGTCTGAGCGAACCGGGACTGACGTGGCCGCTGACTGAGACGCTGCTTGCCAACACCCGCAAGGCAGCTGACTCTCCTTACTCACCAGAGTTGTATTCCGTGACGCCGCAGCAAACACTGAGCCATTGCTCCTGAGGGGAAACGTGCATTAATATTGAACTCAAGGCCAACGGCACTAGAACTCATGCCTGAAGGAAGCTTCTCTAACGTGCGTGTTTTCTCCCTAAGACACATCCTAGTGCTTCTGCGTCTAGGAGTACCGGACGACGCTGCAGCACTATGCTTGGGAGCCATTTTAAATGGCACTATCACCAACAAAGAGCACAACAATGCACCAAAGAGACGACAAAGAGGACACTTGTTTATCGCAGGAGAGCTGAAATGAGAAGGCACAGCGTAGTCCTGTTCGAGCTCACGTGGGGACACACACGTCAGGCAACTCAAACTGATCACAGCTCTGCACACGTCCACAAATGACCGTGAAGGCCATGCAAGTACTGATTTGGTTATTAAAACCAAACTTTAGCAAGTTGATGAATCTGCGCATACAGAATCCATGGATAATGAGGGTCGACTAGATGTACTGAGCGCTCTGATGATGATTTTAAGGACCCAAGAGGAAGGAAATAATGGAGACCAGGGAGAAGAATCACAGAGGTCACACAGAAGGTTGGTTTCCCTCAATCTGCCCTTTGCACCCACAGACGAAGACTGGCTTACCAGCTCCTAAAAACGCCTGAACTGGAAGGCACATTCTCACATGTCAGTAGGGCAGGCAGAGTGTGTGGGCAGAAAAGAAACAGCACCCGCCCAAGGATGGAGGCAAGCTATGTGCATAGCAGTGGGTCCCAAGGAAATGCTAGGGAAAGGAGGCAGCTGGCCAGGACTGAGACACCCTCAGCGGCCACAAATCACGGCCACCACGCTTGCAGCCCCACTGTCATCAGATTTTCCAGATTTTCAGAGGAGGCTGAAAATCATGTTTTTCATGAAAAAGGGGGTGCGGGGCAGTCAACTAATTCAATTTACAAAATACTGCCTGACCAATTAAAAAAACAAAACAACCTACAGTCCCCATTGAGCTCAGAATTCCTCACCAGTGGTTGCAATGGACCTCATTTCCACTGGTGTTTTTACTTTGATCTCTTTCTACATTCATGTTTTATGGAGGAAAAAGTTCCAGAGTTGGGTTTCAAAGTAACTAAACAAAAATGTACAAAAATTCACACAGAATAGAGGGATATATTTGCACTTTGCCTTGTATTTGTAGGGCATTACCACAGCATTAACTCTGCTTTTTTCTTTTTCTTTCTTTTTTTTTCTTTTTGGCATAAGCATGATCATGGACTTTAGCACTATACAGGCTGATTGAAAAATGGCTAGATGCATTTTAAAAATAAATCGACCAGGGTTTACACAAACAAGTACTATTTTACTTCAGCAGTGTTCCCTGGAGGGCCTTCACTGTTATTCAATTTATGCTCTTAATCCTCATTCTTGGAACTGGTTTAGCAGTGATGCCATGAGGCCAGCCGTTTCTCCTCCGCAGCGAAACGAATTAACGTGAGCGATGACACGCCTTGGGAAGTGGGCTCCAAAGGCTGGGAGACGCCACGGAATAAGCAAAGGTCTGTCTGAAGCATCAAATTTGCCCTAACTTTTGGTAAGGAAAGTTTGAATTTGTGTGCTAGGAAAGTCTGTCCGTTGTACATGAAAAGTGGTAGCTTTTGTTATTGGGGAGTTAGCACTGACTTTAGGTCAACGGGGGCAAAGTGTATCCCTAAGGTAGAAACAAATCATTTCAGTGACCTCCTGGCTAACATGCGATTCTGAGGGAGTGTCTTGTTTTTGCATAAAACTGCTTTTCACCTTATGATGCAGTATTTCTTTCTAAGAGATAGTTCTGTTGGTGCTCTACCACTGTTAAACAATTTACCATAGACTTAGCAACTTAAAATAATGCCCATTTACTGGTTTCTCAAGGCGTCAGGCAGGCGTGCCTGTTGAGAAGCTCAGTTTCCTCTTCTAGGCTTGCTGGCTCCCTCCACACTGCCTCTCACACATCCAGTATCTCTGAGGTCAGGAAAACCTCAGTCCCTCTCAAGGGCTCACTTGATGAAATCATGCCCACAGGAATAATCACCCCTCTGATTTAACAGCACCTGACCAGTGACCTAATCACAAGACTGATCTCCCATCCTATTCACACGTCCCACCCACCCTCAACGTGAGAAAATCATGTAAGGTGTGGATATGCACCAAAGGGCAGGAATCTTGGGGCCACCTTTGAATTCTGTCCACTAGAAGAGGAAGGTGTCATTACACATCTGTACATAACATAAAGAATTAGCTGTTGCTATACATTATAGAGTCTTGCTATAATTATGATGATGAAGACAGCTGAGTAAAAAGAAAACAAATCCTTATGGAGAAATCTCCATAAAACAAGTATCAAAACTCCTGGATGTTACGATGTGTACCCTTGCCCACACACTATTTGGAGGCATACAAATTTATGTTTTTATTGTCTATCAGGATTAAAATAGGAAGTTTAAATTGTAAATTTTAAATAAAGTATAACAAAATAATAAGGTAGATTTAGAATAGTCTGTAATCTAGAGAGATTCTGAGAGCCATGGATTTATACCTAGGGAACCCATTAATAAGTCTTCAGTCCAAAACAGAAGTAGATAAGAGATGGTAGACAGTAGATGTCAACCCAAATGGTTCGTTGTACTCAAATGCTTATGAAAATGTAGGTTTAGGGGTGCCTGGGTGGCTCAGTCATTTAAGCGTCTGCCTTTGGCCAATGAGATTTTAAACTGATCATGCAGACATTCCTTCCATTGCTGGTGAGAGTACACAGAGCACAAGCACTTTGGAAAACTGTTCAACGATGTCTCTCAAAGCTGAACATACACATGCCCCGTGACCCATCGATTCCATGCCTGGGATCACGTGCAATAGAATTATGACCTATGAACACCAGAAGGCAAACGAAGGGACCAATCTTTGTAACAGCCCTAAATTGGAAACAAACCATCATTAGATGGGCGACGCAATGATTGCCCATCAACAGTAGAAAGAAGAGAAAGTAAACTGTTATACTCACACAATGTCACGCAATAGAGCAATGAAAATATACAAATTCCATCTACACAGAGCCACATGGGTGAATTCCACAAATATAACTTCGAGCGAAAGAAGCCAAAGATAAAAGCGTTCATATGTAACATCCCATTTATAAAAAATTCAAAAAGAGGGCAAACGTTAGCATTCAAAGTTAGTAGAGTGCTCAACGTTGGGGAGAAGGGGTTAGTCACTGAAAAATCTCAAGGTGGGAGCACTTCTGAAGCGCTGAAAATTTTCCATTTTCTACTTTTTGAGTAGTGGTTACAGACATGTGTTAATTCCAGGAAAACGCACTGAGCTGTATAATCAGGGGGTGTGTCCCCTTTCCGTATGTGTGTTTTCATTCAATAAAAAGTTTACTTAAAAATCATTCATGCAGCGATAGGCTGCTGGTAACGTCAGAAGAGCAAAGTGATCCCATGCACTTGGTTAAATTTTTAAAAATACAGTGGAAAGCTTCTCAAAGGTTTGCAGACAGAAACTGGAGGGGAGTTGAATCTCAAACACTAGCAGCTGTAAGAGTAAATAAGCATTGCTAGAGTGCGGCTTCCTGGCCTCAGAGTAGTGCCCACACGGCTAAGAGTGCAGAAAACAGTGCGAGCACCTCCACATCCTCATTGGCTAAAGGGGCAGGAGGTTAGCTAGAAATCAAATGGGAAACCTTAGGTGCATGAGAACCTTGGGATTTAAATCCAAATTCAGAACATAACCTGTCTAAATCACTGGCAGACAGCTCCACTACAAAGGGACACGGAGATCCTGGTGAAAGGTCACAGCAACAAGGAGCAAAAATATGCCAAGTTAAAATATGCCGTATTCTTAAATGAGTGCACAAACATGCACAGCTTGGGCAACAGAAAGCCTGAGAGGTCCAAGTCTAGAGCCCCAAACCGGAAAAGCAGCTGGAAATTAATAGTGTCCCTGGAAGCAAGGAAAGCATGGAGAGTAAGCTTTCTATCCTCCCAAAGACTCAGCTGACTGTCAGTTCTCACAGGGAAGAGCCAGATGGTAGGGAGCAGGGTGGGGAGGGGGCAGGGGTGGGGGAGGGGGCGGGGAGGTTGTGGAAGTGGAAAGAAACAGAAAACGGTGGAGGTCTAAGTAAATGCACATGATGGAAAGACAACGTGCAGACTAGAAGAAAATGTCAATCAAGATACACCATATGCTGGGCCATAAAATGAGTCTCATGGGATTTAGAGATAATGAAGTATTGCAGAGAATGTTCTCTGTCCACAGTGGAATTAACTCAGAAATCAACATAAACACAGCTAATAGGTGGATATTAAACAACTCATTGGAAAACACAGCATATCAAAAAGTTATACAACGTATATACAGCAGTGCTTAAAGGTACGTTATGACCTTACGTGCTGCCATATAAAAGCAAAAGAGGTCACTAATCAATGACCTAATCCAAGGGTTGGTAAATGTTATCTTAAAAAGGCCAAATAGTAATTATTTTAGGCTTTGAGGGCCATATGGTCACCATTGCAACTATTCAACTCTGTAATTGTAGCATAAAAGCAACTGTAGACAATACTAAAGAGGAACAACCATGACTGGGTTCCAATAAAACTTTATTTACAGAAACAAGCATTGGGCCATACTTGGCCTATGGGCTATAGTTTCCTGATCTCTGATCTCAAAGCTTTCACTATAGGAAACTAAAAAGCAAAAATAAACTCAAATTAACAGAATGAAAGTACATAGATAATTGCAGAAATTAGTAAGATACAAAACGGAAAATAAAACTAAAAGCTTACTCTTTGGAAAAAAGTTGATATATTTCTAACTAGAAAAATCATGAAAGAAAGAGAGAGAGAGGAGAGAGATATACAAATTGCCAATATCAAAAAGTAAAGGGGAAAAATCACCAGAGAGCCTACAGATGTTAAAAAGATAATTTTTAAAAGATATTTATAAACAATGTATAGCCATAAATACAACCATGTCAATAAGATGGACAAATTCTTTGTAAGACATAAATTATCAAGATTATTTAAGAAGAAATAGAAAACCAAAGTATATCTATCTTAAAAAATTGAATTCATAGGGCGCCTGGGCACCGCAGTTGGTTAAGCATCTGACTCTTGGTTTCAGTTCATGTCATGATCTCAGGGTTGTGAGATCAAGCCTTACGTCGGACTCTGTGCTCAGTGTGAAGTCTGCTTAAGTTTCTTTCTTCCTCTGCCTACAACCCCACTAGCTTGCTCTCTCTCAGACAAATAAATAAATCTTTTAAAAATTGCGTTGATAGTAAAAAAAAAAACCTGACCTAAGATTCCACACTCAAATGGCTTCACTAATGAATTCTCTAAGAGTTTTGAAAGAAATAATACCAATTATAAAAAATTAGTTTAACATCTAAAAATCGTAATATCAACCTACTAAAAAAGAACACTATATAATCATCTTAAAAGAGGCAGAAAAAACATTTGACAGAATTCGATATTGATTTATGATAAAAAAAAAAGTCTCAGGAAACTAGGAATAATAAGGAGTTTCCAAAACTTTATAATGGACATCACTTAATGATGAAAGATTTTCTTTCTCCCCCAAATCGGGAACAAAACAAGGAAGTCTTCTCTTACTACTTCTACTAAACATTGTGCTTTAAATTCCTAACCAATACACTTAGGCAAGTAAATAAAAATAAAAAGCACACAGATTTTTAAAGAAAGAATTAAAGGTTTCTCTAATCACAGATGACATAATAATATATATGGAAAATCCCAAGTAGTCTATTTAAAAGTTAACAGAAATAAGACATGAATTTAACAAGGTTGTAGGAGACAATGTCCATACACAAATTGTATTTGAATGCAATAATATCTCTATATTAGAGATGAAAAGTTGAAAATGGAAATGAGATGACAAGAGCCGCACATGAGGATTTTGTTTTTAGATGGGAAAACAGCAGGAAATTTTGTTACAGGTCTTATCTAGTAGGGAGAGAAAAAGAAATTGCTGGGGCAATGCACTGCAGTCAGTGAGACAGCATGGCATCTAGGGAATGAAGAAAGGAATTGCATAAAATGTGATTATCTTATGGATCATTTCAGCTGGAGTAAGAGGGAAGGTGTGGAGTAGAGTCAGGGGTAGTGCAGACAGATGCTGGCGTGTGTGTAGATGGGGAATGTGGGCTTATTTTCCAATTGCTTCCATTTTGTCAGCAAAGTCAAAAGCAAGATCTAGGTATGAAGATGGGAGAAAGAATTTTCAGAGTTCTGAAAGGAAGAGACAGAAGGCAAGAAACAGCTAAATAGGATGTGGAACCATAAAGTGGTGTTAAGAATCCTAATATGAGGGATGCCTGGGTGGCTCAGTTGGTTAAGTGATTGCCTTCGGCTCATGTCATGATCCTGGAGTCCCAGGATCCAGTCCCACATCAGGCTCCCAGCTCAGCCGGGAGTCTGCTTCTCCCTCTGACTCTCCCCCATTTCGTGCTCTCTCTCTCTCATTCTCTCTCTCAAAAAAATAAACTCTTAAAAAAAAGAAATCCTAATATGAGGGGTGCCTGGGTGGCTCAGTCGGTTAAGCAACAACCTTTGACTCAGGTCATGATCTCATGGTCCTGGGATCGAGTCCTGTGTTGGGCTCCTTGCTCAGCAGGGAGTATGCTTCTCCCTCTCCCTCTCCCTCTGTGGGCTCGCTTGCACACACTCTCAAATATAAATAAATCTTAAAAAAAAGAATCATAATATGATATCTTGACAGTGTTAGGGTAATTCCTTGAGGTCATGGATTCTGGAGACCAGACATTGGTTTTCCTCCATCCATGTTCAGCTGCATGTGGATGAAAAGGGCAGAGGTGGAACAGGCAGAAGTTTTAACGTCCTCAGTGTTGTCATTTGGCCAAGCAAGTAGAAAGAAGTAGAGAACATACACAGAGGTAACGATTGACAGGGACTTTAAGGTGGTTGCGGAGGGCAGAGAAGTCATCAGAAAGTTGAAGGACAGTAAAAGGCGGTAGGACTAATGGGTTGGAATTCCCAGTGAAGTCAAAGAAATACTGGGTATGTTACAGGAGATACATGCTGGCAGGATGGAAGGCGGTGATAAGACAGAGGGACATATGAAATCATGATTTTTGAGGGTGTATAGCTATTGGAAATAAGAAATGAAGTGAGTGGATATGACAGAGCAGAAGACACAGTCATTAAAGAGAAGTTTAAGGAAGAGAAATTCACGAGGCACCTCGATAGCTCAGTTGGTTGGGCATCTGACTCTTGATTTTGGCTTTGGTCTTGGTCTCAGGGTCATGAGTTCGAGCTCCATGCTAGGGCTCCACTCTGGGCATGGTGCCCACTTAAACAAACAAACAAACAAGAAATTCTTAAAAAGTGATATATATGATATACATATATCATATATAATTATATGTTATATTTATTTTTATATATTTTTCTTATCTATGATTTATATAATATATATTATGTAATATATAATATTCATTTATTATATATCATATATAATAAAATGTGATATATATGTGTGTCATATATAATGTTATTGTAAGAGGTAAATTTTATGTACATAATATATGTCATTAAATGACCAAGAGTTAAGACAGAAATTATGTTATTCTGTTATACTTTTATATTATTATCTATATATATATACATATATGTTATATATGTATATATTATACACATATTATTAAATGACCAAGAATTAAAACAGAAGTTATATTAAAGAAATAATAAAACCTCGGGGCGCCTGGGTGGCTCAGTGCATTAAAGCCTCTGCCTTTGGCTCAGGTCATGATCTCAGGGTCCTGGGATCGAGCCCCGCATCGGGTTCTATGCTCAGCAGGGAGCCTGCTTCCCCCTCTCTCTCTGCCTGCCTCTCTGCCTTCCTGTGATCTCTCTCTCTCTGTCAGATAAATAAATAAAATCTTAAAAAAAAAAAAAAAAGAAGTAATAAAACCTCAAGAGCTAAAGTCACCCAAAAAGGAACACGAATGTCCCAGAAGTTGCAGAATTATAGCCAAGATGATGGGAAATCGGTAATATAATCTCATGACATGATCTTCGAATATGAAGCACTTAAGACCAGTGAAGAGGGAAAGATCTGGTAACTGAAATAGTAACAAAATTTGAAATCCAAATGAAGCCATTAAAATCCTAAGATTACAGGAACCAATCAAATGGAGATTTATATGGAAGAAATCAATAACCTCCTCAAGCTCCCTTCCGATTTCAACCATTTGCAGTAACAAATAAGATAGTTTGACATGCATTTTTCAACATTCACTCTGAGTCATTTCAGGTTTAATTTTTTAAGAAACTAACCTGTTGGTAAAAAAAAAAAAAAAAATCCATCAATCTCTACTGAAAAAGATTTTAAAGAATATGTCTGTTAGTAAAAGGCACTCGCCAGTTGGCCTTTTCAGTGGATAGTGTAAGCGACTTGTTTCTCAGCAAATACACTCCCCCAAAACTTCTCCAAAGTAACCTAAAAATATCACATAGCATCCTCCAGGCATTTTAGAAAATTTGTACTTCTTTCCTCAGAGATTACCCCAACAGGTGGGAAAGCATTAAGTCAATGTTATCATTTGCAGATCATATTTATGCAATCTTTCTTTCTGGAAATACTGTGACACCAAATACCATCTTTCTTTCTGGAAATACTGCGACACCAAGACCAAGAAAAAAACCTGCCCTTATGTTACACCTGATAGCCAGCGTTTACCTCTTGTCATTTCAGCCAGTATGTCATGAGCGATAAACTCAATGTAATAGTATTTTAACCAACAACCAAGAGATAGGCATGAAATTTCCTGGTGAAAAGTAACGTGAAGTATCATTTTCCAGTGAAAATTCTATGACGTAGAGGAGAAAATGTGCATGAATTTTTTAAATTAAAAGAAGCCGTGGAGAATCTCGACATTTTGCACATGTGATTAGTTGTCTCGGCTCATTTTCATCAGTGGTCATGGCAGGCCACCTCCCCACCCCAAGCTTGCAGGTTTACTTTCTTTCGTTGTTTAGTTCATTGCTGGAAAGATGGAAGAGCAAGGCTCTGCATTAACTCATTTCATCATTGACCTGAAAATTGCTTCAACCTCCTCTTCTTCTCCTTCCTTTTTCCTCCCTAGTCGTCCCTGCTCTGTTTCTGGAGGGAAGTGACTCTACAGGTGAGGCTAAAGAGACTCCAGGAAAAAGCCAGGTAAAGGTAGAGGCAAAAGTGGGGGTGGAGCTATGGGTTCCGATGACAGAAAAAGGCATGGATCCTGGACAGAAGGACTCCAGAAAATTCCAACTGACCATTTGCTGACCAGTGGTCAGTATAAGTGTAATTAGTTGAGAGCTACAATTATACATTCCTGAAGGTTATGTGACATGGGTCAAATCTCTATATAAGCAAGTATGTATTTCAGAACCACTCACTGACTTTAAATAGCAAAAATGTAAAAACTATATAGCCACTAATAATAATTACATGTTGATACTGCTTATAGCTCTAAAAGTATTATCACAGAGGGAGGCAATGTACAATTATCCACAGACTATTTACAAATTTGTAGGTTTTCTAGACCTTTGGCATTTCCCCATTTCTCTGCAATTACCTTATTTTGGGACATTTCACTGTATCTCACTGCTTTTTTTTTAGCACGAAAAAGGAGATCCCAGTAAGTCAAGCTCACTGTATACTAGCAACCCCCACAATGGTGACACGCAGAGGAGGCTTAACTAGTAACTCCAGCGATTGTTCTGGATTTGGGAACTGCTTTCCCACTCATGCATCCCTCCTATCCTTTAAACACAAGGGGAGAAATTATTTCTAACGTGTTTCTCTGTTCGACCAGAATCATGCCAAATATGACTCAAAACTGTCACAGTGTTCCTGCGTCTTCCAGAATCTACAGTTCCAAGACAGCCACATTGCTGAATGTTCCTACCGCTTCTACCTCCAAATTACCACATTCATTCTCTCCTGTTTTCCCCATTTTCACTTGAAATCATCTTTTTGCTAGCCAAACTCCTCCTACAGAGAGGTCTTAGAAGTCTTATGCCCATGTTGGCAGCCATATCTACCACAGAGAGAAATAGTAAGATGTGAAACTAGGTCAACTTGGGACCAGAACTGGAAGGTCAATGAGAAGAGTGAATTTTTATTTTGCTCACTACACCTATCAGGGAAAGTTTGTCCATAACTCCTATTAGGGAAAGAGTTTTTTCCCCCCTTTCACTTTTTCATTTTGTGTGAGTGAATATCAAGGAATAGTTAGTGGAGTCTAACCCTGTGGCAGAACTTAAGAATGAGACCACGTAAATATTTCAGTTTAGATGGATCCTTCAAACGTGCATTTACCTCTCATTGCTTTGATCTCTGTATTTCACCATTTATGATTTGAATACACTGTTCAGATTGTTTATAAAGACACATTCATACACTATAGAGTAGCAGGGGATGTAGCGATAAACAAGAAAATATGCAAGCATCCCATCTGTGCAGGAAGCAGCTGCCCAGACAGAGGGAAGGATGGCGGGACAGAGGGGTAAGGATGGCAACAGCTCTGCCATGGCAGCCCTTGGTCAGCTGGAGACAGATAGGAAATCATCTGTGACACGGGAGTTTGCAGGCAAGAATGAGAGCAACTTCCTGCTTTCTCTGTATATGGAGCCGTGCTTCAGGGAAAAGTGGTGGAAGGGAATGTTCTGAGGAAGCAACTCAAAAGCCCCACTGCCCCCCCATCTCTCTTCCTCTTTCCACATAATTCTCCAAAGAGGTAACATAAAATGATGACATTCCCCACTATAGGAATAATAATACAAAGCCATCCGCCTGGAACCACAAAAATCTATGGCAACAAAATAAGAATAAAAGATTAAAAAAACAAAAACAAAACTCCGCAACCTTTTCCCAAAAGGCAGAGGAAAATGGACACTTCAATCAAATCAACATACTAAATAGAGTCGGTTAAATTAATTCAATTAAATATAGATTCTCTGACAGGAATCTACGTTATCACTAAAGAAAGCCAAATAACCATGAGAGGACAGCAAGAGAAGAAAGGAACAAAGAACTACAAAAATAACCATAAAATGAATGACAAAATAGCAGTAACTACATACCTATCAAAATTACTGTGAATGTAAATGGACTAAACACTCCCATCAAAAGACAGAGGGTGACAAAATGGATAAAAAAGCAAGACCCATCTTTATGCTGCCTACAAGAGACTCATTTCAGACCTAAAGACACCTGCAGATTGCAAGTGAGCGGATGGAGAAACATTTATCATGCAAATGAATGTGAAAAGAAAGCCAGGATAGCAATACTTACACCAGACAAAAAGACTTTAAAACAAAGACTGTAATGGGGCGCCTGGGTGGTTCAGTCAGTTAAGCATCTGCCTTCAGCTCAGGTCATGATCCCAGGATTCTGGGATCCAGCCCCACATGGCATCGAGCTCCCGGCTGTGCAAAGAGCCTGTTTCTCCCTCTCCTCGATCGCAGTCATGCTATGCATCATTTCTGACCACAATGCTATGAAACTAAAAATCAACTACAAGAAAAAATCTGGAAAGATCGCAACTACATGGAGGTTGAATAACATGCTACGAAACAAAGGAGCCAACCAAGAAATCAAAGAAGAGATAAAAATAAACATCAACAAATGAAAATGGAAACACAAGGTCCAAAATCTTTGGGATGCAGTAAAAGCTGTTCTAAGAAAAAACTGAAGGGGCACCTGGGTGGCTCAGTGGGTTAAAGCCTCTGCCTTCGGCTCAGGTCATGATCTCAGGGTCCTGGGATCGAGCCCCGCATCGGGCTCTCTGCTCAGCGGGGAGTCTGCTTCCCCCTCTCTCTACCTGCCTCTCTGCCTACTTGTGATCTCTCTCTCTGTCAAATAAATAAATAAAATCTTTAAAAAAAAAAACAAACTTAAGAGCAATACAGGCCCACCTCAAGAAGCAAGAAAAATCTCAAACTAAACAAGCTAGGAAAGTAGAACAAACAAAACCCAAAACCGAGAGAAGGAAGGAAATAATGAAGATTAGAGCACAGATAAACAAAATAGAAACTAAAAACCCAATAGAACCCATCAATAAAACCAGGAGCCAGAGCCTGGAAAAGAGCAACAAAATTGATAAGCCCTTCGGCAGATTCATCAAATTAAAAAAAGAGGACTCAAAAAAGCACAATCAGAAATGAAAGAGGAAAGAATACCACCACAGAAATACAAAGGATTATAAAACAGTATTATAAAAAATTACATGTCAACAAATTAAACAACCTAGAAAAAACGGATAAATTCCTAAGAAACACATAACCTCCCAAATCTGAAACAGGAAGAAGTAAGAATTTTGAACAGACTGATTAGCAGCAATGAAACTGAATCAGTCATCAAAAAACTCCCAACAATTCCAAGTCCCGGACCAGACAGCTTCACAGGAGAATTCTACCAAACGTTTAAGGAAGAGTTAATATATAGTCTTCTCAAACTATTCCAAGAAGCAAGCAGATGCGAGTGGGGTGGTTGCGGGGGGGGGGGGGGTCCTTTTCTCAGTGTACTCTATGTGAGAAATCTCCTCATGCTGATGAGGGAGCAGAAAGCAAGCTGAGGGCAAAGTACAAGCTGATGGCCCGCAAACTCCACAAACCTGCCCCCACCCAGGTGGTGGATCTCTGAGCCATCCCTCAGGCACTCCAGGCTGCCCTAAAGCTAAGGGAAAGAAAAACAAATGGTTAATTTATAGAGATTACAGTCCTAAAGAAAGGAGTCTCCCTCAGTTTACAAAAGTCTTAGTGATTTACAAGAAAAAAGCATTCTTATCAATAACTTAACTTCCAGAAGGAAACTCCCAACTGTCTTAATTCTTCCCTAGAAGGAAAAACAACCTTAACTTGAGAATGGCAAAGCCTCATCTCCTAGGTCCTCTTTAGCATATGAAAGTCCTTGTGAGGGGTGCCTGGGTGGCTCAGTTGTTAAGAGTCTGCCTTTGGCTTGGGTCATGATCCCGGGGTCCTGGGATGACCCCGCATGGAGCCCCGCATTGGGCTCCCTGCTCTGCGGGAAGCCTCCTACTCCCTCTCCCACTCCCCCTGCTTGTGCTCCCTCTTTCGCTGTCTCTCTCTCTCTCTCTCTCTCTGTCAAATAAATAAATAAATAAATAAATAAATAAATAAATAAATAAATAAATATTTTAAAAAGAAAGGAAGAAAGAAAGAAAGAAAAAGTTCTTTTGAAAACCTCCCTTTTTCCTGAACTCCAACTCCCAAGTATTGAATCAGTCACCCCTCCCAGTCCGGGGGCAGTGCCTCCTGCCCACGGGTCCTGTCCGGTGCTTTAATAAAACCACCATTTTATAACCAAACATGTCTCAGGAATTCTTTTCGGCTCCAGACTCCAACAAACCTCAAGAAAAACATTTCCAAAAACAACACCAACACTACCTAAGATACTGCATAATTCAAACCAAAAAAGAAGAGATCCTTAATATGAAAAACCATCGTGCACCGCCCAGACCCGACTCCACAGCGGAAGTTTCGTAAGGGGGGGAAAACCGAAGCATGTAGCAATGGACACCTTCAGGGCCTGCACGCTATTTTTTCCACCACGAAAAAAAGACATACCGGGGAAAAGTCCTGGAATCCAATGAAAAGTAGTTAGCGGGGGTGGGGGCAGCTATCAGAGAAATAACAATGTAAAGAAATACAACAAATATGACTACAGGGAACAGCATTACAGTGTGACTCGGTCGGTCAACAAACCTCCTTGGTTTGAGGTTATTTCCCACTCAAGTCCCGCTACACGGGATGTCTTACTGTTCCTCCAACATGGCAGGCATATCGCAGCCTGAGGATCTTGCGAACTCCCCCTTCCTCCTGGCGTCCTGCAGGTATCTGGGGCAGGCTCCTTCAAATCTTGGCTTAAATGTCAAGGAGGCCAATCAAAGTGGACTATGATTTTTGTCTAAAGAACGGGGAGAAAGGAATTTTCATTAACTGCCATGTTGTTCATTAAAAAAATCAGCATGCATTTGGAGAAGTATTAAAATAGCTATGTATTTATGAAGGAGAACCAGAAAGGGAAAAACTGGGGTGGGGGATGGGCAGCAGAGCCTTTCGGAGTAAGGGTGACGCAGCTGGCTCTGCGTGCTCGCAGGCTGCAGGGGAGCACACAGGGGCACCCACCCTTCTTCTGCACAATCAGGCCTCTCAGGCTCAAATGCTCATGGGCAGTGCACCGGGTAGAGAACCACCAGGGGACAAAGTGATGATCACTGCAGTGGGTATTTTACTGAGTGTCAGCAAGATGATATGCACGCATACACAAGACCGGGATTACCAGATTTTCCAGTTTTTCAAGAAAAGCTGAAAATCTGGATTTTTAAATGTAAAAAATTCTTCTTTGAAAGGTTGGCAAGCTGTTCAAAATTTTTAAATGCTACAACCCAAACAAAAGATTCGGCCTTAAAGTTGCATTCTTATATTCCTGTGAAGAAACAATTTATGATTTAGCTATACCATGCATAGTATGATTTGCTGGAATTTAAGACTTAATGAATTCTATTCACAAATATATTATACAGCTGAAACAGAATTCCTGTCTGAAAACCTGTGCTCTTGTCAGCAGGAATTATTTTGGTTTTTAAATGCTTTTCTGAACGACATTGACAGTTCTGTCGCTAAGAGAGGTTTATTTAATTTGTAAGGGTCAGTTGCGGTAGCTGTATTTGGTTTGTTTTTAAGGTTTTATCCTAATTCTAAATGCCTCCTATACCTGGGTAATTCATCTTTTTTGGTGAGGATGAAAAAGAGGAAAAAAAGTCCAATGATTATCCCAGGACTCAATCCAACCATATGTCATTGCTAAAGAAAAGAATATCAAGCAAATTTTCCAAAAACCTATAATGTAAAGACTACAGACACGATACTAGGGAGAGAAGGAACAGGGAAGAAGCAGTGGTGCACAATCAAATGAAAAACTTTACAATTAAAATTACATGACTGACGATATAGTTGAGAAGTATAAATGTTTTTACAGTATTCTTAAAATAGAGGAAGCCTAATTGAAAATTCCAAATTAGGATGATGAAGTGCATGAAATGATAAAGGTATTTTCTTGTTTCCATAGCAGGAAGGCAGAATGATTGCTAACTCTTGACATTAGTGAAAGTATACAGGAGTAGAAAGTAGTAGTAACAACTAGGGCGGAAGTTGGAATGACAGAAAAAAATCACAGAAAAGTATTGTCTCTTGGTCCAATGTAGGTAAGTCACAGCACTGTTGAAATTTAAATACATGGGAATTTAAGTATGATAGTAGTATTAATATTAATGCCAGGTTAATATTAATAATTAACTTACTATTTAATGGCAATTACTATCAATGATAGCATTATCCAGAAATTAATAATAATTAATGTTAAAATTGTTAATAGTATTATACAAGAATAAACAAAAAACCTTTTGGTCTTGCCCAGCATTTCATCCAGAGGAAAGGAAAGAATAAACCTAGTAAAATGAAGGCATAAAGCTAAAGGTAAGT
Organism: Potos flavus; assembly: GCA_028534135.1. Classification (NCBI taxonomy): domain Eukaryota; kingdom Metazoa; phylum Chordata; class Mammalia; order Carnivora; family Procyonidae; genus Potos; species Potos flavus. The sequence goes on along the minus strand of CM052901.1, from coordinate 99,040,738 downwards.
TGTGAGTTTATCCTAAGGAATGCTACTTATTACACATGATGATTAAAATCTTTAAATTGGGACACAAAATAGCAAGAAAAACATCTTCCTAATTTTAAAAGGCTTCCATTAATATTAGTAAAAATTTCTAATCAAGTTGGCATAAGTGTAAAAGAAAAAAGTAATCCCATCTGTTAATGCAAACAAAAACCACAAGCAAACTATTAGCAGAAATCAGATGAAATTTTATTAGCTAAAGCATCATCCCCAAGGAAAGAAGTAGCATAAGGAAAGCTACTGATTGTATCATTAACCATTTTAATAGCAGGACATTTTTTCATGGGGATTGAAAGAGTAATGGATGGGGCATCTGGGGGCTCAGTCGGTTAAGTGTCTGCCTTCAGCTCAGGTCATGGTGTCAGGGTCCTGGGATCAAGTTCTGACTTGGGCTCTCAGCAGGGAGTCTGCTTCTCCCTCTCCCTCTGTCCCTCCCCCCTGCTCACGAGCACACTTTTTCTCTCAAATAAATAAAATCTTAAAAAAAAAAAAAAAGCAATGGATGAAAGTCATCTCCCAGTCCTCATGAAAACTCCTTCTTTAAGGCAGGATATAAGCCCCCATCCCCAATACGTCGAACAAGCAAACAGATAGACCACACACACACACACACACACACACACACACACACACACACAGAGCCAGTATCCTGCTTAATGAAGAAACATGGAGAAAATACATGTAATGCTAACAAAAGAAAGGGGACTAATTTCCTTACTATATAAAGATTTCAAATCAATTTTCAAGATTCAACAACTCAATTAAAAGCAATGAGCAAAAGATATGAACAGGCAGATCACATAAAACAGCAATGGATTACAATCCTGAAATGATAGTGTAATTCAGATTAAAGAAATGTCCCTTAAAAATAGAATTTCATTTTCAAAGGCCAAATTGGCAAGTATTAATTGATGTGGGAAACAAAGGCAGAAGAAAAATCATTAAATTTCCTTACTACCTACAGCCCATTGACAAGTCCTTGAAACAGACAGAGTGCCATTCCTCCAGGGACTCAACTGCCTCAATATTAATATTTGATAAGGGAAAAAAAAAAAACTTTGCTAAGGGCCAAAGGCAATCCTAGCCTAAGCCTCCCCTCCCCCAGTATCCTGTAAGTCTACTTTAACGTATAAAAATTCCTTTGGAAACTTCCTGTATCTCTGAACTCCCCAAGCATATGGCCCAGCGATATACATCTGAGGGGTCTCATGACTCAGGTTTTATTAGACAGTAATAGATGAGCTTTTCCCAACAACAGCTAGCCCCCTCAAGGTCCTGGAAACCTTGTTTCCAAAATTCTTTAGAGACTTACACTGTCCCTAACCCTCTCCCAACTTGAAAGTATATAATGGGCCACTCCTCATGACCCCGGCACAGCTCTTTCCGCCCACGAGTCCTGTCCCGTACTTTAATAAAATCACCTTTTTGCACCAAAGACATCTCAAGAATTCTTTCTTGGCTGTTGGCTTTGAACCCTAACATCGTCTTTCCTACATCATTAATAGGTACGGTTGCACACACAGTTGGCTGGCTTGTGAATTAACAGGTTTTCTCATACACTATCGGACAAAGTGAAAATTAGTATACTTTTGGAGAAAAATCTGGAAAAGTGTCAAAGCTGCTCTTGATTTCATCTCACAGGTAAACTCCTAGTTGAGCACTCACCCTTGAGTTCATTGCAGCATTACTGGTATAATTAAGAAACTGGAAACATTTGAACAGATTCATCAGCGATGGCTGAAATGGGCGTACACAGGAGGCAGAAAAGTTACTCTTCGCTTCAAGATGTTGTAGACCTTCTGTTAAAGCGAACCCTTGTGGACAGCACTCTGTCTGGTTCAAGTTGTACATACGGAATGCCCACAAAGACACACCAACAAGCCAAGAGAATGTAAACTGCCACTTTGAATGAAGCCTTATCTTGTGTGAAGACACAAGACAGAAATGCCTGTGGTACATGCAAGAGGAAAGAGGTTTGTTCCCGTGCCTGGAAAAGCAATACAAAAAGAGTTGAACGAGCTAAAGGAGCTCACAGCTCTCTTTCCAACTTTTCTTCCCTTAGAAAGCACCGCTACACCCCATCTTCCAGTCCCAGCCCTAATCTCCAGGGGTGCTCCAGTTATCTCGGGCACCAGAGAGGGCAAGAGCCATTAGTGGGAATGCAACACTGAAACAGGGTATTTAGTGGGAATGCAACACTGAAACGGGGAGCAATCTGCATACTTCTCGGCTCTCCTCTCCTTTTCACTGCAGCACGAGCACACATAGCCCATGCATGTGATCATGTCTCCAAAAGCCGATGGCAAACAATGGAAGCTTCTTTCTAGACCCATTCCGTGATCTTCAGGGGCACTGCTGAGACGTCATGCAGCAGCTTCCTGGCGGGCTGAGCTCTCTGCCGCCCCCTGCCCCACGATTCTCAGACGTGATCCATCTCAGCTGGTGCTGGAGGCTCCCGTGTGGCCGTCCTTGGCCTCAGCTAGGCTCTGAACTAGAGAGGGGCTACTCTCCAGTGTGAGTCTCTCTAAAGGTCTTGGGAGATTCTCCCCCGAGGATTCACCAAGACCTTCCACACCACTCTCTTGCATACTGTTCTTGCCATCCTGGACTCATGCCCTCTGTCCATCGCCTTTAGCTCGTCCAACTCTTTTTGTATTGCTTTTCCAGGCACGGGAACAAACCTCTTTCCTCTTGCATATGCCACAGGCATTTCCGTCTTGTGTCTAATAAGGCTTCATTAAAGTAGCAGTTTACATTCTCTTGGCTTGTTGGTGTGTCTTTGTGGGCATTCTGTATGTGCATGTACTTGTGTGTAGTGTGTGTAAGTGTGTATGTATGTACGTGGTTGGCAGACAGAAAAGCAAATCTCACCATCTTCTGTCACAGGTTATTACTAGGGCGACATGCATCACAGCCAGAATATTCACAAATGGGGCTTGTTCACACAAGTGTGCATGGGCTATGCCCCATTTGCAGGAGCAACTCACACATACATACACACATATTTCTGCTTGTACATACATTTATAAAATCTAAAAAAACACTTATAAGTCTGCTAACAATTTCTGGGAAGGGTGGCTCTAGGTTACTTTTGAATGTCTTATTTTCCCTTTTTTAAACATTTTTATTTATTTAAATTTATTTATTTAGTTAAATAAATAAATTTATTTGACACAGAGAGAGAGACACAACAGAGGGAATACAAGCAGGGGGAGTGGGAGAGGGAGAAGCAGGCCTCCTGCTGAGCAGGGAGTCCAATGAGGGGCTCAATCCCAGGACCCTGGGATCATGACCTGAGCCGAAGGCAAACGCTTAACTGAGCCACCCAGGAGCCCCTTATTTTCCTTTTTAATATTTTTTACGCATGTACTCTTTTTTTTAAATAAAATACACTTAATAAAAATACACCTGAAAAACCACAAAACAAAAATTTTTAAATGACAGGAGAGAAAGAAGCTAGGAGATATCATTAGTCTTTTTTTTTTCTGGTATTGATTGTCCCTGCTGTGCTGGTCCCTTATGCTTCAATCATCTAAAGTCAGAAAGCATGAATGCTTCCAAGAGGGTTATTTATGTTGCTAGCACTCTCCTCAAGGGTGAGTGAGAAGGCATTTTTTAGGTAAGCAAACCGCTGGGTAATAAGTGTGCTGAGCAAGACACTTACAGAAATGTTCCAGGGAATGGATTTACTTGGAAATAGAATTAACCGTTGCTATAGGAGATTGTCAAGGCAAGGCACATGTCTATAAAAACAAGCTACTTCGGTCCTAAACCTGTTCTTTGGGGCAGATTTTCGTTGGTTTAACAAGTTGTTCTAAAGATCCCAGGGTCTTTTCGATTTGCCTCCCCCAGGACTGTTCAGTGCCCCCTAAGGGGTTCCTGAACAATGCCCACCTATGAGAAACATCATCTGCCACTCAGTGGGCCCCACTTATACCACCTTCCATTGCCACTGACAGCAAACTCAGACATCCACATCTCCCCCTGCCCCGGGGACCATCCTGCTCAAGCTAACTCAAGCCTGTTTCTGTCTTCCGATGCCCCCTGTGAAGCGGCCACTTAACACTTTATAAGCGTGAGTCTCCAGTTAAATGTGACACCCACGGATCCTAAAACATGCTCTCACCCAAAAAAGCATGCACTGTTTACATCGAGTTCAGCTTAACACCACATGACCAATACTCTTGGTCAAAACACAGTCCTCAATAGAAAACTCAGGCAAGTCTTTAAGTAGATCATAAATTCTTGGGCAATGTGTGTGTTATCCTTGCTCAAGGGAAGGGAAGAGACCAAGGACCTCTCCCATCACTGAACATGGAAATGGTTGGAGTCTCTGCCCACAGCCAACCCATGTGGCTCTCATCACGGTACCAGTCAGTCTGTCCAACTGGGACCAGGCACATCTGGGTTCCTTGTAGGCCGTGTTTTAAAGAGCATCCCTCTCGAACACAACAACATAAGCATCACCAGGTAGAAACTTGCCCCTGAACTAGAGCCCCATTCAACAGCTCATGGCTGGGATGCTGGGAAATCGATTGCCACTGTTCTCGGTGGCTTCGGCATGAACTATAATGACAATTTAGAATCCTGAAATTCTACCTCTTACTATTTGACTTAAAGATAATGAGACATAACTACTTCATCTTTTCTTGCAAGGTGCCCTCAACACAGCTAAGCTAAAGCATTTAGCATTCAGCACATCTTTCCTAGTCCCAATTATCCCCCATTATGTAACCTGTGTCTCTCTTTCTAAACGTTTCTCTTTCTAAACATGTGAGAATGTCTTCTTCATGTTATCAAAGTAACTTGCCCTTGCAAGGTGAGTTCTCCCAGCTGAGTAGCTCGGATAATGTCCAAGCAATTATACCGTGAGTCTATGGGATAAATGTTCTCACTGGAAATGGAACAAAAGAAGAGAGTTTGTCAGGATTTTTCTACTGTATTTTTTTCTGCTCACATTTAGATTAACCCCAGTGTAGAATGTGTATAGCCAGACTCTCAAATGATTTTGAATCTTTCTGACATAAATTTAAGACAGAGTTTGTCTCTACTGAAAACTCAAAACAGCACTGAATATAAGTAGGCAGGAATGTTCATGTGCAAATTTGATCTCTAGAAGGATCTTTATGGACATCAGTGCTTAACGTATAAGATTTTTATAAGCTAAAACTCTCCAATCCTCTCATCAAAAAAGAACATTGAAATAAATCCCAAACACGTGCTGCTTTTTTTTTTTTAAAGATTTTATTTATTTGAGAGAGAGAGAGCATGAACAGGGGAGCGGGAGGCAAAGAGAGAAGCAGGCTCCCCACTGAGGAAGGAGCCCAATAAGGGACTCAATCCCAGGACCCTGAGATCATGACCTGAGCCGAAGGCAGATGCTTAACTGACTGAGCCACCCAAGCATCCCCAAACACAGTGTCTAAAATTTCATAGCAGTTTATTTCCAGTTACAAATAAATACATCTTTGAATTTATAGATACTTCTTTCATTGGTTAATGAAAATTTTCCCTATGTTAATTAAAATTATTTTTCAAATTAAATAAATTTTAGGTGTACTGTTGTCCCTTCCTCAACTGGAAAGATTTCATTTAATCTCTAAGGATACAACCCGAACAAAATGGCCAAGAGTTAAAATATAGAAAGATTAATGACTAGCTTGTACAAGAAAAAACTAATATGCAGAGCTATGTTACAAGGCAATGATTTGGCAATCATTATAAGGCAAGTTAGTGCTTATATAAGCAAGCATATCATATTGCTGAGGATAGAATATTTTTTGCCCACAAAAAAAAAAAAAAAAAAAAGCAAACTTCAAGGAGCGACTGGTGATTTTATCATTTGGTCAACACCTTAGAGGCCTAGAAGAAGCTGACCTCACGTATAATACAAATGGGCAGCAAGAATATGGACTGATCCAACTTCTACAAGATCTAGGTATTTTTCATTCCATTGGGTCAAACCCTGCCTCCACAAATGCCTAAGAACAAGGAATCCTCTAATGTCTATAGAGAGCATTACACTTCCCAGCACTGACTGTGAAGGTGGGGAGCGTGGAATGGCTGGGACCACCCCAAGAGGTGGAATATTTTATCACCAACGCTGTATAGAATTGCTAGTGCATGGTGATAATAAACAGAAGACAGACATTTGGTCTGTTCTATCATTGCACTTAGTTCTCTGAACTCCTGCTGTGGCATTTCAGGCTGCTCATCATCTTCCCTTCTATAGACATGGCTGTAACTCTTGCAATGGGAAGAACCATTCCCATTGCCAGCCATCCCAGATACCACCATCCAGGCATTCTACCTCTTAGCGATGTGGCAGATGTCATTGCTGATAGTTTAAAGTTAGAACATTGAGTCTCAAAGCTGTTGAATGACTTACTGAAGGATGCTAATGAGTTCACACTGGGATAGGAGGGCAAGTATTTCAAACCATTCAGCCATTGTTAAACACACCAGATATTCTATATTCTGAAAAAGTAACTGATAACCTATGATTGCTAACGTTTTAGCGGCAGAGTATTTTTGTTAACATGCAAAAGTATTTATAACTCCAGTGTTCCTCTCAGATAAAGCCAAAGCTCCTTTTGCTCCGTGGCCTGAGGACTCCACAGAAGCCCCAAGAAGAGGATCTTGATTGGCTACTGGGGAATGGGCATACAAGAGGCCATGCAGGGCATCCTGAGAGACCACACACCAAGATCCTGGGCAGTCAATAAATCCAAGCAGGGCTTAGGAGACATAGAAACAAAAGGGAGGCTGAGTGCAGTGGGCAACACACCCAGCGCTGGCATTATTTATAATTTTGACTCATTTCAGTCCTATATTGGGAGATAATTCTATTTCTAAAGACAGTTGGTCTTTATTCTCTCAGTTGAGTATTCCCTTCAGGGCAATTCCAAAGTTACTTTATGAAATGTGCTTACATTCACTGCCTTTGAATTTCTCTGGCCAGAGTTGACCTTTCTATGCAACTAGGAAGGGAAAAATAATTACCATGCCCGATTTTAATTCTCATGTGCTTGATCCTACAATTATTGTCCCTTGAAAATATGAGTTTAACCCTATGTTATTAACGCCCATGTTATTAACGCACGGGTTTTTCCCAAGCCTGTGAAGGAGTTCTGAGAAGACAGAGAGCATGGACTTTCTCCAAACCTTGGCCTTTCTAAATCTCTCCACCTTTTGTCTCTACAGTGTGGAAAGAACTGCTTTTTCTGCCCAGCTTTTAGTTTCTGTGGTTCTCTCTTTCAGCCATCCCAGTCTAAGCTAAGCCAAGAGGTGCTTTGGTTTGCACAGTCGAGCCAGCTGTTCCCGCCGTTCAAACTGTAAATGAATTTTCCAGGAGAGAAAGGTAGGCAACTCGCTTAGTCAACAAAGAAAGATACATTTACCAGCCCAGGAGATCTTTGCAAGTTATTCTGTCCACTGAGGAGGGGGCACAGATAGTGAAAATAAATGAAACTGGCAACCTTTCCTGCTCCATTGGAATTACAATTCTTCTGAGAGATAAGAAATCTCTTCCCAGCTATTTTTCTCATATTATATGAATCCAGGGACACTCTTCTGGGGAAACCTCTCCCAGGACACATCGTTGGAATGTTAACTTTGCCAGGGCCTTCTAGCTTTGTTAAAATAGGTCCCTTGGAGATATTCTCCCTCTGCAGTCTGAACCTGTTTTTTGTTGTCACAAGATTTTTAAGTGAACTGAATGTTGGACAACCAAAATCATTACTTTTTTTGTTTTCTTTCATTTTGGAATGCACAAATCATGGCAGATTATCATAGTTTGCTTGCATAAGGCAACTCACTCACAGTGGTGTGTGTTAGCTATAAATGCATGCATGCATGGGTTTATCTCTAATGTATGTGCATGTGCATATATGTGCATGTGCATATATGTGCATGTGTCTCTTTTGTCCTCATGCCTTCTCCCATCCTCCAGAAATAGCCATCCCAGTATACATTTGTTGTACATGTTCATGTAAAATGTCTGTCCCTGGTTTCAGCCGTAGATCCTTGTCTACATATTTTGTTATTATGTGTTGTTGTATAATGGGCACAATTGTGTAATAGATTACATTCTATTTCTCACACTTTTTTCACTCACCACTGTGCTTTTTGGATCTATCCATGATGCAGTACCCACACATACTGACTGCTGGACAAACACACTTTCTGCATCCTATGTATCTCATCTCCAGTGATGTCTCCAGTTCCTGGCCAGTACACACAACATCATAATGAACCCTCTTGGGTATGTGTCCCAGTGGTCTGAGAATTTATTTGGGTTATATACTCAGAGTACAAATTTGGGTCATAGACTATTTTGACACTTAATTTGATTAAACACTATATATTTTTATATTGTTCCCAACCGAGGCTTCCTATGGTATCCTAGTTGTCTATGTTTTGGCCTTAGATTAAAACCATGCTATTTTCATTACTATGGCTTTTGTGTATGTCTTAACATCTGTTAAAGCAAGTCTTTCCTGTCCAGTATTTTTGTCACATTCTTATCATTTTCATGGAAATGTGTTCTTCAATACAAATTTAAATTAGGTTCATCAAGTTTCTAAATAAATCCAATGAAAATATTGAATTTAAAGATTAATTAGGAGAACAAATATCTCTATAATATTGATTGTATCGTTTCAGGAAGGGAATGTCTCTTCAGATATTCAGATTGTCTTCTGTCTTTATGGGAATTTTACATTTTTCTCCATAGACATACATATATTTGATAGTTTTTGTTGCTACTGTGAATGGTATCTTACAGTGGATTACATACTCAAATTGCTGATATAAAGACTTGCTTCCACATTTTGTGAGTTTATCTTGCTTCCAGCAAGATTGTTGAACTCTGAGTTTAACAGTTTGTCTACTGATTTTGTTGTTTTGTATGTAAATAATTGTTTCATCTGCAGATGATAAAGTATAAGAAGTCCTGTTCCATACCATAAGAAAAGGAAAAGAAATGAGAAGTGTATATTGGACCATTTCAGTTCTTTCTAAATATAATATCTAAGCTTATTAATTATATCATTCAGATTTTTTATAATGGTGTTTTGGCAGCCTGATTGAACCACTTCTTAGAGGAATATGTTGCAGTCTTAAACTACAGTCTATTTCTACTAAATCCATTTTCCCTGAATATGTGTTTACAATGATACAGTATTCTTACAGTAAAGCTCCTTATTCAACATAGTTTCCCTCTTTGTCCTTTATGATATTCATGTCCTAGAATCTATTTTGTTAGATTTTAAGTTTGTTACCCCAGTATTCATTGGTTCATAACTGACATCCTGTTATTTTCATGTTTTCTCTATCTTTTGATTTAAGCCATGACTCTTCTAGACAACAAATAGTCGATTCTTATTTTGTAATCCAGTCCTGTAGCCTCCATCTTTTAACTGCTGAGTGTAGCATATCTAAATTTTTTATATTGATTTGTTCCTACCATCTTATATCACATCTCCATTTGCTATATTTAATTTTTTTTTTTTTTTTGCTATATTTAATCTTAGTTTTTATTTTCCTTTTCTGATTTCTGTTGTATCCAACAGAATTTTTTTCTCTTCCTTAGCTGATGCAAATGTAACACATTCTATTTTTCTTCTGTACATGGTCACTCCTTATTAGGATCCATATTCACTATTGAGTTTTTTTAAATAGATTTATTTTTTTAAAGATTTTTATTTATTTGAGAGAGAGAGTGAATAAGAGCAAGCATGAGAGGGGGAAGGTCAGAGGGAGAAGCACACCCCCTGCTGAGAAGGGAGCCCGATGTGGGCTCGATCCCAGGACTCCAGGATCATGACCTGAGCTGAAGGCAGTTGCTCAACCAACTGAGCCACCCAGGCGCCCCTACTATTGAGTTTTAAACTTTTAGTATCTAAGTCTTTCCCCTATTATGTGTTTAAGCAAGTTCTCATATCTGTTTGATCTCCTCGCTGTGTTGCCCACTGTTTGGTACTGTCCAAAAGTTTAGTTCTGAGTTAAGATAGCCTTTGCCTTCTTCTTTTCTTAGCTTGGCCTTATTAGACAACAAACAGCACCTAACATATATTACCACCCTTCTATATTTGTTGCAGCCTTTTCCCGAAGTTGAGCAATTCCTCTCAGATTGATTTCAAAGTGGATTTTTGTCCAGCAAATCTTTTGAAAATCAGCATGTCTGAAAATATTTTCAACACGCTCTCACATTTAATTGAAAATTTGGCTAAATATAGAGTTTTTATGTTCAAAGTAAGGATAAAGTATTACCCTGACTATGTTAGTCTCCTCAGGCTACCATAACACGATACCGTAGAACATTAAACATTAAACAACAGAAATGTATTTTCCTATAGTTCTGGAGGCTAGAAGTCCCATATCAAGGTGCCAGCCAGTTTGGTTGCTGGTGAGAGCTCCCTTCCTGGCTTCTTGCTGTATCCTCACATGGCCTTTCCTCATTGGATACACTCAGAGACAGAGCAAGCTCCCTGTGTCTCTGCCTATAAGGGCACCAATCCCATCATGAGGGCTCCATTCTCATGACCTTCAGATCACCTTCCCAAAGCCCCACCTCTACATATCATCACACTGAAGGTCAGGGCTTCACCATACGAAATTTGGGGGACAAAAATATTCAGTCTACAACACTTCTTAGAGTTAGTGCTGACGTTGAGAATTATGTTATCAGTTTGATTCTTATCCTTTGGAAGTCTACTACTTCCTTCTTTGAACTTCTGGAATTCCCTTTGTTTTGTCATTGAAAATTTTTACTCAAATATGCCTAAGTATATGTTTTCCTTATTTATCATGTTGAAAACTCTCTGAGCCATTTCCACTAAATATCTTTAATCTTCTTCCTCCTCTTCTTCTTCTCCTCCTTCTTCCTTCCCCCCTCCTCTCCTTCTCCTCCTTCTTCTTCTTCCCCCTCCTCCCCTTCTCCTCCTTGTCTTTACTCCTCCTCCTCCTTCTCCTTACTCCTCCCCTTATCCTCCTCCCCCTTCTCCTTACTCCTCCCCTTCTTCTCCTCTTCCTCCTCCTCCTCCTCCTCCCTCTCCTTCTCCTCTTTTTTTTTTTTTCTAATAATGGAGCTTCTCTTCATTATTTTCTCAAACAATGCTGCCTTTCCACTTTTTCTTACACTTTCTGGGTCTCTCTTCCATTTGTTGCTAGTTATATTTCTACTCACCATGTCTTTGGCACTTCTGTTGTAATTCTCTCCCTTTTAGCCTGTCCCAACATTTTATGGAGGAGTCTTGAACCTTACCTTGCAGCTCACCCATTGTTCTTCAGCTGTATTCAATTCTTCTATTTAGTCCAACACCTATATCCTTTACTTTAATGCTTATGGTTTTCATATTATGTATTTCTACTTGGTTCTACTTGGTTCACTAAACTCATTATTACATGCTTTATATTGGTACGCTCTTCTGCTATCTCACTGAGTATATTTATTATGTTTACATTCTTGGGCCATCCCAATTCTATCTGCAATTCTACTGCAGTGGTTATTTTTTCAATTTGCTTTCTTCTTAGAGGTTGTACTCTTTGGGTACAACCTCTATTTTATTTTAGTCTGTGAGTATACATTACTCGAGGACAGGGTTCTCACCCAGAGGCAATGTTGTCCCCCAGGAGACATTTGGCAATGTCCGGAGCTATTTTCAGTTGTCCCAACTGGGTTAAGGGAGATGCTACTGGCATCTAGTGAGGAGAGGCCAGGGATGCTGCTCAACATCCAACAATGGACAGGACAGCTCGACGACCCCCACAACAAAGAGTTATATGGCACCAAATGTCACTACTGCTAAAGCAGAGAAGCCCTCAGTTAGGAGTCTCAGCTGCTCTGTCTACTAGAGAGGGTAAAAGCCCCTGGCCATACAAAACCACTTTGGCCCCTTCTTTTCCCTCAACAATACCAGGCTAATCCTCTGGTTAGGGTTTTCTCTAAGGCTCTAATCTAAATTTCATCTCCTGAGGTTGAGGTTCACCACTCCTGGGTATTTAGAAGGGGTGTGGGCAGAGGAGGAGATGCCCAATGAGGGCAGGTCAAACTAAAGAAGATCTCTTTAATCAATTCCTCACCTTGTGACAATGCTATGCTGCCCTGAGATGATCATCCAGACTAAGAACATCAGTGGCCTGGCCATTGCAATAGTCTTCTTGTAGCAAAGGGGGCAGGCAAGGATTGCCTCCCCCACCACACACACACACATACCCAAAACAATACTGGGGAGAAGTAAGAGGAGAGATTAATTTTGCCACTAATTCTCTTACTAGCCTTTTGGAAGCCTGGTTCTAGCTTGGTGAAGCAACCTCCCACCTGTCACCCCAGGAGAGGTGCTAATCCATTTCTAAGAACTTTCAGGGAGCTTTGGTGCTTTTTATAGGGTATAATCTCTCTTCCAGCCTTTCTTTCTGCTTCCATCACTGTCTGTGGTTGCTGTTGAAATTTCAAGGGAAACCCTACCAATTTTAAAAGTATTAATTGTAGGTGCCTTGTAAAAACTAAGATATTGAAATGAGTATTTCTATAAATTCTGTTCTTCTTTGACAGATGATGTAATAGATTGTTTTAATGTTTTAATGCTGTGGGATATATTCTTGAGTTGTTATTTCCCCCCATTTTATTATTTTTCTCTTGACTCCGACAGTTACCGTACACATGAATATTTAAGTGATAAGAAAATGGAATGTTTTTCTCCTCTCCAGTTTCTATTGAATATTGTTTAACATCACAGGTCCTTCTTTTATCTCAGGAAACAGAATCCCACTTCTAGCCACTAATAACATTAATCAAAGCAGTCTTTTATGACATGTAAATAAATGAGTTTTCCTTTACACACGCAGGACAATATAGATGATCTGCAGAGACTGGATATTTATCACAGTGATATATTCCTGTTATCACACTGCCATTATTTAGCCATTGATTCAGGGAAAGTAAATTGCTTTGGATATCAAGATACGGAGAGGGCAGTTTAAAGAAAGAAAAAGGCTTATGGAAATTCAGAGATGGCTTTCATGGCCCATTCCCTGTTTTATTGTTAGAGATTACTTACATGGCTTATAATCAGACTTAAGATTCAGATTTAACATTAATAACACTTTTTCATGAGAAAGTAGTTTTTCACATATATGTATGATATACATAGCAAATAACGCATCTCAGAAAAACAAGCTTTTTCAAAAACAATCTCTTTTAATGAGATTTGTATACCTTCAAATGCATAAGAGAAAAATGATTTTATTTTTTATCTACCTATATATCTATTTATCTTTCTACCTATCATTTATTTTTGTGGTTTGGTATATAATCATTTTCTATAAACTGTCAATTGAGACCAACTGGTAAAGTACAGTCAATTATTTACAAAATTCTAGAAATAATAACTGTGGATGCAAATATTTTTACCAATTCTAGTATATCATAAGCACTGATGAGTAGAAAAAACAACAACCCAGATTTGATGAAAGTAGCACATAGATATTCTTAGAGTAAACTCCCAAGAGTAGCCTGAATACCTGTGAACATTTTATTCAAATACATCTAATGCAGTTCTACAAAGTATATTTTATGACAAAAACAAATAAGAATTCAAAACCTTTGCATACTTCAGATTACACAAACACTAATCAAGATAAAACAATTGTTTTCCTGCTCAAGTTTTCCATTTTGGTCCTTTGGTTTATACCACGGGACCAGCCAACTAGTACCCTCAAGCCCAAGAGAGCTCATTATCACTTTTGTAAATAAAGTTTTATTGGTACACAAACACATCCACCTGATGATAAATTGTCTATAACTGTTCTCATACTATAGTGTCAGAGTTGAAGCCATCTGACCCACAAAAGCTAAAACATTTACTATCTGGCCCTTTATGGAAAGAGTTTGCTGACCTCAGTCATAAGCCATGAATGAATGAACACATATTGAAGTCGCTGCCATGTTCTCTCCACTATTACCTTAACTCTTGGTGGTTGGAATGTTCTTCCCATCTCTGTAAGGCAGTCTTGGCATCTTCCCATGTTTCCTATATGATGAACCTTGTTATTAAGTACTCTCTTCTCCTGCTGTGGCCTGACATAAACAGTCTTCCCTGCCATGGCAACTGCTTACAACAACTTCCCAGTGATTTTGCACTTTCATTCGATGCGCACAAACATTCCCTTTGTGCTAAGCTTGGACAAGCAGTGATTCATACTTTTGTTGGCAAAATGAGAACCTTGATTAGAATCAATAATATCAAATAGCTGCCGTCAATTAAAAATGCTTCCAAAAAACTCTCTGTAGCAGAGTTGTGTAAATGGATATGACCTTGATTTATTAATGAATGGATGGATGCATAGTGAAAGGTATTGATTTTTCCATTTTTTCCCCAGATAGTGGTAGCATACAATTGATTTATAGTATCATTAGCATTGTTATGGTTCTAAGCATTTTTTAATTGCCATGTTATCTCTCCTATAACTCATGTGTTATTTAGGGGTGTATTTTTAAATCCCCAAACACATGGGGATTGAACACATGGGACTTTATTAACTTATCTTTTTATTGTTGATTTCCAATTTATTGCCTTGTGGTCATTCTCAATATACGGGGTATAAGTTGTGTACGTGTAACACGCCTGGCTTCTTAATGTCATTGCTAAAACCTTCCATCTACTTTCTAATATTCTGTTATTTCGATCTACCAATTTCTGATAAAAACATGTTAAAATATTAAACTGCTAATGAATGTGTCCATTTCTCTTGGTGATTCTGTCAGTCTCCTTTTTGGAGGTCAAGATACATCCTGTTTCATATTGCTATATCTTCTTAATAGCCTTGCCCTTTTGTGTTTATCATAGGCCATCTATTATTATACGAAAATCTGTGAATTAAATTTTATTGTGGAATATCGGCATTACTAGCTTTCTTTTTATTAGTATTCTTCTTAATTTTGTTTAGCTATGTCATTTGTATATAGCTAGATTTTTAGCAGATCAATCCATTTTTACTCACAATAATTACTGATATACTGGGGCTCACTTTCACCATTTTATCTTGTGTTTTATATATTGTCATTGTTTCTCTTTCTTTCCCTTTTTGTCTCCTTCTCTTTGTCTTTTAATTTAACATTTTTTCCTTTTATTTCTTCTCAATTTTGCTTGGTTATCATGTTTTATACCTTTCGTGGTTGTTTTCATTGTTACATATACTAAATATTAACTTAAAACCTGAGATTAATTAATTTTTATAAAATCTGAAGTTATTCAGTAATTGTATACTTCATCAAAAGACTGCATTCCTGCATTGTTATAGTTGCCAGAGATTTTATTTTCAACGTTTAGTGCAAAATGCTATTTTTATATTTAGCATTTAACTAAATTAGTTGCTGTTATTTCCATCCACTTCTGCACCCCTTGTTTCTTGATCCCCATCTCTTCTCTCTTACCTTCACATTTATCTTCTTAATGAAGAACATCCTTGAATATTTCTTTCAGTGCTGGTTCTATAGTCTACATGTATAAACTCTGTATGTGAAAAAAAAAATGCCTATATTTGATGCTTCTTGAATATTAAGGTGGCAATTGCTTTCCTTCTAACCTTGATTACCGTAGATGAGAAGTGCACTGTTAGTTGAATTGCCATGCCCTTGCAGGTGATTTGATGTTACTCTGTGGTAGCTTAGGAATTTCTCTTCATTCTCAGTGGTTTTCAACTATTATATGCCATGGAATGGACCTGTATTTATCCTTTCAGTTCACAGAGTATACTTCTGATCTGAAGATTGTAATTCTGAATTATTTTGGCTATGACTTCATTCAGCTCCACACATGCTCCATCCATTTATCTCATATGAAACTCCTATGAGATAATATTAAAGGATCTCCATCTGGGTTCCAAATCTCACAGCTACTCTTCTATATTTTTATATTTCTTGGTAAAAATCTTGTTTCTCACTATGCTCTTTGGTCTAATGTTGCAACAACATCTAATTACCAATTTCTCTTTGCATACGTGTAGTAAGAGTTTATCCCCAAAACAGTTTGGTTTTACTTATGGATAACTACTAAATTTTTCTATGATCTCTTTTTATGTTTATTTCTGTCTACCTTAGTAATTTCCCTGACCTTTTAAAAAGGACGTTTTTAGTTCATTTAGGCATCTTAAATATATTACTTTTAAACTGTCAGGCTGCTCTATAGCAGTCTTTTCATTTCAAATTAATTACATTTTTAAATGTTGATTTTATGGACAATAATAGATTCTTAGCAATCAGTTTCTTCACAAGTGTTGGAAGTTTGGATTGTGGCTCATTTGGAGGGTTGGTTTTGTTTCTCTTTTCTTTCCCCTTTCTCTGTCTTTTCTCTCTCTAGGCTTACTCCTTGTGTCTAATAATTTCATGGCTGGTTGAACTTCCAATCCCCCTGTGATGGTTAATTTTCTACGTCAACTTGGCCAGGCCATGGTGCCCAAATATTTGGCCAAACATTTTTCTGGACATTCTATGAGGGTGTTTTGGGGTGAGATTAATATTTACATTGATAAACTATGAACAAAACAGATTCTATAATGTGGGTGGGCCTCATCCAAACAGTTGAACACCTTAATAGAACAGAAAGACTAACTTCCCTTGGGCAAGGAGGAATTCTGCTGACAGATGATCTTCAGACTTAAGAGCAGTATCAGCTCTTCCCATGATCTCCAGCTTGCTGGTCTACCTGCAGATTTTGGATTTGTCAGCCTCTATAATCATGAAAGCGAATTCCTTATAATAAATCTCTATATGTACACATCCTATTAAGTTTCTCGGGAGTATAACGACTAATACACATCCCCTAAACCTGTCAGGATAAGATATAATAATGGCATGTCAAGGCTGCTGTTGTGTGACAGGGAAATTCAGCTAGAGCAGATCTTGTCCCTGAATGACTTGATGACTTGATCCAGTCTCTGGTCTCTATGTGTCCTTAACCCTGTCTAAATCTGGCTCAATGTCCTAAACTCAGGCAGTGGTCAGCAGCTCTTTTCCCCCCAGCTTCTTCACTGGGGTAGGGGGAGACTCTCACTTAAGTTCCTAATGTGTCTAAGTGAACCCGGATCCGTGAACGTTGTGACAAGAAATTCACAAGACACATCTGTTGACAAGTAGCAAGTATGGATACAACTGTCTTCGTCCTGGGATAACCAAAGAATGAAAAGCTGTGATGACTTCTGTGAAAATATATTTTGGAAAATATCCTTCGAGGAAAAAGAATTTCATCCAGAGAACCGAAAGGAAGAACATCCTGATGATTTTTTGCTATAGAAGAATTTCTGTAATTGACTGGAAATGGGCATCAATAAGTCACGGTTTCTACAAAAACCACTTGTCACATAGGTTGAGATTAAAAGATGATGTGATGAGCTACAGAGAGACAGTGTTCTCTACAAAACACCGCGTCACCTACCTCAACCTTGTTCTTTTAGAGCTCGAATTAAACATTTCTTCTTCTTTGCTGTGCTCAGAACCTCACTCCCGCCCAAAACACTACCACTGCTATCATCATGGCTTACTTTTTCTTCCACTCGCTCCTATAACATCCTGGACTTACCCTATTGACATATTCCATAGGGTACTGTTGTAATTTATTTATCATCAGTGTCACTCATAATGAAATGGCAATCTTTTAAGGGCTGGAACTTCTATCTAATGGATATTTGAGTTGGCTGTGCCTGGATCCATGCTTATTAGCACATCATTCGTCCCCCAGGAAATATTTTTTGAATGGTCGACTGGCTTCTCTTCATTCTGAACAGGCTTGCTATTTCGGGGCACTTGTGACCTACATACAAAACTACTGTATGAGACTTTATGGATGCGCATTAGGCTTTACAATAAACATTTTTTTTTTTTTTGCGACATTCTGCTTTTTTGGCGCATGTGCAGTGTGTATATCCAGCAACAGCTGTTGCCTTCCTCTGCAGACCCTAGAGCATTCTCCTAAGTGGGAGCAACTCTGCTCAGCCTTCCATGCTCTGCTATACAGCCAATGGGGATCTAATGTTTATGATTCTTTCCCTACACTTTCCACTCCACCTCACTGGAAATTTGAACAAATGATTATAGAAAAATAAGTTTAAAATACAAATGCTATGTGAAAACTTTTTTCATACCACCTCAAATCAGAAAGTCAGCCGGACTCAGACAAGGAGTTAGCAGTCTGATGGACTGCAGAAAGGTCTGCACTGATTACAGTATCCCACCTCCTCATTGGCAGGAAGGACCCATGACACCTTAGTAGGAAACAGAACCTTAAGGGGGCAGAATCATCACTTTTACAGCAAATATATTATGAGGCCATCATAAAGTAACTGGAAGGAGTTCTGGAGGACGGCTGTCCCATCCCCTCAGGTCTTCACAAACCAGCCATTGAAAACCTCTTCAAAGCCCCAAATCATCGCCTGGAAAGGCATTAGAGAGGAGTGAGGTAATGTGCGACACTCCTTTCAGAACCAGCACCAGAAAAGATGAGTGGAGTAAGAAATGAAGAAATGGAGAATGGACTGCAGGCAAAGGTTCTCCTTCACATTCAACTGTGTGGATGTTACGTAATGTTTTCAAATGGGTGAGGAGGAGGGGAATAAAGGCATCATCATATAGACATCTGAATGTCTCAAGGAAAATAACAGATTCTGAATATAAATTTTAATAGTTATTTGTCTCTACTAAATTTGCAATGATTTTTCAAATAATTCACCGGATTAGATTTGTGTCATTGTTCACAGAAGCATTCTAAGCTCTAAGTGGTAGATGTAAAGGAAGTTCTTTCAAATATTTTATCATCAATTTTTAATCTAAAGACGCAAAGACTAGTTGAAACAATGATAGTATCAGCAGGAAAGAAAGATTGGGGGTCTGGCTGTAAGACAAGAAAATACTAAATGCTTTAATGCAACATTGATTAGTATTTTCTCTCATTATAATTCTCATTGGCTCCCTCTAGGTAGAAACTGCAGATCTTTGTTCTACCAAGTACAACCTGAGTTGCCCATCTTAATTCAGCAAACCTAAGCCAAGTGCCTGGGAGACCGGTATATAGATCTCCTCTTCTCCCATTGTGCCTTTGACAACTCCAGCCCTTCCAATAATCCCCTGCTATCAGTGCATTTGCTAAATTACACAGATATTGATGAGTTGCAAATATCAGAGAGATAACATCAAAAAGTTTTCTAAGTTCAATGCATTTGGAACCTCTGCTCAAATGAGGGAGGAAGAGGACGCCCCTCGAGCACAGGAGCATCTGGGCAGGTATTTTGTGCTCAGTACAAAATCTAAATGATGACAAGGAAAAAGCTGGTTCTAACAGAATCCCAGGCCAAGCACAGGAGGCGGCCAGCCTTGGGATCAATGGCTGTACAAGTGAGGACGAGGTGGAAAGGCTGCAAGTTGGCAGACTACAGCATGGCTGGGAACCTCTTCCCCGAGCACAGAAAGTGAATCGTCCACACCAGCACATCCAGGAGCACAGGTGTCAGAGTAACCCACGTTGGAACAGCAGCCCCAGAGAGCGGATCTCTACAGCCAGGGTTCTGTGCGCCAGTTGGAAACACGACTGAGTTCTGTGCCTTTTCCCTGAAACCTAGCTATCATGTGACTTTCTGGTCTGAATATCTGTGCTCATCTGAATATCATACAGTGCAGGGAATTCAGGCCTCCACCTATTTATTCTTCCTTTTGCGGAATCTAGGTGCCCTCAACCAAAATAACAGCAAAAACAGATGAGATACGGTAGCCGAACAGCACCTACTCTCATGAATAGATGAAATCCTTTAGAATCCACTTAATGTCTGTCTGCAAATATTAGCTATGCCACCCTGGTTTAAGATGCTTGAGAAGGCTGAGCTGTGCTAACACAATTAATTTGCTCATTATATACATCTTCATCAGCAGGGAAAGGTAAATTCCAGGCCAGCCAGAGACGGCATTAAAAATTCCAAATGAGTGGGTTTTACAGCAGTGAGTGCTGCACATTTTTAAGTCTTATTCTCTCTTCCCGTAGTTCCAGTGTTATTTAATTCATAGTCAATGGCTATTCCGTGTGCCCATGTCAACAATACTAACCTTTTATAATCCCTTAACAATCCCATTACAGCTCCGGCTGAGAATTTACCAGCCCGCTGTGGGCTTCTGGATGTGGTTGCAGGCTGGTAGGTCGTAGAACCCCGTGATGGAAGACTGTTCTCACTCCATTACATCATATTGTAAAGTTGGGGGTGTCTGCACCCATGCTTCTCCTCCCGCCCCCTTCAATCTGCCTCCTGAATGCTTGTTGTTGTCTCTACCACAGCATTTGCACTTTGAGTCTCCGGGCAGAGGGCCATGCTGTTCCCTGTGTCTGGAAGACACAATTTCTATGTGTTGAGAATGTACCTGTCCCCTCACCCCCATCTCTAATGCTGCCTCCTCCATGCAGGCTTCTGTGATATGACAAATCCCATGACTCTTTACACTTCCTCCAATGACGTTCATCAGCTTCATCTTGGCTATGTATTTGTTATTCATATTCGAACCTTCTTTCTCCAGCTCTATTTAAGAGCAGGGGATTAGCCTTCTTTGTGATTCTAAACTCATTTCTTCCCTGGGCTGTACCAGGCTCTGCATTCTGATTATTGATTTGCCTTGCTAGTGCAAGAGGCCTCTAGGGAGCATGAACTCTTTACCTATAACAGGAGGATTTAAGGTCTTCTCTACATGGAAATTGCTCCTCCTCCTGCAGCACCACAAGCCAGAAACTCCACTGATGGAAATACATTATTTTCCATTGAGAATCAGTGTCTCCAAATGCCAACTGTCAGGGGAAAGATAAGGCAGTGTTATCTGCACATTTTGTTTATGAGATGGTTTTCCTGGGACCAAAGGAGATGTGGAAGAGCAACCCAAGGACTGGCTACTTCCCAGGGAAGAGAAGCCAAAACGAAATAGGTCAGAAATGAAGACGGAAGGATCTAAAACTAAGTTACTGATGTCATAGGGCTGGCTCTGCAGGTGACAACGACAATCTTAGAAGGGGACTGCCTGAAGGTTCCTCAGTGCCTCTCCCCAATCGGGCACCGTGCACACGTCCTCCAGATAGCGTGCTAATGGAGGGCACGAATCATGACACAGCCTGTCTACGGGTTATGGGGTCCACACTGTGCTGCTCATCTCTGCAAAACATCTGATATTCTTCCACCTTTTCCCTTGAACGTGAGGCCTCCCGTGATACGTTCGATTTCAATTGCTAAATTTGTTCTTTCCATCCAAACTGGATTTCAAGACCCAATGTAACTAGACTGAGAGCCCTTCCAACACTAACTATCCATATGACCGCGAGGATAATTAGAAAATGAAAGAACTGCATGCCGTAGGCATGGGGAAAAACCATGACAACCCAAACTCTACCTTGGGCTAAATTCCTCAAAAGGCCCAGGGGACTTGCTTACAGCAGGAGCACAGCAAAGGCAGGCACATCCGTCTGTGCCAGAGAAGAGGCAAGAGCAGGCATGACTGGGTAATAGTGTGTGCATATGGCCAGCATAGTGCACCTTTTTCTGATGGGTTTGCAAAAACAAGGAGCAGATTACCCAAACTACTGTGGGTTTCCCTGCTGAATAGATACAAAGAGCATATTCTAAAACTTTCCACTGTGTGTTTCTCCATTCACAGAAAGTGTAGATTTAATAGCTGTAACAAGAGATGGAAGCTTCTCAAAGCTCAGTGACTCATTTCACTTTTGGACAATTAAGACAAAAGAAATAATTCTGTGAAGCGCTCTTCACTGCACAGGGGCAGAAGCTAATCCATCTGCAACAGTGCATAACACACTCACATTAAAGTAATTAAACGTTACAGGGAAGCAAAACACCAGTGCAGACTAAAACCTTTTGCTCTGTCTGAATAGGGCCTCTAACTCTGACGATGTTGAAGGAGCCCAGGGAAGCAGGGTGGAAGGGTGGTATCCTCAGTGGTCACTGGGGGAGGGCTGCCTGGCAATGGTCCTCCTTGCAAAGCAGGGGAATCACAGCACCTGGCACTGAGGCTTGGTTCCACCAGTAAACCACTCTCTGACCATCGTGTGACAAGTCTGTATCTTCCTCTTCTCACTTATGAAGAAATGGAAATGATACCACATTTCAGGGATGTTTTGTTGTAGGAACAAAAATTAAAACACATAATAATAGAAAAGATCTTGGGAAAACTCACATTAAAAATAATAAACCAGGGGCGCCTGGGTGGCTCAGTGGGTTAAAGCCTCTGCCTTCGGCTCAGGTCATGATCTCGGTGTTCTGGGATCGAGCCCCGCATCAGGCTCTCCGCTCAGCAGGGAGCCTGCTTCCCCTTCTCTCTGCCTGCCTCTCTGCCTACTTGTGATCTCTCTTTCTGTCAAATAAATAAATTCTTTTTAAAAAATAATAATAATAATAAACCATACCTTGTGGCATGTTGCTATTGATCCAAAGTTTACCTCTGCACATGACAGCGGCTCACCTAATATTTGCTGCATCTGCTGGTGACTGCTGACCACCCAGTTGCTAAATGCAGTGAATTTTCTACAATCATCACGCATCACCACCTCTCTAAGCTTTTGTGTGGCTTTGGTTAGTTCTTCTCTGCAAAACCTCTTCTTTGCCCAAGTTGTACTCTATTGGTTCCTTCCCATTCAAACCCCAAGTGTGGCTACAGGCAGTGTTTCAGCGGGCTGTGCACTGTCACGGGTCTCCAGGAGTCTTGTCCCTGGGCCATTGCCTCTGCTCCCATGTCCCAGTTACCATGTTTGTCCCTGCCTCCTGGCTCTTCATCTCCAGTCCCAGCATCTCCTCTCAACTCCAAACCACATTTCATTGACTTCCGGGGTGCTTCGTCATCGTGTCCTTACAGCAGACTGTCATGTGTCCAGTCCCTGCCCCTACAAGCGCCTGTTGAGAGAGCCCACAGTTCCCTAAGTTGTTCTTAGCTATGAAGGACCACCACTGTTCTCTTTCTCTTCATCCCCTGACCTCAGCAAACTGATCACAAGCCACCTAAATTTGTCTTGGACAAACTTCTTGAATCATTCACTTTAGTCACATACAAAAAAGACTCATACTTTCACCCAATTATTGCCCAAAACCACTCTGTTGATTTCCATGACCTCCAGACTTTTCTCCTTCCAATCTAGCCTCTGCGCAGCCATAGACAGAGCCTTCTAAAGCTGAAATCTGGTCCTGTCACTATGTAATGCTCTCCCCTCCCCCAACAGCTCCAGAAGCCAAGCACTTATTCATTAGATGATGGCCATGAAGACGTGCCTCCCTAAGCGCCCACTGCAGGGAGCACAGTGGGGGGAGAGCCCCAGCTGCACAATCCCTCAGCACGTTTGCCCTGAGCCTCCCAGGCACTGCTCCCCATGGATGATTCAGCACGATGGAAATACTGACCCAGACCCATTGCTGGGAGATATGGCTCTGCTTTTTGGCTCCAGGACTTCCCAGTGGCTTGGCGGAAACCTCCTAAGAGCTCATCACCGTCTAGGAGGCTTCCGTCCAACCTTTTTTTTCCTTCATTTGGGGTCAGATTGTATTGAGGCCAGAATCCTCTCCTTCCCAATTTCCTTTCACATGGGCGTTTCCTCTAATAAGATCCTGGAGAGTCTAGTGCTGCCTTGATGTCTGCTTCTCAGCACACTCCGAGTAACACACATTACAAACACTTACTTCTTTTTTTCCAAACACTTATTTTTCGCTTTGCAAACTCCCACTAGCACCATAGAGTGCGGTCTTGTGTTCTTATGGGTTTTTTTTTCCTGTCTTCACCATTGTCTTGTCTTCTGGATCAGTTCTTACTTGTAAATAGAGCATCACTTATTTTTAGCTAAATGAGGTGCCTGTCCTTGGTAGTTATCTATCATACCATCTATTCTGTGTTATAATTGTGAGTATTGCCATCCATTCCCACTATGAGAAGGTGAGATTTTCAAGGGTATGAATGGTCCCATGTAGACCCAATACTTAAGAGTCTCGTACAATATACAGTAGCCGTGGCTGCACATTCTCACAGTTAGCTTTTTGGTTGCCTACTGCCATGTAACAAAGTGGCTTAATACAGCAGCCACTGCATCAGATGTATGATTCTGTAGGTCAGGAGGAATTCAAGCAGAGGTCAGAGGGGATGGCCTGTTTCTGTGCTCTGATACCTGGAGTTTTAGCCGGGGCGGCTCCAACAGCTGTAGATGGCATGGGCCCATATGACGAGTCTTGGTTCTCTGGGTAGTGTTTATGGTAGGGGCTGTGATGGCTCCTTTCCTGGCGTATCTAATGGCTGGACTGGGATGGCTGAAATAGCTGGGGGCTGGCCAGCATCACTTTCTCTCTCTCCGCATAGCCTCTCCATATAGCACACTTGGGTTTCCTCACAGCCCAGTA
The DNA here is from genome assembly GCA_028534135.1 of Potos flavus. NCBI lineage: Eukaryota > Metazoa > Chordata > Mammalia > Carnivora > Procyonidae > Potos > Potos flavus. The sequence goes on along the minus strand of CM052901.1, from coordinate 99,016,294 downwards.
GTCTGGGAATAATCGAACTTCCTACAATACTGCCTTACTGAGGAAAAGAAACAACGGCTCCAGTAGAAGCTGCAAAGAATATTCTGATTGAGGCTTAGAAGTCCTAGAACGTCACTTCTGCTACATTCTATTGATCGAAGCAAGCACAAGCCAGCCCCACTGAAAGGGATGAAGGAACGGACCCTTCCAAATGAGGAAATATCATGCACATGCAGGGAGAAGAGCTGATGGTGGTCATCTTGAAATCAAACTACCTCAAGGTTCCCTCCCAACTGACGCTTATTCAGAAAGACCTCCTTCCTTAGATATCCCACCTAAAGTATGCTGTCCCCCACTAGCTAGTCTTTGTCATGGTGTTTACTCCCTTCGACACATTTGTCAGTCTGTGATTCCTTGTCTATGTGTCTGTTATTTACGGACTGTGTGTTTGCCAGAAGACAAGCCCCACGGGGACAAGTTCACCACTGCATTCCCAGCTCCCAACGCAGAACACGAAGCACAACACATACTAGTTATTAAGCGTGCAAACCAGAGAGAGACTCTGTTGTGTCATGGATCCACATGGAGCAATTTTGCCTCCCAAAGTAGACAGTTTCTACACGACAAAGACTATGCCTTTTTGAACCCTTCTCAGGGCCAAGGACAAGAGAGAGTTCACACAGCTCAATAAAAACTTGTTGAATGATAGTAATAATCTTGGCCCTTACCAAAAAGGTCACTGGAGGCCCATTCTTCAAGTATTCTTAGTGGAAACCATGTTACATGGCCATAGGGAATGACCACAGGTGCCATGCTAATACTCACATTCTATCAACAAGCATATTTGTTGATGCTGCTTCACGATGAAAGGTACCTTGCCAGTAAGTTTCCCACCGTGGTAGTTCATCTCAGAGTCTCAGCTACAAGCTGGGATAGTGAACAGATGACAGGCAAAGAGCAAGGTAATTGTCCCTGTGCAAATCACTCCTCATCTCTGAGCCATTTCTCTAAAATGTAGTTATTGTACCCACAGAGTTATTTTATCTGAGATAATAAATATAAAGAACTTACTGCCAAAACAAAAAAAAAAAAAAAGAACTTATTGCCAAGTTTGTAGGAGGTTAAGTGTTCAGCTCATGGTATTTTCCTAGTCTCTAATGCCTGTGGTTATAAAGGTACAATATCTCCAATACTAAAAGTCTACACCTTATGTATTTGACATGCTTTAAATCTAAGTGAATGGACGGGTTTTATCTTTTATTTTCAAACAAAGAGGAAATGACAGGACATGGGAAAGGGCCACACGGTGTTCCAATTCCATCTGAAATAACAGAAGTGAAAATATGCTTGCATCTAGACATTTTACATTGGCTTGAAAGTGACTCATAATTGGTCCTAAGAAATGGCATGGCCACACTTGATCAGTACAGTAAGGCTATCAGAAAAAACCAAGGGTGATTTTTGTTTTCTAAACCACACTGACTAATAAAGGTTAAAAAGAAAGAATTGGCATTTGTAAGCAGGCCAATGAATCGTAAATACTTCATTGTAACTCTGGACATCATGCGGACAAATAAAAAATAGATACCAAGACTTAAGGCTAATAAATAATGCTACTTTCACTGACCTTTCAGAAGAATATTTTTAAAGGCATTTCAAATGCATGAACAGAAATGTATATATTGCATAAATACCAATGTACGCTAGTCTCATGTACTGAAGAAAAAGTGTCTGGTTTTCAAATCACACGTGTCACTAGCTTACTCTATCTTTCTTCCTCCTCCTACTAAGCTTTTCCCTCATCCACAAAATAATAAAAAGTTGTACCAAATAGGAGCCAGATGAGGAGAGAATTATAAAAGTAATTCTTTTTTGCAGATAAAATTTTTCTTGACAACTTATGGAAAAGAGCTGAAATCTGTTTCAAGGTCATGTTTAGATTACATTTATTTATGCTTTCTCTCACCTCTTAGTAGTGAGAGCAAATTATCTTGTTGCTAATAAAATGTGTACTGCCAAAAGGTAGAGGCCATTTACTTTTTTAATTTTTTAAAAAGATTTTATTTATTTACGTGACAGAGAGAGCACAAGCGGGGGGGGTGCAAGGGAGAGGGAGAAGCAGACTCCCCACTGAGCAGGGATCCTACATCCCTGATGTAGGGCTGGATTCCAGGACCCTGGGATCATGACCTGAGCCGAAAGCAGATGCTTAATGAACTGAGCCACCCAGGTGCCCTGGTAGAGGCCATTTAAAAGAAATTACAGGGGCGCCCAGATGGCTCAGTTGGTTAAACAATTGCCTTTGGCTGGGGTCATGATCCTGGAGTCCCGGGACTGAGTCCCACATCGGGTTCCCTGCTCAGAGGGGAGCCTGCTTCTCCCTCTGACCTTTCCCCTCTCATGCTCTCTCTTTTATTTTCTCTCTCTCTCAAATAAATAAAAGATAAATAAGCTAAAATCTTTAAAAAAAAGAAAAGAAAAGAAATTACATATACAAAGGAAAGGAAAGAGGGGACACTCTGATTATTTGGGGCGGGCAGTGCATACAAGGTACAGAACTCACACTATTATTTTAAAATCTTCCTTTAGACAATCTAAGCTTTTTTTTTTTTTTACTATATTGAAACCATACAAAGATCTACTCTTTGGTTTAGGTGATACTATAGCCTAGAGGTCAGCAAACTTCTTCTATTAAGGGATAAATAGTAAATATTCTACTCTGCTGTTGTAGCATAAAAGCAGCCATAGGCAATATATGAACGAATGGATGTGGTTATGTTCTAATAAAACTTTATTTACAAAAACAGATGGCAGGCCATATGTGGCCCATTAGTGGTTGTTTGCTAACCCCAGTCATAGTATAGCGTAAATCTACACTCCCTAAAATAGACACAGCTCTACAAGTGAGAAAGAGAAACTAAAATGCATGTGCGTCACCTGAAGGAGCTAAGAAAAAGTCAAAATAAAATGTAAGTTTTGCATGCATGTTTTAGTAGCTGCCAAAGACAGACACCCTCTCCTGCTACTCCTTCATAGTCACCCCCACTCCTTAACCCAGCAACCACTGATCTCATCACTCGTGGCTTGTGTTTTTGAGAATGTCAAATAAATGGAATCATATTATCTGTCATTCTTTGAAACTGGCTTCTCTCTCATGAAAGATTAGGTATCTAAAATTCATCCAAGTTATTGCATGTATCAATAGTAGGTTTGGGGGTGCCTGGGTGACTCAGTGGGTTAAAGCCTCTGCCTTCGGCTCAGGTCATGATCTCAGGGTCCTGGGATAGAGCCCCTCATTGGGCTCTCTGCTCGGCGGGGAGCCTGCTTCCCCCTCTCTGCCTGCCTCTCTGCCTGCTTGTGATCTCTCTCTCTGTCAAATAAATAAATAAAATCTTTAAAAAAAAATAGGTTTCATCGTATTCCTGAGTAGTAAACAACTGTATCCAACCAACGTGTGTGTGTGTGAGTGTGTGTGTGTGTGTGTGTGTGTGTGTGTGAGAAAGAAGAAAGGAATTTATGTCAGTGAGCCCCAAACTGGGAAGACAATGGATTAGCATTTCACAGACTGTTTCCCTTCAAACAACTTTTTAAAATCCATTCATAGGTTCAAGTGTATTTGGGTTGTTTCCAGCTTTTGGCTATCAATGCAAATATGAACATTTGGGTACAGGTTTTTGTGCAAATGTAAGTTTTCATTTCCCTGGGGTAGATACCAAGTAATGGTATT
>CM052901.1:98981549-99003471 GCA_028534135.1 Potos flavus | reverse complement strand
CCGTGCGGGCCTCCGCTGCCGAGCGAGCGCACCTTCCCCGTGCGGGCCTCAGATGCCGAGCGAGCGCACCTTCCCCGTGCGGGCCTCAGATGCGGAGCTAGCGCACCTTCCCCGTGCAGGTCTCAGCAACTGAGTCTTGTTAAAACAAAACAGATTCTTGCTGAGGCTCTGCGTGCGTCCTGCCAGGTCTGGTTTGTAGACAGGAGCACAAAGCACGAGCAGGTGAGCACCCCTAACTGAAATCCAGCGTGCCTGTCGGAGACTACAGGGAAGGCAGCTACACAGCTCGTGCTGGCACCACAGGGCCCAGCAGAACACCCCACCACCACCACCCATGATCCCTGAATGCGGGTGTGAAGAAGGTGCGCACAACCACGAAGCAGGGAAGTGTCCCCATGGAAACGCTTCCTCACTGACATTTCGGCTCCTGGTGCCAGTGCCAAGGACAGGAGGCACTGTGACCTATCGCTAACAGTTTATCAAGGTAAAGAGGGAACATCTTGCCTTTTCCTCGTCAGAAATAACACTGGATAGAGTTTTCCTTTCCTTGTTTCCTGTACTTAGGACAGGCCTTTAAAATATCCATATTGCACCCTTTTCCATCTAGGTTTGCCCCCAAAATAGAATGAAATTTAACCTAAAAGCGAAAGACCTATCAAATCTCATTTTACTTTATTTTTAAAGATTTTATTTATTTATTGGAGAGTGAGAGAGACAGAGAAGAGAGCACACATGAGCAGAGGGAGAAGCAGACTCCCCACTGAGCAGGGAGCCCTACGTGCGGCTCGATCCCAGGAACCCGGGATCATGACCTGAGCCGAAGGCAGAGGCTTCACTGACTGAGCCACACAGGCGCCCCAAGATCTATCAAATTCTAAAGGTGAGAAGGCATGTGGCTACAGCACAACTTTCATGCCAGACCAATGTGTAGGGTACAGCTCCGTTATTCGCTAAGAATTACCCTGCAGAGTCGGAGGACTGTAAAAAGCATTGCAAGACTGCTTCTCCAACGTCATCTCAAGCCCAGCTCTACGGCACGCTTCTGAACGCCAGGCAATGTGTTCAAACTCTTAACTCCATCATGGTGGACAAATGGGTTGCTTTATCTAAAATGCAGCCCCTTTACGTCCATTTATACCAAAGGCACAAAAAATTAAGAGAAGGATTTGTTATCCTGGTTTTAATATTAACAAACTGAAAAGCCTGGCTTGTCCATGAATGTGTAACATGGCTTCACGGGTAACAGTGAAGAAAATATTAAGGAAAAAAATGCCCGGCTTTAATCTACATAATCATGTATATTGATTTACTACCTTCAACTTTTTGAAGGTCTCTTATTATCATTATCTTATTAATCATCCCTATTTTTTAAAAGAATTCACTTACATACATTGTTATGAGCTGAACTGTGTCCCTCCCAAAATCACATGTTGAAATCCTAACCCCCAGGGTCTCAGAATTGGAAGTGATGGTATCTGGAGATGGGGCCTTTAAAATAGGTAATTAAGGTAAAATGAGGTCACTAGGGTGGACATTTATCCCACATAATGGGGTCCTTATAAGAAGAGAAGATGAGGCCACAGATAGGCGCAGAGGGACGACCACGTGAGGACACAGCATGTGTGAGCCTACACGCCAAGGAGAGAGGCCTCAGGAGGAGCCGGGCCTGCCCACACCTGGTCTCGAACTCCTGGCCTCCAGAAGGCTGCAACAGCAATGCCTTCTGTTTGAGCTCACCAGGCCGTGGCAATCTGTTACAGCAGCCTGAGCAGACTCAGACACAGATTTTCTACATCAACTGGACGTTCTTCTTTCTTTGTCTTATAGCCTTTCTTGAGGACCTGTTGTCTGTCGGGCCCAGGACAACGAATTTTTTTTTTTTTAATCTCTAATTCAGTTAATTCTCTGAGCAAAGATGCACAATATGCACTAGCAGCCCTAGTTTCTGAATAAGGACCCTGAGGCTTGGTGTTATCGATCTGCCCCAGATCACACTAGATGATGCAACTGGACCTGCAGTCGAGACAGATCCAGAAACAGGTCTCATGTTGTTTCACTTCCTCTCCCTCCGGGACCTGGATGCTTTAATGAGGAAAATGTCTCTGCATATCAGGAGGAACATTTGTGCACGGGTGATGCCCGGAGAGAGCCGCGAGCTGTCCTGCACCCATCTGGGAAGGGCCCTCCAGCAAGGATGGATCACCCTGGGTAGGGAAGCGGGGCTGTGACTCTCTGTCCTACGTACTCAACCACAGCCAAACACACGTGGAATACACTGGGCGAGAGATGACACAAGCCCGCCTCCCTTCCTCTCTTCCCGGTTTCACCACATCTCCAGGTATGGTCCCTTCCACTAGCTTCAGCTCTACATCAGTTAGCTACTGCTACAAAAGACACCAACTTGGCAGCTTAAGACACCCATTCCTTAGCTCACAGATCTGTGGGTACAAATTCGGGATGGCATGGCTAGGTTCTCTGCCATGGGTCTCCCAAAGCTGTCTCCCAAAGACACTCCCAAAGGGTCTGCAGGGCTGGGCTATCATTACCTGGAATGTTCAGAAAGGATTCATTTCCAGGAGCCTTCAGGTTGCTTTATCAATTCTGTTCTTTTGGTTGCAGGACTGAGGTCCCCAGTTCCTTACTGGCTGTCATTAGCCAGAGATCACTTTCTGCTCCTAGAGGCCGCCAGACTCTTTCTCACATGGCCCCTCCACTCCCCCAAACCACCAGAGGCACCTGCCATCCCTCTTATACTTCAACTGTATCTGACTTCTCCTTCCACTACCAGCTGGAAAAATACCTCTGCTTTTAAAGGGGTCATGTGATTAAATGGAACCTAACTCACCCCAATACTGTTTTACCTATATAATGCAACATAATCAAGGAAGTCACGTATGATCATATAATGAGCTCCTTCCCACACTCAGTAGAGAAGGGATTGCACAAGGTAGAGGCAGCCTTAAAATTCTGCCAGCCACAGCAAGTCACATATATACCCCTGTCCTTGCCATGTCTGTCATTCCTTCTACGCCACCATTCTAACCCACCTCTCTCTTCTAACCAATCTCCCATTTTCCACCCTGGAGAAACAGTGATCCGTTATCGAACATCAGTATGACCGGGCCACTCCTGTAGTTAGTGCTTGTTTTATTCACTCAACATTTATTGAGCACCTCTGCAAACCTCCCCCCACCAATATTCTGAGCACCGTAACGAGAGAAGCCAGTCAGAGAAACCTCCTGAAGGACATGCACTCAAGAAGGAAAGAGGATCCCCAATAAGCAGACAAGTGTGTGGGCAAGACTGCCTCAGGGCAAGACAGGAGCTATGGAAAAAATGAACAGATGAGGCAGCTGCCTGGACTATGAATGGTCTGGGAATGCTGTTTTAGATGGGCATCTGGAATTCTAGACGGGCAGCCTGGAAAGGTCTGGCTAAGCACAGAGAGACATGCATGGAGCCACCCACAGGAAGGTACTGAGGATGAAGTGTTCCACAGAGACACCAGGAGGCTGAAGATCCTGAAAAGGGGAAGGACGGGCTGTTTGAGGAGCTAGGGACAAACATATAGAGGGCTCCCACTGATGAGGAACTCCTTGAACAAACCAAGTCAGCAAGATGCAATGATTTATGGAAGGCTGGTCTATTTCCTGAGTGCAAACTGTATGGGTGCACAGGGCTGGTGACCTCCCTCACATGAGCTATGACCCTCAGCACACCCACGCAGCCAGCCTAAGGTGATCTGATCTCGTGGAGGAAAGTTTTGGGGAACAAATGCCCCTCTCCCTCTCCCTCATGGCTCCTGCCAGGGCTCACTGTTGGACACTTTAGTTGGGACCCAGTGTGAAGCCCGTGTGGGCAGGCACCCAGCTGATGTGGTCCACCACCATCACCTTCTACAGGTGGAGTGGGGGATGGAGAGCAATGCAGAGTGCATTTGGGGACATAAAAGGACCATCACAGCCCCAACCCTGAAATCTGGAAACATGCCCAAGTGGACAGTTGGCACTCCCTACTTTCCGATCTCCTAAACATTGAAGATTCAGCAATTAGAAGGCATTGCTGATTATCTGGGTTCTTTATTTTAGGAACCTCCAAGGTACTTATCAACACCACTGAGAATTCTGCTTCCCTCTGGGCTGAGCTGCTGTCTCAGCTGATGCTGCCCAGACGCAGAAGGCACTGCCCTGGTCTGTGCTGGGTGGGCAGCTCCTTTCCCATGTCCTCCCAGCTGGAGCCTCCACACCCGTTCTGGGACAAGAGGGCTCGTCAGCAAAATGCAACATCTTTTCGACAGATTTTCTATTATGGACCCCGTTTACTTGGGGTACAGTTATCAATCACCTGTGATTTCCAGCTGAATATCATCTCTATCCCTCCCTAGTAAAAGGGCTCTGGAAGTCTGCAAACCTTCCCAGCCCTTAATGAGACTCCCTTTTCTCCATCTCAACTTACTTTTATCCCCAGTCCTTTGAAGAGTGCCCCACTCTCATTAAACCTTTATAGAAGGAGACAGTCTGACAGGAAATTAGCACAGAAGACTCTACATGTCCACGGGGATGAAATAAAATACCCTGGACCAAGAGAACCCTGTTCCCATAAGATTAACATGACATCTGGCTGAAAGTATAGGTGTCCCATGTCTTTCCGGTGAAGATAAGTAGACCTTATCTTCACTCTGGGACCTTCTGCTTAGAAGTCACCAACATCCACACTAGTTCCAAACATGCCATGGCAGCCGACTCGAGAGAGCAGGAGGGAGGTACTGTTGAAAGTGCATTTTTTATAGAGCTACCCTATGACCTAGCAATTCCACTATTGGGTATTTACTCTAAAGATACAAATGTAGTGATCCAAAGGGGCACGTGCACCTGAATGTTTATAGCAGCAATGTCCACAACAGCCAAACTATGGAAAGATCCTAGATGTCTATCAACAGATGAACGGATAAAGAAGATGTGGTATATATATACAATGGAATACTATGCAGCCATCAGGAGAAACGAATCTTGCCATTTGCAACGACGTGGATGGAACTACAGGGTATTATGCTAAGCAAAATAAGTCAATCCGAGAAAGACAATTATCATATGATCTCTCTGATATGAGGAATTTGAGAGGCAGGGCGGGGGGTCGTGGAGGGTAGGGAGGGAAAATGAAACAAGATGGGATAGGGAGGGAGACAAACCATAAGAGACTTTCAATCTCATGAAACAAACTGAGGGTTGCTGGGGGGTAGGGGGGTAGGGATAGGGTGGCACATTGGGGAGGGTATGTGCTATGGTAAGTGCTGTGAAATGTGTAAGCCTGATGGTTCACAGACCTGTTCCCCTGGGGCAAATAATATATTATATGTTAATTAAAAAAAAAAGAAAGTGCATTTTTGGGGGCACCTGAAGGGCTCAGTTGGTGAAGCATCTGCCTTCGGCTCAGGTCATGATCCCAGAGTCCTGGGATCGAGTTCCGCATTGGGCTCCCTGCTCGGTGGGGAGTCTGCTTCTCCCTCTCCTTCTGCCACTCCCCCTATTTGTGCTCTCTCTCTCTATCACTCTCTCAAATAAATAAATAAAACCTTAAAAAAAAAGTGCTGTTTTCTGTGTGCCCGCATGCAACGTGATGACAGTTGTATATGGTAATGGAAATGTGGGAATTGTAGTCGTATTAGTACAAATTTAGGCAATGAAAACAGCCTAAGCTGGTGCCTCCTTACTGACGGGGATGCCCGGTAGGGCAACTCACTGCTAAGCACTCCATTGCCTGCCATCGACTTGTTCACACGGAGCAGTGTTGGAAACTTTGGTGCTATGAGCATTTCAGCCAGATAGCTTTTTGTTGCGGGGGTGGTGGGGGGCACTGGAGGATGGAGAGAAGTCTTCTATATATTTGAGCTGAGCCACTTTTTCACCCAGTGCTTTGTAACTGGAAGTGGATTTGAGCGTTTGGCCAACTGCTGTGTGTTGCACTCGCTCTAAATGGTGACAACCACAGGAGCAAAGCAAATCGTGTGCAGCCTTCACCTCGAATACATGCGTGGTTCTGTGCTTTTTAGCTGAGTGCCTGTTTTCAACAGCTCCACCAAAGTACCTTCTCCTTTCAGAACATGTCTTCTCTGCAGGATTAGGTGTTCTTCTGGGGCCCGTGAGACACCCAGAGGCTCTCTTCCAGCAGGATGTCAGTCGCAGGATAGAAAGAGGAGGGTGGAAGGTGCACAGCAGGCCTGGCAAGCAGCCTGTTTGCAGACCCAGCTCTGGGACTGAGGGGACCGACCACGCAGCCACTTCGGCGGCCGCCCAGCTCTGTTCTGTGTTATCCTTCCAGTCTGGTGTTCAAGTCAGTGTACAGCCCCCTGAATGGCTCGCCTGCAGGGTTTCTTCTCAACCAGTAATTATGTCTTATGTCCCAAAGGGCAGCCCTTTTAGTTCAACCCCTGGCTTTAGGAAAATAAATACCCTTCTCCAGCAGCCCGGAAGGCACCATGAGTCTCTTTTGGACAGCCAATGCTCCTAATGACATTTAATAATTATTAACGTCCCAAATGGCATCTTATTTTGTTGTTGTTCAGTAAGCTTGATTACTCCTGATTACCACAAATTACACCGTCATCCAGGTTCACGTGGCACTCGCGGAAGCCACGGGTTCCACCTCCTACCCAGCTCCCCCCAAAGGGCTTTATGAAATGCAATGCCTGCTTTTGTCCAAGAACACAGCCTCTGTTTCTAGGCATTGTTCCCTGTTTTTCTCATGCACGGTTGAAAAAAATGTAGGCTTTCTGTTTGTCTCTTTGGTCTGTCATTCAGCAACTGTGACCTTCCACTGGTGCCTCAATGACACTGTGGTTGTCTCTAAGCTGCCTCTTGTTGAGCTTCTTGGATGCTCATTGGATGCCTTCCCCCTTTGTGTGGAGAAACTAAAGTGAGGATGTGTTTCCACATAAGGAGGGACTTTCAGTGTTGGGAGAAGCAGGACATACTCTACTCCTGACCTCCCCTCATACCCTGACAGACCCTGCCCTTTTGCTGGCTGAAGAAATAAATGGATGCATGAAAACAATAATGGTGGTGGCAGAAGCTGGCTCCCTGTCCCATAGCTAGCCATGATCCCAGCATGTCTTTTGTCTCCAGGCTTTATTGAGATGTAACTGACACACAGCACTAAGTTTCAGGTGCACGAAGTTTCAGGTGCACGATGTGTTGATCTGATACATTTATGAGTTGCAAAATGATGACAGTCAGTGTCAGCTGCCACCTGCATCCATCACATAGTTCCTGTTCCTTTTTGTGGTGAGAACTTACTCTCTGAGCAACATGCAAGTATACAGTATTATTAGTTTATAACTAATTGTAACTAATTAGCTAATAACCACCATACTCTACATTAGATCCCCAAACTTGTTAACCATATATAACTAGAAATGTGTACCCTTTGAACAATATCTCCCCATCTCCACTACCCCCTAAGGTCCAGGTAACCAGCATTCTACTTTGTGTCTTCTAAATCTGTCTCTTTTTAGATTTCACATTTAAGGGAGATCATACAGTATTTGCCTTTGTCTTATTCCATTTAGCATAATGCCCTCATGGGATAATATGTGGTGATATATATATGACATATGTCATAATGACTAATGTGAGATATATTATATATATGATAATATATATATCATAATATATACATCATAATGCCTAATGTGGGACATTATTATATAGACAATATGCCAAAATATATATGTCATAATGCCTAATGTGATATGTAATATATAATATATATCATAATATATGTCATAATGCCTAATGTGAGATATATATATAATATATATGTCATACTAATATATATGTCATAAGGCCTAATGTGATATATATATAATATATATGTCATGTCATAATGCCTACTGAGATATTTTATATATAATGTATATGTCATAATGCCTAATGAGATAGATTGTATATAATACATATGTCATAATAATATGCATGTCATAATGTCTAGTGAGATATATTTTATATATTATAATGCCTAATGTGATATATTTTTTGTATAATAATATATATGTCATAATGCCTGATATGAGATATATATAATTAAATATGTCAAAATAATAGATATGTCATAATGCCTAATGTGATATATTATATATATGTCATAATAATATATATATATCATAATGCCTATATGTCATAATATATGTCATGTCTAATGTGAAATATGTTATATATGTGATATATATGTCATAAAAATATGTATGTCATAATGCCTAATGAGATATGTTATATATATTATATATGTCATAATAACATTTGTCATAATGCCTAATGCGATATATTATATATATGTCATAATAATAAATGCCATAATGCCTAGTGAGATATATTACATAGATAATATATATTATAATAATATATATGTCATAATGTCTAGTGAGATATATTTTATACGTAATTATATGTCATAAAAATATGTCATAATGCCTAGTGAGATATGATATATATAATATATACATCATAATGCCTAATGTGATATATTATACATGTCATAATATGTCATAATGCCTAATGTGAGATATATATGTCATAATAATGTATGTCATAATGCTTAATGTGAGATATATTATATATGTCATAATATATGTCATAATGCCTAATGTGAGATATATTATATATGTCATAATTTGTCATAATGCATAGTGAGATATATTATATATAATATATACGTCATAATATGTCATAATACCTAATGTGATATATACATGTCATAATAATCTGTATGTCATAATGCCTAGTGAAATATATATGTCATAATAATATATATGTCATAATGTCTAGTGAGACATATTATATATATAAAATATATATGCCATAATGCCTAATGTGAGATATATTATATATTACAATGTTAAAGAAATATATATGCCATGTCTAATGTGAGATATATATGTCATAATATGTCATAATGCCTAGTGAGATATATTATATATAATATATATGTCATAATAACATGTTATAATGCTAATATGTTATATATGTTATAATAATATATGACCTAATGTGTAGTGAGATATTATATATAATAATATATGTCATACTGCCTAATGTGAAATTTATTATATATAACATGTATATAATATATATGTCATAATGCTTAATGTGATATATGTCATAATAATACATATGTCATAATGCCTAATGTGATATATTATATGTATCATAATATATGCCATAATGCCTAATGTGAGATATATATATAATTACATCATAATAATGCATATGTCATAGTGCCTAATGTGAGATATATATGTACTAATAATATATATCATAATGTCTAATGTGAGATAATTATATATGTCATAAAAATATATGTCATAATGCCTAGTGAGAGATATATAATATATATGACATCATAATACATATGTCACAATGCCTAGTGATATATATGTCATAATGCCTAATGTGAGACATATTATATATAATTATATATGTCATAATAATACATGTCATAGTGCCTAATATAAGATACATTATATATATAATATATATGTCCTAATAATATATATCATAATGTCTAATGTGAGATATTTTATATATACGTCATAATAATGTGTCATAATGCCTAGTGAGATGTATTATATATAATATATACATCATCATAATATATATGTCATAATGCCTGGTGAGATATATATATAATAATACATATGACATAATTCCTAATGTGAGAGTGATATACATGTCATAATAATATATGTCATAATTCCCAAAATGAGATATATTTTATATATAATAGATTAAATATTTTACATATATAATCATCTTTATTCATTCATCTATGTGAACACAAGTTGTTTCCCTATCTTGGTTATTGCAAGTAACACTTCAGTATACATGAGAGTGCAGATATCTCTTCACGACACAGATTTTAATTTGTTGGATAAACATCTAGAAGTGGAACTGCTGCATCCAATGGCAGTTCCTTTTCAATTTTTTGAGAAATCCTTAGCCTGCTTTCCCTAGTGGTGGCAGCAGTCTGCATCGCCAACAACAGTGTACAAAGGTCTCTTCTCTCCGCATCCTTGCCAACACTGGTTAAGTCCTATCCACCTCATTCTCTGAGCAACCACTGCACTATTTTCTATTGCCTTGGGCTTTTATTTCCTACTTGCATTTACTTTCCTCCCATTTTTTTTTCCTATCTAATTTTTGATGGACAAATCAGTTGCAAACCAAGACAGCAGGAATTGTGGTTTTTCTGTAAACCAATCTTCCCTCCTTGAGGACTGGGCCTGTAGTATTTTTGCCCCCAAGTTGAGTCAATCATTGTTGCTATATCTAACGTCCCAAAGCAGGCTACATTTCCACACTGTCAGTTACTTGAGGGCTAGAGTCCTGTGTACCTTTATAGCTTCAAAAATCTTTCTCAGAGCCTGGCCCAGGGTGGAATCTCAAATGTTTGTGGGATAAAATGAGAATAATTTTATATTCTCTCCTCAAATAGAGACTATCCATTCCCTCAATAAACACTGGATGAGAACCAACTATTTCTGGTACTGGAACACTGGCATAAACCATACAGACTAGTTCCTTGGGATTTAATTTCTTAGAGCAGAGACAAACCAAAAAAAGGGAGGGGGGGATTTCATAAATATATGCTATGATGAAAAAAAAAGGTGGTGTGATAAAGAAGGGACAAATAGACAAATGGTCTTGGCCAGATTCTCTAAGGAGGTGACTCTTGAACTGAGAGAACTGAATGATTTTTTAAAAAGCCAATCACAGGGGTGCCTGGGTGGCTCTGTTGGTCAAGGATCTAGATGCCTTCAGCTCAGGTCATGATCTCAGGATCCTGGGATGGAGTCTCACACCAGGCTCCCTGCTGGGCGGGGAGTCTGCTTCTCCCTCTCTCTCTCCCTGCCACTCTCACTGCTTGTGCTCTCTCTCTCTCTCTCTCTCTCTGTCTCAAATAAGTAAATAAAATCTTTAAAAATATAAAAATAAATAAAAAGCCAATCATGTTAAGACCTAAGAAACAAAGTCTTCCAGACGGTAGAAGGAGTAGCAAGTGCAAAGGTCCTGTGGTTGGCATCACGAAGAAGTAGGAAGAAGACCAGTGCAGCTGGGTGTAATTTGGAGTCCTGAAGAGATAGAAAATGAAGTTGGAGGATACCAGACCCACTAGGTCGGTAATTGTGTAAACTAATTAGTGTTTCACCAGAATAAAGAAAATCCCTTTCATAAGAAGCTGAGGAAGGGAGTTGTGGTATTTTCCCTGAGGTTACCAATAAAAATAAAACACCCTTTGGGTATCACTGCCAATCATAATACCGTGTTGTTCATCCGGGACTCCCACACCCACCATATATTCATTCATCCAGGAATAGCTTCCCTCTCTGGCAAGGGAGAGACTTTCTCATGTGGAACCTTAAGCCTAGTAGGAGAGGCCTGTCATCATCCTATTTACAATGCAAATCATCTCTCTTGATCATGCTCTGGTATGGGCAGTCCTGGAAGGGAAGGTTAAATGTCACCAAAAACAACATTACCCAACCATACCCCATCTTCTCCATTTCAGCATATCGCTTACTTAAACAGTAACCCACAACAGAAAGGAAAGACTTCTAGAATTGTCCCAGATCTGGATGTGCCAAGACAGAGAAGCAAGCTTAATAAATATATCAATAAATAAGCGAGCAAGATGTGATCTCACACATATCAGACTGTCAAAGACAAAACCAGCAAGATGAGAAAGTGGGAACACACACACGTGACCGGTGGGAAAGAGAATTGGCACAATCCCTTTTGGAGGCAATTTTGAAAAATCTAATAAAGTTCAAGATCGGTATAATTAATAACCCAGCAATTCTACTTCTAGTTCTATGCCCCAGAGAAGTTCTCCCATGTGCCCACAAAGAGGGAGGTGCATAGATGTTTACTAAAACATTGCTTGTTATAGCAAACAACAAATCAAACAAAAAAAATCTAAGATCCAGCAAAAGGGAAATGGATGGCTTATGATATATTCACATAATGAAATTAATGGTAATTAAAATGAAGAAACCAGAGCTACTTATGTAAAATGGTTAAACTTGAAACACCATGTTGAATGGGGGTTAAAACAAGTTGAAGTTGGGGCACCTGGGTGGCTCAGTGGGTTAAAGCCTCTGCCTTCAGCTCAGGGCATGATCTCAGGGTCCTGGGATCGAGCCCCGCATCGGGCTCTCTGCTCAGCAGGGAGCCTGCTTCCTCCTCTCTCTCTGTGCCTGCCTCTCTGCCTACTTGTGATCTCTCTCTCTCCCTCTGTGTCATATAAATAAAATCTTTAAAAAAAAACAAACAAGTTGAAGTTATTGGTAATTGCATGAACTTTTTTTAAACATGTTTTTTAAAAAAGATTTATGTATTTATTTGAGAGAGAGAAAGTGAGCACGAACAGGAGGGCCAGAAGGAGAGGGAGACAGAATGCCAAGCAGACTGCCTGCTGAGTGCAGAGCTGGACTCGGGGCTCGATCTCACAACCCTGAGATCACCAGCTAGGCCGAAACCAAGAGTTGGATACTTAACCAACTGCACCATCCAGGCACCCCTGGTAATTGTATGAATTTTTAAAAATTCAGAACAATCCTCCTGTATTAAAACTCTAAGAAAGATCATTTAAATGGCATTGACTGGCTCTGGGAGGGAGGGAAGGAATAGTAGCTATAGAAACATATCTACAACACTGTGTCTGTTTTAAAATGCTGAATCAAATATGCCAAAATGCCAAAACTGAAAATCTTTTTGCTGGGTATTCTTAAGATACCTTTTCATATTAGGTCTCGGAGCACTCAAGGTTCTGTCAGTGATAATTTATTAATTCAGTTCAGCAGTGGAAGGACTGGGGGAAACTGGAGGGGTTACCAATTCTTACTTGTTGGCAATTCTGGTTGCTAAAAAAATAAAAGAGATACCATGTGGATTACTAAAGGAACAATATAACTCTTTAAAATTACAATGCTCACAGGTTATTGAGAATTTTTGGTTTTCCCAAGAATTATGATCTCAAGCTCTACCAAAGTAATCTTACGTTTGTCTTTAAAAAATAACGGATTCTCTAGTAACCTGAGAATGCATCTCCTATGTTATCTGAACTCTTATTAACAACAGTATTTCTGGGGCGCCTGGGTGGCTCAGTCGGTTAAGCACCTGCCTTCAGCTCAGGTCATGATCTCAGGGTCCTGGGATCAAGCCCCGCATTGGGCTCCCTGCTCAGCGGGAGCCTGCTTCTCCCTATCCTGCTCCCCCTGCTTGTTTCTCTGTCAAATAAATGAATAAAATCTTAAAACACACACACACACACAAAATAGTATTTTTGTATTAGTCATTAGAAGGGACACAGAATTTTGACGGAAATGTGTGTCACAGTCTCTGGGGAAAAAAAAACACTAGAAAAAAATGCAAAAAAAATATCTGGATTAGTTAGGAATCTGTTTACTGGTGTTTAAAGAACATTATGTAATGACACTGATGAACATGAGAAAGCTTATTATCACAGATGGTAAGAAAATCTCTCTCTTCTTCCCCCAAACAACCCTGAAATTGTAATACTGAATAATACTGAGTTTCAAAATTGTTAAAATAAAATTGGAATGTGCAGCAACAATGAGAAATAAGGAACATCTATAGTTGCCATTTATTTTTTCCAAACATATCACTAGCAAGAGTGGCTTTTCTAATAACAAGAAATTTCTATTCTTATCCAATGGGATAATACATAAAAATATTCCCTGCTAGTTCTATATTCCTTTTTTAAAAAGATTTTATTTATATATTTGAGAGAGAGAGCATGTGCAAGCATGAGTTGGGGGGGGGCAGAGGGAGAGGGATGAGGAGACTCCTCGCTGAGTAGGGAGCCCATGCAATGCGGGGCTCTATCCTAGGACCCTGAGATCATGACCTGAGCTGAAGGCACCCCTAGTTCTATAATTCTTTATTTGAAATTTGGCAGAGTGCCTATACTGATCTCATTTTGAAGATGGTCTGCAATCATTATACTGACCAACTCAAGATAAATGATAGAAAGTCAGCCATAAAACATAAAGCATTTTGCAGCTTCTGCCTTCTCTTCCTTTCTGTCTTTAGACTATTCCTTCAGCCCATCAATAGGGCATGCTATAGTGCTTGCTTGGTGCGCCATCCTACTCCTCTAAATATGTGTTCACAAGTAAAGATAAAGAAGGATAACAGACTGGCTCTTCCTGGCAACAGAAGAGCAAATCAAATTCATCCTGAAGAGAGGCAGCCATGAACTTCACTGTCCAGAGAACCAAAGGATAGGAAAAACAACAACTGAGGAACTTAAATGAGCATATGAAAATACAGGACTTAAAAGTACCACTACTAGATTTCTTTCCTTTAAGTAGCCACTCCCCAGTGAGGATTCCCATTGTTCTATTGTGTAATAAATACAGAGAGACTCATTACTGCTTAATCCTATAGCAAGCACACTACTACTTGGGAGTTAACACACTTAACCGTTTCAGGGTCAAAACTGCCACTGGGAAGTGTGACCTGGAAAGATCTCCAACCTCATAATAGGCTGATGCTCCAAGGTGTTTGTGCACAAGAAACATCTTGATTAAGAAATGACCTTGTTTAGCATCTTAAGAAATCTTCAAATTTCGGGGGCACCTGGGTGGCTCAGTCGTTAAGCGTCCGCCTTCGGCTCAGGTCGTGATCCCTGGGTCCTGGGATCGAGCCCCATGTCAGGCTCCCTGCTCAGTGGGAAGCCTGCTTCTCCCTTTCCCCCTCCCCCTGCCTGTGTTCCCTCTCTCGCTGTCTCTGTCAATTAAATAAATAAAATCTGAAAGAGAGAAAGAGAAGAGAAGAGAAGAAAAGAAAAGAAAAAAGAAAAGAAAAAATCATCAAATTTTTAACTCAGTGGTCCATATTCTGACATTTAAAACCAGGCAAATGTCCTATGTACCGCATTATAATTCTAAACTTTGGCATGCAAAATTGAAAGCTTTGTTGAAAAGGACTTGCTGTTCAGTTTCCTGGTTTGTAGTAGGGTATTCTTCTCCGTACACCACTGGAGCAGAAAATACCGCAGTTTCCCAACACACCTGTTCCACTGATAGAGAGATGGCTAGTGATCAGCTTTCTGTTACTTATTCATTTGACAGTATTTGTTTGAGCACTTCCTATGTGGCCCTGCCAGCAGCAGACGCTGGGAATCATGCAGGCAACAGAATCCCAGACACCGCAATCATAAGCTAGATGCTTTGAAGGGAGGTGCAAATGGCCTGGGGAAAGGGAGACCGAGTGCCGAACCGTGGAGAGGGTGTACACAGGTTGAGCAGCAAATGCAGAGATCCGAGGGGAACAAGGCAGGGAGTCCTGTGGATCCAGCAACAGTGGGGCGAGTGCTCCCGACAAATGCCCTGAGGTGAGAGCATGCTTGCGGCATCTGAGGACCAGCAAGACACCAGGGGGCTGAGATGGGATGGGAGAGCCAGGGGGAGTCATCGGAGGGGAAGTCAGCTGGAAGCAGATGCCCGCCACACAAAGCCTTCCAGGTCATTGTAAGAAAGGATGGGACGCTGTTATGGTGTTGTAAGGAGAGAGTGGCCATGAACTAGCCACTGTTCTGAAAGACTCACTCTACACAGCAAGGGGGAAAGAGGAACTTTAAAGGGAAGAAACCTGGTAGATGGCATCTGAGCTGTGTCTCATCGTGAGAAAATGACAGACAAACCCAAATTGAGGATCTTCTTACAGAATACCCAACCAGTCCTCCTCAAAACGGCGATGAAAGGGAAAAACAAGAAACTGCCACAGATCGGAGGAAACTAGGAGACATGTTACCTAAATGCAATGTGGGACCCTGCATGCAATCCTGACACAGAGAACGGTCATTCATGGAAAAACTTAGGAAATCCAAATATGGTCCCTACCAGAGTTAATAGGATTGTGCCAATGTCAATTTCTTCATTTTGACAAATGTGCTGTCATTGTGTATGATGTGAACATTACAGGAAGCTGGGCAAAGGATGTATGCGAACTCTCTGTAGTGTCTTTGCAATTTTTCCTAAGTCAAAAATCATTCTTAACTAAAAAGGGTTTTGTGGGGAAAAGAAAGATAATCTGGTCATTTCCTAGAAACACATATGACAGCAAGACAAAGAGATGGATGTAAGAAATGCAAGCGACTTAGATCAGGGTGGGAGAAGTGGGGGTGATGAGAAGTAGTGTCAATTTCTTCATTTTGACAAATGTGCTGTCATTGTGTATTATGTGAACATTACAGGAAGCTGGGCAAAGGATGTATGCGAACTCTCTGTAGTGTCTTTGCAATTTTTTCTAAGTCAAAAATCATTCTTAACTAAAAAGGGTTTTGTGGGGAAAAGAAAGATAATCTGGTCATTTCCTAGAAACACATATGACAGCAAGACAAAGAGATGGATGTAAGAAATGCAAGCGACTTAGATCAGGGTGGGAGAAGTGGGGGTGATGAGAAGTAGGATGGTTTGGGGCACACTGTGAAGGAAGAATCCATGGAATTTGCTGTCAGGTGGGATGTCAGCAGTAACAAAGACGAGTCAGGGATGGTTCAGAGTCTGGGGGTCTGGGAAACAGGGAGCATAGAGGTGTCACTGAGTGAGATGGGCCAGATGGGGTGAGGAGCAAATTCCAAGGAGAAATCAAGACTTTGTTCCAGACATGGGAAGTCTGAGATGCCTATTAGCTGTGCAGCGGACAGGCAAAGTTGATATACTGGAGAGAACTAGGCTAGAGCTCAGGGGAGAGGTCAGGGTTTGAGGCCCAAAGGGAGCAGCATCAACAACAGGGCACATAATCCCCACAAAAGCGGGAGACAGCCCGTAGCGTGCAAATGGGTGGGTGTGTGGGAGGGAAGGAAGGAGGGAAGGAGGAAAGGGCGGGGAAGGAGGCAGGTCAGCAGTGGAGGTGTTGCCATCACCAGCTGAAACCCCTGTAATGTAACTAAGCCTTGCACGAGTGAGGATGGAGGCTGGAGAGCCAAGGCTACTGAGGTCAGAGAGACGGTCAGGGAAAGCACCCGAATGTGTCTGTGTGAGTGTGTGCATGTGAGCAAGTTGGAAACATGGGTATACACACTTTATATACACACAGATATGTATGTATTCCATGCTGCATATTGTCTTTCCTTAAAATAGGGTCCCTTTCCAAGATCCCTGGGGACTTCTGAGATTTTTGCGTCATGAGCTGCATCCACTCATTTACAATGCATCTGCAGAGGAAACCACAGGGGAATATTTCTCTGCCAAAGGGCTTAATCTGGATATTGTTACCACTGAAACTAGGACAGAGGTTAGGTACTCAGTAAAAACTCTACTGACTTAAAAAAAAACAAAAACAAAAACTCGTAAGACAAATTTACTCCCAAAGGCCAAGTTCACATGGATTTGGTATAGTCAGTGAAAGCTTTCTTCCCCTTTCCATTTGAGCCTTAGTGTAACATTCTTGGGTCCTGTAGAGAGCGTTCTGTGTAAAATTTTAGGAGATTGGAAAGCCCTGGGTCACAGCCCTGTGGGTTTCCCTTATTGAGAGATTGTAGCTCAAACTGCATCTGAGAGGACATGATCCACAATACTCTCTTCAGGGGATCCTTTCAGGCTGCTTGGTACCTCATGCAGAAACAAACGAGGATCCATCATCCCACTTAGACTTTTGTTTGGTTCATCGGCTTCATTATTGGTTATGCAGTCCTTCTCAAAGCCATGTCGTGGCCTTTCAAGGCTCGGATTTGAAGGGAAGTGTACTTCTGGTGAGACCCCATCATCTACGACTCAGGAGGACTCACCGTAACTCCTTCCTGTCAGGTACCATTTCCAATGGTACCACAGCAGGCACAGGTTCAAAGGGAAGTTGCAGAAAGGGATTCGGGTATTGTTGCTCCAAAGAATACTGTTAAATGAGAAACAAATCTAGACTTGGTAAGGAGAGACTTTTGGAAAGGATTATTGCAAGGGAAGAGAGACTGTTGCAATATGGGGAGAGTGACAATATAGGGCAAGAAGGAAAAGGCTCAGACTGTAAGGACTGCAAGTGTTTCAGAGGTCAGGCAAAAGAGGTTTTCCTTTACAAAGAGAAGTGAAGAGGCTAGAAGAACCAGGTGTGGGAAGCGGGGCGAGAGAGTGGCCTGACGGGAGAGAACCGTTTACTCTGCGGCCAGCCTGAACTCAGGAGGGGCTGTCTGATGGCTCTGGCTGAGGATGGGCCAACGTGCAGGGCCTCTGGGGGAAGGACACAAGCTGAACCCAAGTTTGGTTAGTGTCTTAGTCTGTTCTGGCAGCTGAACTAAATGCCACATTAAGCATTTCTCAGTACATACACGTAGCAAATCATTGCCTTGTACACCTTAAACTTGTACTGTGTTATATGTCAATTAGATCTCAATAAACCTAGGGGGAGAAATAGCACAGACTGAGTAGCTTATCAACAATGGAAATGTATTTCTCACAGTTCTGGAGGCTGCGAGTCCCAGATCAGGCCGCCTGCACGGTCCAGTGAGGGACCCTTCCCAGTTCACAGATGATGCCTTCTCTCGGGGTCCTCACGTGGCAGAGTGGGCAGGGGAGCTCTCTAGGGTCTCTTCTATAAGAGCACTAATCCCATTCATGAGGACTCTAGTCTCAGCACCTAATCATCTCCCAAAGGCCCTACCTCCTCATACCATTATCTTGGGGGTTAAGACTCAACATATGAATTTGGGGAAGACACAAACTTTCAGATCACAGCAGTAAGCATTTTGTTTTCAGGGATCAGTGAGGACAAGCAGTTCAGCTAATCATCTGTGAGGCCAAGAATGGGAATTTGGAGAGTGTGTGTCTTGCCTGCCCCTCGGTAAACAGAGCATGGAGGAGGTATCTGTGGGATGGGGTCTTTGCAGACAGCTGTTTTCCAGAACACCAAGGGCAGTGGCATTTCTTAATCACAGGGCTTGCATAAAGTTTACACTGACAGTACCAATGAAAGAAAATTCAAAAATCTGTAATCAAAAGACGAGACGGAGCCTTTAGCAGTTACACATTGAGGATCTAAGCAACCAGGAAAGCTTGCTCCGAACTCACCCCCAGAAAAACACACCATTTTGCAACTTCTTAAAGTCAAATGAGTGCTGTTTTTTCATGTCCTGAGAATAAGAAATCCAGTGGCTGGACACTGCACTAACTGCCGAAGTACCTATGAGAATGCCAACGGTGCCTTGCCATCCAGAGCTTCCTGGACAGTAGAAGGTGCAGGAATACCAGATACTTAAGCCACATAAGCCTCACAACCTTTCATTTGAGATGGGAATTCAGGGGAATGACCACAGAGATGAAACCTGTCCCTCATCTTGCCACCACTATAGACTCATCGGAAAAATATTTTATAGTTCCCTTTTAATAGGTCAGTGCTTCTGGGAAGGACCTCAAGTTAGGAGCTGATCCGAAATCCGCAGGATTCAGAGAGAGAGAGAGTTGTGGAGAGAAAGAATGGGAACGCAGAAGGGAGAAGCTGCTTCTCTGTAGCTTTCCCCCAGAGCTAGCCCTAAAATGGTGGAGAAGCCCATTTGATTGTTGACTTCGTTCACTCTTATGATGAACGTACGGAGAAATTTGGATTTTGATTGGGTTTCTGTGAAGGACCTTCCCGTTTCCATAGGTCACCTGTCTTGCCTCTACCCTTCTCCTTCGGGGAAGCTGCTCCTTTGCAACATTCAACAGCCTGCTGAATACTGGGACCCTTTTCTCTGGATGTTAATGCAGTCTTCCATCTCAATGGAACCCAAACTGGAGCGTGTCTTTCTTTAAATGTATTCTTTCCATATGACAGTAGTTTATTTTACAAAAAGGCTGCTTTTATAAGAAGGCCAAGATACATATTTTCAGTGCAAGAAAAACCTCAGAAACAAAAAAATGACATTGACATTTATAATCCTCAGGATTTTAGTGACTCGTTGTAGAGATAATGACTCGGGTTGCTTGTATTTATTAAAAAGTAACAGCATGTGTGCAGAAAATAGCGTGATTTAGAATTTATGTTGCTCATTGTGAATGCAGAAATGAAATCACCACCACCAAAATACTGAAATAGGGTTGTAATTCCCAATATTACTTTGCTATATTTATACAGTGTTTGAATTATATGTGATTTTATTTAGTGATACAATTAATCTATCACGGAGGAAGCAAACAATCCTATTATCTTTGTTATTAAAAGCTATCGTGTATCTGAGAGCTGACCCTATTAAATAAGAGTTAGAAAAATCAAGGAGAAACTGAGCCTCTGATTTCTAAAGGAAGTCTAACCACACCAGAGGTTACTGACAGTGAAAGATCTAACCACCTAGCAAAAGACATGACCTAAAGCATTCTAATTTGGATTAATAGTGCTTAATTAAGGCCAGTTTGATTTTATAGCCTGCGCCACTGTGTCCAAGAACAGAACTCAATGAAGGCTGTAATAAGTAAAGCAGTTTAAGCTTCATTGGGACCCATTTTAACTTATAAAGCTCTTAGATAAAGTACATAAAATTTCGGACAGGATGCATAGAATCTACATGTATTTTTAAACAGAACTGAGGTTGCAAATCCACGCTTCCACCGCTACTCTGACACTAGGGGTGTGGGTGGGGTGGGAGGAGACGAGCAATGTTTCCGCAAAGAAATGGAGAAAGTCATAAAGAAAAGGATGATGAACAGGTGTACACAGCAAATTTTCATAAATTACATCCAGTAAGTCAACTGCCATCGGAGCCAGTTTTACACCCACTTGCAACAAAGAGACCCAAGGAAGATGATGGGAGAGGTGGTCTGAAGACACCGCTGCTTAAGAATTACTTACAATCGATTCTTGCAGCTGAAGACTACAGGTGGGTTGCCGGGAGCTGGAGCTACTGAGCATTATTTGTATTAGTGATGTTGCGTGTGTCAGAACTCCTAGAGGCTGGGAGAGGTGCAAGTTTTCTTGTAGAGAAAACACTACCAGACTATTTTTTATATAAAGGCTTATTCAGGTTTTTTTTAAAAAGAAAACATTAGATTTTAATGCAGATTATCCATGTAGGGGATATAGGCGCCTTCAATGAATAACATTTTACCTAGTTAACTCTCCATTAACCTCAAGCAGATTATCTACAATTGAATCTGACAGATTTGTTGAATATTGCAAGGCACCATGCTAAAAGCTACAGATGAAAAAATAAAATAGCATTCCTGCTGTCTGAGGACTTACGGTCTAATGCAAAGAAAAATACATAAGCAGTCAATTAAAATGAGATAGGATACATGCTACACAGAGAAGAATAAGGGCACAATTCTACTGTTTTGGTTTGGTTTTGACAGAGGCTGAGGAAGGTCTCAGACAGACAAAAATGACATTTTAGCTGGGCATGTAGAATTCTGGGTTTAAAAAAAAAAAAGTGGGGATGATATTCCAGGTGGGCAGAACAGGATAATTAAGAGACAAGGGATTGTAAGTCGAGGAGGAGTCATGGGGCCATGAGGAATCCAATGCTGGCACGGCACAGAACACATGGAGAAGATCATGGAGGGACTGGAAAGGCAAGGCTGGGACAAGGAAGTCAAGACCCACCTGAAGTTTACACCCGGTGGAGTGGTCTGCCTAGATCTATGTTTGGAGATCCATAGCTCCAAGGAGAGGATGGATTAGAATGGAGATATGATAAAGGTCTAGGCAAAAGCAGTGCATACAGTACAAAGCAGGAAGATCTGAGAGATGAGATCCAAGTGAAGGTATCTGATGACCAAATGGAAGTGTGCAGTCAGGAAAGGAGGAGTAAACAACTCAGCAGCTCCCGCTGAGGCCACTGGAGGTTGTCTTCACTGACTGAGCTAGGGAATCCGGAGCAGAGGTGTGGAGGCTGCCCTCACTGACTGAGCTAGAGAATCCCGGAGGAGAGGCGTGGAGGC
>CM052901.1:98801731-98981049 GCA_028534135.1 Potos flavus | reverse complement strand
GCGTGGAGGCCGCCCTCACTGACTGGGCTAGGGAATCCTGGAGGAGAGGCGTGGAGGCCGCCCTCACTGACTGAGCTAGGGAATGCTGGAGGAGAGGCGTGGAGGCCGCCCTCACTGACTGGGCTAGGGAATCCTGGAGGAGAGGCGTGTGACGGGCTCTGATGGGTACAGCGTATATTACCTTTGAACACATTGATTTTGATGGGACACAGGACATCCAAGTGGACATATATGTCCAGACAGCATTTAGTAAAGGACTCAGAAGAAGAGTGGAGATGGAAAAACAGACAGGAACTCTATCCTCACTTGGATTTGGCAATGACCCAGCACTCCTTTACCACATATCCCCTGGAAGCACTCACTGCAATGTTGTTCCTTCCCACTCAGTCACAGCTGATTTCACCATTTGCTACTGCTGACATTCCACCCAATCCTAAATACTAAATATAGGTCAAGGTAACAATACGGTATCATTTTATTTGACTAAAACATTAAATGTTATTTAATATATATTAATTCACATGATGTCAAACCATAAATTCACCCAGAGGCTATAAATTTAGGTAAGTGTTCTTTCGTTTCTTTTCTTTAAAAAATGAAGGTATTGCTTTGATTCCCAATTTCAGAAAATATATAAACTACTGCTTTAAGGACTCATGACTCTAGCGATGCAACATGGCAACAGGGCTTAGGGGCAGAAGAAGTTAGGAGAGAGCCACACACTGGAGCAGCTGCATAGCTCTATCTATTGGCAGCAAACCAGCAGAAAAGTGGACTCCCTAGTGAACATTACAACCATAATGAAGCATAAAATTGAGCCTCCAACTCCTTTTCATAACATGAAAGGCATCTCTAAGTTTGTGTCTCACTTCTTCTATTACTTCCTATATCTCAAATTCACATAATGAAAGAAAATATGCTTACTGGATTTTTCCCAAACTACAAACTTAAAGTATGCTTATTGAAAAAGGATAATCACACCAAGAAAAGAAGCCAACGTTCTCCTCTTTCCCTACCTCATTTTACTCCACTCCTGCACACACGTAGACACCCCTCCCCGGTAACACTTTCCTATTTGTTATGCCATGCTTTCCTCAATCCATATATTGCGTTCAAACATAATTCTATCCCTTTCAATAGAAGCAACTTTTAAAATGTATAGCAAAATGCATTTGAATTTTTATAAGACTGGAAATCTCATAAATTACTTCTGATTCTTGAGTTCTAAAAAATCAATTTTTAGGGGTGCCTCGGTGGCTCAGTTAGGGAAGCATCTGCCTTCGGCTCAGGTTGTGATCCCAAGGTCCTGGGATCCAGCCCCCCATCAGGCTCCCTTGCCCAGCGGGGAGCCTGCTTCTCCCTCTCCCTCTGCTGCTCCCTCTGCTTGTTCTCTCTCTCTCTGCCAAATAAATAAAATCTTTAAAAAAAAATAAAAAATAAATAAAAAGTCAATTTTTAGTTAAAGAACTAGGGAGAGCATAGTTACAGAGGAGCAGGGAACGTAACATCAATATTTGAACTGATACCATCGATATTTGTGTTCAGCATGAAAATGCCATTGATGTGCATTTCCAGATTTCAATTCTGACGTGAGCCACACAAGAACCCAGAGTATTTCTAAACACCCTACATAGCCAAATTCCCTAGATCCTTCCAGAAGAGTACAGATAACCAAGTAAGTCCATTAATCAATGTTTAATTAACAGGTGAATTAAATTCTATTTGGCGGTTGATTGATTAAAAAATTTTCGAACTGGATAATTTTAATGTATTTAAATGTTTATACCTACCAGCTTCCAAATATCACTGAAATATTCTGAAGTTAAAATAACCGCCTGATTTTCATACCCAAGGCAAAGTCTACACAGAATACTAATTGTTTCTTGTTGTTTAAGGCATTTGTATTTTTTAAAATCCTGTTCTTGCACTTCAACATTTTCTCCAATAGCAAAGGAAGTATATTCAAGCTGTATCTTCTTGAAAGGACAGGTCATGTTGATTTTCTGTTGTATCCCCTTCATGCCCTGCATTCATACTCTTAAATGTAATTGGCTTTAAAGTGTAAGTTTAGTAATATGGATATCCTTATAATTTTTTTGCTAAATTCTCCCAATATAATAAACTGAGAAAAAAAAATAAAACCCTCTGAATTTCCTGGGTTTTTTTCTTTTTTTGTAGAAAAGTTACAAAGGCTAGAACAGGAGCAATCTAATAATTGGTCATCCTAACAGATCATTGAAAATGTGATGTTAGGACAGCACAAGATTTTTGAGAAAAAAAAAAAAGGAAATACAGAACTTGCTCTTTATGACTCACAGCTTTCTTTTAAATGGAAAGAATGAAATCCTATGGAGATTCGTCTTTTCAAGATCCCATTCATTCAAGCATCTATATCTGGCCAAAAATAACTCGGAAGCGGTGACCTTTGGAGCTCTGAGCTATGTCTCAGAAACTCTTATGAATGTCTGCGTTGCTGGGGCCTTGCAAGCAGAGCTGACCTCGGGCAGGACAGAGCCTTCTCACAGGAGCACAGCGGAGGAGCTGTGCTTGGAAGTGCGTGTTTTCCATCACTACTGTGTTGATTAGCTATGGCTACATAACAATGTCCCCCATCGCACTATCCTAAAGCAACGATAGGTTGCATGACTCTGGGGTTGACTGGGTGTTTCTGCTGGTCTTGCCCAAACTCACTAGTACAGTTGTTGAAAGTTCTAAGATGGCCGTACTCAAATGTCCAAGGCCTAGTGGAGATGCTACGATGGTGGGGATCGCTGGCTTCCCTCTCCATGTGGTTTATCGTCCCCGCATTCCACAGAAAGGGTGATCTCAGAGTCCTAGGAGTGTGAGAGTGAAAGCTGCAAAGACTCTAGAGGTTTTCCCTGGGAGGTTCACGATGTCCTATTCTGATAGTCAAAAGCAAACTAACTCAGACTCCAAGGGGTACAGAAATAGACTCTACCTCTTTTTTTTTTTTTTTTTTTTAAGACTCTATTTATTTGAGAGAGAGAGAGCACGAAGGGGTGGGGAGGGGCAGAAGGAGAAAGACAAACAGCCTCCCCGCTCAGCAGGGAGCCCAATGTGGGGCTAGATCCCAGGACCCTGAGATCATGACCTGAGCCAAAGGCAGATGCTTAAGCTACTGAGCCACCCAGGTGCCCGTACACTGTATTCTTAATGAAGCAGTTGCCAAAAATCCAAAGCCATTTTTTTAAAGATTTTATTTATTTGACAGAGAGAGAGAGAGAGAGACAGCGAGAGAAGGAACACAAGCAGGGGGAGTAGGAGAGGGATAAGCAGGATCACCGCTAGGCAGGGAGCCCAACATGGGGCTCAATCTCAGGACTCTGGGATCATGACCTGAGCCGAAGGCAGACGCTTAATGACTGAGCCACCCAGTTCCCCCTCCAAGGCCATTTTTAATCCACTTCAGGAAATTAAAAATCCCTCACACCTCTGCCCATCCCAGTCCCTTCCGAGCCTGGACAAAAGCTGATGATGGACCAATGGCCGCCATCACTTTCCAGAACTTACATGATGACGTTAAAATGGGATTTTCTACGGTGCACTTTTCCAAGTGAAAAGGCAGAAGGACATATAATACAATGTAATGCGATATGACACACCACAATTGTAACAAATGAAAGACAAGTTTAAAAGGCATTTTTAGTTGGAAAAGGAATAATTACCATTTGCAAATGTCAGTGATTCCTCGCATGATATATGCCAGTTTTAAAACAACTGTTCACAAGGGCAAGAGATAAGATCTTCACTAATTCCCTTTGTATCATTAATTCCCAATTAACAAGCAATAGGATATAAACTGCTGGCCTGTATATTTCTACACTGATGAGAAGAGTTAAGAACGGCTCATTATAGTCTCCTCATGAATAAGTAAGAGTCAAATCACCTACCTCATAGGATTGGCGTAATAATTAGATATTTTAATATGTGCAAACTTTACCAAACAGTATCTGGAACATAATAAGTAATCTACATTATTTAGTAAAATAAAAACTATTGATGTTACCAAAAGAGTATCTTTTCAGTAGTGGTGAATATTATATTTAATTTCAGAAATCAGGAAAACAATTCATCCTTGCATTTCTATAACAAATAATAAAAAATAAATAAAATCTTAAAAAAAAAAGGGTGGGGGGGCTAGATGGCTTAGCTGGTTAAGTGTCTGCCTTCAGCTCAGGTCCTGATCCCAGGGTCCTGGGATCAAGTTCTTGCATTGGGCTCCTTGCTCAGCAAGGAGCCTGCTTCTCTCTCTACCTGTCACTCCCCCTGCCCGTGTTCACTCTCTCTCCTCCCTCTCTGACAAATAAATAAATAAAATCTTAAAAAAAAAAAAAGGTCAGTGCACATAGGGTATAACACACACACACACACACACACACACACACACACACACATATAGACAATTTGAGCCAACTCTACCAAAACTTTCAGAGTAAGCAGAGTTTGCCTTTAGAATCACTTAATTTAGTAAACGCATACACATGCTTTTCATGCCAAGGACTGTTCTAGAAAGCTTATAGACAGTAATTCATTTGGTCTTCATAACAAACTGATAAAGTGGGTGCTTTCATTAGCTACATTTTAAAGATGAAGGAATGAAGGCATGTAAGAGCTCCCAGGAGGAAACAGAAGAGCCGTGAGTCCAATGCAGACGGTTCTGCCTTTAGAATCGATGCTTCTGTCCTCTAGTCTCCCTCTCCACATGCTGGTTGAAAAATCCCTCATTCGAATCACTGCACAGCTATGACGCTAGCAAGATATGCCCTCTGTTAAAGTCTTATGGGAATAATGTCTGAGAGAACGCTCTCTGGCTACATCAACACTGGCCTAAATACCAAGGACTGAGGGATGGAAAACAATTATAAACAACTGTGAGGCTTTGTTCTGGAGGTTCAATTGCTCTATTGTAAAATACTATGTATCAGAAAGCCCAAGGGGTAGGGGTAGAGTTGGAGGACACTGCGGATCAGGATTATAACTTCAGATTCATCTGTCCTTAGATTCTAAATTTGCCAAGAGGGACAATGGATTATGTACTCATATAACTGTCCAATTCTTGCTTCTGAACCCAAACTAGCTGGTGACAAGAGGCGGTTCTCTGAGGCCTGATTTCTTCCCATGTGAACTATGAACAAAGAGAGAATAGAGGAGTACAGTTCTCCATTTAGTCTGAAAATAGGACATGCTTCGTAAATGCTTATTAATGTTCCCCTGCAAAACACAGTGATCGAAACTCTGCTTTGGTTTAATTTAAAATGAAGCAGAATCACAGAAACTATGGTTTGAGAGGTCTCCTTTCCTGGGCCCTTACATTTATTCTTCAATACCCTACAATTACCAAAAAAAAAAAAAAAAAGTCTACAGCAAATGGCACTCATTCTCCCATGAAGCCTACAAGTACTGGGGGATTTGGCAACAAGTGGCTGACCTCCGTGAGAAACAAACGCTTCAAAAGAATCATTGTTTTGTGTTAAGAACTCAGCCCACAATGATCAATTCAAACAACATTCAGAAAAGTAAAGCAGGTCCCTTCTTCTTTCATACTGTCATGAAATCCAGAAGGAAGGTTAATTTGGGGATCTGGCTAAGCTGCCAGTGACCACTGTCCACATCTCAACAGAATGATAAAAGGCACACTCCAGCTAAAACGAGTTTAGGCTTTCAGGTCATTTTAATCCCTGTGGTCTATTCCAAAGAGCAGAACATTCCTTAAAAGCTTTACAGTGTGATTAGATGATTAGGGTTTTAGGGTTTAAGTGGTATTTTCCTTTCAGCAGAAGTGTTCAAAAACTGAATGACTTTTCAACAAATATTTGCCTAAAAGGAAAAAGCTTTCATTTTCTTAGTGTGATCCCAACCTTGACCATATCATCATTGGTCTTGGCTGCTTTCAGACAGCCCGGCTTACCCGGGCAGGCAAATAAATTGAAAATGCCCTTATCTGAAACATTCAAATTTCCTTTCTGAGGGAGCAAGTTTGAGCACTACTGAATTTCCCCAAACTGGTGGAGGGATAATAGGCCACACTGGAGATGGGAGTATTAAGAGCACTTCCCATTACATAGGGGCATCCTTTCATGACACTGACTATCCCTGACTAACCACTGAGGCTCTTTGCTCACAATCCCGTGTCAGGCCAGCTCTGAAGGTTATGGAGTGCAGCCCACTGGTTTTTTTCAACAACATGGGCTAGTTTTAATTTCCGTCTAGGACAATACGGAAACTAAATAACAGGAGATGTCCTCAAGACAAAACATGTAAAAATGTGTGTAAATTAGAACCAACATTCTTTTCAATGTTTAGAGCTCCTAGGGAAACAAAAACAGTAAGGAAATTCCCAGGGACCCCAAATGACAAGGACACTGAACACAAAGTTCTGGGTAAAAGCCTGAGAATGCCTCCCGCTGACCATGTCCAAAGCCAGGAAGAAGGCCTTGTATCCTCATGGATGGACAGCGTCAGAGAGCAGGGACCCTCAAGGAGGTGCAAAGGAAGGACTCACAAACATTCACCCTCTGGGCCTGGTGTGGAAAAAAGATTTTCATGAGTGTTAATAAATGAAGGTCACCTTTGCAAGAAATTAGAATTCACATAATTGCATCCTGTACATTCTGGGAACACTCAAGGTATGGTTTTTTAAAGTGGTCCTGTGATGCCAGGAAGAAGCAAATGAAATCATTTTTTTCCAAGTCTTTGCTCAAAAGCCACCTTCTCAGCAACACCTTCCCTGGTCACAGTGTTCAAACTTGCACCCGCCCACGTTCCTTTTCTCCTCAGCGCTCACTGCCTTCTAGGATTACACTCTGTAAATTGCTGTTTTATTGGGTTGTCTGCGCTGTTCCAGGCATCAGAGACGTTTCCCTTAGTGGTCTCTGTTATGATTGGCAACCACATGATTGGATAGTCTCAGGAAGCATTCGAGCCCCATCACTGCAGGCTTGTCCGGATGACCCGGTTACATATGGGCCCTTCCCTAAACTCGTCAAGGCTCTTTACTGAGCCTTGGGGTTGGCTATGTGGATCTGAATTTGGCTGTGGCAAAGTGAAATTCAGAAATCGCATGCTTGTGGGAGTCAAACAATTGGGTGGTAGGGGAGCAGGAGGCTTCCAGGAGTGGGGCAGTGGGGCAGAGATGGGAGGCAGGAACCGCAGACAGAAAACCTCACATGCCCAGCCCAGAAAAAGTGATAGAGGGGCCTGACGTATCTGAAAGAAGCTGATAGCACAGGTGACATTAGCTACACAAAAGGTTTTAAAAATCTTTCCAAGAGAGAGTCAGATACTGATAGATACAACTCGAGCAGTGCCTGGTGAGGTGAGCTCCCCCGCCACCCCCCATCAACTGAAAAGAAAATGTCACCTATTCATCAACAGAGTTTATTAAATTTCTTCCAAGGGTGCCCCAAAGAGCAGCTAAGAAGATAAAATGGCAAACCCCAACAGTGCTCATTACACAGAACCCCATCTAGGAGTCCACAATGGACAGTGCTCTGAGTTTCCCGGTAACTGTAGGAAACAGTTAAAGACTGGAAACCCAAACACCCTCATGGTTGAATCTGTAATGGTCTGACATTGATGGGGCAGTCTTCCTCAGCCACATTTTCCCTCTCTTCTTCACATGGCAAGCGCGGCTTTCTCTGTGACTGTGCCATTAATATTCCAGTTGCAGGGTTCCATGGGTATCTTAAAACGAAATTCCTTTCTGAGGATCATCTTAGGAGATCTGTATTTTACACACAGAGAAGACATTCCCTATCGCATTTCATCCCTCTGAAGCTTTCTGAGGGAACGGAGTAAGGACTGGAGGCTTCCCTCTTTGTTGTTTTTGGTTTTGCTTTTTATTTTCAACACTACATTTCTTTCTTTTTCTTTTTTTTTAAAGATTTTATTTATTTATGTGACAGAGAGAGAGAGCACACAAGCAAAGGGAGCAGAAGAGGGAAAGCAGGCTCCCTGCTGAGCAAGAACCTGACGTGGGACTCGATCCCAGGACTCCAGGATCATGACCTGAGCCAAAGGCAGACCCTTAACCGACTGAGCCACCCAGGCGCCCCTCACTCCATTCAGTTCAAATGACCACATACACAACTCCTTGCCTTCCCCTCCGACTTGTCATCTGTTTTGTGCATCTTATATTCTTTAAGATGCAGTACCATTAAAAAAAAATCTCCAATTTTAATTTTTAAGTCACTCTCAGTGAAGCCTGTTATAAGGTAAATGCAAATCTATAGCAACTGGGTAAACACTGGAGTCTTTCACTTTCCATTTTATTCCTTGATGGATTAATATAATAAATCCCTTTGGAGATACATTTATCAAATTTAATACCACAAAATATGAGATACATTATTTAGCAAAGTGCTTCAGTATCTGTAATCAAGAGCCATTGTTCTGTGCTCCAAGACACAGAATCTATTTTCCTGTATTGCTTAACATAAAATAGCTCTTTTCAATTCATACTCGATATGTACAACATTTAATGTACATTCTGCCTGAAGAGAGGCAGGCTGTGATTCATTCTCACCAAGCTCTGTGCACACAAATGACCAGGAGCAGCTTCCTGACAGTCAGGGTTAGAGACACAATCTTTCTGGGGTTACACAGGGAGGGGACCAAGAGCGGTAGCTCGTTTATGAAATAAAGAAAGCTGTCAGAGAAAATTACCTCATGTGTAATGCAGAACTGGCCAAGGCGGACAGAAATATCTTGAGTTTTTTTTTTTTTTATTCCGAGGTGGGGATCTGTATTCTCTGTTCATAGGAGTTTTACTGTGGTGGGCTGAATAGGGGACCTTCCCCCAAAATGTCCACATCCTAACTCTAGATCCTGTAAATATGTTCCATTACATGGCATAACAAACTCTGCAGATGTGAGATGTGGGGATGATCAGGGAACAACGAGGTGGGCCCAGTGTCATCACAAGGATGCTTACAAGAGGAAGGCAAAAGGCAGATGTGACTACAGCAAAGGAGGTGATGGCATGTGAGACAGTCGACCAGCCCTGGTGGCTGGAGAGAAGGCACCACAAACCAAGGACTACAAGTGCCCACTGGAAGCTGGAAAAGGCAAAGAAACAGAGTGTCCACCAGAGAAGGATCCAGGAAGGTACACTGCCGATAACATCTTAATTTGAGCCTCACACGGTCAGGGTTCTCCAGAGAAAGAGAACCGAGGGGAGATTTATCAAGAGGAATTGATTCACATGATTCTGGGGCTGACGAGTCCCACACTCTGCCATCTGTAGCTGGACACCAGGAGAGCCGGTCATGTCATTCAGTGTGAGCCCAAGGACCTGAGAACCAGGGAAACAGAAGGTATAAATCCCAGTGCAAGGGCAGGAGAAGATGAGAGATGATGTCTCAGCTCAAGCCACGAGGCAGGAAAACAAGGCATTAATTCCTCCGTCCTCTGCTTTCTATTCTATTCAGGCCCCCAGTGGGTTGCATGACACCCACCACACTGGGAAGGGCCGTCTGCTTTGCTGAACGCTCTGCTTGGAATGCCAATCTCACCAGGAAACACCCTCACAGACACACCCAGAAATCATGTTTACTCTGGGCACCCCGTGGCCCAATCAAATGAACACATCAAAACAACCAACACACCCAGCGAGCCCAATTCTGGACTTGTGACCTCCAGAACTGGAAGATAATACATTTCCGCTGCGTTAAGCCACGGAGTTTGCAATAGTCACAGCCACAGTCAAGGTGACAGGTAGGAGTCAGGACAGTCTGGAAGTCTGGCTGTTAAGAGAGGGAGATGAGAATCAGAATGGCGGCTCGCTGTGGACCCATTCTGCCACTTAGTAGCGTTTGGCCTCAGGCAAGTATCCCAAACTATTATCTTGAGAGAGGATACGATACGGTATGTACCTGTGCAGCCTGGCATTCCTCAGAAGCAGAATCTAAGACAAGGTTTCAGATGCAAGAGTTTATCAAGAAGTCCAGAGACATGCATGGAGGGTGGGGAACGGATACAGGAATGCAGTGGCAAGGACAGCAAGTACACACTGACTCATTAAACCACCCACCACAGTGGGCACCTGACACTTAATCCCTCCGGGAAACTCGTAAGTGGTGCAGTGTGCTCCCTCAGAGCAACCTCATCTCCCCTGCAGCCCTACTACTCCTTCCCAACTCCGAGCTGCCCCCAGAAAGGACGTACTTACTGAGAATCCCTGAAAAATCCTTGGTTCATGGCTGCTTCTGGGAGGTGTTAATCCCCATTACTTCATACCTAGGGTTTGGCAAGAATGGTCTTCAGCATTTTCAGGAAAGAAGGAAAGAGGGAAAGAAGGAAAGAAAGAAAGGAAAGAAAGGAAAGAAAGGAAAGGAAGGAAAGGAAGGAAAGGAAGGAAAGGAAGGAAAGGAAGGAAAGGAAGGAAAGGAAGGAAAGGAAGGAAAGGAAGAAAGGAAGAAAGGAAGAAAGGAAGAAAGAAAGAAAGAAAGAAAGATGCAGATGGTGGCAGCTGGATGCCAGATGAAGGTCAGAGGGACAGCGGAGAGGGCTGAGGACCTGCTGTAGCCTTTTGTAGGGTGGTAGGGAGGGGCGTGAATCCCATGCTTCCATCTTTCCCTCACTCAGTGCCTAGCACGCAGAAGGATCTCCATCAAGGTCACTTATAACCACTAGCTCCCTTTCTTCTGTGTTCCCAAAGTATCCCAATTGTGGCACTTGCTAACCATCTTTGGCAACTTGTCTGCTGCCGTGATTCAACTGTAAGCAGCCGGCGGACAGCATCTGGGACGTCCTGATTCACGTACGGATGCTATGAAGGCACATGGCGGGAGTTTCAGGAACGTCTATCAAGTGGCTGTTAAATGAATAATAAGCGAAAGCCCATACGCACTTAGCAGTAGGAACGGCATTTTAAATGAAGCAGGGGCAACACAGACATCTGCTATGAGTCAGCAATTTCATCTCCAGCTTTGTACCCCAAAATGACTTCAAAAGCTCTTCATATACAGACGTTCACTGAGCATTACTCACAACAGCCAAATGGTGGAAACAACGAAAAGGTTTATCAGCAGTGAACAGATAAACAAAATGTGGTGCATCCACACAATGGCGTTATTATTTGCCCATAAAAGGGAATAAAGTACTGATACGTGCTATAGCACGGATGAACCTCAGAAACATTAATGGATGTGGAAGAAGTTATTCACAAAGAAAGTTGCCATATTGTAGGATTCCATTTATACAAAATACCCAGAATTGATACATCTGTTAAATCTCTGCAGACAAAAAGCCGATTAATGGTTCCTAGGGACTGGAATGGAGGTGGAGGGGTATGTAGAGTGCTTAAACGGGTGGAGAGTTTTGTTTTTGAGAGCTAAAATGCTGGGGGACTAGACAGAGGTGTCGCCTGCCTAGCCCTATGAATGTACTAAACACCACAAAACAGTTCACTTCAAAATGATTGCAACAGTAAATTTAAATTTTATGTGCATTTTATCTCCTTTAGAAAAAAAAAGAAGAAAGCAAAATAACTCTCTTGATGTCAGGAAATCAGATTACTCTTGGAGCAGAGGACCAGCTTTTCTGGAAGCAGAACACAGGAAAAATCTCAGAGTTTAAAAGTCAGTGAATGGGGTCTGCATCCTAACTCTAGTCACTACTAGCCATGTGAGCCTGGACAGGCATTTTCAGTGGTGAAGCGTCCTTTCTCTGTAGACTGGAGATGCCTGCATCCTAGGATTGTTTAGAGGCATAACAGGAGGAACAGATGAGAGTTCCTAGCACGTAGTAGGCCCTTTAATGACTGTGGACATACAGCCATCCTGACCTTGGTGACTCCGTCCTACTCAGCAGTGCTCCCAGCTCTTCCTCAAGTCCAGAAGAAGCCTCATCACAGGCTCACACTGTGATGACTTTTGGATGTACCCGAAAGCTGCTGCACTTTTTGTGGCCAGGCTTCTCTAGGTAAAGGACTCACACAATGAGATCATGCTCTTCGCTGATGAAAACCAAAAGAGCCCAACTCTTCACTGAAGGACCACCAACAGCAGGAATACCATTCAGGTGATATTTTCAGATCGTGCAAGGGACCATCTATGAGAATGGCTTCTATGTAACTCTTAAGATTGATTTGGAACCAGAAAAGACCCTGAATAGCTAAAGGAATGTTGAAAAAGAAAGTCAAAACTGGTGGCATCACAATTCCGGACTTCAAGCTCTATTACAAAGCTGTCATCATCAAGACACTATGGTACTGGCACAAAAAACAGATACACAAATCAACGGAACAGAAAAGAGAGCCCAGAAATGGACCCTCAACTTTATCATCAACTAATCTTTGACAAAGCAGCAAAGAATATCCAATGGAAAAAAGACAGTCTCTTTAACAAATGGTGTATGGTGTTTCCTTACACCACACACAAAAACAGATTCAAAATAGATTAAAGACCTAAATGTGAGACAGAAATCCATCAAAATATTAGAGGAGAACACAGGCAGCAACCTCTTTGACCTCGGCCACAGCAACTTCTTGCTAGACATGTCTCCATAGGCAAGAGAAATAAAAGCAAAAATGAACTACTGAGACTTCATCAAGATAAAAAGCTTTTGTACTGCAAAGGAAACAGTCAACAAAACCAAAAGAAAACTGACAGAATGGGAGAAGATATTTGCAAATGACATATCAGATAAAGGGCTAATATCCAAATCTATAAAGAAGTTACCAAAGTCAACACCCAAAGGACAAATAATCCAATCAAGAAATGGGCAGAAGACATGAACAGA
Source organism: Potos flavus (assembly GCA_028534135.1). Classification (NCBI taxonomy): domain Eukaryota; kingdom Metazoa; phylum Chordata; class Mammalia; order Carnivora; family Procyonidae; genus Potos; species Potos flavus. Next base: position 98,968,287 of record CM052901.1, on the reverse strand, counting down.
CATTTCTCCCAAGACTTCCAAATGGCCAACAGACACATGAAAAAATACTCAACAAATACAAGTCAAAACCACAATGAGATACCACCTTACACCAGTCAGAATGGCTAAAATTAACAAGTCAGGAAATGCCAGATGTTGGCGAGGATGCAGAAAAAGGGAAACCCTCCTACACTGTTGGTGGGAGCAAGAGCTGGTGCATCCACTCTTGAAAACAGTGTGGAGATTCGTAAGAAAGTTAAAACTAGAGCTACCCAATGACCCAGCAATTGCACTACTGGGTATTTACTCCAAAGATATGAAGGTAGTAAAAGAAGGGGCATGTGCACCCCAATGTTCATAGCAGCAATGTCCACAATAGCCAAACTATGGAAAGAGCCCAGATGTCCATCAACAGATGAATGGATAAGAAGATGTGGTATATATATATACAATGACTATTACACAACCATCAAAAGATTGAAATCTTGCCATTAGCAATGAGAGGGATAGAACTAGAGGGTATTATGCTAAGCAAAATAAGTCAATCAGAGAAAGACAATTATCACATGATCTCACTGATATGAGAAATTTAAGAAACAAGGAAGAGGATCATAGGGGTAGAGAGGAAAAAATAAAACAAGACAAAACCAGAGAGGGAGACAAACCATTAGAGACTCTTAATCAAAAGAAACAAACTGAGGGTTGCTGGTGGGGAGAGGGTTGAGGGGATGGGATAACTGGGTGATGGCCATTAAGGAGGGCATGTGATATAATGAGCACTAGGTGTTATGTAAGACTGAAGAATCGCAGACCTGTACCTCTGAAACCAATAATACATTATATATTAATTGAATTTAAATTTTAAAATGTCAAAAAAAAACCAAAAGATAAAAAATAAAATAAAATATATTAATGTCGAAAAAATAAATAAAACAAAACAAAACCAATAAAAGACTGATTTCCCAATCTCTGTCTTTTAAAAGAGACCAAAGCAAGGCCCTAAACAAGAAGCTGAAACAAGAGATCTTACACATTTTGTTGTCTTCCACAACCTCTACCCCTCACACATACTTAGGTGAGTTTATGGTCTTAACCAAGGTCTAGCCACAGTCAAACTAAGTTAAACCAACCGACAAAACCTATGGATTAAGATCCCCAAACTTCACTGATGCTCTGCCAGCCTTTTCAGTCTCGCAGGAATGCCTGTAAGATGCAGAATCTTTGCAGACCAGCGAGCAGTAAAAGCCTCCCCAACAACAGCTTACATTTGCAGATTCCAGCCTTTGCCTGCTGCTCCAAAATGCATCACAGTTGCTGAAAGATAACTGCTTTGTTTTTTAAAAACTTTTCTAATAGGGTCACAGAGGTCAGCCCTCAGGTCTAGTACACAGCTCCCATCAAATTTTGATTATAAAGGATTTCCTTGCCACTGTCAATTTGCCAGGCTTCATGGGAATAAGCAATATTCCTTCTATTAAATGTAAGAGGTATTTAAGGCATGTCAACAGGGAGTCCATATCCATTTAGAGTCATGGTTCCCAACCTGGGGCCATGTGGCACGCCCAGAGGACTTTGGGCAATGTCTGAAAACATTTTTGTTGCTGAGACCAGGGACTGGGGTTGCCACAGGCATCCAGTGGGCAGAGGCCAGGGATCTCCATCCTACCACGCACAGGACAGCCTGCCCCACAAATAATATGGGTCCCAAATGTCAATTATGCCAAGGTTGAGAAATCCGAACTTACTGGAATCCAATAATTCAAACATTTATCTCACTGCCCCCCAAATGAAAACCACAATGCAAATTTGTTTTTAAGCATCTGTTCATTCTTCCTTTATTGATTCATTAATGAATTGTGTCCATGCTGAATCTAACTGGGATTTCCTCTCAGGTTGCTCTAGAGCCTTTCTGTGTTGTTTCCTCTTTTTCTCTAGGAATTTCTGAGGAGGAGAGAAAAGCCTGTGTCTTATCCCTGGGGTAACTGACAGCATAGTCAGACAAAATTCCAGCAAAGTAGTTTGGATTTTTTTTTTTTTAAGATTTTATTTATTCAACAGAGAGAGATCCCAGGTAGGCAGAGAGGCAGGCAGAGAGAGAGGGGGAAGCAGGCTCCCCACTGAGCAGAGAGCCAGATGCAGGGCTCGATTGCAGGACGCTGAGATCATGACCTGAGCCGAAGGCAGAGGCTTTAACCCACTGAGCCACCCAGGTGCCCCTGGAAATTTTTTTTTTTTTTTTGAGATAAATCAGGTTTATGCAATAAAACATCTCAGCAGGGTTTTTGTTTTATTTGGGTCATTCTTCAGTTTCAGGACATGTACCAGCACCACATCACCTGAACAAAAGAAAACTGAAAATGAAATGCTTATTTCGGTAATGAAATTGGTTCCTGTAGAGAGGGGCTGCATCCTCAGAGGGGACAGGTCCCACCATAACGGGGGCAGAGTCCCTTCCAGACCCATGACGCAGAAACAGCACGGCGCGGCTCAAGCATGGCGAGCATCAGAATCACCGATCCCTGGGCCATCCCGGGGTGCTCGGGTCAGGAGCGCACGCCGAAGCGGAAGCCTCTACGGAGTGAAGCCACACACACTAACGCAGATAACAAGTGCAGAGATGCGTGGATCAGGAGAAACTGTCTGCAGACGCTTCCCAGAGTCGTGCCCCACCCCCCAGCTTCTTGTAGGTGTGCACTGTGGGCTCTCAATTGCTTCTTCCTGAGACTCCGCTCAGGTTTTGTTGCATGCCCTGTGGCATGAAATGTAAGTGCAGGCGCAGCGTTGAGACAAAACCCACCAAGCATGAAGGGGGAAGAACGGAGGCCTGTGGAGCATGCGTGTAGGTGTGGATGTGGTGGTAGAGTGTGACGGTTCCTATTTCACCCTCTCCAGAAGAAATCCCCTCGGCACCGATGGCTTCATTATGAGGCTTCTCACCCACATCTTCATAAAACTGGGCACTGGGTGGGACACCTACATGGCTCAGTTGCTTAAGCGATGGACTCCTGATTCCGGCTCAAGTCCTGATCTCAGGGTGGTGAGACAGCCCCAGGTTTCACCTCCACATTCAGCAGGGGGCCTGCTTAGACTTCCGCTCCCTCTGTCCTTCCCCCCTGCTTGCGTGCTCACTCTCTCTCTCTCTCTCTCTCTCTCTGTCAATAAATCTTAAAAACAAAAACAAAAACACAAAAAACCTGGGCACTGGGTGCTGCCTATACATCTGTGAAGCATTATGCTAAAGAGACTGACGTTAGTCTGCATTTATACAGAAATTATCTGTCAACCACCACACAAACAGAATCAATGCATATGCTTATCGCATTGGAAGCAGGAGGCTGCAAAGCCGGGGGTTGGGGGAGGCTGGAGGTATCGCGTTGTGGGGGCATTGCTGCCTGCCTCCATTATGGGGACACAGGAAGGTCCATCCTGCACATCCAGACCAGGCGGAAGGAAGAAACAATGCCGCAATCATTCGCACAAGCCCAACCACGGTGAGACCCCATGAGCAGCCCTGGCACAAACTTCTGCCCCTTTCCTGGTGGTGGTATACCTTCCCTCCTGCTGACCACAGGCCGAGGGGACACGGCAGGACTGGGAAAATATTTATGAAAACAGGAAAGGTGTGTTGCTAGTACCTAGCCTTCAGTGAAAGAACAAAGCAAGCAGCACCATTTTCTGTATGTCACATTTCAGAAATCCTCAAATGAGGACAGCTCTGAAACAGAACCCCTAAGAGCCTCATGTCATGGTGGGGAGAGAGAAAAATCAGGGATCGGAAGAGGTTTTTTCTTCTTTTTTATCTTCCATATATACATAAAAGGCATTAATATCTGAATGACTTCCCCCTAAATGTTTCACGTACTAATAACAAAAACATACAAAAAAAGAAAGTCGTCGTAGTTGAAGGCTGTGTTACACCCGTCTCTAGGGCTGGTACGCAGCCTCTCTACGGCGCTGCAAGCACGGTGCCATCGGCCGTAAGGATCAGATTCACCACAAGTCAGTCATCTTTAAGATGGTACTAGGTGACGCACAGTCATCTGCTCGGGACGCCATCAGCAAGTGCCACAGGCTGGGGGGCACAAGCAACGCACATTGATTTTCTCACAGTTCTGGAGGCTGCAAAGCCAAGTTCAAGGTCCCCACGGGGTTGGTTTCTCCCGAGGCACCTTTCCTGGGCTTGCAGACACTCACCTTCTCACTGTGTCCTGAGGCAGTCTTTTCTCTGGGCATGTGCCTCCCTGCGGTCCCGTCCTCTTGGTATAAAGACCCCAGTCCTACTGGATTACTCCTGCCCCCTCATGATCTCATTTACCCCTAACTTCCTCTTTAAAAGCCTTCCAGCCAAATTCAGTCACGGTGAGGGTTAAGGCTTCCACATGGGAACTGACAGTGGGTAGGGAGAAACAATTACTCCACCACAAGATCTGAAGAAGTGTGACACTCGCATCTGTCCTCAGGGATGTCATGATCAACACAGGTTCCTGATCTACAACACAGCCAGGCACCAGAGAGAAGCTATGGATCTACAAAGCCTACAACTCGAAGCTCGAAGAAGGGACGCATTTTAAGCTTTAGCACGGTTGTAGCAAATGGACACTCACTCCCGAAAAAAAACAACATAAGAGGTGCTTACTTTTCTACAGGCAGCAAAGATCCACTTTAACTATAAAGACGCCTTTTAAATCAGTGACTAATACAATGATGGAAATAGCCACAGCAGACAAACTTAGAGCAAACAGCCCGTGGACCAGGCTCATCTGTGGTAGTTCGGCAAAACATCTGATCTCTCTCTAACTCCAAACTTGCAGGATTGATTATTTCCACTCTCTTATTGTCAAGGGGCAGACCCAACTAGTAGAATGTCTGCATAACTGGGAGTTTTCCTAAGTAACAGAGCTTCTCAGTTCTACATTTACTCATCCATCCTCACAAGGATAATATGAAGACCAATTAATGTAATGCTCATGGAACCCGGAGGAGATAAATATGCACCACAGACAGCTTTGGATCAGGACTCCATTGTCCTCAGTCTGTCAACCCAGTTACACAAATTTAGTCACACCTGGGTGGGGTTGGGAGCATTAACATTATTGGTATCCCTCCTTCAGTGGATTTGTTACTGAATTATCTGCCAGTTCGCCACTGTCCATCCTAAATGGGAGACCCAATGGCTAGTGGTTTCTCCAAGATGGGTAAAAAAACCCAGACTTTCCCACATAATGAATAATTGCTTTTCACTTCCAAGGGAGCCGAGAAAGGTCTTTCTCCCTGGCTTGCCAGAGGAATGGTTTTCAAACCTGGATGTGTAACCCCAGATGCATTCTTTCTGGTAACTTGCCAGGCTGAAGGTCACAGGTGAATCAGCCCATGGAAGCAATGCCTGAAAACACAAACCACCACTTTACCCAGCCAGGTAGACTCTCAGAGGGGATGCTGGGTGGGGTAGGAAATATGAAGATGCCTCAGAGGTAAGAGGATAGAACGCTCTTTGTTCTTCCACTCATCCTGTTCCGCCCACTTGCAAACACTTTCCTACGTCAAGTGAGAAAGAACATACCAGTCCTTTCACATTTCTGTTCTCCTTAAATGGCTATTTCTGTGCCTTGACTTTAGCCAGGTCAAGATAAAAAATCAGCATGGATTACATAAATAAAAATTCACTCAGGGTGGTGGGAAATATTACCTAGGACTGGACAATAAATGAAATGAAAGCAAAATGAATGGTATTAAATGAAGATGTTTATGAAATATCCCAACAAGGAGATTCCACTAAATCTAATATAAATGGCATTTCTCTAAAGCATTTACCTCTTGTGAACTCTATAGCAAGAGTCAAGCAGGATTAAAGATTTACTCAAGAACATGCAACCATCAATTAGGACTAATGGGAGGGAACCCAAACCAGACTCCTTCTAACTCTAGGCCCCCAAGTCCCTTTCCATGGAGCATGTGATATTCATAGCTCCCTCCCTCCCTGTTCCACCCTCCTCATCATTTCTCCATTATCTATTATCTCTCTATTGTCTATCAATCATTATCTATTATCTACCATTATCTATCTATATCTATCATTTACCTACCTATCTTAGCTAATATTGTCTATTGGTACCGGAAATAGGCAAAGATTTAGAATTGATCTAAGTATCATAAACCAAATATGCACACATAGGACCTTAAGCAGGATAGAAGTTAGTGATTCCTGTCTTATTCTTATATTTGTTCTATAAATTGAGGCAAATGTCCAGCCTCGGTTTAAAAATATATCTGACCTTAGCTATCAGGCAATATATGAAGGCCCAAACAAATAAACAAACAAAAAACCAAGAAAAAACTTCAATGGCTCTTGACTAGTACTTGGTACAGCTGAATTTGTATCCAATTTGGTCACACACTAACTTCACAGTTTTGGCCAAGTTACAGAAGGTCTCCAGACCTCAACTTCCTATCTGTAAAACAAGGGTGTCTCGCTTGATTATTCTAAAATATCTTGAAGCTCTTAATTCCTATAACTCTTATTAGCCTCACTGGATCTCCCCTTTGCAAACACTTCATGATCTTGGCCATCCTCTGAATACTGGTAAAGGTGAATAGAATTTATAAAGTAACATGAAGTTCCTAAAACTAAGACAACGTGATTATTAGGACCACTACTATATAACTGTAGTTAAAATACAGAACTAGATAGGAAGGATTTTCTGGGGAATATGATATATAATTTCATAAAATTATACAAATACATCAATTGACACACAATAAAAAGCCAACGATACTTCTCAAATAATTTTCAAAATGTGCCTTTGTTGCTAAAGGAAAATTATTTTTCATTTACAATATTTCTTCAAAAAAAGCACCACCCAAAATTTTTTTATAGGGGTGCCTGGGTAGCTCAGTGGGTTAAGCATCCGCCTTCAGCTCAGGTCATGATCCCAGGGTCCTAGGATGGAACCCCACATCGGGCTCCCTGCCCGACGGGGAGCCTGCCTCTGCCTCCTGCTTGGCTTGCTTGCACGTGCACGCACGCTCTCTCTCTCAATCTGTGTCAAATAAATAAATAAATAAATAAAATCTTATAAAAATGTATTTTTATAACCAATTGTCAGCAAATTATGAAAAACATAAATCACCTTGATTCATCAGAATAACCCCAATTCTAGGTCCCTGGTTGGCTCAGTCAGTTAAGTGTCCAACTTTTGATCTCAGCTCAAGTCTTAACCTCAGGGTCATGAGTTTGAGCCCCACACTGGGCTCCACACTGGGCATGGAGGCTGCTTTATAAAACAAAACAAAACAAAACAAAACAAAGAATAACCCCAATTCCTACAGCAGTTTAAAAAAATTATATTCACACTTCCTCCAAAAACTATTAAAGATGGTTTGCTGAGGTAATTGTATTTAAAGGCAAGACATATCTACTTCACAAGTCTTTTTTTTTTTTTTTTTTCTATTTCACAAGTCTTAAAAAGAGTTCCAAAAGACATTGTCCTATTCCTAGGTATGAAAAAATGCCTTGTGTCTAATTAAGGAGCCCTAACACCATGCGGCATTTTCTCGAGGCATATAAATCAACCCACACACAATGTCTGTCTCATGACTAACCCCACATTCCCATCTCCTGCTTCTGTCTCCTTTTTAGCACTAACAGACATGGTGCCTGACCTTCAAGCACTTATGCTGTAATTGAGGAGATAAAATGCATACACATAAAATTATCAGAGCACAATTAAGTGATAAATGTCATATGACTATGAGTACAAAGCTCTGCAGAGAAAAGAGAGGACACTGAATGCTTAAATAGCTGAAGAAAGAAGAAGTGGGTCCCTGAAAAAGGTGAGACAATGAGCCGAACATCATGACTCAAGAGTGAGTAAATGTGGCATGAAAAAACAGCAGTGAAATACCTGGACGTGAGACAAAATGTGGAGCAGCAGGGAATTATGTTGGATAAGATGGTCAAGGTGGGGAGCAATTCGTACTGGACCTTAATAACTGACCTATATGTTTAGAGGCAGACACTGCATTTTTATCCTTGCCTTCCAAAAACAAAAATGTAGTAAAGTATATTCTCTCTTGTTCAGGGGGAAATGGAAGATCAACTTCTCCTCCTTTTGCGGCGCCTGGGTGGCACAGTCAGTTAGGCAGCTGACTCTAGGTTTTGGCTCAGGTCATGAGCTCAGAGTCCTGGGATGAAGCCCCATATCAGGTTCTACACTCAGTGGGGATTCTGCTTGAGGATTCTCTCTCCCTCTGCCCCTCTTCCTGCCTACTCGTGCTCTTTCTCTTAAATAAATAAATCTTAAAAAAAAAATAATTCTCCTCCTTTTCTACACCACAGACAATTCAAGGTAGAGTTCCTACTTGGAGATCTCTGGATGAATCCTAGATATCTTATGAACACATATTCAGAGAGATGTGTTAGGTTTGTTTGGCTTACCAGGGACCGGTAGTTAGTATGATTCAACATCACATCCCACTGGTTTACAAATTTTCTTTCCTCATTTCCCTTTTTTCCTCACCCTCATGCCCCAGACTTACCCATCTCCTCCAAAACTCATCCTGAATCAGTATTTTAATATTTCCCACCTCCACTTCCTTTTAATTGGATAGAAAGTTGTCCTAGAGGTCGGAGTAAATAGATATTGTCTAAAGTTGATAGCCAAGCTATATAGGTTTATCATATTAAACTATAAAGACAGTTATCAGAAATAATACATTGCCTTAAATTTCTATATAATCAGTAAGAGCATGCAAAAGCATACAGATCATACGGCAAACATTGGAAAATAAAAAATATATTACAAACACTAATCATAACATAAAGTGACGGAATTAAGACCAAGTGATTCTGTTTTATCAATAAACATAAATGGGATAAACTCATACTAAAAGGAAAGGACTTCCAACTGGGACCAAAATTAAAAACTCAGTATATGCTACATGCAAGCATGCAACTAAAGCAAAATTATATCCATAAAAAGACATATAAGAAAATACAAAGAAAAAGAAAATAATAGGCCTGGATATGAATATCTCACTAACCTAAAATAATGAAAAATAAATAAATAAACCAAAGGCAAGGCATATTAAATAGTAAAGGGTACAATCCACTCTACCTCACATGAATCATTTTGTGCTTAACAAAGCATCAACATGACAAAAACTGTAGGAAGTACAAGAAAAATATCAAATGAAATTCAGTAGTGATAGGAGTATTCTCTGTATGTCCTGAAGAAACCAAACACAGGGTGTATTACTGTTAGTTCCATCTCTATAGCAGTGGTATCTTAAAATGCCCTTGGCATTACAGTAGAGAGCACATTTCTTTTACTTTCAAACAGTGAGCCCTTATCAGCTTCTTTTGTACTTACTCACTTGGCCATTGCTATATTCTATTCCAGCTGCAGTTTCCCAAAGGATTAAAAAAAATCAAGAAGTCTACCTTTGTTGAATGTGTGAATGTGTGTGTATGCACATGCCCACATGTGAATGTGTATTGTGATGTTTCTCGGTTATGTTTTTAAACATGGAAACCGGCATTAAATGATCTTAGAGAGGGTCTTTTTATCGGGTGCCTGGGTGGCTCAGTTGGTTAAGTGTCTGCCTTCAGCTCAGGTCATGATCCTACAATCCTGGGATGGAGCCCTGCTTCCAGTTCCCTACTCAGTGGGGAGCCTGCTTCTCCCTCTCCCTCTGCAGCTCCCCCTGCTTGTGCTCTCTCGCTCCCTCTGTCAAATAAATAAATACAATCTTTAAAAAAAAAAAAAGGGGGGGGTTTTATAACTTTAAAGAAATTTTCACATGATATCTGTTTCCCCTTCAATATTAAGAATAGAAGGTAATGGTCCATTCTAGTGCATTAAACACTTAACAGCATTGTGTTGGAGAAGGCGCATGGACACTACTGCCTGAGGAAGCTATAGAAAAGCCGCATTAGAGAAGTCCCATGCCATTGTGAACTCCTACTCTAGGAGCTGGGCACACTCAGGAAAAGAGTTCAGTTTTGGTATGTGATATTGTACTGGCTTCCTTTATTGCACACTAAAAACCATAAATTCCTTTTACCTTTCTTCACAGTTCTCAAAATTAAACTTTTTAGTAACTTCTTACTAAACGCTTGAGGAATGCTTCAAAATTATACATATATATGGTTTATATACACACACACACACACACACACACACACACACACATATCTAATCAAAACCTAAAGGTGAACACAAACTTAGTAGGAATTTAACTAGGCTATTTCAAAATTTGCAGAGATTCTCCTCATAATCTCTATGTTTTATATACTCCATTAGTAAATTCTGAAACCAATGCTTTCCTAATAAGAATATTTGCATACTGCTTTATCACTGACTTGATGTCTGTGTACAAACTAGCATTTGTATTCTTAAAACAATCTAATTGGAAATTTATTAAGAAATTAAAGGGGAAATTAAGTTAAAATGTAATTAAGAGGAAATTATTAGATCCAGATATAGAAAAATAGAGAGACAAGGAGGTAATCAGGACCATTAGTACATGCGTATTGGGGGAGGGGGATCTCTGAAAATAATGCTCCCGACCCATACCTCCCTAATAATAGACAAATATACCATATTAGAAGAAAAGGAGACTAGCATTTTCCAAATGCCAGTCTCCAAAGATCTCCATATTATGACCTCAAATACCTTTATGTTTGTCATATGGGTTCCCTTTTATTTGACTGATTTCCAGGAAAACCAGACTTTTTTCTCACATGTCCCTGAGACTAATTATGTCTAATTATGTTACTATTGTCTATCTCAGGCTCACAAAATGCTATCTGAATTTTAAACTCAATCTAAATATTCCCTCTTCAGTGCAACTGTTCCCACAGTACTTTAAAATGTGTAAGACCTCCTTCCTCTTTTAAACCCTTTTATCTGTCATGGGAAACTTGCCTTCCATTATAGTTGTTTGGGAAGTCAGAGTCCCCATTAATCTGTATCACAGGGTTAGGGACGGTTTCATGCACCTCTGTATAATACGGAGTACTCAGTGTACACTGACCACACTGAATCTGACGAAATGGAGCTTTTTATCTTAAAATAGCCCTTTAAAATGGAAGAAAATACAATGAAAAAGCCCCAAATTATATAGTACTTGAACTTGAGTCGTTCTGCTAAGTGGTATTTTTATGAATTCTAAATGCCCTGCTCTACACTCATGAAAGACAAGATTGCAAATAATTGGCCATGCCTCACGGAGAGATGTCAGTAGGCGATTCAGACCTGCTCGTTTTTTTGTTGGCTTTTTTTCCTCAGAACACAGAAATAGGTTTATAATGTGCATGACAGAAGCCAACTCCTTTCTAAATTATATGTAGACAACCCTGCTATGTGTATTTTAAATTAGTTAATGTCTTTATTGAATCTCAGGATGTATCCATAACTCTCTGTTAACTCGAATGGAGTTTCTGGTGTGCTTTCCGCCCTGCACAATTGCAGGTTACTACTGAGAATGGAATTCGAAAGTCAGAAAAGCCTCTTTCTCAAGTGTGACTTCAAAATAATGGAACTTATATGAAACGGTATAAATAAATGGCAAATCAACCACCATGAGTGGTGCTGCTATTGTCCAAATGCCAAAATGGTGAAATACTCTTTGTAAGATTATGAATAAAACAATGTACCGTCTACCCCCAAATTACATAAGAGTTATAATCTTATGTATAATTGGAAAAATCCAATGTATATTAAAATGGTGGGGAAAAAATCTGTTTTACATGCAAAATTGTGTCCTTCTAGCTTCAGACAAATATACACAGCTTTCTTTTTTATTTATTTGAATGTCAAATGATATCTGGATTATCATGCTACATTGTTCAGTGTATTTGCTGGATACCACCCCACCTCCATCGGATGTAGTACAACCCTCCAATCATTAAGACAAGAAAAAACTATTCTGTGAGTATCCAAAAGTTCCCTTGGGGGCAAACCACCAAGTTTAATTACCATTCATTGCCATATAATGTGTTATATTTAGGTTTCATGTAATAACCATTTTTGGCTTGACAACTCTTCTACAACCTGAGTCATGTATAAAGTTTAAATAGCAGGAACAACGTTGTTACTTATTTCCAAAGCATTAAACATGTTGGGATCTGCTGAATTGCCAGGGGAATGTTGAAAAAGAAAACCAAAGCTGGAGACATCACAATTCTGGGCTTCAAGTTGTATTACAAAACTGTAATCATCAAGACAGTATGGTACTGGCACAAATACAGACACATAGATCAATGGAACAGAATAGAGAACTCAGAAATGGACTCTCAACTCTATGGTCAACTAATCTCCAAAAAAGCAGGAAAGAATATAGTTTCTTTAACAAATGGTGTTGGGAAAATTGGACAGCCACATGCAGAAGAATGAAACTGGACCACTTCCTTACACCATACACAAAAATAAACTCAAAATGGATTAAAGACCTAAATGTGAGACAGGAATCCATAAAAATACTAGAGGAGAACACAGGCAGCAACCTCTTTGCCCTCAGCCACAGCAACTTCTTGCTAGACACATCTCCAAAGGCAAGAGAAACAAAAGCAAAATGAACTATTAGGAATTCATCAAGATAAAAAGCTTTTGTACAGCAAAGGAAACAGTCAACAAAACTAAAAGGCAACCTATGGAATGGGAGAAGATACCTGCAAATGTCTTATCAGATAAGGGGTAGTGTCTAAAATCTATAGAGAAGTTATCAAACTCAACACCCAAAAAAACAAAAAATCTAGTCAAGAAATGAGTAGAAAACATGAACAGCTATTTCTCCAAAGAAGACATACAAGTGGCCAACAGACACATGAAAAAATGTTCAACATCACTCAGCATCACGGAAATGCAAATCAAAACCACAATGAGATACCATCTCACACCAGTCAAAATGGCTAAAATTAATAACTCAGGAAACAACAGATGTTGGTGAGGGTGTGGAGAACAGGGAACTCTCTTACACTGTTTGTAGGAATGCAAGCTGGTGCAGCCACTCTGGAAAACAAACAATATGGAGGTTCCTCAAAAAGTGAGAACTAGAGCTACCCTATGACCCAGTAATTGCACTACTAGGTATTTATCCAAAGGATACAAACATAGTGATTCGAAGGGGCACATGCACCCTAATGTTTGTAGCAGCAATGTCCACAACAGCCAAACTATGGAAAGAGCCCAGATGTCCACTGACAGATGAATGGATAAAAAAGATGTGGTACATATACACATACATATACATAATGGAATATTACTCAGCCACCAAAAAGAATGAACTCTTGCCATTGCAATGACGTGGAACTAGAGGGTATTATGCTAAGTGAAATAAGTCAGTCAGAGAAGGACAAATACCATATGATTTCACTCATATGTGGAATTTAAGAAACAAAACAGATGAACACAGGGGAAGGGAAGGAAAAATAAAATAAGAGGAAAACAGAGGGAGGCAAACCATAGGGACTTTTAACTACAGGAAACAAACTGAGGACTGTTAGAGGGGAGGAGGGAAGGGGGATGGGGTAGCTGTGTGATGATCATTAAGAAGGGAACTTGAAGTAATGAGCACTGGGTGTTGTATGCAACTGACGAATCACTGAATTCTACCTCTGAAACTAATAATACCGTATATGTTCATTAAATTTAAATAAAAAAATTTTAAAAAACATGCTGGGGGTTTGATAAACATACTTGGTGTGTCACGATCGATTAGAAAGCTGTCCAAAATGAATGAGTTTCTGACATCGAGAAATGCCACTAGCATCTGATAAACAGAGAGCAGAGACTGGACTCCTGAGCAATACAACTGCCTTTGACCTACTTTCTCCTTCGGGTACCAAATGCATTTCCAACCACCTGCAAAGATGAGTTCAAAAGCAGCTGCCCATTCTTTGGGAGTAAAAATATATTCAATTCTCTTCATGGAGTAGGATTTTTTTTTTTAAGATTTTATTTATTTGACAGGGTGCACAAACAGCGGGAGTGGTGGAGGGAGAAGGGGAAGCAGACTGCCCGCTAAGTAGGGAGCCCAATGAGGGCTCAATCCCAGGACCCTGGGAGCATGACCTGAGCCAAGGGCAGACGCTTAACCCAGGCGCCCTCATGCAGTAGGATTTTTTTTTTAAGAGTTTTTTTTTTTTCCAACAGAGAGAGAGATCACAAGTAGGCAGAGGCAGGCAGAGAGAGAGGGGGGAAGCAGGTTCCCTGCTGAGCAGAGAGCCCGATGTGGGGCTCGATCCCAGGACCCTGAGATCATGACCTGAGCCGAAGGCAGAGGCTTTAACCCACTGAGCCACCCAGGCGCCCCCAGTAGGATTTCTTTTGACTCTAGAACAGCCTGTGTAGCTCAAAAATAAAGAATGGCCCAGCACACTTAACGAGTTTCAACATGAACTGTTTTCTTTATGGATGAGACATGCACTTTTAAGCAAAGCAAGCATCCCTGTCATTAACAGTCTACTTGACAGAAAACTAGTACTTGGAAAAAAAAAAAAGATGCCAAATTATATGCTGTAAAGTTATATAGTAAAGAGTCATAAGTTTCTAGCTATTTGCATATTTCTAACATTGCATCAGAGCACACGGACTCTGTGCAGTTGAACAAGAAGGAAGGTACATTTAAAAAATATATCTGGGGACACCTGGGTGGCTTAGTCGTTAAGTCTCTATCTTTGGCTCAGGTCATGATCCCAGAGTCCTGGGATCGAGTCCCACATCGGGTTTCCTGGTCAGCGGGGAGCCTGCTTCTCCCTCTGCCTGCGGCTCCCCCTGCTTGTGCGTGCTCTCTCTCTCTCTCTCTCTCTGACAGATAAACAAATAAAATCTTAATAAATAAATAAATAAAATATTTCTGGTTGAGATTTAAAATTCAACTGAAATATTTTGTTATTTTGAGAAGATGGAAATAAAATTATGGATTGTTAATATAACATGTTTCAGCAGTATTGGGTCACCTTTAACAATATGCCTAATTCAGTGCTTATCTTAACTATACAACAGAAAACTAGCAAAATTTGTTATGTCAGAGTACTGAAATCACGTCATATTTCACATGGCTCAGAAACAGCTTGTTAACAGAGTTGTAGGCTATCTCTGTGTGAAGTACAGAATATATTTCCGTGTACATATTTTCCCTTTTTTCTGTTTCAAAAATATAGATATTTATATACCAGTATTGGATGTCCTTAGAATAGACATTTTTGACTATAAAGAATAAAATCATTATCTCACAATAACTTAACAGGAAAAGTAAATTGGAAGTTTTACTAACTTACAGTCAATTTAGATGATCTGTATCAAATATTCTCATCCTGAGTAATAAAAATTTGTGTTTAGCTTAGCTGCATCGAAGGAGCAGATGTTTTTGTTTGCCTGGAAAATTATCCAATTATCCCTATTCATCATTTGACATTACCTCTGAAGACTGACTAAACAGTCTACATTTTTCCCCATTAAGATAAAACATTGAACAACGTTATTAACGAAGTTCACAGAAATGACATTGATAGAAGACATATATACAAACTGTAACTGAATAATACACATTTTTTTCAAGGACATTTGGAACATTTGCCAGGACTGACCATATACTGGTCCATAAAACAACCGTTAAGCAACTGGAATCATACAGATCATGTTCTCAGACCAGAACATAATAAAAATAGAAATCAATCACAAAACAAGATAACATTTTCAAATCCAGCAGCACTCTTTTAAATAACCAAAAGGCCAATGACAAGTGAAGCTATAAAATATTTTGAAGTGAACATTAATGGAAATAAAACGTCTCCGATTTTGTGGGATACAGATACAGCAGCGCTTACAGAGAACAAAACTGCAATGTCATTAAATGAATGTGCCTTGTCAATTTTTTCCACTGCATGCCAGTTTATCCTCACTCTCTGCCTTTTAGGAAAGTACTATTGTCTCCTGAATTGAATTAACATAAAAGCACATAATTTTTTCCTGTCTTATGCATAATATTATGCCCTTCACTACAGACTTCTAATGTGCAGCCTGAAGCTATAGAATTGTCTAGCTGTGTTTTTCTATTGCTTGTATATTTCTACATCTTTGCTGTCATTTTATTGCCTTTCAATCTAACAAAAGCTGGATTTTGTTTTACTTTCTTTCTTCTTCTACTTGATTGATTGCTTAAGGAACAAAATCTGACATATAATCTGATTAAAATGCCAAACACTCGCACATCCCATCTTCTTCAGATGTGCTTAGAAAATAGCTCTTATATTAACCAAGTCATTCATTGTGCATCATTATGTCTAAGCCACCCCCACAGCATAGACTATAAGGCTGTCAGGAAGACCTAACTGAAGGTTATTGTTCACTTTCCATCCTACCAGAGCCTCCAATAATGATGGCATTTATGCAATCCTTCATCTGAAGAGTTACAAATGGGATAACACAAGCCTTGGCTGGCCCATACCATTCTTTCCATTTGGGTGATAGAGCTGGCCCAATGTTGGAGGGAGCTGACATCATCAGCTTCTACCAACCGGGCATAAAACAAAACTCAGTAGTTCCCACCTCGGGGAATGCCACAGTATGCAGCAACAATATATCCCAGACTCCTGCTGCCTGACAAGACCATGGAGACAAGCTAGTTCACTGCGCTTCACCCTGTGCTGTGAAAGCCCATTGGGGTTCTGGGGAGCCCTCTAGGAGACTGGAGTATGAGAGGATGGCCACCATTTCATGCTCAATCATCCAGCTTCATACAAAACCTCTAGTTTCCACACAGAGCTTTTGAGTGAGATTGCCTGAAAACAAGTATTATCCACTCTTCTAGACACCAACTTCACTTTCTGTTGATTTGCCCCAGGGTCATTCTGTTAATTAAAGACCCTTTCAGACAGAGGTTGGAAGATGGAGGCGGAGTAGGAGGACTCTAGGCTCACCTCATCCCATGAACACAACCAGATAACTATCAAATCATCCTAAATACCCCAGAAACTGACCTGAAGACTGGCAGAACAAACTCCACAACTAAAAGTAGAAAAGAGGCCACATCGAAGACGGTAGAAAGTGTGGAGACATGGCTTGGGAGAAAAATGGATAGTGGCCCCTGCAGTGAGAAGGGAGCCGCAGGCGTGGAGGAGAGCAAGAGACAGACTAACACACAGCACATGGGGAAAAGGATTCCGCATACTAATGGGCTTCTTGGAAATTGAGAGGGGCCAAATTTGTGACTTCCTGCAACTAGCAAGGCTTAGAGCCTGGGGTTCTAAAGGGTCAATGTGCATGGTTCTAAAAGAGCTCAAAGGACATTGGGCTCTTCGTGGAGAGAAGGCAGGCAAACAGCCCAGCGACACACAGCATGGAAACAGCAATCTGAAGAGCACCTAGGGCACAGAGTGAGAAAGTTATTCACTCATCTTGCATGCAGTCCAGAGAGACAGCATTCGTGGAGAGAACCCTCCGGGAACAAAGGAATTGGCTGGCACCATTTCCCTTCCCCTGTCCCCTCAGCATAAGCACAGGGCCAACTGCAGGACCAGTACAGAGGGGACACTGGCTACCTGAGTTGCTTACACCAAGCCCCACCAACCCATACTCTGGTGGAACCACCCGTCCCAGTCTCTCTTGCCTCAGTTCCAGTGTGGCAGGGTCTCTCCCCCCAGATCTGCCCAAACCCCTACCACTGTGTCTCCTGATGCAAAAGTTTTGGAGAGCCTCAATTCTGGTGGCAGTGGCAACAGGTCTCATTTCATAAGCAGACTAGAGCACACCTACTTAAAACACACCACATTCAGCCCAGGAACCAAACATTGCTCACAACAGGCAAAGACAATCTCTGCAGACAGCTGGCCTGAAGGATAAAGCAATGAGGAGAAAAGAGCAGAGCACACACAGCACACACTGGAGACACTCTGGGAAGTACCAGGCCCTGGGGAACAGGAGGCACTCCACAGCACCGCACTCCAGGACCTCTCCTTCATAAGGCCATTACCCTGAAGAACAGGAGATGGATCTAACTTTCCTAACACACAGAAACAGGCACAGACAAAAGCAGAAGACAGAGAAATTTATCCAAAATAAAGAACAAGATATGGCCATGGCCAGAGATATAAGCGAAACAGATTTAAGCAAGATGTCTGATAGAGAATTTAAAGTAATGATCAGATGGATACTCCCTAGACTTGAGAAAAGAATGGAAGACATGAAAAAAAAAAAAAAAAAGAATGGAAGACATGAGTGAGACCCTTAACACAGAGACAAGGAATAACATAGCAAAGATAAAGGATATAATAAACAAAATGAGAAACAAACCTGATGGAATGAACGGGAGGATGGAAGAAGCAGAGGAATGAATTAGTGACCTACAAGACAGAGTAAAGGAAAGTAATCAAGCCGAACAAAAGAAAGAAAAAAGAATTATGTAAAATGAGAATAGACTTAGGGAAATCAGTGACTCCATCAAACGTAATAACATCTATATTACAGGAGTCCCAGAAGAAGAAGAAAGAAAAAAGGTGGCAGCAAATGTATTTAGAGAAATAATAGCTGAATCTATAATAATAGATTTCCTTTTCTAATGTGGAGAAGGAAACAGATATCCACATCCAGGAGCCACAGAGAACTCCCATCAAAGTCAACAAAAACAGATCCACTCCAAGACATATTGTAAGTCAGTTGACAAAATATAGTGATAAAGAAAAAAATTTTAAAGCAGCAAGACAAAAGAAGACAGTAGCTTACAAGGGAAATGCTGTAAGGCTAGCAGATTTTTCAACAGAAACTTTGCGACTCAGTAGAGAGTGGCATGATATATTTGAAGTGCTGAAATGAAAAAAATTGCAACCAGTAATACTCTATCCAGCAGTCATTCAGAACAGAGAGAGACAGATAAAGAGTTTCCCAGACCAAAAAAAAAAAAAAAAAGTTTACCAGACAAACAAAAGCTAAACACAGAGATAAGTTCATGACCACTAAACCAGTCTTGCAAGATACATTAAAGGAGGCTCTTTGAGTGGAAAGAAGAGAACAAAAGTGACAATATAAAGGTAGGAAACATAAAAGCAGTAAAAATGAAAATTTATGTAAAAAAATCAGTCAAGGAACTCACAAAATAAAAGGATATAAGATATAATAACATATACCTAAAACATGGGAAGAAAAAAATAATGGGTTCAAAATTAAACAACTCAATATAGACTGCTATATGTAGAAGATCTTCTATGCAAACCTAATGGTAACAAGATATCAAAAACCACCAATAAATATGTAAATAATAAAGGGAAGGAAATCCAAATATATCACTAAAGAAAATCAGCAAAACATGAAAGACAAGACAGGATCAGAGCAGATCTTCATAAACAACCACAAAACAAATAATAAAATGACAATAAATGCATATATATCAATGATTACTTATGAAATGTACTATTTTTTAATACCAAACACAAAAATAAACTCAAAATGGTTTCAAGGCCTAAACGTGAGACCTCAAACCATAAAAATGCTAGAGGAGAACATAAGCAGTAATTTCTCCGACACCAACCAAAGCAACATTTTTCTACATATGTCTCTTAGGACACACAACACATGAACAGACTCATGAAAAGATGCTCAACATCACTCATCGTCAGAGAAATGCAAACCAAAACCACAATGAGGTATCACCTCACATCTGTTAGAATGGCTAAAATCAAGAAGATAGGAAACAAGTGTTGGTAAAGATGTGGAGGAAAAAGAGGAACTCTTGTGCACTGTTGATGGGAATGTACATGGGTGCAGCCACTGCGGAAAATAGTATGGAGGTTCCTCAAAAAATGAAAAATAGAAATTCCATATGATCCACTAATTCCACTATTGGGCATGTACCCAGGAAAAATGAAAACACATTAAAACAGCATTATTTACAATAGCCAAGACATGGAAGTGACCTAAGTGCCCAGTAATAGAAGAATGGACAAGGAAAATGTGGGGTGTGTGTGTGTTTGTGCGTGTGTGTGTGTGTGTGTGTGTGTGTGTACACACCGGAATATTACACCATCATAAAATGGGATGAGATCCTGCCATTTGTGATAACATGGACCTAGAGGGTATTATGCTAAATGAAATAAGTCAGACTGAGAAACAAATACCATATGACTCCATTCATAAATGGAATCCAGAAAAAAATGAATAAACAAAAAAATAGAATGAGAACTATAAATACAGAGAACAAACCGATGGTTGCCAAAGGGGAGGGTGGGTGGGGACTGAGCAAAATGGGTGAACTGGAGAAGGAGATACAGTCCTCCAGCTATGGAATGAGAAGGCAAGAGAATAAAAAGCAGGAATACAGTGAATGATACTGTAACAGCAACATAATGAGACAGACAGTAGCTATACTTGTGTGAACATAGAATAATGTATACACTTATCAAATCACTAAGTCATACACCTGAAATTAACGTAAAATTGTGTGTCAAATGAAAGAAAGAAAGAAAGAGAGAGAGAGAGAGAGAAGGAAAAAAGTCCATCAGTACTTCTTGCACAAAGAACTCCTTATTAAAATCTCCCCATGTTCCCGGAGCCTGCCGTTACTCTTATAAAGGATCTTTCATTTTTCCAACGAACATGTGATGAAAGCTTATTGATTTACCAGGCATAAGTCTAGGTGCTAGAGATTCAGCAGTAAAGAAAGCAAACGCCACCACTATGAAATTACATTCTCTATATTCCCCCCACCTTTTTTGAGCCCTGGATTCTTAAAGCCCCTGGATCAAAAAGAGACAATAGAAAATTCATGTTGCTCTAGTATGCCAAGCATTTTTATTTCTCATTGCTTTAACTTCCCCCTTTCAATCTAGGTCAGGGGCCTTACTTTTTATAACCAAAAGAACAATTAGAGTGTTTTCCTAAACAAAAGAGCAGCTTTCTTCTTGATATGGATTCTGCCTCCTCCCTAGAATGCTGAAGTGGTTGTAGTGAAAAAAAATTTGTTTAAGATGCACCTATTTGAGAGAGAGAGCGTGTGAGAATGAGGGAAAGGACAGAGGGAGAGAATCCTCAAGCAGACTCCATTCGGGACTAGATCTCACGACCCTGAGATCA
Source organism: Potos flavus (assembly GCA_028534135.1). Classification (NCBI taxonomy): domain Eukaryota; kingdom Metazoa; phylum Chordata; class Mammalia; order Carnivora; family Procyonidae; genus Potos; species Potos flavus. The sequence continues at coordinate 98,947,243 of CM052901.1, read as the reverse complement.
TGATCTGAGCCAAAACCAAGAGTTAGTATCCAACTAACTGAGCTACCTAGGCACCCCTCCAGTCAAATTTTCTAATCAATGTTTCCTTCTCTCTACATTTGCCATTTCAAAATTCCACTTAATTCAAACAATTTCTCAATTATAATATCATCAATATATAATGATGATAAATTAGTACAAAATTTGCCTCGTTATGTTATGAAAACTAGACATCCCACAAAAAAAATTTTTTTTAAGATTTATTTATTTTAGAGAGAGAGCATGTGTGAGTAGGGGGAAGGGGAGAGGGAGAGGAAAAGAAAAACTTAAGCTGACCTCAGAGCCCATCAGAGCCCATTTCGAGGTTCAATCTCACAGTCCTGAGTTCATGACCTGAACCAAAACCAAGATTCTGACACTCAACCAACTGAGCCACCCAGGTGCCCCCCACAAGATATCTCAATAGAAGCACCAGTTCTAGGAAAAGTCAGCCAGAAATTTCTATGTATTTGAATCTAGATTATATAACTTCGGAAGTCTAACTTGTACTATTGAGGAAAGAATATATTTAAATACTGCTCTCTTGCGCATTAGTCAAGAGAAAAGAACTTTAAAATAAGCCAGCAAAGGGAATAGAAGTGACAGGTTTTTTTGTTTTGTTTTTGTTTTTGCCTTTGCAGCTTTATTGACATGTAATTGACACACAGTAATCTTCTAGAAAGTGGTCACTTTTCTATTCATAGACTTGATTCTATTCTTTTCTTTGATCTCCTGTTGAGTTTGTAGTGTTCAAAATGGTTTGATAACTATCTAGCTGAATTCCTGGGACCAGATGAAATTTAGGTCTCCTACTCCTCCGCCATCTTGCTCCTCTAGAAGTGATAGGTTTTACTCCAACACTCATATTGAATACTTGCTATTGCTCTGAAGCTATGTTACATTTTTTAGAGAAACAAGATGAAGTGCCCTTGACTCCTTATATTCCGTTCTCACCCTTCTTTAGAGACAAACTTCTTGAAAGAACATTGTTAAGTCATTTCTTCACCTCCAATTTCTTCTTGATCCGTTGCTCACTGGCTTTAATCTCAACCACACCATTGAGATTGCTTTTGTCAAAACCATGGCTTGCTTTTGGTCCTTGTTTTACTTGACCTTTCCACAGTACTTGACACCACTGGCCATTTCCATCTTTCGGAAACTGTTCATTCCCTTGGTTGTCAAGGCAACATGCGTTTTAGTTTTAGTCTCTCTCTTGGGCTCCAATGCAGCTGCTGGCCACTGAAATGTTGTTGTTCCTCAGGGTTCTGTCCTAGGCTCTCATTTCTCACTTTCGTTGTTTCTGAGAGACCTCATTCACATCTGTCCTTTCCATACCCATGGAATGTCTGCAATCACTTACTATATGCCTCTAGTTCATCTCTTTCCTAAGCCTACAGAGTCATATTTTTAACTGCATATTGGACTTATTCCATCCAAATTGTGTGTTTTTTTTTAATGTCGACCCTACTATAGTCCAAAATCAATGCCTTATGCTTTCTTTCTCTCTGCTCTCATCCCCCTTAAGATGCATCCCATACTCATGGCACCACTATACCCAAAAAATTCCAGAGTCATCATACCATCTTCCTTCTCCATCCCTTTCCAGTCATTAGCTCCTGTTGATTCTATTATCTTAACACTGCACATCTACCTATTCTTTGCCATATACATGGCTACTACTTTTGTTAAGATCTTCAAAATTTGGGACACCTAGGTGGCTCAGTCAGTTAAGCATCTGCCTTCAGCTCAGGTCATGATCCCAGGGTCCTGGGATCCTTGCTCAGTGGGGAGTCTGCTTCTCCCTCTGCCTGCCGATCCCCCTGCTTGTTTGTTCGTTCTCTCTCTCTCACTTTGACAAATAAATAAATAAAATCTTTTTTAAAAATCTTCAAAATTTATCATCTGGAGAATATTTCTATTGTTTCCTAATTTGTCCCCCCAAGAAGAGATGCATCATTCTAAACTATTTTGCATTACGTTATAATATTGATCTCACTAAAGCACAACCAAGTCCCTCTATTTAAAAGATTACTAGTTATCTCTATTTTGTAATCACAAAATTCCAAATTGGTTAGCATTACATACAACCTCCTGCATGATCTGCTCCTATCTTTCCAATCTCATCTCCTACCCTTCCCCATGCTTCAGCCATATTGAAAAGCTTATAATTCCCTTAAACACTCACATCATTATTCCCTACACACATTTACACAGTTTTCCCTTGCAGATATCCCTTTATGATACCTCTGCCTATGTGGCAGGCCTATTTGTCCTTTGAGGTATAACTCAAGGGTCTCTTCTCTTTGAAACATTCCATAAGCCCCCAAAAAAGTTGATTCTTGCTCCTGTGGGCTTCAAGAAATGCATTGGAAATAGACCCAGTAAGATTTTACTTAATTGATGTAAGAACAGAAAGAGCATGAGATGAGTGAAACAGTTCAGTGGGTTGAGCCTGGAAGCCAAGTATGATGGTGAGGCACTATTACAGAAAAAGATTTAGGTTTTATAAAAAGGATGAAACTCTATGAGGTTATTGTTTTAAAGCAAATTCTTTTTTGAAGAATAACATATATAGCAAAGTATAAAAGCATGCAGCTTACGCATACCAGAATGGCTAAAATTCAAGAGACAGATAATACCAACTGTTGGCAAGGACGTGCAAAACCAGTAAGCTCCTGGGAGTATAAATTGTTGCATCATTTTGGAAAACCACTGGGCACCAACAAATAAACCGAACACATGCAAAGCCTATGACGTACCCTATTTTATCCCTAGGAATATAGCCAACAGATGTGCTGATGTAAGTTCAGCAAAAAAACCATGTCCATTATGTTCATAGCAGCTTTATTCATTATGGTAAGTAGAAACAACCCAAAATGTCTAACAAACTGTGAATGGAGAATAAACTGCATTAGATTTACACCATGGAATACTATCCAACAATGAGAAAGAACAATATACCTCAATGCAAAAGCTAGGCTGAATTTCAAACATAATACTGAATGTAAGAAGTCGGTTACAAAAAGAACATACCACACGATACATAAAGTGCAAAAAGAAACACAATCTATATTTTTTTAAAGGCAGAATGGAAGTGAGTGACAGGAAAGGAGTAAAAGAGGCGCTTCTTGGGTGTCAGTAAGGTTCCGTTTCTTCATTTAGATGCTGGTTCCACGGCTGACTTCCATTTGTGACAATACATCAAGAGGCCATACTGGGTATGTGCATTTTCTGTATATTAAACTGCAGTGGAAAGGTGTTTTGTTTTGTTTTGTTTAAGTATACAGCCTAATGGATTTTCACTAAGTGAATGCTCCCATGTAACAAATACGTTGCCAAGAAGCAGAACGCTGCCAACACCTCAGAAGCCCCTTCGCGTTCCTGCCCTTATCCATTCCCCAAAAGCAAGGTCTATTTTGCCTTCCATCATGGTGGCAGCCACCTCTTCTGTCCTGCTCACTGCTGTTTCCTCTACACCTAGACAACATCTGGGCATGCTGTAATATTTTATACATTCATGTTGAACTAATTAATTATAGGCAAAAACTGGGGAGTCAATCAAGATATGTGAAACTTGGGTTGGCCAAGTCCATCAAACAATAAACTGAGCAAAGAGAAGTGAAGAATGGAAAGGCAATTCCTTGCAGAACGTCTACACTTAGGAGCTGGAAAAGGCAATACTGAAGGGGAGACCAAAAATCAATCAAATCATATTTTCATTTCATAAGCCCACTGGAGTAGTTTTTTTTATTGCCTTATTGATATAGTTTGTATGACTAAACAATTATTGATCAATAAAAATTATCTTATTCATGAAATCTTTTTGATGACTTATAAGCATCATTGTATTCACAATACAAAGCTTTGAAAGATATGGCTTAGGATCTGCATGTGTTTTTTTTTTTTTAATCGATCTGAAGATAGGAAGAATTTTTTTTAAAGATTTTATTTATTTGTCAGAGAGAGAGAGAGAGAGCAGCAGAGGGAGAGGAAGAAGCAGGCTCCCCACTGATCAAGGAGCCCAACATGGGACTCGATCCCAGGACCCTAAGATCATGACCTGAGCCAAAAGCAGACACTTAACCAACTGGGCCACCCAGGAATCCCAGGAAGATAGGAAGAATTTCATCTTCCTTGGATCCTTCGGATTTCGGCTGTCAGTAATTGTGAAAAGATCATCAAATCCATTAAAAAATTATAACATCTGAAATGCTCATCAGCCAAAACACTGACTTTTCTTGAATTTTCTGATTCGTTAAATCCGATATTGGGTGTTCACTGCGTAGAAAGGAAGAAGCACCAGGACCCATGGTAGGAGAGGTCTCATCGATCCATTCGGACCTGCATAAAATGACCTCTTCGACCTCAGCCACACGACAGGAACTGCCAATGCCCAGGCAGTAAACCATCTGGAAATCAGTACAAAATAGTAACAGACACATGGGCATAGACTTTGCTGGCACTGCCCACGAACAGTCCCTGAGCTGACCAAGGCATGCACATCCCCATAGGCACCTCTTTCTTCTCTAATTCCATTTATGGCTATTTGAGTTTCACACATATCTTTGTCTCATCACTCTCTCCACACTTCTATACTGTCCAGAGCTTCAAAGAAGTCATTCGATTCAACTACATATTCATTTGTGTGATTGCCGCTACACTAGATAATTTATACCAGTCTGACATCCCAGTTACATCAATTTCCTTATCTTGAGGGTAAGGCTCTGACATACTATTTGGACCACAAACAGGTTGTATGGGATCAAGAAGGTGTGTAAATACTCAAACAGTTCTTAGTTAATTGAGGTTATTTTTACACTTAGAAATATTACAAAATATCCCCATGTGTTGGATTTCCACGATGATAACGAAACTTAGAATAGCTTAGGAAAAGGTCATAATCACTCATCCGTATAGTTGGGTAATTATACACCATTCAACAGACAGTGCTGAGATGACAAAGTAATTAAAAAAGAATGGCAGCTTCTCCTCCCTAATCAGCAGAGACATCACAAGGAGGACTTTCACTTTTGGCAAAGCCCAATGCACATCTCTATGCCAAGCCGTCCCTGTTTCCCTGATCCTCTCAAGACAGACAAAGCCAGGCCCACTCCTAATAGGCCACATGGCTAGAAATCTAGGTCTGCTCCTAAACTGAGTATTGTCAGGTATCACCTGGGTAGACATTTCTCATCTTCAGCTGATTATCTGTTAAAAAACTTTCCTTGTTTAGCACAATTTTATGGAAATTGGAAAAAAAGTAGAAAAATAGAGATCATAGTGTTAGTATTTGGATGTAGTTAATCTTTGTTATGGATATTTCTATGTACATGTATGAAAATTTCTAAGTATGATGATTATATGATAATGGTATATTCAAAATTGCATAAATCTTACAAATTTTACATAAATTTTACAAATCAACAGGTATAACTTTGTAAATAATGTGTTTATTGTTAACCTTCTTAATTAAAAAAACTAAAAGAAGAAAATAAGAATGAAAAAAGCTTAAAGAAAAAGATGGTTTCAATGAGTATAGAGCTTTCTCTGAGTGAGTGTTCCTCTGTGTGCCAACTGTTTCTGAATGAATCATATTCAGATTTCATGACACTATCTCATAGTAAGCCCATTATTACCCAGCCAAGGGCTGACGGTGGGCAAAGATGTGAATCAAGTACCCATCGTTTCACCTGGGTAAACCCTCCATCCTTGGTTTAAGCAACTTTGGTGACACAGACTCATGTTATAACAAGGATGACCACCTCTGACCTTCTCAGAGGGAGCTGTGGGCACAGCACGTAATCCAAGTCTTCTTGAAGTAGATGGAGGGCAGCTGGTCAACCAGATCTGTGAACCAAATCAGGTTCTGCGGTTTGTTGAATCAATGCCCATAAGTTGGACTAAGACATCAAGCATTTGTTCAGGACAAATTCATGGGTGCCATATATTCTGAATCCCTATTTATCTAAAAATGTTTTTCCCCAGAATTTACCCTTGGAAAAGTCAACTTAGTTTGGTATAACATTGCTAAATTACACTTTTTTTTCTTGAAAATCTATAGGCGCTTCTCTATTATCTTCTGATAACATACTTTTTCGGAGGAAGGACTGATTATATGAGTTTATTTCAGTTACAAGCAAAAAAAAAAAATTCACTTAATATAATTAAAAAAGAAATATTGACTCATATACTGAAAGACCCAAGGGCTGCTGCACTCAGGGTCATATCACGTCACTGAGACTGTCACACTATGCCCTCTTCTAACCTCTTTAATTACATTTATTCCCAAGTAAGTTTTCTACATAGAAATAAAGATGGCTGTCAACAACTCCAGACACAAAGTATTGTCACACACAAATGTCTTTGTCCTGATAGCCTGACAGAAGGTCCAGGTAGGAATGTCATTGGTCTGGCTTGGGTCATGTGCTCAGCTCTATTCAGATGGGTATCATAACTGATGAGCTTGAAGCCCAAGGTCCGTTTTGCACTGAGTGACAATGTTTCATTTGATTGGCAACCCCAAGTTGGAGAGCTCCCAAAATAAATGAAGGGCTATGTCGCCTAGAAGAGAAGAAAGGGGGCACCTGGGTGGCTCAGTTGGTTAAGCATCTGCCTCAATCTCAGTTCAGACCTTGATCTCAGGGTGTGATCTCACACTAGGTGTGAAGCCTACCAAAAAAAAAAAAAAAAGGAAAGGAGGATACTGGGTTCCAATATTGATGGGAATTCAATGAATTCTTCATGCTTTATAATTTTTTTTCTTCTTAAGCACATAAATTGTCAACCCATTTTCTTCAGAGTACTTTTTTAAGCTACAGAAAATTCTCAATTATGTCTTTTTTTTCTTTTTTCCCCTCAAAGCAATCCTAACTACCTCTGATGCCCATTTTTAATTCTGCTTTTGCATCTTTAACTTCCTTGCATTCCTTTCCTATCTCAGCCATCCTGTTTCCTCATGTTACCCTTTCATTTTTCATATTACCTTATTTTCTACTTAGGGCTTTATTCTCTGGCTTGTTGCCTTGCAACATATTTTGGATTCCAAACAGTTTCCTAGAATTCTTTCATATTTCTGGATTTGCTTAATATTAGAAACTCACTCTCCTTCTGAGTTTTCAGGATGATATTGCTTTTAATTCTACAGCTTCTCCCCTAGGCTCTGTTTGTCTTGCTCTTATTTACTTATATAAAAGAGACTTACCCATTTGTGGCTTCAGCCCCCAAATGGATTACACTCATCTTCACTCTATATTCATTTCGACTATTTTTCAAATTCCATTCTTTTAGTTATATTGAGACCAATTGACTGCTATACATAGCTCCTAGTTTGAATCTTAATGGATAGCAAACATTAATTTATCACAGGCCTGGTCTCCTGTAGTGAGATCTTTTGGGTTTCCACCACTGCCATATCCATCCTCTGTAGCAAAGGAATCTATGAACAACTACAACCCTCCAAGGCTTTCCCGTTCTATTTATGGTGGTTACCCATCCCAGGATACTGAATGCAACCACCAGCTCCCATCCAATTCTCTTCCTGCAAGTGTTTCTGAGGTCCAATTTCCAAACAAAACTGTGAGAGTTTACAGCAGCTATTTTTAAAAGGTATAAGTCAGTTTTTGCTTTGGAGGCTCTGCTTTTCTGACCTGTGAGAGAGGAAGTAGCAAAAGAAAGAAAGATCTTTACACCTACTTTCATGTGAACCAACAGACATGTGGCATTCTAGGTAATTCTATCAGGTGAAATTAGTGGAAACTGCTCACAATTTATGGTGCTAGGTTAGCTATTGGTTTTCAGAGGTAATAGGGTGAGAAGCAGAGAGAGGTCACTGTAGGAGCTGTAGCTGGACGTTATTTCAAGGGGAAGGGCTTCCTATGGATTTAAGCAGAAATCCATTCCTACGGAATATGTCAAAATGGACATGTAACCTTTAAGCTGATACTCTAAATCTGGAGTTATCCTCAGAAGGCCACTCGTTAAGGTCCTTTCTTTGTTTTCCAAAGGTACTGCATGCAGCAGGACAGATGATTTTTCCCTAAGTTTGAATGTTCCAAGGAAATGTGATTTCAAGAGCACTCACAAAAGCTCTTGCAAAGTTCATGATCCATGTCCACTAGAAAAATCCTTCTTTGCATCACACCCAAAACTCTCCTCATGCTATGTTTTAAATCTGTCTTTCTCTTTTGAGCTCCATTTACAGAGCAGCTTAGCCAGTACTAACATAATACCACCACTTAACCTGGTTTGTTACAGTGGCTCGAGCAAGAGCCAAAGCATCCAATGCTAGGTGATGGCATCATTTAGATAAAGAAAACTGTTCTCACTTAAATTGTGCACCATAAAGCTTCATCTTAACTGATTTGAGATCAATGTGATTATTCAGTATATTATGTAAAGTCAGCCTTTCCTTACACAGTGTTTTTACCATTAGGCAGTGTGAAAATTATGATCAAATTTGATGATTCCTATATAGGACTTTCTTAGTTCAGTTTGCTGAGGAGACGTACCCTGAGATGGAAATTTGCATGCAAGGAGTCAAGTCAGGAGCAATCTCAGAATCAATGTATGGGGGAGAGAGGAACGAAAAGTTGAGTTGAGATGTAGCTATAATCAAGGTCTCCACCGATCCAACGGGGACCGGAGCTAGGATGGCCCTTTAGAGTTGCTCTAAACTGAAATAAGGGGACAGGCATTGCTACCCCAAAACTGCCAATAGGTGGATGCAAGCTGTTCTTAGGGAACACAGAAGACTTGAGCCAGTGTTTGTCTCACCAAGTGCATTTCCCAGAGAGGGATGCAGCTGTCAACATTCCCAACAGGTGTGGAAATGAGGGCCTCAGTCCCGAAGGGGATCTGAGAGGCAAGTTACAGCATAAAGGACAGAGAGTTGCCATAGATGGATGTATCAGTCAGGTTAGCCAAGTTATGCTGAATAACAAGTAACCCTAAAATTCTAATGATTACATACAAGACTTTGCTGTTTACTCATGTTCCCTGACCAACACAGAGGGCTCTACACATTAAGGTCACTTGAGGACCCAGGTTGATGAAGACTCCACAATAGCAGGTATCTTTATAATCATTTAGGTAGAAAGAAAGAAACATTACGAATCATGCACTGGCTTGAAGCACCCCAGAAGTGAGTCACGTTTTTTCCAATCAATTTCATTGGCCAAATTATGTCACATGGCCACGCCCAGAAATAGAGAAAACCCAGAATATCTATGACCTAATGACCACCACAAAGGAATGACCTAGCCTGGGGTCTAGAGATACAAACTGCCCATTTGAAATACTGAGATACTTTTATTCATCTGTGTACATTTATTCTTTCATTACAACTAAATAAGAGCCAGAAGGAAAAGTACATTTGAGGAACTGTAACCTCTCAATAATAAAATTGCAAAGCTGAATATTTCCATAAAGCATTCCAACAAAGGAATCATAAGAAACCCCAAAGAAAGCAAGAATTGATGACATTTAAAAAGAGCCTGGAAACTGTATATTCTCTAATGTTTTATCAACTTTTTTAAATCCCTTAAGTTATTAGCATAAAAATCCTCAAAACAAAGTATCTCTCTGTTTTGGACAAAGTGGCACAGCAAAGAAATGAAAGAGTGTGTGCTTCTTGATTCCATTATAAAAGAACCCGCAGACTTAATGAAGGATAATGTGTGTGTGTGTGTGTGTGTGTGTGTGTGTGTGTGTGTGTGTGTGTGTGTATGGAAATATTTGATCTTCTGCAAGGGAGAAAGAGAGCCTCTGGTTTTGGAAGTAATGCTACGTGGCTGTCACAACAAGTAGAAGCATATATGACAGGTTGCCTTGAGAGTGTGTATGTGTGCTGCCTCTGTGTGTGTGTGTGTATGCCCCAGAGACACGGACTTCCCAGCACACCGTTCACACAGCAATAGTATAACACAACCAGTCTACTCAGGAGCTAAGAACCTTAGTGTTATAATTACTTCTATATATCTGCTTGAAAAACTTGATCAATGTCTTCAAAAAGTGGTGCTGGGAAAACTGGACATCCATGTGTAAATAAATGAAATTAGATCCCCATTACACACCACTCACAAAAACTTGCCCTCGAAAGGATTAATGACTTAAATGTAAGGTCTGAAATTATAAAACTCCTAGGAGAAAACAGGGATAAAGCTTCATGGCACTGCTTTAGGCAATGATTTCTTCTTTTTTTTTTTTTAAATTGAACTATAGTTGCCACATGATGTTACATTAGTTTCAGGTACACAACGCAGTGACTCAATGAGTCTATATGGAGGCAATGATTTCTTTAATATGACATGAAGACCACAAGCAACAGAAGCAAAAATAGACAAGAAGAACTACATAAATGTAAAAAGCTTCTGCATAGCAAAGGAAAAAACCAAAAAAGTAAAAAAGCGACAGTGAATTGAGAGAAAATATTTCCAAACCATGCATTTGATAAGGGGTTAATATCTAAAATACAAAAGAAATTTCTACAACTCAAGAATAAAAAACTAATTTTATTTTTTTTTAATTTTTAAAAAATAACCAGATTTTACAGTGGGCAAAGAACTTGGATAGGCATCTCTCCAAAGAAGACATATAAATTATCAACAGGTAATATAAGAAGGTACTCAATATGACAGCATCAGGAAAATGAAAAATCAAAACCACAGTTAGATACCACCTAACACCTATCAGGATATCTATTATCAAAAAAAAAAAAAAAAAAGATAACAAGTATTGGCAAAGATGCAGATAAATGGGAACCCTGTACACTGCTGATGGAAATGTGAAATGCTACAGCCACAGGGGAAAAGAGTATGGAAGTTACTTTAAATTTTTTACAAAGAACTGCCATACGATCTAGCAATCCCACTCTGAGTCTATATCTAAAAAACCCGCTTCTGGGTATAAATCCAAAAGAACTGAAATCCAGATATCAAAGAGATATCTATACTCTCGTGTTCACTGCAACATGACATAGAAGGCAAAAAGATACAGGAATGACTTAAATGCCCACCAGCAGATGCATGGGTAAAGAAAATGTGATATAGGGGCACCTGGGTGGCTCAGTTAAGCATCTGCCTTCAGCTCAGGTCATAAACCCAGGGTTCTGGGATCGAGCCCCGTGTTGGACTCCTTGCTCGGCGGGAACTCCTTGCTCTCCCCCTTCCTGATGCTCCCCCTGCTTGTACTCTGTCTCTCTCTCTCGGTGTCAAATAAATAAATAAATAAATAAATAAATAAATAAATAAATAAATAAAATATTATCTTAAAAAAGAAAATGTAATATACACGTACAACTGAATATTAATTCAGCCTTTTAAAAAGAAAGAAATCCTGCCATTTGTGACAACATGGATAAACCTGGAGAACATTATGCTAAATGAAATAAGCCATTCACAAAAGTACAAATATTGTATGACTCTGCTTATAAGAGATACCTAGGGTAATCAAACACATAGAAGCAGTGAGTAGAATGGGGGCTGTCAGGAGGTGGTGGAGAGGGAAAATGGGCAGCTGTCCTTCAACGGGCACAGAGTTTCAGTTCTATAAAATGAGTAGGTTCCAGAGAGCTGCCTCACTACATTGTGCCTATAGTTAACAATACTATATTGTGCACTTAAAATGTGTTGAGGGTAGCTCTCATGTTAAAAGTGTCCTTATAACAAAAAAACCAAACCACACAAACAAACAAAAAAAAACTTGAGAGAATTTTCTGTTGTCAGTAAAAAAATCAAAATACGTTTTTGGAAAACCAAAACAGAAATCCACTAAGCAAACCTATTTCGGGTTTGCAGTAGAGTTGAACATATAATAGCCCTTGAACATATTATCTTGGACCTAGTGAGGATGGACTGATGGCAGTCCGAGTCCTGATCAGGCTTTACCCCCTCCACTGCTTTCCCATCCTTCTGATAGACCTGGCTCCCCGGTGACCACAGCAGGGAATGTCAGATTCTGTCTCTGTTCAGTTCCCTTATGACTAAAAGTTCTTGACTGTGCTTTCTAATGTCACTACTCAGGGCCTCAATTTGCCACTAACTATGTTTCCCTATCTGCCTACTTTTACCCATCTGTGATGCACTCCTATCCTTCAACACACTTTACCTTCCTCGTGTTGACTATTAACACCCACATCCTCAAGGTGTACTGGGTATTGCGCAAAAGAAACGCTCTCTGTAGGTCACTTACAGCAGCCTATAATTTCCTGATAGTCCCATTCCAAAATAAAATATATATGCAAATAAGTCTACATATACACATTTCAGCAATTACTTTTTTCCCCAAAGTGTATCCTTTGATTCCTCAATTTCTTACCACTTGAGGAAGTCAGTAAATGCGGGAGGGTGAAGAATAGATACTTCTTTTGGTGCTAAACTTCACCACAAATTTATTTTTTTCTTCCTCTTTTATAGGAAAGGCTAACTCGAGTCACTAATCATCACGTGAACATCATGCATCAAAGGGAACAGTTTAAAGTAATGAGCAATAAAAACATAAATGAATATTTTATTTCTGAGTGAGTTTCCCCCTTGAGTTTTTCAAATTGTTAATTTCCAGAGTCAAATGCCAGGCTGCATTCCCCACTCTTCAGTGATGAGAAATGGCAGATAGGAAAAGGATCTGTATACATTGTAAATGACAACCATACATTACAAGACTACGCCGAAGGTTTTAAAGTGAGTATTAAAGGTTTTAGGGTAATTTTATATTTAGCATATAAACCATAGCTTTATAATCTGAGAACAAGTAACTAGCCATTTTGGACATTTTTTATAGATTCCATCTTAAATATAGTTCCACCAAAACTGCTGTGTTTAAATTGCCTTAACATCGTCTGTGAATTGTATTCACTTGACAAAGGCATGTGAGAAGTTTAAAGTATAATGATTTTCTAAAAATACTAATGATTTGCACATTCTTTTCCATCTCAGAGCAACTGGATTTATTACATATTTTTATCCACTTGTCAGGCATGGAGAAAGTGGCTCGCAAGAACTCTCCAAGTCCTATTGTGCTTTTAAAATAAAATGATCAAACCAAAATCTAAATTTATAAATGGAAGCACAATGCGTATGTTCTCAATGAGACAATCGAGTCCATTCTTCCTTTAAATCGGAGGATCAATTTATGTTCTCTAACTGTACTCATCAGCTTGCATTTCAGCCTTTCAGCAAATGCGCTTGTGGCAAACATCTTGGCCCAATTTCTTTGGAGAACAGAATACATTCCACGAGTCTGAATGTATAGATTACCCGTCTGTCACTATTACAGCACATCCTCACATGGACATCTGATCAATAGCACAGAATCTTGCTCACTTGTCTTGTCACAAATCTTCTTAAATTGTTTCTGTAACCACACGTGATAATGAAGAGAAAAGAGAAAAATATATATATTCTCCAGTAGACAGTCTGTGGGTTGTATTCATGTGAAAACCAACACAGAAACACCCTTGTCTTTAAATATTGGGTATAGAGGTAAAAGTTACATAAAATCTTTATGCAATATGGCTCTCAAAAATGTATAACTGAAACAGCACAGCTAACTGAATTTAAAAAGTGAATCTAAACACTTTTGTCGTTTGTGAAAAGATACCTCTCTATAGGAGTATTTTCTGTATATTTGTATGTTTCTTTAGATTCTAAAAGAGAGGGATATTAATAACTTTTCCCAAGTGTGATATTTAAAGTATTTAACTGCTAGCCTGGTGTGAGTAGCAAGCAATGAAAAGGGTCACCAACAACTCACATTGGCCATAGACCATAGTGAGCCCCACCAAGAGACATCAGCCCTGCCTAATTCACAGGGTGGGAGAGTTGAGAGATTACAAAGCAGTGGCCTTAGCGGAGCCTGGCACAGAGGATACATCTGGAAAATGTCAGTATGATCCCAACCAAGTCTCCTGCCATAAACACTTGTATCAGAATTCTAAAGAGCTTCCTCTAAATAGGAAATATCCTAACTATTAAATAGTGTCTACTTGATACAAAATTATCTGAAAAATGGGTATGAAAACCTCAGTATTTTGACTCTTTATTTATAATCCAAAGGTAGGAATAGATAGAAAATTCCATACCAGCACAAACCATAGTCAGAATGCAGGAAGAAGTATTAACACTGATAGGCAGAAAGGCTTCAGCAGCCTCCAATGGATCATTCACAATAATCGCTGAGAAGTAGGTGGAAAATTCTTTATCTTCCACAACGATAAGGCCCATCTTTAAAAACTAGGGAGTTAGAAGAATAGAATTGGACAAAATTCACAGATGTACTTGGCTCATGTTCAATGTGGCTTATACTGAAAAGAAATTCTTGGGAGAATGGAAATATCCCATTTATTAAGTGACTCCTTGACTGTCTCCCAAAACCAAATCCCCTTGATGGCTAATATTTTATGTGATTTTCGAGAATTCAGAATAAATGTTTTCAGGGGTGCCTGGGTGGTTCAGTTGGTTGAGCATCCAACTCTTCGTTTTGGCACAAGTCGTGATCTCAGGATGGAGAGATCGAGCCCCACACTGGGCTCTGTGCTCACTGGGGAGTCTGCTTGAGATTTTCTCTCCCTCCCCCTCTGCCCCTCCCCCCACATGCGTGCTCTCTATCACTCTCTCTCTCCCTCAAATAAATAAGTAAGAGTTTATTTATTTAAAAAGATGTTATTTATTTGACAGAGAGCCAGAGGGAGCAGGAACAGAAGGAGCAGAAAGAGAGAGAAAATCTCAAGCAAACTCCACCCTGGATGTGAATCCCAATTCAGGCTCAATCTCACAACAATGAGATCATGACCCCAGCTGAAACAAAGAGTCAGCCACCCAAAACACACAGCTCTATTATATAACATACACAGACACTCTCTCATTTTCTGAAATGCCGGGACCTGTGGCTGTCCCGGTTGCTATGGAAACAACAAAGATTTTGGATTAAGTTCATAGTCCGGAGCTTTGGGAAGCACACAGCCAGCAGCTGCAGGAATCAGAAGCTTGCTGCCATACGGATTCTGCAGCTGCCAAACCAAGATGCGAAAGAAGGCACAAGGAAGGAAGGCAGAGTGGAGAGAGAACTCTTTGTTTTCCATTGAAAATAGGGGAAAAGACAAAACAGTGACTGATCTAAATGCAATTATAGTACTTAATGAATGCACCCTAGCCAGCGGTATTTTAAACCATCTCAAATGGTTGAGAAATTAATTCTAGCATGACTTTAGTCAAAGAATGTTTGTGATGAATTTGCACTATCTGAATAATTGCAGCTATCAGCTGAAAAAACAGCAGGGAGATGGGTAAATAGGTCAGATATTCTAGGCCTTGTCTCAGCAAGGATGAAATTTGGTTTGAGTCTTGAAATGGGCATTTGGGGAGAAAAATACAACACTTCTGATTCTTGCAGTAGAAATACCTTGAAATTACAGAATATTAGAGCCGAAAAAAGATTTCAGAGGCCCAAAGCACCACACCTTCTTGTTGCTCAGATGACAAAATTAAAACTCAGGGAATTTAGGTAATTTTTCCCAAATACTGCTATTGTGTAATCACCTTAAAGCAATGCAAGCTGCCCTCGCATGTTGGGAAAAGGACCTGTTTTTCATGTGCTCAAAGGCTAACTATTCATGACAGATGGGTATTCCAGCAGGAACCCCCCTCTGTCCCGCTTGGAGCAAGAGCTCTACTCCTTGGGACTTAGCCAAAGTTGAGCACAGAATGGAACCGAGGTAATAAAGTTTGTTACTGTTATTAGTAAGCACAAACCTACTGAAAAGACAACCGATGACTGGTTAATGCAAATTAGAAATAATGGACAATTATAGTTATTTATATCCTCCCACCTTATGCTCCACTCTGTCTCATTAGCATAAACTAAAAAGTTGCTCTCAATGTCATTCTTTTTTTGGAAGGTTTATTTATTCGTTTGAGAGAGAGTGTGCAAGCGAGGGGAGGGGCAGAGGAAGAGGGAGAGAGAATCTCAAGGAGACTCCCAGCTGAGCATGGAGCCCAACATAGATATCGATCCTGGGACTCTGAGATCATGACCTGAGCTGAAATCAAGAGTCAGATGCTTAACCAACTGAACTACCCAGGATCCTTCAATGTAATTCTTAATTTAATGCCCACAGTGCACCATTTTTATTTAACTGTATCAAGAACTTTCAGCACTCACCCAGTAGTACAATGTATGTTTTCTTATTATAATTCCACTCATATTTTCTCATTTTAATACTAATTTCCATTTATTGAGCAAGTATTCCGTGCAATGCATTGTGTGAGTAGCTTTATTTATGTTAGATCCTACTCTTAAAGCTTTCCCAAAAGGAAGGAGTTATTAGTCCCATATTTTTCCATGCATGATTTTATCTTCAGAAGGACTAAGCAATGGCGCCAAGATCACAGGGTGAGGGCGGAGCTACAAATTCAAACACAGAGCCCTCTAACTACAAAGCCAGACTCCCAACACACAGATACAGCTTCCATACTCTGTTAGTACCTCCACAATCGGAGAAGATTAATTATTCACTTACTTGGAAAACATCACCCAGAAGCCATGTAACATGTCATCATAATGGAAAGAAAACTAAAGATCATGCTATGAATTCCACAAATCCCAAAGAATCATTAAGACTTCTAAAGACAGCTAGAAATTGGAAGGTGACCTGCTGTACAGCATGAAAACAGTTCCAGGTTATCTAGTTGAAAAGAAAAATTGGCAGCTGATGGTCACAGAGTGTCTGGAGTCATTTCAAATCAGCCTCACAGAGGAGTAAGACATGAAACCCTCTGCAAATAGTCAAATATTGATTAAGGATATTCCAGGGCAAGACCCAGAATTATGAAATTAACAACACACAAAGGCAAGAGAAACAATGGCATTTTCCCTCAAACAGCTTTGAACAATGATTTTCAGAAGAGTTAGCCAGAACTATGACAGGGGATTTGAATATCAACTCAACAGGATCTGTCCTTTCAAACACCAGATGCTCTGGTTCCTTCATCTTCTGTTCACCCCTGAATTTTCATTCCTAGGAAGATTGCAGAGTCAGCTTCAAACCTATCCTCTTTGGCTCCTGCCTAACTCCTTCACCAGAAAACATACTAGAAAAATACTGTCTATGATTAACAATATTACCATCAATGTGTGCACACTGAGGGATTAATGAAGGCACAGACGGTCCTACAGCTTGAAGTCGTAAGGCATGATGTGAACCACGCGTGTCTACATTTTATGCTTCCCCAGTAGTCTCCCTGGTAAATTACCACAACCTAAAGCAAAGAGCTATAATGCTTTTTTATACACATCCTTCTACCTGAGTGGGGTTAGGCAGGGAGCTAACCAGGCCAGGGAACATGCCATAAATTTAGGTAGGGGTCGGCAGACTGTGGCCTGTGGGCCAAATGCAGCCCACCACTTCTTTTTGTAAATAAAGTGTTACTGGAACACAACCACACCCACGAGCTCACATCTTATAGATGTGGCTGCCTTCATGTTTCAATGAAGTAATTGAGACAGAAACCATATGGCCCACAAAGTTGAAAATAGGTACTATCTGGCCTTTCACAGGAAAAAAAAAAAAAAGTGCCAATTCCTGGTTAGGACATGAAAAGAGAACACCTTGGCCCAAACATGGTAAAATCAGGTGTAAATAGTCAATAGGAAATCAGAATCTAAACTTATAAATGCAGATAAGAAAAACAAGAGAGAATGGTGTTGGCAAAATGGGAGAATAGGAGTTTGCTGCCACCTTTCCTGGAAGGAACACCAACTCTGACAATCTTTCAGATGAGAGTACCTTTAGAAGTCTGGGAGTCCAGCGGAGAAGTTCCAGCGCACCACTGAGGAAAAAAAAAAAAAATTCAAGATCAGGCAATGAAGAGGCTAAGAGGGACAGTTTGACTTTACCCATGTCATCACTTAAGGCAGCACAGCTCAGCGCCAAAGGAGCCCTTCGTGGCCTGTGATCTCTCCCAGGGGGCAAAGGGAGAGCACGTGAGTGAGCACGCAGCGTCCTGAGCTGCGCAGGACACTGCCAAAGAGGCCCGTTTCTTTCCTGCCCCACCGAGGGTACTGAGATGAGCTGCACGAGTGGGGGGCAGGGAGCAGACGACAGCACAGCAGCCAGGGTTCCTATGCTCACACTATCCCCCTGCCAGGTAAGTAGGGGCTAGGGCTTTCAAAAGGCATCGAAAGGATACAGACCCTATTAACTACTTCACGGACACCATCAGAAAGCCTGCGAACGAGCCGCTGGGGCACCTCATGCGTCACTCTCCCCAGCTGGCCCACAGGTACCCCGAACGCCCTGTACACCTCTCCCACACACCCACATCACGGTAGCTCCCTGCGTGCACCCCTGACGGTGGGCAGGGTGAGACTTTGCAGAACACACAGACAGCTGGCCCAACTGTGGGACTGAAAGGCAGCACATAAACTTGAGCATTGAGCACCACGCGGAGAGCTACAACAGGCTGTCGGCACGCAGCCTGCCTTTGCGGGGTCCGCAGAAGGCATACAGTCTTAGAATTCCCCAAGAAGGAACAGGAAGGGTGGAGTCGGCATATCCATACAAAAGGTCTGAGAAAGCCTCAGTGTCTCTAGCAGGATGGATAGAAGTGATTTCTCTTCCAAAGCCAGTCAGTAAAGACTGGTGCAGGTGACTGCTTCTTCAAATGTAAAGACGGCCATGCAACAGTTTGAAGAACACGAAAAATCAAGGAAACAATGACACCACCAAAGAACACAATAACTTTCCAGTAATGGACCCCAAAGAAATGAAAGTCTGTGATTTGCCCAGTAAAGAATTCAAAATAGTTGTTGTGAGGAAGCTCAGGGAGCTACAAGAAAGCACAGAGAATTCGATGAAATCAGGAACACAATACACAAACAAAATGAGAAGTTTAACAGAGGGACAGAAATCATAAGAAGAAACAAAGAGAAATTCTGCAGCTGAAGAGTACGCTGAATGAGAGGAGAAATGCCACAGAGAGCTATTTCGTGGAAAGGCATTTACACCAAGAGGGACAGCCTGTGTTTGGAAGGCAGTGCTTTTGAAGGGAAAACAGTTTCCACATCCACTAATTGGGCTTCCATCGACACAACTCGTCTCTGGAAACAGAGACCATAATGATGTGAAACAGAACAATGAGAAGTGAAATGCCAAATGAGTTCCTGAATAATGCCTCGGTTGCACTTGTTCTTTCACGTGCAAAGTGCAATGGTTTGTATTCACATCCAATTTATATGCATGTATTTGTGATACACGTGTGTGTGTGTGTGTGTGTGTATCTGCATCTATAGGTTGATATTTAGGTGTTTAAACTAATACTGTATGTATATATACATTCTAATAAAGACAAAATTTACCAAAGTATGAGTGTTTTCAGCTTATTTATAAAGGATATGGCTTAACTGTATTATTCCTGAATACATGTTGATTCATTCAACAAGTACATTGGACAAATACTATGTGTCAGGCATAATTATAGGGTTGATAAATGCATTGGTGGGGGAAAAAAAAGACAAAAAGCCCTCTCTCTCTCTTTCTCTCTCTCTCTTTTTACAGTTTACATTCGAGTAGGGTTGGGGGAGAAACTGACCACATATAAAATTATATTACCTATTGCTGTATAATACATTACACAACCTTTAGTGACTTAAAACAACATACATTTATAATCTCAGTTTCCGTAGGTTAGGAGTCTGGGCATGGCTTAACTGCATCCTCTGATTCAGAGTGTCTCAAAGGCTGTGATGTCATCTGATGGCTTGGCGAGGCAAGAACCCGCACAAGGTTGTGGGTAGAATCCGCTCCCTTAGGGCTGTGGCTCTGGACCTCAGTTCCTGGCTGCTATTCATGGAGGGCCATCTGAGTCCCTCGTCACACGGGCCTCTCCAGCAGGGCAGCTTCCTCCGTCTAGGCCAGCAAGGGAGGTCCTTCTAACAGACAGAGTCAAAGTTTTTGTAACCCAACCAGAGATATGACATCCCATCACCTTTGCTGTATTCTAATTTTTGAGGAGGTGTCACAGCCCACACTCAAAAGGTCAGGATGACACAAGGCTATGACTATCAGGAGGCGTGGCTCATCAGGGGCCACCGTTAAAGTCTGCCTACCACACAGGGCCAGAACATGGAGAGCCTGGTGGGCCCCTGGAAGGAATCTAGATTTTACTAGGATGTAGAAATTGATGTTACAGGAATTTATGAGAGGCAGCTCAGGATCTACTGAGCTGTGATGCCTACTGACAGCCACTTTGCAGCCACTCACACTGTCCCCCAGGAGAC
Source organism: Potos flavus (assembly GCA_028534135.1). Lineage (NCBI taxonomy): Eukaryota > Metazoa > Chordata > Mammalia > Carnivora > Procyonidae > Potos > Potos flavus. The sequence goes on along the minus strand of CM052901.1, from coordinate 98,926,957 downwards.
CCCTCCACCTCCTTATGTCATGGAGGATGACGGTGTTGATTTCCAGCTTCCTGTGCTCCTCCCCCAGCCATTCGTGACTTGCCTTGATGCAAAAGGCTCGCTCCCAGTCACTCATAATCTCTCCCTGCATCACCCCTTTGTATGAATTTCCTCCCGTTTTCCTCTCCACCTATGTCTCTTTCCTGCTGAGAGTCACTTCTTCCATTAATCATAGTCTTCTCTTCCTCTTTTGGCCAACAGTATCACTACCAGACTATCGACACCATTACATTATTTACTATCTTGGTAAGTGAGCCTTTTCAGTCAATTCAGAATAGGGGAGATGGAATTACCACAAGTAAATTAAGTTGCACGGTTAGTCTCTGACATTTGATGCATGTGCTAAAGGTTGCTGAAGCCGAAAGTCAGTGACCATGACTCTTGTTTTGCCCGTCAGGAACACGTGGCCAAACTGCGGTTTGCTGATGGGCCCTCCCAGTTCCTGACGGAGCCCACATGCTCTCTCTCCACCTTGCTTCTCTTTTCCCATCCCTTTTATTCGGATGTTCATGATCTCCTCAGAAAGCTGGATCCATTGGGCGAATACTCATGGTTACAACCAGTTTTCTCCATGAATCTATAGTTTTCCTATCCAATCTCTTTCAAATGCCCTCCCAGCAATCTCTTGCCCCTCATGTCCATTTCTATACAGCTTCTTCGTTGCTGGCATATGAATAAACTAATAATTACAAACTTTTGGGAGAATCCCCCATTTCTGTACACAGACTATAGAACAGTGATCAAGGATAACATCATAATGATACAAATAAAAAAGTATGGCTAGGTTGTAAAGGAACACCTTTAAATATTGAAACAGATAAGAGGTGAGATCTTAGTTTCTTAAAGTACTTTCAAGCCATGTGACCACATTGGCCTTAAGGCCACACTTTTTTTTTTTTTTTAAGATTTTATTTATTTATTTGACAGAGAGAGAGAGATCACAAGTAGGCAGAGAGGCAGGCAGAGGCAGAAGGAGAAGCAGGCTCCCTGCCGAGCAGAGAGCCCGATGCGGGGCTCGATGCCAGGACCCTGAGATCATGACCTGAGCCAAAGGCAGAGAGGCTTAACTAACCGAGCCACTCAGGCGCCCCAAGTCCACACTTTTTGAGGGAGGAAAAAAAAATCATTATGATCTTCTTTCCTTAACAGGAATTTTGTTGTTGATGTTTTTCAGGGAAATATGTTCTCGGAAATTGCTAAAAACGCCTTTCTAAGATTTATTTCTCTCCTCATGATCAAAGAAGTGTGGCAATGCCTACATTTGCCAGAAATAGTACAATATTTTCCCTCAGGTTTTGAAACTCCTTGAAAACCTCTGTAACCTGCTGCTTTGTTTTTATAGTAATCAAAACTAAATTGGGGTTTACAGAAAAATGAAGCCTGTAACACAACTGAAGAAATTCCATCTCAATGCTGCACACATTTTCCAAATATTCAACTTTTTCCCCCCTAGTGTAAACATAGCCTTTATCATGAAATTGAACAGTTTTCTAAATTTGTCTCTTAGGAGCAAGCCTACTCTGCACATCATGGAACATTTTATCCTCCCAAGATAGACTAAAAGCTCTAAATTACTCATTACAGGGCCTAACAAAAGAAGCTCATCGTTAGTTAATTGGAGATAACATGGCCTTGTTCCCTGATGCAGATATACTAAAAATTGCTGGCTATTTCTGTAGTTAATTTCTTCTGGAAAAAGTTCTCGGTTATAAAATTTATCTTCTCATGATAAAAAATGAGATAGCATGAAATAAATATTCGATTTGGAACTTAGAGGATGTAGAATACTAATGAGGAGAGAACTAAATTTCTGAAACACTTGAAAAATGTCAACTGTCCCAAATGATATGCAACCCAGTCACCTCAAAGAAACCATTGCAGTTAGCTGGACGTCACAGGCCCCTGCTAGGGTGAGACAGTGCTTTGGGTGCCAAATGTAAGGGGTGTGCTTGAGGCAAGTGCCTTGCTTGCTTCGCCCTAGTCTGGGCCCCAGTTAGACAGAGGAGTTATCTCCCTGAAATGGCCTCTTATCTAATTTTGAATGAGTCATATAACTGCTCACTTGTTTTTGGACTTCTTATCTTCTTACTTCTTAATAAATAAATCCTATTTATTTTGGCTCCCTGGACCTTTCATTCAATCTATTACAAGTTAAAACACTGATAGTAGATTCCTACAGATAATGGGTTCCCAAAGGGGCATCTTGAGGAAATAAAGACCATTAAGACATGGGCACAGCTGTAAGGGGCTTATAATCCAGTAGAGAAGACATGTATTTCTGCTTTCTAAGAAAATCCTTGCATAGCCCCTCTACTGCCCTTCAAACTAGGATTCCAGTTCCTCAGGCCCTACACTGCCAAGTGTCACTCCATCACCCGCTATTCACTTTCTGGCTCATGACAAGCACTCTTCTTCACGTGCAACAATGAAAGCCCCGTTAAGCTGAGGCCATCCAATACACTGCAAACCCAAACCTTTAAGCATCCTTGAATGTCACTGACCTGAGCCTTTTTCTATTATTGAACATCCCTTCCTTCTTGAGCATTTCTCCCTACTGTCACTGTGGCTGGTCTTCCATATTTCTGATCCCTGTTCCATCTACTTCAACAGCAGCCCCTTTTTCTTGTTCCAGTAGCACCATCTTCCTAAATGTCGACATTGTTTATGATCACAACTCTCTTCTCTTGTTGTGTTAAAGTTCCTAGGCACTGTGAATGCACAGATAAAGCAGAGAGCCTCTGACCTCAGACTGCAACCTGGTGGAGGATGCTGACCATTCCACAAAAAGTTACAACACAATATGTGTTACAATTAAGTATGCATCTCGTGCTCTAGGGCACGGCTGCTCAAACTTCAATGTGCAACCGAAAGACCTGAGCATCCTGTTCAAATGGAGATTTGATTCAGAAGGTCTGCATTGGGGCTGAAGAGTCTACATTTCTATGAACCTCCCAGGTGATGCTGCTCAAACTTCAATGTGCAACCGAAAGACCTGAGCATCCTGTTCAAATGGAGATTTGATTCAGAAGGTCTGCATTGGGGCTGAAGAGTCTACATTTCTATGAACCTCCCAGGTGATGCTGCTGCTGGCATTCCATGGAGCACACTCTGAGTAGCCAAGTTTGGGGAGATTTCTCTGATCCTAACTCTGTCTGTGAAGTCGAGGCACTGATGCCTGATCTAAGTTTTAAGGATAGCCTGAATTTGCCAGGGGAATAAATGGGAACAGATCTGGGAAAAGAGTGATCTGGGAAATCTGGGAAAAGGGAAAAGCATGGTAAAAAGGGCAGATACGTGTCAGCATGGAGGTCTGGGACATCTGTGCCTACAGCCCATGGCAACAGAAGTGGGAGAGACCAGCGAGTGGGTGGGGCATGGGGGAGGAGGACCTAGAGAATTAGAAACCACACGATGAGGGACTGATAGCATGTCTTAGGGCAGAGACATCCAGAATGAGACAGAGACAGCTAGAGAGAGCCGGAGCATCAAAAATTCAACAAACATGAGGTTTGGTCTGTGCTGAGTGCTTGTCTCCAGTGTCTGGACCTCTCCCAACAAACAGCAGCTGGCCATGCCTGTTTCCCCCTTGGAAGCCCCTCAGGGCAGGGCTGCTGTGCCTGGAGTTCCCATCTATTGATGGAGTGAACCATCTTCTTAAACCTCTGACTTGCTCAAGACAATCCCTTCAGTGATTAAAAACTATTTTGATACTTTCCCACATCGTGGGGATTGAAAACAAACCACCCAAACCTACAAATTCACAAACAAAAAGTAACCTCTGCTAATGAATGAATGAATGAATGAATGAATGAATGGTGTAGGACGGTTCTTTGGGTGGGAACACAGTGGGGAAGAATCAGTACTGTTTAAAGCAGTGCTCCCTGACAGAAATATAATGTGAGCAACATATGTGATTTTAAATTTTCTAGTAATCACATTTAAAAGAGAAACAAGTTTGGGGCACCCGGGTGGCTCAGTAGGTTAAGTGTCCGACTCTTGGTTTCCACTCAGGTCATGATCTCAGGGTTGTGAGATCAAACCTGGCTTCCAGCTCTCTACTCACTGCAGAGTCTGCTTGAGATTCTTTCTCCCTGTTCCTCAGCCCTTCCCCACTGTGTGTGTGTGTGTGTGTGTGTGTGTGTGTGTGTGTGTATGCACAGCCATGCCTGCGCTTGCTCTAGCACGCTTGCACACCTGTTCTCTCTCAAATAAATACATCTTTAAAAAAGAAACGAGTTAAACTAATTTTAATATATTTTACTTAACCCAAAATACCCAAAATATTATCATTTCAACATGTAATTAATACAAACAATTACTGATGAGATATTTTACATTTCCTTTGTAGTGGGTCTTTGACATCCATGTATGCATTTTACACTTAGGTCACATCTCAGTTCAGACTCACTCTTTCTCAAGTGCTCGGTAGCCCCATGTAGCTGCTGGCTGCCATATTGGACAGCACAATTTTAAAAAGAGTGCAACTAACTCCCTAATCTGTATCTCTTCCTATCTCACTGTGAGCTTAGTCAGGTCACTTTCCCTTTCTATACTCACATGCCTTATCTAAAACTGAAAACGCTGGATTAGATCAGTGTCCCCACATGAGAATGCAAATATCCTGAAGGCATCCAGTTGTAGCCAAAGGGAAGAGCATGGGGGGGGGGGGAGGAAACAAACACTAAAGTCACTGTTGCTATCTCCCCGGAAATCCCAATCTTAAAGCAGGTCCCTACACTCTGAAAGGATAAGAAACGTGACACCGAGACTGCTAAGGTCACTCAAACTCTTAACACTTTTCCAGCCATTTGTAGGCTTTGGGGGGTTGTGTTTTGTTTTTGTTTTTGTTTGGTTTATTTTGGCTTGGGGGTTTGGGAGAGGTATTGTTTTTGGGGGGATTAGGGGTTTTTGAAGATTCTACAAATGGAAGCAGAAATCAAGCAGTAACTTGTCCATTATTCTCTTGATTAGAACAGGCATGTTTACTGCACTCGGATGGCAGAGAAACAAGTCTACAGGCCAATACCCGCCTCTGCACTATTTCAAGCTAAATGAGGAACAGCCCTGCCTTGGCGCACAGAGGAAGACATGTGATGACACAATGAAAACTGCTTTCAACTAAGTCAGCGCCACCACGTTAGAGAATGACAGGAAAGACTCCACGTTCTTTTTCAAAAGGTGAGGAAAATACACTGATACTCAGCTTCTTAAGGAAACTGTTTTGTCTGTCTTATTTGTTTTTAATGTTCCATTTTAAGGGTGTCTTGTAAATTCCAAGCAAATCAGGGAGCATGTTGGAGACAAGGGTTCCCTATTATTCGGTTGATGAGCCCAGTGTTTGGGCATGGTACCTTGCACTCAGTGTATGCTTACCAAGTGCATGAGGCAGCACTTCAATCCTCACCAGGGGTTCTGCAATATGCTGACTACGTGTGGCAAAGAATAATACTTGAACAGGCTCCAGGGGCTGTGTAGTGCTCCCTAGAAGAGAGGCTGTACATTTGAGATTTGGTCTGCTATTAACAAGAAAGGATGACGAGCTGGAAGGAAGAAGGCAGCCAGACAAGGCTCATAGACAGCTCCTGTTGACTCCCACCATCTGGAAGGCAATGAGATAAAAGATAGCTTCTTCATCTCTCTCCTCAAGCCCCAGCCAATCACTCTAACACTTTTTCTTTTCCTTAAAGAATGTCTTCCTGGTCAATTTACTTCAAAATCTTTTCATACATATATCCACTTGTAAGTTTATATAATGCCCAAATGTGATTATCTCCTATATACTAACTCATTGTCTTAGTAGTTGTTCTTGTGTGTGTCTGCTGTTTTGCGTGTCTTCTTCTATCCTCTACCCCCACCACTGCTCCCTACTACCCACAGTGCTGCCACAGCCCTCCCTCACCTCCTTCACCTAACCCAGGTGAAGAATCTTGAACAGATCTTTCCATATTTTTCTTCATAATCACACACACACACACACACACACACACACACACAAAGAATTCTGTCGTTGCTTTATAAAAATGGGAATTTTTAAAAAAATTTAAAAATTTTTTTACATACCATTTTGCTTCTTGCTTTTCTCTCTTAACCACAGTACGTTACAGAAATTTCCATACACCAACTAATACGTTCAAATTCACTCTTCCAGGTGGCTGCGTGCTATGATGTGCCATGGTGTCAATACATTCTAATTTACTCAACAACTCCTCTGCTAAACGGCAGTTGGTTTGTTTCCAGCTCCTTGTCAGCTTGAACAAGGCTGTGTACCCACCCTGGAACATTCACTGGTCTTTACCTCTTGAGCTTCATTTCTAGAGGATGGAGCCCCAAGATGGGACGGCTGCGTCGAAGAGTATGTATGTTTAACATGTTGATAGTTGTAGACGTTAATATCCAACAGACCGATAAACACTCATATTATCACCAGTAATATATGAAAGTACCCATTTTCCCACGTCTCCTGGCAGTATGTGGTATTGTTTCATGTTATTTTATATTTCTGCACCTGAAGTAAATATCAGATGAGCAATATGGACCCACAGGTGTCACCCTCTTAGGGGAAACCAGAAAGTCCTGCTATGACTGAGTGCAGTGGGAAGGACGCTAGAAGAAACACAGCAGACCCAGTTTTGGATTCATACTCTGTACCCTGAACTGAAAACCTGATTAAGTCTTTTGACCTCACTGAGTCTCTTCCTACATTTGTTAAAAGGACACAAATACACATACACCTATATACACATTTTAGTGTGTATCAGGCCAAAATCAAAGTGAAGGCGAGAATTAAGAAGAGATAGCAGAACACTAATGCCATTTTTCCCTGAGGGCATCTGGTCAACCTGGTGATTTAAGTTTTAGTTTTTATTCCTGTGAGGTACACAAGGTAGAAGAAAAAAAAAACAAAAACAGGGTTCATTCAGGGTGGGAAATCTAATAAAGGACGCTTCTTCCTCAAATCTGGGATCTCCAAAGTGCTACACCTTCCATGTACACTGGAGGCAAAATAGACTCATACCAAATCTGCACCATAAAAGGAACACAAGGACATTTTCCTATATCCTGAGAAAAGCAGCAAAGGAATAAATACTGAAAAGTTGTCATAAAAACTGCCCCTCATGTGGATTTGCAACCCAAATTCATATCAACTCCGAAGTCCAAAATAATGTTAAGCTATCAATTTAGCTCAAAAAAGAACCTCTAAAACTACCTGTGGTGAAGAGCTGCACTGTTTGTTTCATTTCCAATCCATGGGAACTCTCATATTTTTATAAAATACAATAAAAATGAATTACAATAAAAATGATATGGAAATAAAAAGAAAACACAGCAGATTGATGCTGTCGCAATGTCAAGGTACTATAAAAATTTCCAAATGTCACTCCCCATCTCCATACTTATCACACAAAAGTTGACAAGCATTTTGTGCAGCAACACCTGGTCCCAAGTACTGGGCATAATACATGCAATTCCTCTCTGTGAACATACCTCCCTCTTAAGCCTTAGAGAATTTTCAAAATAATTTCCAAAGGAAAAGCATATTTCACAAGTAAAAGAAAATCAGCAAACATGCAAGGAAACTAGGCACTGTGAGGAAGAATTAAAATAAAGAGGAAAACCCGATTTGCAAAAGCTTCAGATATTGAAATGATCAGACACTGAATCTAAAGCAACTCACGTATTATGTTTAAAGGAATAAAATATAACATACTACTATAAAAAGTGACCCAGTAGGCTTGAACAGAACAAAAGAGAAATGGAAAATAAAATAACAGAAAGATTCAATAAATTAGTTTAACAGCACAGTGAATATGGTTGGAGAGATGATTGGGTAACAGAAAGATAAGGCAAATATTATCCAGAATGCAGCACAGCAAAACAATCTCATGCAGAAGATGAAAGAGAAGTTGAGAAATGTAGAGATTGGGTAAGATATAAACTATTTTCTCAGACTCCCAGAAGGAAAGAAAAATAGGGCAGAGAAAATAATATGAAAAAAGAAGACTTTTTTTTCCCAGAACGGGTAAAAGACATCAATCTATAAATTCAAGAGTTGCCAGGAATCTCGAGGAAATTTCACAATTAAAAATGCACACCTAGTTAAGTCAAACTAAAATTTGAGGACACCAAAGAAAATCTTAAAAAGAGAGGAAACAACCAAGTTGCCCTCCAAGGGGTGACATGCTGACAGCTGATTTTCGGCAACAAAAACAGAAGCTGGGAAAGAGGCTGAAGGCTGCTGTCGGCCACAGGAACAAGCGGGGAAGTAGATCCTCGTCCAGCGGAGCCAGGAGACTGCTTTCCGACACTTTGATTGCAGCCTATGAGAGACTCAGCCAGAGGACCCAACTAAGATACACCCAGATTTCATTCTCACCCATGAAAATGGTGAGACAGTGTATAATAACGGATAACAATAAGATTAAAGCGATAATAAATGTTCCTTGTTTTTGAACTGCTGAGCTTGGGGCTAATTTGTTATGCAGCAACAGATAATGAATACAGTTAGCATTCATCTGTTCTGTGTGCCATCAAATAAAGCCTGCAATTTAAAAATAAAGATACAAGAGAGACTGGGGGAGGGGGAGAGGCATGGAAAATCCACAATCTAGCCAACTCACAGAGGGGAAGAGAGAATTTGCCATGATGTGCTAGTTTTCTGGGGCTGCCATAACCAAGCACCACAGACTGGAAGCTTAAACAGCAGAAATCTATGGTCTCAGTTCTGGAGACCTAGGGTTGGTTCCTTCTGAGGGATGTGGGAGAAGGCTCTGTTCCAGGACATTCTCTTTGGCTTGTAGATGGCGGTCTTCCCTCTACGTCTCCTCACTTCACCTTCCCTCTACGTGTGTCTGTCTGTGAACAAATTTTTCTGTTTTATAAGGACACCGCTCATTACAAGGACACCAATGAGTGACCTCTTGACTTGATTACCTCTGTAAAGAGCCAACCTCCAGAAAAGGTTACATTCTGAGGGACTTGAGGATTAGGACTTCAATATATTAATTTGAGGAGTGGGGGACCCACTTAAACCCATAACACATAGTGGAGAACATTTAGATATAGACTGAATATTATTCAGACATACACTCAATGTTTGGAATCACAAGTTTGTTCCAGCCCCAAGTAATTCCTGCATATTGTTTTACTTGGTTCAAAGTGAGGCTACAACTATAACATTCATTTGTCTTGCCTGTCATATATGCGACTGTGGGGTCTGATATGGTCTGGAGGGGTTCTTTATTACAGTTTTGCTCTTTTGTTATCCGTTTTAAGAAAACATAATGAAAACCAAAATGCTGCAAATATGTCAACTTGGCATTAGATACAGCCAGTTTAATGTGGCATTTGGCTAAATTCAATCACAGCATTGTTTATGGATGAACTTTTTCTTTCATCCTCATAAATCACATCTAAGCTAATTAAAATCCCAAATGGAAGTGGTATCTCAGCTGTCCCACAGACGACTTCTCCACTGACTCTACCCATGATGAAATATGAAGATAATAAAATTATTCTAGGGGTCACAGTCTGGGATGCACTTCCAAAACTCATAAACAATCTTTATTTGCATGCCCCTGAAGCTGAGACAGTGGTAGAAATGAAGCAGATAAAACGAGGGGCTGTGCAAGATGTCCTTACCACATGCAGCCTGCATGGTGAATGGAGACTTTCGCTTCTCGGGTGCAGGGGAGTAGCTAATGGCAGAAACGCAGAAGTCAGGCTCATGTTCCAGAAACAGCTCTATTTCTTTATACATGGGAATTAGAGTTGCTCTAACACTGTTCAGGTGTGTGTCTGTATTTGTGCCTCATATATAGCCCTGATTCCCCTTAATAAGAACAAAGTTCTTTAATCCAAAGACTTTGGGTTAAGGCTGCCCCGGAGGACATCTGGTATGCCAGGTACGAGCTGGGCAAAATTGTGGATGTCTTTGCTGCTGAAGGCAAGGATTATAGGAAGGCTGTCCAATTTCCACTGGACTGGCCTTTCTGGAATGAAACACAACAATGCAATTATCGCAGCAGAAAACTACACAGAAAAGAAGAGAAAGAACAGATGGAAACCAATTTGTGAAACAGCACAGCACACTAAGTTCATTGAACAATAATAAATATTGCGACACTGTCTAAAGGCTTTTAAAGATCCAGATTGGGGGAGAAGGAAAACAATAAAAGAAGAATAGCATTATTTCAGGCAAGGCAACATACTGAAGCAATGAATGTTCAAAGCAGGATACATGTCACAATAATGAAAGCTATATTTAAATCAAAGGTTCTTAGCTAATGGCTGCCAAACTCCAGTGGAGGGCCAGTAAAATAAACTACGAGGGAAAGAGTCCAGAAACAAAGACAGGGGGTGTGCCATAGCTGGCAAAGAACATTGCTCCTCAAAGGAATTGCCTGAGGTTCTGTTCTGTTCAACTGTGGGCTATGCTCTCTTGGTTCTCCTTTGAAGGCACAGAGCCATTCAAAGAGAGCTAGTTTTACAAAACATCCAGGACAGGATCCTGAAGAAGAAATTACCAGCATGCTTGCAAACTGTGCTCCACCAAAGGAAATGTTTAGATTTACCAGGGGGAAAAAAAAAAAGAAAAAGAAAAAGAAAAGAAAAGGAAAAGGAAAAAACAAGCAAACAGGTGCCTTCCCTACAGAGTTATTGACAACACTCAAAATGGAAGCAAGTCAATGAGAAAAACACACTCAGCTTAACTTTTCGAAGCAAGACAGACATAGTTACAGAAGAAGTATTTTAAAATAATATTATTCCAAAAAATTTTTTGTGCTTAAAGCTTATTTCTATCATTGCCCACAAATCTCAAAAGTCCTTCCCTCAGTGGGGATAGATCAGCTTATTTATTCAAACATGTCTGAAATACAAATGAGAGAAATTTAACTGAAATTAACCTAAATAACCTAAATATTTAGCAGATAATAACTATAAATATGTTAAATACATAAAACTTACACTGGGAAGCAGTGGTTATTAAACTTTAGTGTGATCCAACTGCACGTGAAAGGAATAATAAATGGACATAACTGCCTGGAATGGGCATGTCGGTAGACTTTCCAAGCCTTTTGTGTGGACAGCCAAGCCAGCCTCTCACTATGGCATCCACTAAACAAAAATTTATGGAAAGCCTGCTTTATGCCAAGCTATGTCCAAACCACTGGGGCCACAGAGGGAAATGAAATAGTCAAAATTCTCTGCCCTCCTGGCATCTACATTCTAGCAGGGGAAGATAGATAATATACGAAATAAACAACAGATCATTTTACTGTTGCCATATTAGTTTCCTATGACTGTTGTAACGAACTACAACATACAGTGACTTAAAACAACACAAATTTATTAGTGTCTACTTCTAGAAGTCAAAAAATCCAAAATCCTTCCTTGGAGTTGCATACATGAAGTCTAATGGAATACTTAGCAATTCAGTGAAAAGTCATAAACTGAAATGAATCTGCAACTTCTGCAGATATCCATTGTCTCCATAGCTGTGTTCTTTGATGTCTCTTCTCTAAAGACCTTAATTCTCAGAAATCATACTGCACTATAATCTGACTTCAGTTTCTCTAGAAACCTCTGGTATTTGTGATTGCATTTTTGTGTTTCTTTGTTGCCTTGACTAGAATTATGAGACTTCCTTAAGCTCTGTAATGGTAATGAAAAACATCAGCCACATGTAGGGTTCTAAAGAGATCTTAATACTCTTCAATGTAGTGGTCAAACCATGATGTTGCAAAGCCTCTGCCTTCCATGTCACTATGTTTCTCCTTCAGTGAGCAGTTCACTAGCCCATTCAAGGGCAGACTTTCCATTTGCCAAATGGCATCAAGGTTTTTTTTTTGTTTTTTTTTTAATCTGTAGCCTGCTGCTACAAGGACATATCATTTTCAGGACCAGCTGGACAGAATCCGTGGGTATCTTGCTAACACACAGGGACCAATCTAAACTCCATCAACGGAACATTCTTTAAAGGCTGCTAGTGGCTGTGCCAAATCCATGTACCTCCTCCTTTGAATGAAATAGTTAGACGGGGGCTGCCCAATTCAGACATTTGCTTATAAGAAAATGCAGAGCAATTCTTTAATTCGAAGTTTTACAAAGATATCAAAATAATTAGTTGAGAATATCTAGCTCAAAATACAAAAGGCAAAATATAAATATAATTTCCTAGAGGGTCCCCTTAAATATTATGGACAAATAAACATGACAGGTAATGCAATTTTGTTATTAGCTTCCAATGCCTCCTCCTAAGAAACTGACTAACAGAACAACTAAAAATTCACCTTGGAATGCCAGAGAGAATAATTTCTCTACAAAGTATTCACTTTTCTTGCACCGTCCAAGTTTCCAAGTTCTGCCAATTCACTTTTTCATATCCCCCACTGTTCTGATCCCATGATACTCTGCCCTAAATACTAATTTCCTTGATGAAAGTCTTTACTTTCTGCAGGAACTTGGGTTAACACTTAGTACTTTTTCCAGGCTCTGAGCATTCTGCCCTGTGTCTAAGCACAGAGCACAGTATTACAAAAATACAACAGATTTTCAGTCTTTTTCCTGGAGGGGTCCTTGCTCATTAGGAGCTGAAAATGGATACTTCCTTGCAGACACAAAGCCTCAACAGGCATAAGTATGGAAGCTATGCCACATCGTGAGTGCCATTAAATAATCCCATCTGACTAGAACAACTCATTTCCACTTTCAGGTGATAATAGTGGGCTCTCAATTTAGTGGAGAAGAAAGGGTTATTAAACTAAAGTATACCTCTGGGAACAGGGATGAGGGTTTTATGGAATAGGAGATGTAGCCTTGGGTCTTAAGGAGGTGACAAGCTAGAACTAAAATCTAATGGAGCTGTCTGTCCACTCAAGATTGACTAGAAAAATTTCCTACTAGAGGGAAGTATGCAATTTTCCTGGACCTCTGAGTTGGGGAAATTACTCCTACAAGAAATCACAGTCAAAAGTGGATGACCCGCATGGTTTAAGAATCCCAAAATAAGAAACCTCATCAGTCAAAGCCGAAGAAAATGCAAAATCATTCTATAAAATTCCTCCAGAACCTGACATGGAATACTAAAGGGAAAGACTACACTCACTGCAGATGAGCTCATTAAAAACTTAAAGGTACATGATGAAAGGGTCCACTATGAAAATGATAACTGACATCCTAAACACTGAAGTAATTACTTACCAGATGCTGTGAGTTCCTTTTATTATGTTTAACACAGATTATTTTTAAAAAGGAATAGAAACCATAGTAAAAAAAAAAAAAAAAAAAAGACTGTGAAAGTGTCTTGTTTACTATGCAAATAAGATTATTTGAAAGTCAGTCAAGTTCATTTCTAGAGATGAGATAATACAGTCACTGACAATCTACTAATGGAGAGGTTGCCAGACAACCTTTCTGAAATAAGAAAAAAATGATCCTGTATTTGGACCTAGTGACATTCTTCATTGCACTGTACTTTATACTTAAGATAATAATTACTCTCTCCTGTGCCAAGCTCTAGCACCAAGGTCTGTTCTTTATAGGTCTTCATTACATTCTGTATTATAAAAAACTGCATTCAAGGTTATGGAAGCATCTAGAATATCTTTTAAAATCAGAGAAGGGATGAAGAAATCTAACCCCCATTAGAGTTTCTGAAGCTTTCAAGAACTCAGGGATGTTCATTTGTGCAAAGAGCAGACCCAACTCTTTGTTCTGAAATAATATAAATGCAAAAGCTTATTACGTGAACAACACTGAACACATTTCTTATTTGTGTCAATAGAATTTATTTTTTTTTTACACCATAGAAATTAAACATTGTTCTTATAATGCAATTTTCAGTTGTGTATGCCCTGTGTACGAGAAAGGATATTTGTAAGTTAAATGAGATTGTTTGGATGACTCACCAAAACAAAATCAAAGCTAATTCGCTGCAGGTACAGTAAAAGAATTAAAAATATTTGAACAATGAGGCATATTCCCTGAGAACTAGAATGTATTTGGCAATAAATATTTCGATAAGCCATTAAAAATTGAATAGCATTTTATCTAAGCAAGAGTAAGTTTTAACTGGATAAACTAAACCTTCTACAATTAAAACATAGTATTCCAAAAGCTACAATTCTCCCATATTCACCTAAAATGTAACCTGACTTTCTGAAAATCTGTCCTAGACACTGGGAGTACACAAATCGCCTCTCTCAACTATGATCCTTTCTTCCTACTTTCATTATAATTTCAAGTCAGCATAAGAAGTTACAGAGAGGATGGCTTGTGGTTCAGGAGATATTACTGCTGCTATATTTACAAGTATGAATGTAAATTTCTGCTAGAAGGAGCCTCCTGATGGGATTAGTCATCCAAATTCCCATCAGACACACTTTCTGATAAAAGTGGGACAAGAATAGCAGGGAAGGTCCCCTGAGGACTCAGTTGCCACTTCCAATGAAGTGTTTTTCCATGCAAAGAAATGCTTCACACAAAACTAGCAGTTAGCTGGGCCTATTTTCCTGTTTAAAAGTGGTGGCGAAACAAGTGAATGTATTCTAACCACAGAAATTAGCCAATCTATAAAATCAGGTAAAACACAGGAAGTTAACATGAGGTACGGATGATAAATGCTAGATCGAAATAAGACTGAACAATTTCTTTCAGATACATTCTACTCTGAAACTATCAAATCTGTAGAAAATTCAAGTCTGCTCACCTGCCACATCATATCAAGTACACATTTTTTTAAGTAGGCTCCATGCCCACCGTGGAGCCCAATGCCAGGCCTGAACCCACAATCCCGAGATCAAGACCTGAGCTGAGATAAAGAGTCAGACACTCAACCGACTGAGCCACCCAAACGCCCCTAGTGTGTACACATTTTAAGAAAAGTACTCACAATCCAAATTAACAAGACGTAAGGAAGTTCCTTCTCCACCCTTCTACCTACCTTTATGAAAGGGCACAAGTACTCAGATTAGAGAAACTTTCCTGTCTCTGCCTCTTTCCACCCCATCCTGGGCCAGAAAGAAAACACAGAACATCAACAGAAGGTTGAACTAACGGAGCTTCTCAAATCTTCCTCCAAGTATCCCCAACAGCAGCAAAAACAAATGAACATCCCTTGAGAATAAGAGGAAGAAGTCACAGCAATTCCATCAGCGTGAAATTTCTAGCAAAAGAATTGTATTTTTCATAAATTGTGACTTATCTCAATAAATTAATGCAAATTTTGCCTTTTAAGTCATTATATAGCCATGTGAGTTTTAATACAATAAGGATGGTTTGAGTTACTTGTCATGCAAACTATAGATATAGGTCTACGGGGACATGAGCTGTTTATGCTATGGCTTTCAGATCCCTGGCACACTTCCTCATACCCCTGAGAATAATTTACATGTCAGATGGAGATATGAGGTTAATGGATTTTAAAGTCTGCTGGCTCATTGTGACAACGGATAACACTGAAACTTACTTTTGCCAACTTAAGTACAGAACTAAAAAAAATCACACATTTTGCTAGAAATGGTGAAGGGAGAGGAAATGCATAAGCAAACTGAGACAAAGGCTTCTTCTATGATGATTATATCCTTCACAAATCCTGCACTAGTCTGTATCACACCTAGTCTGTATCCCACATTATTCTATCTTCCTTCCACCTTGATAAACTCGCAGAAGACAGATACTGTGCCTTATCATTTCTCTGAACGCCCTTCTACCTTTAGCAAAACAGGTCACCAAGAATTTGTGGTTAGTACAGTTAAGGAATTGGTTATGACAAGGACACCTTCTGTTTATGCCAGTGTTCAGGAGTTGAGCCAGCAATGCAAAAGGACCTTCGAATCAGAGCTACTCCTCTACCCACGGGGAAAGTAAGATTCCACAAGCTTACAGAATTCCATATTATCTCTTCCAAAAGTCTCTGGGAAGAAGATGAATTTAGGGAGAAAGAGAGGAAAATAGTAAAGTGAACCCTTTGCAGTGGGGTTTGACTATTTTGTTTAAAATAATGAGGAAAAAAACAATCAGAACATGCAACATACTATACCACTTTTTCAGTTCAGGGTCTTCCTGTTAAAGACAACAATCAGTAAATTTTGACCATTCATTATTGTGATATAACCCCCAGAATCCCTGTGGCATAACTAAAGTCAACTCTGTTTAGAAATACTATCTGCTTATTTGATGGGATTTTTAGGGGGACACATGCTTTCTATATTACTCCCTGGAAACAAGATACACTCATCTGAACAATGTTTACTGGCATTTATAGTGGTCATAGACTTATGACAGCTGAAATACATTCACTATTCAAAAAATCTAGCCTATTTGTCTAATCTCAAGACAAAAAAGTTGAGTCTACTCTCAGCAACAAGTATTTCTTGGGATTACAGCAGAGAACACGGGAAGCACCAAATGCTCTCAGTAAGCTTATATTTCACATTTTTACCATAAATGAGTTAAGGCCATACATACACTGGAAGCCCCGAATTTGGCTGACCAACATACTTTGTTTCTCCTGAATACCATTTAAAAGAAAATCAAGGGGTGCCTGGATAGCTCAGTGGGTTAAAGCCTCTGCCTTCGGCTCAGGTCATGACCTCAGGGTCCTGGGATCGAGCCCTGCATCGGGCTCTCTGCTCAGCAGGGAGCCTGCTTCCCCCTCTCCCTCTGCCTGCCTCTCCGCCTACTTGTGATCTCTTTCTCTCTGTCAAATAAATAAATAAAATCTTTAAAAAAAAAAGAAAAGAAAAGAAAATCAAAACCAAGCTGAGCTGATATCTAAAACTCACAAAGACTAAAATATCAATCCAGATCGCAGGAAGTCCTGAATATCAGAAGTTTTTGGATCACTGAGCTTGTATTCATACCTGTCAATGACTGGCTGGAGCTGAGTAGAAGCTGCTGCCCCTTACACAGAACCCAGGCTCACCAGTTCGTCACTGCTCCCTATTGTCCTCTGGCACTGAGATGGATCTCAGTTCCCAATCATCATTGCACCAGAACTGTTGCTTTGAGAATAGAAAAATATTTACTTGACCTCATGACTCTGTTCAATGTGGGGAAAAAATAAACAACAAAAGAGCCACATATTTTTATTCTTACATATTTCCTATGTAAATGGCCTACTTCAGTCACTTCTGTTAACTGCTGGGCCCCTATACACCAAAGACTCTTCAACCACTGTGTTGAGAAGATCATCTACCTAGTTCAGAGGAAGAATGTTTGCAAAACACAAAATTTTACGTGTTCTTTGAGCTCAATCTCCACACAGAAGAGGGGAGGTTCCCTAGTAGGGTCAAGAACTGGAGTGGGGGATAAATTGCAGCAGTTCTGCCATCCATCTCTGACAGTGCTAAGCAACTTCACAGACTGAAAAATACAAGTGGTGAAATACTTGGAGCATTCCCCATCTCTAAACAGCCATGCAATCTCTGTAGTGTCCAACTGTGGCTACCTGCACAAACTCCACTCCCCTGATCATCAAACTAAATGGAAGCAAGATTCCAACAGGGAGGCACAAAGAAAATGCTTCTGCCCTCTGTCTTCTCAAGCACTAGGGCACTTCCAGCTTCTGCCTAAAATATATAAAGCCGGACAGAGTATCATCCTTATTCTAATAATACATCTTTTTAAAAGATGTATTAATTTCCTTGAACTCATCAGAGAGCTAAGGTCACAGGGCAATCAACAAGCCTGAAACTAAAGACAGATAGAAACCTCCAAAGACAGACAGCATTGGCTCAATTATAGGAAAGCACAGGAAAGGGATAGTTCCCCTATAAGAAGAGGTAAGAAGAATCCAGCTAGAAGTTTAAATGAACTACTAAAAGCCAAATGTGGGCTAGCGTTAAGAGTAGGGAAGCCCTGAGACCACGGGACACAAGGGGGGTCTGCACCCCCCAGAGACTCTTTTCATGACACCCACTGTGTTCTCATTAGGAAGTCAGGGAACAGGATGAAAGATGAGAGAAAATCGAGGTAAGCTTGGCAGAGAGCAGTAGCCACCACTGGGGGAAGAGCCCTACAGTCAAGAGAAAAAGCGATCAATATAATCAGACTATCAGACAAGGAATAACTATGAATATGTGAAACATGCTATGTAACACATGGAAAATGTACATAAAGAAATGTAGAATTCTGGCAGAGATATGGAAACTCTCAGAAAGAGTCACATGGAAATGTTAGAATTTTTTAAAGCATGATAACAAAGATGAAAAATGCCTTCAACTGGCTCATCAGTGGACTCAGATAGCCAAAGCAAGAATTAGTGAACTTGAATACAGGTCAATAGAAATTACCCAAACTGAAATACTTAGAGAAAGAGGACTGAATGAAAACAAACCAGAACAGAGCATCTGAGCTGTGGGACAATATAAAATAATCTAACAGAGATTACTGCATTCCCAGAATAAGAGAGACAAAACATAGCAAGATAGATATTTGAAGAGATAGTAGCTAACAGTGATCAAAAAATAATAAAAGATATCAAACCACGGTTTCAGTAAATTTTCCAAGCAGGGTAACCACACATACACACACACACACCCCTAAACACAATATAATTGAACTATAAAATCTCAAAGATAAAGAGAAAATCTTAAAGGCAGTCAGATCCGGGAGTGTGGAAGATATATTATGTAATTACACAGAGGAATGAAGAAAAGAGTTACAGCAGATTTCTCATCAGACACTATAAAAACCAGAAGATGGTGGAGTGACATGTTTATTTTTTTATTTAAATTCAATTAGCCAACATATAGTACATAATTAGGTTTTTTTTAAGATTTTTTATTTATTTATTTGACAGAGAGAGAGAGAGAGATCACAAGTAGGCAGAGAGGCAGGCAGAGAGGAGGGGGGGGAAGCAGGGAGAGCCCGATGCGGGGCTCGATCCCAGGACCCTGAGATCATGACCTGAGCCAAAGGCAGAGGCTTTAACCCACTGAGCCACCCAGGCACCCCAGTTTTTGATATATTGTTCAATGATTCATTAGTTGTGTTAACACACAGTGCTCATCACATCATGTGCCCTCCTTATGGTCCATCACCTCCTTATTGTCCATCACCCCACCCTCAGCAACCCTCAGTTTGTTGCCCAGAGTCAAGAGTCTCATATGGTTTGTGTCTTATGATCTTATCATCTTTAAAGTACTAAGTAAGAAAAGAAAAATGCAACAAGATACATGATAGCATGTATTACCATTAGCATGATATGAACATCTCCTAGGAGAGAAAATCAGTCCTAAAATAATCTCTACAAAACCGGCAGCAACTCAATCCCCATTATATAAAAAAGAAATTAAAGTTCCTACAATGTACCTGTATGATTATAGACTGGAGAAAATATCTTTTAAAATGACAGAGAAATAAGAACTCTGGCAGACAAACGAAAACCAAGAACATTCATTACCAGCAGACTGGAGATGAAACAAACATTAAAGAAAGTTCTTCACATAAAAGGAGCATGATAACAAATAGAAACTTGGTTCTAAACAAAGAAATAAAGATTTTCAGAAAAGGACATATTAAAGTAAATATAGAAGATATTTTTTCTTGTTTTAATTGCTTTAAAAGACTATAGATTTTCTAAAGCAAAAATAGGAGCACTATATTGTGTGTTTATAGCATATGTAAAATAAAATGTATTCCAAAACAGCATAAAGGACGGAAGGGAGAAGGGGGTATACTATTGTAAGATCTGTATAACAGTTGAAGTGTTATATTTGTAGGCAGACTGTAACTAATTAAAGAAATATATTGTTGATCATAGATGAGCAAAAAAAAGTTTTAAGATATTAATAATAAGACAATGGCAGAGATAAAATTGAATCACAGAAAATAATTTATCAAGATCAGGAAGATAATTGATATACCATAAATTAAGGAGAAATGGAGCCTTCCTAAATGCAAAAACAAAACAAAACAAAACAAATTTTAAACATAAAGAAGCAGAGAAACCAAAGATCAAGTCTAGGCTCTAAGCATTTCCAGTAATAGTCATTGATAGAATGCTAAGACTAACCATCTGTCTTCTAAAAATTAGGTTAAACAATTAGAACAAACACTAATTACATAGACATGATTGAAGAATTGGAAGCATAAGTTGTGACACAGAGTAACTCCTGTTTGGAGAACAAGCTATCTCATCAAGGACTTCACATTATCCATCTAGCAGCTTAAGCTATTGATTCAAATTCAGTTTCACATTGAATTACTCATTCCTGGCCTGCATTTTTAACACTTTATTCTCTTTGACCTTTAATTGCTGATACAAAAGGGAAGGCTTCTCTACAAAAACTTAACAAAAGCAATTTCATTTCATTTCATTTTAGTCTCTTGAACCTGGGTCAAATAGATCAGTACAAAACTAAAAGGTCGATTTAGCTCATTAGCATGATATGAACATCTCCCAGGAGAGAAAAATCTGTCCTAAAATAATCCCTAGAAAAATCTGCAGTAACTCAATCCCCATTATATAAAAAAAAAATTAGAGTTATGACAATGTACCTGTATGTTTATAGACCAAGATTTAGTCATAACTCCACTTATAAAAAGAATGTGCTGTTACCATCTTTCTCCACCTCTTGATTCTCCCAATTAATGGTTACTAGTTACTCTATGTAACATATTCATGCTTGGGATCAGAAGACTCCTTGATCTCTAAAGATATTTATACATCTATATATGTAATTCTGATTCTAAATTAAATATTATAAAATTATTTCCATTACAGTCACAATAAATTGAAACAGCAATGTAATGTGTCACAATAAAGTTCGTATAAGAACAAAAGAATCATTAAATTTCCAAAAGTGTATTTCAATGTGTCTATTTAAGACATAGTTATAAAAAGGTCAACTTCAAATATTCATTTGCTACTTTGATTTTTTTTTTTTTAAGTAAGACTTTTCTGAAACTCAGCATGTCACAGAAATAGCATTCCATTTCAAGGCTTCTGAGTTTTCTGTTGACCCATCCATCAGCAAATACTTACGTTATGATTGTGTCCACACAAACGTTTTAGGTTGAGAAGACTTCATAGAGACGACAAGATGTGGAATGTACCCCACATCACATCCACCCCCTAGTTAGATCATTATTTAGGTTGAATGATGTGTGAAACTGCCAACTGGACTTGCTTTGACCTACAAAAATGGGAGTTTCATAAGATTCAACTGAATAGCCTTATGACCTAGACAAGTGGCATAACATCTTTCTTGTTTCTTCTCTAAAACTAAACTGTTGTTGACTTATTCGATCATCTCTGAGATTTCTTCATAAAAATATATGCACATAGGGCACCTGGGGGGCACAGTCAGTTGGGCATCCAACTCTTGGTTTCAGCATGGGTCATGGTCTCGGGGTCATGGGATCAAGCCTTGCATCGGGCTGTCAGCATGGAGTCTACTTGGGACTCTCTCTCCCTCTCTCATATATAAATAAATAAATAATATATATATAAAATCCTGGAAAAAAAAATCAGAGAAGGTGAAGACATCAACCCAAGAAGCTGACAGTCTAATCTGAGGAGGTAAAATACCTACAATGAAAACGCTAAATATCACAGATCTGGCCAGAGAATAAAATGCCCTAAACTGATTTTTAAAAATATTTCTCATAGAACTTGTGGTCAGATAAGGAAGACAAGAAAAATCTTGGAATTTATCTTATCCTAATGGGGCAATTTCTTTTTTCTTTTTTTTTTTTTTTTTGGCAATTTCTGTTAAGATAAATGAGGTCACATCACAATCATCACTATTTCAGTCATCTACTTTGGGAAGTACCAAGGATCATTTTTCAAAGCTGGGGCTGTCTGGTTACCACAAGCCAGTGTAAATAGTTCAGACTGTTGGTAGCACTTACATAACCAAGAATTATAAGCTTTGGCTATGAATTCACTGTTTTCTTGATACACCCAAGACCAAAAAATAACACTATTCCCAGACCTGCCTAAACAACCCATTTTCTTGATAAATCCAAAAGTACAGAATATATTTACCCAAGACTTATCTTTGTAGAAAGACCACTTCCAAAAACTAATAATGCTTTATCTTAGCTGAATCACTTCCTCACTCTACCACACTCCTGTTTGTCATTTTCTTTTTCTTGTCACCAATCCAAGTGTCTGTAACATCTACAGTTTCTGCTAATTGGGAAATCTTGCCGCAAGCTCCTGGGGTCACAAAAAGAGGCCAACCATTCCTATCTGCCAACTTTTTATCTACTGAAAAGAGACTCAACAGAATTTCCTCACCAAGGTAAAAAGTGGATAAATGATCTGCTAATGGGCTCACCTCTGAGGGGAAGAGAGTAAGGAACATGATTTCATTGATGCTTAACAGAAGAATGAGCACAAGTAATATACTCTGCTCAAGAAGTCCACAGGTGAAAGCTATTTAAATATACACATCTTCTTCCTTTTCCTTCCCTTATTGTTTCCCAGCATTATTTAGGGAAGCTTATCACTGATAAGATTCTACAAGAATACATTTGCCTCAGATATCTGTCCCTACCAGTAAATAAGCTCACCCAATTAACTCCAGTGTCTTCCACAAATATGACACTTTTGTATGTAAGCCATGACGTGAAAAACTCTGGAACATTCTGAAGTATTCTAAGGGTGGCAACTTATATTGCCCATGGGATAATTTAGTTTTAGAACAGTTCAGTATAAGACAGAGCAATGTATGTGCTCAAGTGTCTTGAGCTTGTGCACACACATTGCACAAACTTTAATCCATACACTAGAGATGGTTACTTAGCATAATCAGGAAGTCGCACTTCAGAGGCAGCTTTTGGACATTTCAAATATTGTCAAAATGGACACCATGAGGCACATAAACTCAAGACATGAGTATTCTTCAATATATGTATTTAGGTACCAGGAGGTATAAAAATTAGCAAGCAGGCCAGGAGAATTGCTTCAGAGAAGGGCTCAAGATGTCAATCTCCTCACTGTTCCGTCACTTGACATTAAGGAGAGACCCATAGTAATGTGCCTCTGCTATCCAGTAGTCTGGTTCTGCCTTCAAAGGGTCAGTGTGTACAATGAGAAGCCATTATAATGCAGAAAGCACAGACGTCCGGTCATTTAGGAAAGTACAGAGGGAAACACTAACAGATTACATTACATTATAGGGTGAAATCAGATGGTAGAAGAAAAAGAAAGGAGAGGAAGGAAAACTTGCAATTTTTTCATTAAAGTAGAAAAAAAACCCAGTAAATTATGTTTAAAGAAACAAAGGATTAAATGTATTCTGTAAAGGTAGCCATTAAAACAAAAATAAATACTTTCTAAGACAGCAGTATGTACCAAAAGCAAAGGCCACATAGTGAAAGACTTTTTTAAAAGGCTATTAAAATAGAAAACATAAAACAATTCGAGAGCACACTAAGCAATACTCATTAATAAATGAAAATGCAGTGAAAGCTTGATTAACACACGCTTTAAACCAAACTCTGTAAAATCTATTGCTACATAAATACCAACTCCAAACTTATGGCTTAATATCACCACTTACCATTTTTTAAATCTTTTCTTATTATGACTGACAGTTGTATAGGTGAACCAGGCTCTGTTGGGGTCACTCGTGAGGCTGCCAGGAGCTGCGGCTGGAGATCAGGGGGGCAGGGTTTCTCTCCCTCATGTCTTGTTTCTCAGCTGGAAGTCGGAACACCTAAGGGCTGCTCAGCCATGTCTCTCTCTCCAAGAGCCTCGTACCACAAGGATAGCCTGGGATTCCTCACAACATCGTGGTCCCAGCACAATCTTCTTATGTGACATCTGACTATTCAAGAGTATTTTCAGTAGGTGAAAGTGGTAGGCTTCCTTTGACCTGACTTTGGAAGTCATGCCGCATAACTTCCACCACATTCTATTGGACGAAGGCGAGCACCAAGGCCAGCCCAGAATCACCAAGGCCAGCCCAGAATCACCAAGGCCAGCACAGAATCAAGGGCAAGAGATCACAAGGAAGTAAATACCAGGGGGCATGGTTCACTGACAGACAGGGTCACCTCCTAACAATCACGCACATGACCCAGTGTGTTCCAAAGAGGTAAAACAGAAAAGAATGGCCAAGATGTCAGATACGTGCCAACAAAAACAAAGCATGATCTGCCATCTGAAGAAAGAGGACAGAATTGGGCAAAATGACATAAATAAAACAAAGAAGGATACTTTATAATACTAAAGGTTGAAGTTCTTAGGAAATGCATAATAACTGTAAATATTAATACATCAAATAAGAACCTTTCATAAAACAGAAATTACACATAACAAAAACATGCTAGGAGTCAGAGATAATTCATTTCCTCTGGTCCATGAAAGAGCAACTATATATCTTTAAAGACCTCATAAACATGATTAAAAAAACATCAAACTGGCAACCTAAAAACAGGAAACACCACTTTTTTTTTTTTTTTTTTTAAGATTTTACTTTTTTATTTGAGAAAGAGAGAGAGAGAATATAAGGGGGCCGGGAGGAGCAGAGAGAGGGAGAAGCAGGCTCCCCGCTGACCAGGAAGCCCAACATGGGGCTTGATCCCAGGACCCTGGGATCATGACCTGACCTAAAGGCAGAAGCTTAACCGACTGAACTACAGAATCTTTTCAACTGCCTGTGTGGGAGTCACAAAAACCCACCACATATCTGCCCATTAGTAAGACCTCAATTTATTTTTAAAAATAGAAATAGTAGAGAAAACATTCTATAATCAGAATGTGAATAAAATCAGGATAACGAAATTAAAAATACAATAGCTCCATAGCTAAAAATTTAAAACAACTTTGACTCTTTAGTCACAAAAGAAATTCAAAGAATTCACAATTCTTTTTATGAAGTAAATATAATATTGACTCCAAAGTGTGAGAAAGACAACAAATTATCGTATTTATAAACAGTAATACAAAAATTCCAGTGAAGTATTAGCACCGGTATCTAACAGCAGGTCAATGAAATAACACAACATGATCGAACATATTTTCTTCCGGAAATGAAAGGATAATTATGAAGCATACATTTCCTCATATTATGGCTCTAAGTAGAAAAAAGTAAATGATCATCTCTATAGACGCTGAAAGGACATATTCCAAAATTCAAACATCATTCTTTGTCAAAAGAACCCAATATAATAGGGGCACCTGGATGGGCCAATCGGCTGAGCATCCAACTCTTGATTTTGGCTCGGGTGGTGATCTCAGGGTCATGAGATAGAGCCCCGCGTCAGGCTCCACGCTCAGCACAGAGTCTGCTTGAGGTGCTCTCTCTCCCACTGCCTCTGCCCCTCTACCCGCTCTTTCTCTCCTTCTCAAAAAAAAAAAGATCTTAAAAAAGTCAATAGCTTTTATATTCATAAAAGAGCAACTCAGAAAAAATACTGGCTGAAACAATCACACAGCAGCAATAAAAGATAAAATATCTAGGAACACACAGAAGTATGAACACTCATTAGAAGGAAATGTGAAAAGTCCACTGAGACACAAAAAGGGCTTGAGTAAACGGAAATAACACACTGTGCTCTCATCTAGGAAGAGTCAACACTGTAAAGATGTCAGTCCATCCTAAGCTATTTACAAATTTAACATCTCAATAAAAATACCAACTTTGGGAGGGAGAGGGGCACAGACTGGTGGAGAGTAATTAGGCAAGCTGATTCCCATGGTTGTGTGGAAAGATAAATGGCAGAGCCAAGAAAACTTTAATCCAGAAAAACAAAGGGAGTCCAATCCTATCAGACATGAAAACATATTTTGAAACTACAGAAAACACGGAGAGACTGATTAATGAAACTAAAAAGAAAATCCAGATACAGACCCAATACATAAGGGGATTTAGCACATGATAAAGGTGTCACTTTGAATTAACAGAGAAAAATGAACCCTTTAATAAACAATGCCAAGATATGCATTAGCCATTACGTACTGGATCTATACCTCATACCATGCAATAGGATGGATTCCAAATGGAGCAGAGATTTACCTCTAAGACAATTAAACCATAAATGTTCTAGAGAAAAAATAACTATTTTCATAAACTGAGAGAGCGGAGGCCTTTCTAGTCAGATATAAATCAAGAAGACATAAAACATTATTGACTTTACCTATATAAAAATAAAAATCCTCTTTAAGGCAACCCCCCTCCTTGTTTTTCTTTCTTTTTAAAAATGTTGTGGGTTTTGTTTGTTTGTTTGCTCTCCATTTGCTTAGAAGGCTAACATCTAAAGTGGGAATACACAAATTTCTGGTGAGTTGACTGCTCAGCCCTCCCGAAGTGCAGGCACACCTCTACCGTCCCTTTAGGCTCTATCTTAACTGCCTCGTTGGCTTTCAAACTGGGCAGTTGACCCATACCTACACACTGGATTTCATCAGACCCCTGCATAACCAAGATGCCCCATTCATGCAACTGTAACATGTATCCCACTGGGCCCTGGTTTGAGATAATCATTGTTTTCCTACGGTACTATAGTTTACCTAGAGCCCCCAGAACTGGAGCTGTAACTCCACGAGTTGCAACTAAAGTTTCCAACCTGGAAGGTATCATTCACTTACTTCCAGGTGCAAAGACCTTGTTGACTAACACTTCGAAAGTGGATTCAGGTAAGATCACCAAAGGCACACTGTTGTACAGCTATATGTAACTAATCTAGACTCCAAATAAAATTCTTGTTTCCCCAAGTTCTGTTTTTAATTGTGTGAGTGGCACCCCCAGATTAAAAACAGACATCTACTGGTCATATAATCCTACCAAGAGCTACTCCTGTTTCCTTTAGGGAGAGAAATGGAGGATCTATTCACTTAACCATTTCATTCCTTAATTCTTTTCACAATTGGCATGGTGTCAGAGCTCCAAAGCATACATAATATATTCTAACCAATTGTGAGTTTGTTTTACCTTCTTCCATGTAAAATTCTATCCTCTAACTTTTTAGGTCATGAATAGTATGAGCCAAAATTATTTTCACTTCCCATAAATTTCCTTCTAATGAGAGTATCACCAATATAATGGACTGTATAAAGATCTAAGGGGGACCGTTACATGTCCTATATTTGTCTGTCTGAGTTATGTGCAATTATTATCTCTTGGCATAACCCTGAGCCAGGTAGGCAAAGGTATATTACTGTCCCCTGTGACATGGAAGCAGTCTGACTCTAAGACAGCGTCGTGATTGGATTATGTGGCTGCTACATATGTATCAGTGAAATTATTTATTTGGTGATGTGGAAAATGTCCGAATTTTCCATTTCAATTGCTTTACTCAATAATAGAGAATCTATATAAATCTCCATAGGCCTGTACTTTTTTTCAATCACGAATTGCAGGGCTGTAGAGTCTTACGAATGACTCCTTTGCTTTCAAACCTTTGATGATTTGCAGGTTTGCAAATCTCTATTGCTAGCTATAGCTACAAACAATGTGCTTAGCATTGGGTCATTTGACAGATGGTCCCTTGGCCTTATTCACAATTTCAAGTGTGTTGAGTTTGTTTTCACCCAATTCCAAAGGGTTTTCCCCAGGAAAAAAAAATCCGTTTGGAGTTTGCATTTAAGTACATAGTAAATTAGAGTAGTGGAAAAGAGATCTGTGTTATTAATGGCTTAAACAAGATAAAAGTTATTTTATCTTTATTTGTTCTCCGACACAAATTCCAGGCTGGCGCAGTGGCCTTATTGACTAAATCATCAGGGATTGAAGTTCCTTCAGTTGGTGAAAAACTGAGCCTGCAGCTTTTCTATGTCAAGATCTCAGTTTTCATGGACAGGAACCACACACATTCCATGCAGCCAAGGAAACGAGAGAAGCTATGAATTGGGTAACTGCTAAGCCTCCAGGAAAGATGCAAATGTTCTTCCAGCTATAGATCCTGTCCCATATGATTTTACGAAACTAACCAAACTACTGACAGACACAACCTTGATGGTTCTCAAGAGAACCGTCTGAGGGAACCAAACTGAGTCAGGGGGAAAAAAGGCCAATCTCAAAAGGTTTAATACTCTGTGACCTCATTTATATAACATTCTAGAAATGAAAAAATTATAGAGATGGAAAACATCGGGATTGCCAGGTGTGGTAGGGATAGTGGGTGTGGCTATAAAAGGGTAGCATGAGGGAGTCTTGTGGTGATGGAAGAGTTCTGTCTTAATTATGGTGGTAACAGGAATCTACACATGTGATAAAAGACACACAGACACACAAATGAGTGTATGAAAAACAAAATGTGAAGAAGCTCTGTGGATTGTACAATGTCAGTGTCCTGGTTTTGACATTGTACGAGAGTGACTATAGAAGATGTTGCCATGGGAGAAACTAGGGGAAGCATACAAAGGACTCCTCTGTACAATTTTAATTCTTTTAACAATTTCTTGTGAATCTATTATTATTTTTAAAATAAAGAAATTTCAAAATCTAAGCAAATACAGTAATAGATTAAAGTATAAGGCATCTTACGAACGTAACTGCCAATCGGAACCCCAATCACCATGACATTAATGCAGGAGGCAGATGCCTTTCTTTTATGGCTATGATGCAGTTTTTCACATGATGTCCCCTCATAGCCCATTGGCCAGCGAGCTTCACCACATGACCTCAACAAGCTGCAAGGGCGAGTAAAAATGCAGTCTTCATCCTGGTAGCCAGCTAAAACTCAGGGGTTTTATTACGAAGAAAGAAAATATTCTTTTTCTGTAGTAGCAGACATTACTACACCATTTCAAATTCCCTGAAAACCCAGCTATCTGCAATTTTAACTCAGCTTTGACTGCAAATGTACCTACATTATCAAAATCTTTGATATCTAACTTTTCAGATCTTTCTAAAAAAAAAAAAAGATTTATTTATTTGAGAGAGAGAGAGCATTGGGGGTAGGGAGCAGAGGGAAAGGAACAGAGAATCAAGCAGTCTCTATGCTGCACAGGACCCAGGGATCGATCTCATGACCCTAAAATCATGACCTGAGCCAAAACCAAGAGTCGACCCCTAACTGGCTGCACGACCCAGGTGCCCCTAACCTTTCAGCCCTTTTAAACATATCTGGACTTCCCAGACCTCTTGATTTCCTCTGCTGAAATTCTGAATCCTCCTGCTAGCTTCTTGTGGTGTGTGTGATTTGTTCCTGAGCCACAGACTCTCTGCTCAGGGCACCCAACGTTGCAAATTGACCTGAGCCAACGCTGGCAGGCAAAGATGGTGAGGATCTTTCAGTAAATACAGATCGCCTCTGGGGTTAGAGGCTTACTTTTATTTCTCCCACCTCTGTGCTAATGTTTAAAAGCAGGCCTCACCTCCTCACTGCACTCCCAGGAGGCAGGTATTCCAGACTGAGCTCAAAGTACATTAAGCCCTTTACTGCATTCTCTCCTACCCTGGGGCAACATACTATACGGTTCCTACGTGTGTTTGAGATTGGACGGTGCAGAGACGCTAAAATGGCAAATGATACACAAGGGAGAATATGTGTAAAGGAAAAAGCAGTCCCCTTACAATAAGATGGGATTATGAGTTTGGAAAGACTCGAATCAGGGATTAAATCCTCAAGTGGTCTAGAACTTTTAAAGACAGGCGCCCAACCTGGAAATACTCATGGAATCCCTAATGATGTACATACAGATTCAGCCAGACTCAAGATTTTTAACGGAGTCTCAGTTTTGTCTAGAATGTAAGATAGTTGATATTAGTAACAGTATAATTTATACAAATTGTTCAGTCATATAATTTTTGTTAATGGGTTTATATAAATATATACTAGGGGGCCGTGCAATGTGTGTAATACATTTTATGTGACAGAAATGGTTCTGTGGTCAATTAAGTTTAAGACAAGTTGGGTTCCCCCAAGTTAAGCAAATTTATTGGAGATTTTAATATGGTAATCTGCAATGGAAATCCTCAGTGGAAATCGAGGGGCAAGATACACAAAGAAGCATTTTCCTAAGCACGTTTCAGCATATAATTCATCTGGGTAGTTATACTCTGTTCTGTTTCTATGAGGTGAAATACACTTTGGGAAGAGCTGATATAAAAAAAAATACTTCACATTATTCTCTGTTTGAAACCAGTAGATGGGACTCTTGAATCTTAGGAAAACTACATATAAGGTAGGTGAGACGTTACTATATGAGAAGCAATGGAAGGACAGAAGAAATGAAAGTTGTTCTGAAACATACAGAGGTCTGTGGTGTTAAAGACAATGAAGAGGGTGAGGGGCGCCGGGTGATGTAGTCAGTTCAGCATCCGATTCTTGGTTTCAGCTCAGGTCATGATCTCAGGGTTGTGGGATTGAGTCCTGCACTGACTCTGCACTCAGTGGGGAGTATGCTTGGGATTCTCTCTCTCCCCCTCTCTCTTTAACCCTCCCCCTGCCTGCTGGCATGTGCGCTTTCTCTAAAATAAGTAAATAAATCTTAAAAAAAAAAAGACAATGAAGAGGGTTGAAAACATTCGACATTCGACTACAGGCAGTCATGCAGAGGTGTCTTGTGTTTTCCCTTCCTCCCATTGCATCCTTGCACCAATACCAAGGTAGTTAAGATGAATTTAAGTGTAGATCCTGTCTGCACTACCATGTCCTCCATGCCATCCAGACCCCAGCTCAAACCAGCATGGGGGTCGGGCAAAAGGGAAGAGTTTTGGACTGAGTAAGAAACTTAAGTTCAAGATACATGGCACTACGTCTTAATAAGCAAATAGGATTCTTCCAATGATAGTAATTAAGTAAGATATCATAAGAGATATCCTTAAAAGATTTCAGCATCAAATGAGTGAGGGGATTCCACAGGTCCCCATGCTAGCTATTGTTAGAGAAAATGAAAGTTGTTTCATGCTCATTCCTCAGTGAATTGTGAATCGTTCATCCTACCAGAGACCCTTCCTTAACTTCTGCATATGGCGTTATCAAAGCATGGATGCTGTCATTGTTCTCGCATAGAGAAAACTCAGAGCAAAAGTGGAAAAACTGCAATGGTGAAAACAATCTTCCTAAGAACCAGAACTGCCAAATGGAGCACTGCCCCATGAAAGGCGAGAGCACTGGGACATCAGGACACCGAGCCAAGTTGGATGGCCAAGAGTGACTGGAAGAGAATTCTTCCATTGGGTGGGAGACCAGGGTAAAAACCTCTGAAGTCCTTTCCAACTCAGACTATGAATTCCTCATTCCTCCTCTCTACATAAAATACTTCAAAGCACTTTGCTTGCTCTTAGCTAACCTTGCCAACCAAAGCAAACAGTGATGTAAATGATCCAAGAATTCTTCATGATTTGACTTCTCATGTCATGCCATTTTCTTGATGCAGAATACCAGCACTCATATTTCCTTTTCCTTTCAAGCACAGTCTCAGTTACACTCGGTCTTAGATACTGAAGGAGAGGATGGAGCTTTGAACTTCTTTAGGAGGCATCATCTTGTGACTGAAACAAGGTACAGCGGCAAAGTCACAAACTGTAACCCCCATTCAGAGCATCAGGAACTGGGCAACACTGTAGGCCAATAGTTTCACCTATTTGCTTTTCTTCTGTTACCCTCTTAGCTTCCTTTAATGCCACGTAGCTGATAATGGAAAAGTTCTCTCCTTTGTATCCTTTCTTTTAATGCAGTACGAGTAAGGGTTTGTTAGTTTTGCCTGTGCTTTTACACAGTTAATTTAGAATCACAAATGAGCATGCTCCCATCCTACAGCAATATCAGCCAAAACAAAATACATATAAGGGACTGTCTTTGCAGATCACCAGGATTCCCCCAAGCTCCAGGCTCTCCTTAGAGCGTTTGTTTTTCCCTTATAAAGACTGGTTTCCTGCAGAAATGTTATATCAACAGCTTTTGTTTGCTCCAAACCCTGTAAGTATCATTCTGAGGTTTCTAGACCTTAAGGATACTTACATAATTTTTTAAATTGTTTATGTTTACCCTCGTCTACATTTACACAATGTGGTCTGTCTTCAGTGCACATTTGAAACTACTTCTCACCCTGTCAATTTCCTTCCTATCCTCTTCATATTTCGTTTCACCTTTATCCCTCTCTGCATCCACCTCATTTTCACCAAAAGTTTGTATCCCAAGCTACATTTACATCAGGGGGACCTCGAACCTGTCAATATTGGCATTTGGAGCCACATAATTCCTTATTGTCCAGGCCCATCCTGTGCATTCAAGGAGACTGAGTGGCATCTATGGCCTCCAACTACTAGATACAAGTAGCCAGCACCATCCCCTAGTTGTGGTCACCACCATCCTCTAGTTGTGGCCACCACCATCCCCTGGTTGTGGCCACCGCCGTCCCCTGGTTGTGGCCACCATCGTCCTCTAGCTGTGACCACCACCATCCCCTAGCTGTGGTCACCACTGTTCTCTAGTTGTGGTTACCACCATCCTCTAGTTGTGACCACCACCATCCCCTAGCTGTGGTCACCACCATCCCCTAGTTGTGATTACCACCGTCCTCTAGCTGTGGCCACCACCGTCCCCTATTTGTGGTCACCACCATCCCCTAATTGTGGTCACCACCATCCCTCAGTTGTAATCACCATCATCCCCTAGTTGTGGCCACCATCGTCCTCTAGCTATAGCCACCACCGTCCCCTAGCTGTGGTCACCACCGTCCCCTAGTTGTGGTCACCACCATCCCCTAATTGTGGTCACCACCATCCCTCAGTTTTAATCACCACCATCCCCTAGTTGTGACCACCATCGTCCTCTAGCTATAGCCACCACCATCCCCTAGCTGTGGTCACCACCGTCCCCTAGTTGTGGTAACCACCATCCCCTAGTTGTGGCCACCACCATCCCCTAGTCCCCCAGTTGTGGTCACCACCGTTCCTTAGTTGTGATCACCACCATCCTCTAGTTGTGGTCACCACCGTCCTCTAGTTGTGGCCACCATCATCCCCTAGTCCCCTAGTTGTGGTCACCACCGTCCCCCAGTTGTAATCACCACCATCCCCTAGTTGTGGTCACCACCATCCTCTAGTTGCAGTCACCACCATCCCCTAGCTGCGGTCACCACCGTCGCCTAGCTACGGCCACCACCGTCCCCTAGCTGCGGCCACCACCATCCCCCTGTTGTGGTCACCACCATCCCCCAGTTGTAATCACCACCGTCCCCTAATTGTGGTCACCACCGTCCCCTAGTTGTGGTCACCACCATCCCCTAGCTGTGGCCACCACCGTCCTCTAGTTGTAGCCAATACCATCCTCTAGTTGTATTTCCTGGTATTGACAAACAGCCCTAGGGAAGAGGCAATAAAATCACACACATACCCACACACCCAATTAAAACCACCAGCCACACAAACAATGGGAAAAGGGCTCCTCAGATCCCTCCAGTGTAGTATTTCGGGAAAACACTCACCCAGGCTGATGAGCAGAGCTTTTACTTAGACACCAGCATGAGGAGGATGCCCCGTGGCCCTGACTGAGGGTATGAACAATGCTTGGGAGAATGTTCACCCTCTTCCTGAAATACCATGGTCACCCAGGCATCTGTCTGAGCAAAAGGGATTTGACATTTGGAGGTGACAATACAGGAGGAGAACCGAGGGTTGACAGGAGGAGACAGAGGGTGCCTGGCAGGCAGGCTGGTGGAGGAGGTCCAAGAGGACTGAGCTAGGGCAAAAGGGATCTGCCGGGTGCAGGATATCTGGGCACGAAACAGAACTGCCTTTCTGCGAGTCAGAAAGGCGTGGTTAGATAATCTAAGTTCAAGTAGGATGGATCCACAGTCATGTCCAAGAATCACAGAGCATGGAACTAACACACAGAAAGTTTTGGATTACACCCAGATTCCAAGGCAATGCTTGCTTTCCTTGGAGCCTTTTTGATGCTGTTGTGGAATGTGGCCCAGGCCCAAAGATGAGTCAAAGATAACTTGAAGTGAAAGGTGCTTTGTGGTTGCTGAGCAGATGAGAGGGGCCTCACCTAACCTCCACCCTCTTGCCTATCCCCTGAATGGTTGCCTCAAAACATATCCTCACTCCCTTCCCTCTGGGAAGTCTCCTATTTGTCCACATGTCTAGAATTTCCAGCACCTCACACAACTCACTCATCTACTGGGATAAATTACCCTTCAACCAAAAGACCCTAGGAAACAAAAAAGCAAAAGAAACAGAACACTACAGAGTCAGGGAGACAACGGTATTCTCCCACTTGAGGTGCTTATTTCTACATCCAAAAACCTAAGATTAACTTTAGTGACTTCGCTTTCACACTGAAGGCCAGTAAAACCCATTTATTTTTTCTCTTCTTCCCTGATCACGATAAAAGTGTATGGTGCTTTCCAGTAAAAAAGAATGAGCTAGTGATCCATGCATCAACATGGATGGATATCACAGATGCCATGTTGAGGGCAAAAGCCAGACAGGGCGTCCACACCACCTGCCTCCTCTTGCATGAAGTTTCAAGGACAGATGACACTAATGCTTGGGGAGAGAAGTCAGAAGACATACAGATTGGTGCAGACACAGAGATTGGCAGGGGCAGGAAGGGGATCATGGAGACAGCATGTGAGCTGGATCTTGATCTTGTGTTGGTTACACAGGTACAGACAAATGAAAAACACATCACACTGTACACAGGATTACTACACAGCATCTCCTTTCCTACTTATAAGTTATTGCTTAGTTTAAAAAATTCCAGTTGCTTTCACATAATATAAGATACGGTCAACACAAATGACACAGGAAGCTTCCAAAGAATCTCTTCTTTTCTGACCCTAGGGAAAAAGCACAATATATTTGTTCTCCACGTACCAGAGAGTGTTACCAATCTTCTGAAGAGAACACCCACATACATTTCCCATTCTATGAGGGTGACAATTTGAATTGGAAATTCAAAATTGGAATATTGAATTGGAATATTGAAAATATTCTTGTAGTCTTGTTTGTGGATGAGAGGCTGGTGAAAGCGAAAGAAGACAGAGCAAATAACCACAAGCAACGTGAGTACCAACCCTCTGTGGATGGCTGCCACTTAGAAACAGCATCCTGTATAATAGACATCCTAGGGGGGATCATGGATCTCTGTCCCTGGGAACCAAGGGATATTCGTCTCAAAAGGTCAGCAATGCATCGCCTGCATTGTGGCGTGCGGTACATCAGAGCCTGCTTCAGCAGCCTGAACAAAGACTTGCTGTGATATGATTCATGAAGACAGCTGCATTTTACTCTCCGTGTCAGACACAGCCAAGGTGACTTATCGGCACATGGCGATCTATCGTCTCAAAATCCACCAACTACAACAGGAGATAGAAAGAACCTGTAGCTCATTAACATTACAGAACAGTGGTTTGGGTTTTTTTAAGGTGAATACAGATTTGAGAAAACTGAGGACCACTGGGTTACTCCCATAAATTGACTGCGAATCTGAAATTATGTACAGAGGAGATGGAGAAGTCTGCTGTCAATGCCAATCTCTTGAGGCCAGCGTCTACGTGTCCCTGTGAAAGGTCACACCTGACTTTCCATAGCATAACTGAATTAAGTATGGCACAAATGTGGGGGCCTTGGGTGCCTCACAGATGGTGGCATCTTTTTTAGACAGAAGGTTCCTCTCTACACTGGAAAACAACTTGGGCTCTGATCTGTCAGGGTGGTGGTTCTCAAAAGTCACCAAGCATAAGCATCATCTGATAGGCTTTTTCAGACCCAGATCCCCAGGCTCTATCTTTGGAGCTTCTGATTCAGTAGCTTTGGGATAGGGCTTAAGAATTTGCATCTCTAGAAGCTCCCAGGTGATGCCGACGCTGCCCATCCCAGGAACGCACTTGGAGTAGCCTGGGTTAGGGCTGGTCCATCCAATCCGGAACTCTCTCTCTCTCTGAGAATTCACTTCAAGCAGCTAAGACACCAGAGGCCTGCATTCAAAGGACCCGCACCCAGGGAAAGCTTACGGATCCACCACCAAGTGAGCTTATTTACAGTGCTTTCCTGTGTCTATAACTTCTAGCGCTTGCATGTTGCCACAGGAAGATGTGAGTAACCTGCATCTGAGTAATTGGATTGGAACACTACATGAGAGTCGGACATCTGTGTAAAAAACAGATGGCCCAGACAACTAGATTCATCCTTAGGTCTATAATTTTGGTGCTCATGTTCTAGGATCTATCGATATTATTATTCTTTCTTTTTTTCTTTTTTTTTTTTTGCTGAAGATCTAGATCTAGGAATACCAATGTCTTTGCTGTCTTGTCCCAGATATTTTCAGAAGCAATAATGTAAACCTCTTTTCAGCCTCCAAGCTGGAATGAAGCACGGATTCCATGGGATTTGATGTTGTCAGAAGTAGCCAACAGACTTCTCTGGTGAGTCCCATGGGCTATACAGTCTCCTCCCTGAGCTGGCTGACAAAGATACAGATGAGCAAGCCAGAAAAGCAATAAAAGTACGAAATAGAGATATTAAGAATGCAAAGAAGCTGTTTACCACAAATATTATCTCTGGGTTGTCTTCAGGACACAAGGCTGGTGCTACATTCTAAAGGCAGTGAGTAATGATAGAAGGAAATTTTAAATGTCAAGCAAATTCAAAAGAAGTCAAGAATATGGTTTCAACACAGTCTAATGGCATGTACTTTAAAGCATTAGGGTGCAAATAAGAATTTCCTGGAAGTTCAGCTGGCAAAACGTCCCTACACCAACATTTTAAGCCACTGCCTCTCTCAGAGCTGCTTATTTTATTTACCCCTGACTGTGCCTCCCCAGGGTTTCTCTCCCATTTCTTTTCAGCTGGCCACAAACATGGCCTTTGGAGTCAGAAAGTCCCAGGTTCACTTCTCATCTGTGCCATGTGACCTTGAACACACTAGCATTCTGAGCCCCTGCTTCTGTCTCTCCTAAAGGGAGATAAGAAAACCTATGTTCTAGGAGTATAGAGTAAACAAAGCATTCAAATGCATGACATGCAAGAAGCCTCAAATACAAATTTTATGATTATTGTGGTAAGAACATTTCATGTGAGATCTACCCTCTTTAATATTTAAGTGTTCAAGACAGTATTGTTAACCAGACTATATACCACATTGTTCAGCAGATCTCTAGAACTTACTCGTCTTGCCTAACTGAAACTTAATGCCCACTGATAAGATCCAGCAATCCCACCACTGGGTTTTTATCCAGATGAATTGAAATTGGATCTCAGAGAGATATTAGCATTTCTATTTGCACTGCACTGCTCTCCCCAACAGTCAAGATGTGGAAATGACCTAAATGCCCATCGACAGGTGAATAAAGACAATGAAATACTATTTAGCCTTTAAAAAGAAGGAAATTCTGCCACATGCCAAAACACGGATGAATCTTAAGGACATAATGCAGAGTAAGGGAAGCTAGTCCTCGGCGGACAAAGTTTGCATGAGTATTTGCATGCTGTCACTGCTGAAGCAGTCTGCCTAATGTGATCTAAATTCCAAAGTAGAGAATGAAGCAAATATGCTTCTCTATAAAAAATCATCCCTTCACCAAACCTGCTTGAGATTCATTAATCCTAACTGTTCCTATGTGCTTTTCCTTGCTTTTCTCCTAACTCCCATTTCTTCCTGACTTTACTCCTTGCCTCAAAAGTTCCCAGGCATGGACTCCCATTTCTCCCACTGACCCTGGCTTATTCTTCCAACACCAACTACTATGCAAGTTACAAGGCCATCAGAGCCGCCATGCAACACAGTCTCCCTCGTCCAGCCTTCCTGTCCTTCACTAGTATACGCAGTGTGCCCCGTCTGTGGTAAGTTATGGAGCCTCCTGGAAGTCTGAGTGGAATTGCTCCAGGTCTAAGAAAGAAAGTCCACATTCAGAGGTGTTCTAGCCCATTCACTCTTCATCAATGATAGAAGCAACAGCCAAGATCTGAAAGAGCTATGGATACCATCGCCCGCTCACCCACCATGCCTGCCTTGATCTACAAAGTCATGCCTTGGGTACATGGCAATTGGGAGAGAAAACACTGGGAGAACCGCTCCTCCCAGCTAACTGCGTCACTTCCATCTCCTAAGCCGGTCATGGGGGCTGACCCTTTCTGACTTACGACCCCTACCAGTCACCTTGAAAAGGAAGATCTTAACTCCAAGCTTTTCCTACTCTGTTATAAACTTTTAATGCTCTAAATCTACCCCGTCTGATTCTCGATCAATAAATGTTGAATGAGGACATAAATCTCTGGGGAAGTTCATGCAGCTGTAATAACAACAGTATAATGATTAAAGATTCATAAATAAAATCCATTTGCTACCCTCAAAAAGAGTTCTTGATATTCACTAAAGCTTTCACTTGAATCAATCTAGTTAACTGTTAAATTATATCAGAAAATCAAAAATACACATATTCTCTTCATAACATCGACAATCTCTTTATCTCATTTACTGATAGGGCACATAACCAGGGTCTGGAATCCACTGTTTTCAACTGTCCAGACCAATTTCTGCCTCTAGGTTGCCTATTCCTTCCCAATTCTACATGCTAAGATTGTAATAAAATGTTAGTGAATAAAACATTCTACAAGCAGGGACAAAGCTGAAGTGCTGGGGTCGTCTATTTTCTTGCTCCCTTACTCCTCTGCACGGCCACCTCTTACCAGCTCGCTCTGGTAGCCTGCTGCGATCTATTTGTGACTGAAGCAGAGTTGCTGCTAATTGTTATATTTGTCTAAATCATGTGTCGCCTAGTGTTTCCTTCATTTTTCCATCAGGTAATCATCTACATCGCTCAGTATAAGGAAACAAGCAGGAATACAATGGTGATCAATTTTCTATAAACACTTCCAAGGATGTGCCCCAGGAATGCAAATTTCTTAGCATGCTAATCTACAGAATATGAGATTGCTCCACTGAGTTTAAAGAAAGATGAAACTCAATTTTTAGCATTTTGAAATACAGGAATTAAATATTTGGTCATGACTCCTAAATGACCAACATTTTTAAAAGCATAAAAATGGTTTCAAAAGGCAGCTCAGAGAAATGAATGCTCTCCAGGGCCAGCTGTGGTAAGCATGCTCAGTGCTTTTTAAAGCACGATTTAGTCCTCACAAGGATGCTAGACAGTAGGCAGAGCTGGGACTCAAAGCCAGGTCTTCTGCTTTTAAGACTGGCAAATCTCCCTGGAATCAAAACCATCTGTGTAACAGCAGAACTCACATACTGAGTTTCCACCCTGTAAGTTTCCTTTGCATGGTCAGTACCATGCAGAGTTTAGACAAATGCACTCTGATAGGTAAACAGTGGGCAGCCCATGAATGCTTGTCCCTTGCTACTCTCAGGAGCCCTACTGTATTTAAGACCCTCTGAAGGTGAACAACAGGGTGCCACAGTGAGAAGGGGCACAGTCCATTCAAGGGAGGGAAAGCTGAGGCTACTGAGACCCACAGACGGTAGGTAGGTGAAGGAGCCTGCACGGACTGGTCTATAGAACACACTCACAAATACCCACTTCCTTAAAAGACTGCAGCAGAGAGCAGGGCCTGGCCTTTCCTATTTATGTCTATCTTATGCTCTCCTGAAATTCCACACGACCAGAATTTAACTCAAAATTGCCTTACCTTCTCCATGGAGACTTTCTGGATAAATTTTGGTAATTTTCCTTTCCCCCAGCATATCTCCTGCTACGACCCACAAAAACACTTGTCCAGGATTTCTGAGCTACTCACAGTCTCCCTAGGGCACCCTGCTCCGTGGTACACTCATATGAGTTATTTCATGAACCCAGACAACATGATGTCTTCTCTTCTCCCCTCCAGCTAATTCCTGCTAGTCCAGTAGCACTAGCTCACCCCACTGAGCACCACCTCCCTCTGTGGTCCTTCCCCCCACCCCCAGGCTGCATGAGCTCCCTGCCCCTTTGTATCCTTCAGCATCTTGAGCATCCTTTCTGCCTCAGCTTTCACTGCCTATTCATTTCTCTGACTCATTCACCAGATCGTGGACACTTTCGGGGCATATCTTTGATGCTTAAAGCAATGCCTTCCCACACTAGGCACTTGATAAATATTTATTGAAGAAACGAGAGTTTTGCCCAGATGTATCAAAACCAAATAAAGTGCTTTAAAAGTTTCTGTCTCTCCCAGGTGATGCCTCTGACATAATTATAGATTGTTGTACCACACTAAGAACTCCACCAAAGCACACTGACTGTATCTTTTTGATCTTCCATTATCTGTCAGTCCTTGAATGTATTTCATCATTTCTATCTCTTTCCATTGAACTCTCTCCAAACTGTGTCTTTGAGCTACTAAAGGATCTAAAATATTAACGATATCTCTTTTAATCTCACTGATTTCTTTCTACAACACATGGTAGCCCTGAAGCAGATCACAAAATCATCCCGGAGTATAAGTATTCTAGAGTTATTTTTTTGATGACAGAATTGAAAATAATAGGAATCCAAGTTGATTAAACTCCTCAACATTCAGGAGCATGAACAGCTTTATTTACCTCTTTTTGGTTGACAGGAGTTTGTGTTACTAATTAGGTATCATTTATATAGAATAAAAGTCCATTATAGGTGGCACGTTTACGATTCCTAATGTGATGTTCATAAATATACAAATACAAGCAATTTATTTTAACCCAGCATAGCCAATAGAGGTTTGATCAGAAATCACACACCAGCAGCTGAGTTAAGAAAAACAAATGTTAATCCTCATTTTTTTAAAGAAATACAGTATGATTCCCTCAAAATTACCTTTCTTAGAAGAGCAACACATACTCTGCTCTTCTTGCCTTAATAAATGCTACCACTTGGATGACGTTTTTGCTGTTATTCATTATTTTCAGAGAATTAACAACCATCAACTTTTTTTCCTGAGCAGGAGAAATTACAAGGATATAACGGCCTCAAGTAGGTCTGTATTTGAATGAGAAACTACAGTGATAAGAAAGCAACAGTTTGAACAAGAAGGGCTTATGTTTCTCACATAACAAGCCAGGAAGTGGGTGGCCAAGAGCTGATGAATCTGCTCACTGACGCCTTCAGGGACCAGTGTTCTTTCAAGATCTGCACCACCACCTTCAACATCTTGTTCTTGGCCCATCATGGATGTGGCCTTATAGTCACTATGATTGGCACACACCCAGGCATCCAGGCATAAAGAAAGGGAAGGACGTTCTGTGGAATCTCTCTCTCTCTCTCTTTCTCTCTCTTATTTTATCAAGAGAGCAAAAGCTTTCCTGGACCCCACCTGGCAGATACCCACTTGCATGGGCAGAACCATCAAATCTCAACCCAACTTTTGATTAACTCATGGCCAGCTGATTAGTAATGTAACCTTGGGCGTGATGACTCATCATATCCAAAGGCTCTGTCCATGCTCAAAGGTAGGGAAATTATCCAGGGCATATAGACCAGGAATTGGGAATCTCTGGGACTATCTTAGAATTCTGCCCACCAAGTGTCTGCTTTCTTCTAACAACCACAATATCCAAATAGAAAACACAGAAGTCTGGCTCCAAGCCCTTTAGTGCTCTAGGCAGAAATTCAAAGTCACAAGCAATGCACTACAGATCCCTGCTGGTAATGTCATCTGAGTCCACATGAATCAGCAGAAAGGGGAAGGTGTTGGGGGTGTGGAAGGCTCTGGTAGACTCTGTCATAGGACATTCCAAAGGCATTCCATAAGACAACTAAAAATGAAATTTAAAAACCCTATCTAAACAAGCAGGTTTTTCATCTCTCTGTTTATGGACACATGTTTAAGGAAAAGCTATTGAGGCAAGAACTGGGTCACGGTGCTAGACAAGTGAGATGTACTACATGCCCTCATGGAGATTACATTGTAGTGAGAAATGTGCCTACCACCAAGAAAAGTAAACCAATAAATAAAACAGTAACACATTATAATGTGTACTATGAAAGAAACGATGTAAGAAACTACTTGCTATGGAAGAAAACACACAAATCTTTTCCTTGGACACGCTACTGTACACGGGTTAGCAGGCACCTGTCTTAGCCTTATTTTGCCTTTCCGAGGTGTCTTCTAAGGGGCTTCAGGAAACTGCTCTATTTTATGTTAAACCTGGATTAAGATCACATGGGCAGCCCCCAACTTTCAGCAAGGATCCCTAACTAAGACAATGTTCCTTTCGTGGTTGGTAGCATGTTTCCTTATATCTGCAAGTGCCTGGGCATACTCACTGCCCAGACACGGGTGACTTTTCAGTCGATATAGATGTGTACCTGTTTATGTGTTATTATGCCCCCTGTTAAGGTGCTTCAGTGCAATTGTTTTGGTAACTTCCCTGAGTCTGGAAACCCACGGACTCTTTCAAGTCTTTTGAGTTTCTTCTCTCTTGAGTATTCCTTTCTGCGCACAGAAACTGCACTGTTACTTTAAAGGAAGAACTCGGATTTCCCTTCTCCTCTACCAAGACTGGTTGAATATAGAGAATGCATATTTTACACCCATCTTGGTGAGAAAGTGAGCATAATGCAGGCATACACAGCAGATGTCTTCATGGTTAACATTTTCCCAGTGGAAGGTCTATTAACCTTTAGCACCAAAACTTTAGAGAATGTGCACATTGATGAAGACTCTATTTTTGTTGTGTTTTAGGCTCCCTGTTAGCATTTTCATGCAGCTCTTTGATTTTTCAAGAACAGAACAGTGACGTTCAATAGAAGGCAGCTGTGTATGTGTGGGGTCTCAGACCTACTTCCTCGCTGGTGAAGCTTCCTACAGCCAATTATGGTTCTCCTTAGAAAACTTAACTCACCTCGATCAACTCCCTCTCTGGCACTGGAGCACCCCCAGATTCTGGTGTAGTGTGTGTGTAAGGAGTACTGGGAGCGGGGGTGTGGGGGAAACACCCTGCCTTAGTTCAGTCTCTCCAGGCACCTCCCTCACAGCAAAGCTCTGCTCCTTTGCTAAGCTTTAGCACCTACTAAAAAACCCGCAGCAAGTAGGACAATTCACTGCAATGCTGCAAATGCTAATGCAGGGAAGAAAGCTGGACTGCCTTTAAGGAGCCTTTCAAATTGATAGTAGTATTGCAAATGATCTTAACGAAAACAAAGGGTAACACCCCCCTCCACCTCCCACCTTCCCCACCCCCAACCCCACTGTGGTTGCAGAGATAACTCTTTAATGAGCTCCAATTTTAAAGAAAGGTGAAGAGGGGCGCCTGGGTGGCTCATTCGTTAAGCGTCTGCCTTCGGCTCAGGTCATGATCCCGGGGTTCTGGGTTGGAGCCCCGCGCAGAGCCCCACGTCGGGCTCCCTGCTCAGCTGGAAGCCTGCTTCTCCCTCTCCCACTCCCCCTGCTTGTGTTCCCTCTATCACTCTCAAATAAGTAGAATCTTAAAAAATAAAAATAAAGATAGATGAAGAAAAGCTAGAAGGAGGAGACTGAACTGAACTGAGAAGAGTAAGGCCACAAGGAGCTAAGGCTATTGAAGTGTGTGCAAGTCCATCTAAAAAGATTTGGCTAAGTACGGGCAAAGAAGAACCAGAATCGGGAGGAACAGATGCCTTACGCGGTACAGACAGCATGGCACTAACTGATAAAAGCGAGGAAGTGTTTGGTATTAAGGAGAATGTCTTTAAGCTAGTGTAGGAGTTATTCTCTTGCTATGTAACAATAAGCACAAACTTAGTGCCTTAAAACAATACACATTAGCACACCGTTTCTGTGGGTCTGGGGTCCAGGGGCAGTTTACCCGCATCTAGTGGCCAGATGCGCACAAAGATGCTCATCAAGGAGTCAGTGGACTGTGTTGCCTGGAGCCAGGAGCCCTTTCCCCAGTTCATAGAGTTGTTGATAGAATTCGGTTCCTTGCAGCTGTAGGACTGAGGTCCCAGTTTTCTCACTGGCTGTCAGC
The DNA here is from genome assembly GCA_028534135.1 of Potos flavus. Lineage (NCBI taxonomy): Eukaryota > Metazoa > Chordata > Mammalia > Carnivora > Procyonidae > Potos > Potos flavus. The sequence goes on along the minus strand of CM052901.1, from coordinate 98,883,139 downwards.
CCCTGGAGTCTGCCCTCAGTCAAGACCCATGTGACCCTCTCATGAAACATTTAATTTCTTCATTCCTCAAAGGTAGCAGAAGAAGCCGTCTCTAGTCTGCTCCAATGGAGTCTAACACAGCACAATGACGAGCGACATCCTCTCATCTTTGCCATAAAGAAACCTAACTGCAGGAATGGAATTATCATAGCCCAGGTCCCGCCCACACTCGAGGGCAGGGGATTATACTACCACATCTAGAAAGGAACTAAGAACATAGATAAGATGGCACCGAAATGAAGGATAGTAAAAGAAATAGTCTTGTCTAAACTTAGTTCAACATCCCAGACTCAGGTGATTACTCTAGGTCCGTTAGAGTTTACTGAAAGAATATACCAAAGGAACTACGAAGAACCACCCTTTCTAATCCTGCAATAAAGACTAATTTCTAAGTCTAGAGTTGACCAACCCTAAAAAAAGAGATCAAGTAGACTCAAAACCAAAGACTCATGAGTTAATTATTAATTCTCTCCCCAAATCTAAAACACAATAGAGAGATTTTGTAAGGTCCTAGAAAATGTTGTGTTGATTGCAAGCGGTTAGTACTGACCCAACAAATCCATTCCCTTCAGTCTAACCCATTCCTCTGACAGAGCTAGTTGGAGTAAATGTTGAAAATATGGTCCCCACTGACTATAAGCTAGTTCACAGGGGTGCTTCTTGCAGGGAAAATGAAGAAGTGTCATCTGAAATAATATGTTTTTTTTTTAACTACTATACCCAGAAGTGGGTCAACCAAAGTGAGAAGGCTGTTAATCAGTAGAACGACATTTTGCAGTGAGACAAAGGACTCACCACTAGCCTGCTGAATATTAAAACAATTTTTTTTAAGATTTTATTTATTTATTTGACAGAGAGAGATCGTAAGTAGACAGAGAGGCAGGCAGAGAGAGAGGGGGAAGCAGGCTCCCTGCTGAGCAGAGAGCCCGATGCGGGGCTCGCTCCCAGGACCCTGAGATCATGACCTGAGCCGAAGGCAGAGGCTTTAACCCACTGAGCCACCCAGGCGCCCCAAAACTATTACTTTGAAGTATTTGTGCATTGCCTATTTTGGGAGCACTGGTCCATGATATAAATCACAGACTGGAGATTAAGCATCATCTCTATAGGCTTAACCAAAGGGCAACAGTTGACCCAACTGAGGTGACTCAATCAATATCGTGTGCTGTCTTGCATATGGTTGATCTTTAACCCAATAATATTTAACAGAGATCAAAGAAAACTCCTCCACATAGGTTCAAAACCTCACCTGGAGAAGTGCAATATGAGGAATTCCTGGCTTACCATCTTCCTTGTGACAAATAGTAACAGTTCTAGTTGACTCAATGCAAAGCATTAACAAGCACCAATAGGGAGAGAACACAGGCTACAGAGAATTACAACAGCTTCTATACTCCTCAAAGAATGTTCTGTGTATCACCTGTGTCCCACAATGTTAAAAGAAGGTAAATGGTAGAGAAAAGTGTCTCAGTCAAATGTATGTGGAAGAGACACAGTCCAATACAGTTAAGCAAGTTTCTTTACTGTGATCCTTTAAGATGTCCGTGTGTATTTTGAGTAAGAGTGGATGATAGTTTTGCTGAATATCTCATACAACTAGATTCTGGAAAATCTCAGGGAGAAACTAAATCACTACAGCCTCAGGCTGTCCTAATTAATGTGCAACATCTATACTTAAAAAACTCAGTCAAGGGCGCCTGGGTGGCTCAGTTGGTTAAGCAACTGCCTTCGGTTCAGGTCATGATCCCGGAGTCCCAGGATCAAGTCCCACATCAGGCTCCCAGCTCCGCGGGGAGTCTGCTTCTCCCTCTGACCTTCTCCCCTCTCATGCTCTCGCTCTCTCTCTCTCTCTCTCTCAAATAAATAAATAAAATCTTAAAAAAAAAAAAAAAACTCAAAGTCAAAATGTCATCTGCCCTGAACACCAGACTTCTAGACTACTGAGTTCAGATCTGGGGGCCTGGCAAGATCAGAGTTACCCTGACCAACAATAGCACACCCACAAGGGAAATGTAGGATAAGGTAGAGGATGCTTGCAGAAGAGTCACACCTCTTCCCATGTCTTGCTGCATCTGGTTTCAAGTTGCCTTGCTCACAAGACTGTCTTATGAGCCACAAAGGCCCATGAAATCCTCCCATACCTTATGGTGAGACCTAATGACTCATTTTGAAGCAATCGAATATGGCAAAAGTAATGGGATATCACTCCTGAGAACAGGTTATAAAAGTCTGTGACTAATCCATACAGAGTGAAAGTAGATTATGTGGTTGCCCAGAGCTAGAAGGTTGGAGGTTGAGGGATGACAAACGTTTTGGAGGGTGAGGAAATGCTATCATTTATGTGTAGCTAACCTACAGTAAGATTTCTGTGAAATCACTTTTCAGGAAGAAAAAACATTTGTTTACTCTAATACTCAAACTTCTGTTTTAATTTCACAGATTTACATTTATTTTATTCATCCTTTGCTATGTCCCAATTTGCCCTTCTCAGTATCCTTTTTCTTAAGTGGGCTCAATGCTCAGTGTGGAGCCCAACATGGGGCTTGAACTCACCACCCTGAGATCAAGAGTTGGACACTTAGCTGACCAAGCCACCCAGGCGCCTCAGTATCCTTTTTCTTATAGAGCTGTGGAATTTCCATTTTTGTCCTTTCAGACATTGATTACATTGCATTGTATTTTTTTACATATTTAAATTCGCCTTATCCAACGGATAGTAATTCAGATTTCCAATTGTCTCCTACACTGTAACACTGAATTTACTTTTACTTATTCACCATTGATGTGTATATTTTTAGTTCCCCGAATAACATTTAGGTTCAGCCACTGTAACTACTTCATCATCGATCTTTTATATCCTCAAGTGTGCTGTGCCCAGTACCTTTAAACTAATTTGTACTAGATTTACTATTTTTCTTGGCCCAAGAAAGTTGTTCCAGTTTTTAAAGTCCTGAACTTATTGCCAGACATTTTGTAGCAAAGGAAAATTGGTTCTAGGTTTGGGGACTCTAACTCACATGAACTTCATTTCACCCAAGGTTCTTCTTTATTGTCCTTGGATGAAATAAAATTTATGTGAAAATGTTCTTATAGATAAATAAAGGCTGACAGAATAGAAAATGAATAGTGATGGAATACACTAAGAAGTTAATAATGGGAAACATCAGAAATCCTTTCTGGGCTACATATTTGCAGGCTGGCCAAGGTCTCTGTTAACTGGTTTTGGACTTCTCCATCCATTGTTCGAGGGAAATAGTTTGCTTCCTACTCCCATATACCCACATGCTCAAGTGGTCTACAATCTGATTTATGCTTTGTAAGCTCACATACACTGCAACAGAGCTTGTCTGATGTGATTCTAATGTAGAATACATTTTTAGAAAACAGTTAATCGAGTTTAAGAAACCATAATTCGAAAGACAACTATACTAATATAGTTTTCATAGCTGATGTTTTTAAGGGCTCTTTGACTTACAATATCATCTCTACAATGCCTTCCATTTAAATCCAGATTACAACCAGATTTCTTAAATATCAAATGATAATACAGATATTATATGGATAACAGAAACCATTTTTGTTACTAGCTAGTGTTTGCCTATAAAAGAGAAAATCAGGAAACCAAATTGGTCAGGCGCCTGGGTGGTTCAGTCGGTTAAGCATCTGCCTTTGGCTCAGGTCATGATCTCAGGGTCCTGGGATTGAGTCCCGCATCGGGCTCCCTGCTCACTGGGGAGTCTGTTTCTCCCTCTCCCCCTGCTTGGGCTGCTCTCGCTCACTCTCTCACTCTCTCTCTCTCAAATAAATAAAATCTTAAAAAAAAAGAAAAAGAAAATCAAATTGGTTCTTTTTATATAGATGCACACACCCACTGACTTTTCTCTCAGAAGATCTCCTCAAGGTTGAGAACACAACATCTCCTGGCTCATCAGCTTGTATGTCTTCTTCTCAGAGACCCTAAGCAAGGGTGTCACAGTGAAGAACTCTTCAACAAGTACACAATTCTTCTGGGCTCTGAGAAACTGCACTATACTGTTTACTATTGTAGAAAATCACTGGGAGACTCTGTGCCTGTCATTTCCTTTGATGCATGTGTCAGTTTACAATGAAAAACTAAAGAAAAAGAATCCAAGGTTTCCATATATTCGACCTCTCCCCACAAAGGTAACTTAACCAAATTCATTGTGTTTTTTAAAAGATTTACTTGGTTAGTAGAGAGAGAAAGCACGAGCATGTGCGCGTGGACACGCACGCGCGCGCGCGCACACACACACACACACACACACACACGTGTGCGAGTGGGGGCAGGGGCAGAGGGAGAGGGAGAAGGAAAGAAATCCTCAACCTGAGGATTTCCTCAACCCTCCCTGAGCAGGGAGCATGTAGCGGGGCTCAATTCCAGGACCCTGAGATCATGACCTGAGCTGAAATCAAGAGTCAGACACTTAACTGACTGAGCCACCCAGGCGCCCCAATCAAATTAACTGTTAATAACTGCAGCATTCTAGAAATTCTTTATAACTCCTGCTGAAATTCACAAGTCCAACCTTGTCACCTCTGCAGCCTTCTGCCGTCTGTTTACCCAAACCTCAGCACCTACGAATCTCATGTTACACTCCCAGCTGCCATTCCCCAAGAAGGCCCCAAAGTGTAAATAGAAAGGGAATGTGTAATTTGTTAAACCTTGAGTTCTACTGATTTATGCTTTCAGGTTTTAGTGTGCAGACATCACCGACTTCCAGTAAAATGGTACTCGGGAAAATTAGGTCTCCATGGAACCCAGATTCTGAGAAACAGAGTAGAAGGAATGTGAGTAAAGTCCCAGTAGGTCAATAAAAAAACTGTGCCCTGGTTAAAGTCTGTAAGTTTTTATTTTTAAGAGTTCAAGGACCTGTTCTACTTGTAAAGACATTGCATAACACTCAGGAACTAACCAGAGATGATAAACTCAATTTTTATACAAATTCCTCCTTTTCTGTCCTCGTCTGTAAACCTTCATTCTGCCCTACCATTCCCCTATTATTTCTTCTCCTTTTAAAAACAATTACACTCAATATTATACATTTTTCTTCTGAGAATTTTAATGATGCTTAAATTGAGTAACAGCACACCATAATAAAGGGAAGATTAAAACTCCTGCTCTACCACTTATTAGCTGTGTGATCTTAGGCAAGCCATAGGACCTCTCTTCTGTTCTTCATTTCCCTCCGTAATGTGGGCATTGTGCTGTCACCTATCTCATGGGGATTAAAGGAGTGGAAACATGCAAACTACTTACAATGGTGCCTGACACAGGAAAGGCCACATAAGGGCTGGGGCTTAGTATTTTTAGATACCCATTCTAGTAAGATCACTTCTTTACCTTAGTGTTCAAAGCCCCATCCTCTCTCTTTCACCCAGTGCTATGAGACCACACCTCCCTGGATTCTCTCCTACCTTCCTCAAAAGTCCTTCTCAACCACAATAACTAGTTCTCTTCTCATCTTTAAAAGCAGGTGATGCCATTTAAAGGCACTGTGATGTCGTGCAGAGCCAACCAGACTGAGGTCTGAGCAGGCTGGGGTTTTGGTCAGGGTCCCAGCAGGAGAGAGACACATTTGAAGGGGTAACTTCAGAGAGTTTAATGAACGAGGCGAGTATAAGCAGAGGTGTGAGCAGACTTAAGGGAACCCGCAGGGGAGGGGCAAGCTCTCAGGAGCATTTGCTTCATCTCACCCAAATGCCTCAAGGTCTCCCCCTGCCTCTTGAGGCATCAGCAGCCTCCTCCTCCCTGGTCATTGTTGGAAGAGGGTCTTCGGTTGTGTTCATGTATAACGTCCTGTGATTTAGATATGCTGAGGATTGAGGCTGCTATGGTCTCCAGCCCCATCTGATCAGCACAGCCCTCCTTGCTTTCTGCAGAGCAGCTCATACGAACGACAGAGCATGGCTTCAGATTTGGAGCCTGCACTGCTCCCTTTCACAACACTGTGCTACTGAGTCACAGCCCCATTCCCGGTTGGTACCATCTTTTCTGTTTAAAATGTCTCTTTCGGGGCACCTGGGTGGCTCAATCGGTTAAGCCTCCAACTCTTGGTTTCGACTCAGGTCATGATCTTAGGGTCATGAGATCGAGCCCTGAGTCGGGCTCCATGCTCAACAAGGAATTTGTTTGAGACTCTCTCTTCTTCCCCCTCTGCCTCTGCCCCTCCTCTCACATGCACATGCAATTTCTCTCTAAAATAAGTAAATACATAAAACCCTAAACAATAAAATTGAACTTCTCTTTCCCGAAATGTCTGATCCTCCCGCTGCACTCTTGAGAAGCTCTCATTCAAATTGGAGTACACGGGGAAAGTTGTGGAGACTTGTCCTCTCCCTTGGGAGCCCGGCGAGTTCTCCTTCACTGCCCCACACCCTTATCACCTCCTATGCCTTCTTGCCAGCCCTCGCCATCCTCCTGGAAGAAACAATGGCCTGAGCATTATAATCCTTGCCTTATGTTGTTCTCATTTCATCTGCTCAAGAACCACCTCTGGGTATTATGGACTATAGAACAGAGCCCAGAATTTCAAGGTTCACAGACATGTGAATCCAAAGTATCAGCCCATCCCACTTCCCCACATCATGCTTCATGCTACCACTTACCCCAATTTTAGCCACATGGGTATACCATCCATTTCCAAAACATGTCATGCACCTGCTATCTCATTCCTTTCACTGCCATTCTTCTCTGAAGCCCAGAATCTCTCCCTACATCCCCCAGCCCATCTGGCATTTGGACCTGACATCTTCCTTATTATCTCTGGGATAGCAGATCAAACATTCCATTCTCCTAGTAACCTGGCAGAAACCATCAATCCTCTACGTCACTGCACCTCTCACTATTGACATAAGTTACCCGTGTCCTCCAGGGTTGAGAGTGGGAGGGTTGAGTGTGGCCTCATGAGAAGTGAAATTCCCTCCCAGCAGAAAGCACAATAGCATCTTGTCCTCACGGTGCTTAGCACAGAGTGGACCATCCATCCATATTTGCTGAACGATGATGGCCTGGTGACTCTCACCTTGGACTTCATATAATACTTTATTTAAAAAAAAAACAAAACTCGAGGCACCTGGGTGGCACAGCTGGCTAAGTAACTGCCTTCAGCTCAAGTCTGGATCCCAGGGTTCTGGGATTGAGTCCCACATCGGGCTCCCTACTCAGTGGGGAGCCTGCTTTTCCCTCTGCCTGCCACTCCCCCTGCGTGTGCCCTCTCTCTGGGTTAAATAAATACATAAAATCTTAAAAAAAAACAAAAAATACTTTGTAAACCTTCTCCTGTAGGGCTTGGCACTAAAGGTCACTAAAGCATTTTTTTTTCGAGAACTGTTCACTCTGTCTCTAAGCTTGTACAACCTCAATGATATTATTATAATAAATTGTCAATAAAGTGTTCAGCATATGACCAGGTGGATGAATAGATATTTAAAGTCACCACAGTAGTCCAATAGGTGTAAGAATAGCCAGGACTTGTGATTATGTTCATTGATCAGCACACAGTTACTCAGAAAGTCTGGTCTAAAACCTGCCCACGAACGTTTGTTCTCAGGCCACGAGGCGGCACACATGGGAAGTAGCAGTATGGGGTACCTGGTGCCTTAGTAGGTTAAGCGTCCTACTCTTGATTTCATCTCAGGTCATGACCTCAGGATCATGAGATCGAGCCCCATGTCAGGCTGTGCACTGGGCTTGGACCCTGCTTGAGATTCTCTCTCCCTCTGCCCTTCCCCAATGCTCCCTTTCTAAAAAACCTTAAATTAAAAATTAAAAATAAAAGAAAGTGGCTATAAATGTTTAGAATATGTTAGAGAAATTGATATTGTCACAACATCCAATTGTGCGTCTCATCTCATTGAGTACAAATGTTATCAGTCTTCCAGGGAATGTTAGCCCAAGGGACATGCCACCAGGCGCCATCAACCCAGGCATTCCAGAAAGGAACGGTGTGTCAACCGAGTGATGAAGGAGAGGCCCCATTGAGAAACTTGTGTTCTCCCCTTTGTTTGCTCTCTGAAGTAAGAGGGACAGATTTCAAAGAGCCTTCATTTGTTCATTCTTGTTATGTGCGAGGCAGGGTGCTAGAATTCACTGAGGAAATAGAACACAGGAGGAAGAAGAGAAAGTGACAATGACCAACAATAACGTAATAATGACGGTAGGCATTTTGAAGCTTTACTATGCAAGTCACAGGGCTGAGGGCTTCCTGTATGTTAGCTCACTGAATGCACAGAGCTCCCCTGGGATGTAGAACTCAAAGTCCAACACGGCGAACCAGCTAGCTGCTCCTCTAAGCCTGACCAGGGGAACTGTTTTTCTAAAGTGGGCGGTGGCAAGTGGGTGACTCAGTTGATTAAGCATCTGCCTTCGGCCCACGTCCTGATCCTGGGGTCCTGGGATCGCACCCCATATCGGGGTCCCTGCTCAGCGAGGAGCCTGCTTCTCCCTCTCCCTCTACCTGCCACTCTATTTGTGCTCTCCCGCTCACTCTCTGTCAAATAAATAAATAAATGAAATCTTTAAAAAAATAAAGTGGGTGGGGTGGGCCAAGCAAATTTCCAACTCTGGGGGCACCATATTGTCAGAATCTCAGGAGGACAGGAGTGTGTGGGGCAGGAAATATATTTGAAGAAATAATGACTGGGGCGCCTGGGTGGCTCAGTGGGTTAAAGCCTCTGCCTTCGGCTCAGGTCATGATCTCAGGGTCCTAGGATCGAGCCCCGCATCGGGCTCTCTGCTCAGCAGGGAGCCTGCTTCCCCCTCTCTCTCTGCCTGCCTCTCTGCCTGCTTGTGATCTCTCTTTCTCTATCAAATAAATAAAATCTTTAAAAAAAATTTCCAACTCTGACTCCTACCCTCTAATCTTAGACCAATGAAAAGATATAATATAAATCAGTTTGGATTCAATTCAGACAAGCTGCAGAAACACTGCCTACACTTCAAGAGCATATCTGCATAAGGAAATAAGGAAATTGAAAGAAATTCATAAAGGGGTACCTGGGGAGCTCAGTCATTAAGCACCTGCCTTCGGCTCAGGTCATGATCCCAGGGTTCTGGGATCGAGCCCCATGTCGGGCTCCCTGCTCGGCAGGAAGCCTGCTTTTCCCTCTCCCACTCCCCCTGCTTCTGTTCCCTCTCCGGCTGTCTCTCTCTCTCTCTCTCTCTCTCTCAATCTCTCTGTCAAATAAATAAGTAAAATGTTAAAAAAAAAAAAAAAAATTCATAAAGGTAAACATTAACATCAATATATAGAATAGCTTAGCTATCAAGCATTCAAAGCATTGAAATCTATGAACTTTTAGAAATAATTTCTATAAAGGGTATTATTTTCTGACCAAAAACTAAAAATGTTCCTGTGTTCGTTGCATTATTAGAGAAAAATCTAGAATGGAGACAGCTAGATGGACGGATAGATGGATAGTTGATAGATAGACAGATAATGGATACATAAATTATAATCTTGCCAAATGGCTCTATGATAAAGACTTATTACTCATTACTTTGAAAAAAGAGCCAGCCCAGAACCCAGCAAAATCAAAAGGACATCTAAGTAACAGTGCTGAAGACAGAAATGTCATTTAAAAGGAATGGAGAAAGACATCTGAAATAAAAATAAAATATCCTTCATAGATACTTGAAATGAATGTACTTTCATTTTCAAAAATTAAACTGACAGCAATCATGCTAAGATCTAAATCCTCAGCAGGGCTTAGAAACCCATGACGCATGTGGGGCCCATTAACCAAAAGAGCCTTAAGCTTTGGGGATAACAGTATTTGCAAACAAACTGATTTAAGAACAAAGTTGTCCAATTTCCTCTGTCACGAGACTTCCTAAGAGCAAACTCCCTCTAAAGTTAAGGAGCAATTATAATTAGCTAAAACATCTACCTAAAACATGCACCCAATCAGCATTGTGCTAAGCTTTTATTTACTCTACGTGTTTATTTATATCCCAGTTCTCTTCCCAAAGGATTTGAAAGACGGGGGTAGAAGCTGTCAAAGAGAAAGTCTCGCTGTTGTTTCATTGTTATGCTTATGTGTGATAAGCCATTGCTGTGGTCCCAAAGAGAGTGGAGAATCACTCAAAAAAGCAAAAGGGAAATGCAAGCATTACAGTAGACTACACTGGCACAGAGGGAATCAATCTTTCTGCAAAGACACGGCAGGGTGAAAATGTATACCTCCCCCAGCCTGGGGAGAAGTGGGAACTTGAGTCGGGGGATATGTCCAGGTGTCAGACTTGAAAAAGCAATCAGAGCTTCCGTCATAAATGGAAGACAGTGAGAAAATGATCATGGAAGCATCTCTTATTCTGTGCACTGCGGTTCTAACCCTCATGAGAAAACAGGAGGTGTGGCCTTGAGCCTACGCAAGGTGACATTAGGGAAAGTAAAAAACCTAGACGGCTACCCTACCCACAAAACAGAGATGGGAAAAAATATCCACTGGTGCAGGGACAAGCACGCTGGTCATCTTCCCAGCCCATGTCTGGCAGGAGAAAAGAGTTGTCACAACCCAGGAAAGCCAGGCTTTGGCTGTGCTGAGTAGGTAGGCTCCAGCTTTATTCATTTCTTGGTTTGGAACCTGAAACCAAGAAATCATCACGAAAACTCAAGGGGGACCCGCAGAAGCAAATATAATAGTGCTCTGAAGGACACTTTCACAGCCCAGAGAGGGCACAAATGACAGTCTCAATATTTTTTAGAAGTCTGTTGAAGATGAGCTAAAATAAAAGGCACCACAGGAAAGGTATGTGGCAAATGGGAATTAGCAGTCTGAGGACAGACGATTCTTCACACCATCTAAAATAAACAGTAAAACACACTTACCTACAAAATTAATGGGGAAGAAGAGAAACAATACTGCAATAACAAGACAATTAAAAAAAAAAAAAGCAGTTAGAGAAACCCCTATGTAGAATTTTACAACTGCAGACACATGTACTCATACACAAATGTACATACGTTCATTTGAAGAAAAAATTCAGCTGAGAAACTAGAGAGGGCTTCAGTTTCCAGGAACACAGCTTAGGTTTAACCCTGCACTGAAGACAGCGGAAAAACCAGGATGGTTTATATGATCTAAAATCACCAGAAAACATGGAAGGGCTCACAGGCCAGTGGGAGCCTCCCCAGCTGATTTTTAGATGAACACATGCAACTAGAGAAGAAAGTAGATACCACACACCAAAGCCATTTGTGCCTTCGTGTCACGAAGACCGGGAACTCACAGTCCGCCTTTTGTTCCTGGGCCATGGAAAGCAGTGTCCACAACAGAAATCTGGTAGGGCTTACTGGAGACCCTGCCCTGAAGGCTGGTCCTAAGGGCTACAGCCTTCAGAGAGGAATAGGGAGCAGAGTATAGGAGCACGACCACCCTCTCCCCAGCCAGAGGACTTGGATCTAAGCAGAAAAGAAGGAAGGGTATGCATGTGGACATTGTGGCCACTGACCCACCCTGCCTAACTCAAGGAAGAAGAGAAGGGTAGCTTCTATCATCTTTCTGTTCAACAGTGTTCTGCAAATCTTAGAAAGCCAACGTGGCATTTTATATATACATACGTACGTCCATATACATATATATTCAAATCATAAAAATTCTAATTGAATCTACAGACCAATTCTTGGAACAGACAAGAGAGTTTGGCAAGAATTTGGACACAAGATCATAATACAAACATGGAAAGGGTCCCTAAATGCCACCAAAAAACAACTAGAAAAAATATTAATAATCCCATTCACAATAGCAGCAAACAGTGTAAATCACCCAGTCGTAGATAAAGGAGGTAGAAAATCTACAGGAGAAACTGATGTGGACATAAAAAAAGATCTAGTAATCTCACCCCTAGGCAGTCAGCCCCTGAAAGATGGAAACTTATGTATGTGCGTGCACATCGCAGCTGTATGCATAATCACCAAAGCCTGGAAGAACAGAAATGCCCGTGTAGTGAAAGAATGAACAAAAAAAGATGGCCCATCTTTACCATGGAACGCTACTCAATAGCAATAAAGTAATAAAGTTTAGCAATAAAGTAAAATGAAATGCTAATATGCAAAGCATCGTGGATGACTCCCAAAGCCTTGTGAGTGAAGGAAGGCAGTCCTAACAGGCTACATACCAGTATGACCTCATTTATACGCATTCTCCAAGAGAAAATTACAATGTTGGCACACAGATCCGTGGATGCAGGGGCTCGGGGTGGGAGCCTGTCAGTGCAAAGAGACAGCATGAAGGAGTTCTGGGGACGATGGAACTGTGCTGTGTCCTGATTCTGGCGGTGGCCACATGAATTGATACATGTGTTAGATTTGACAGACTGTGCACGCTGAGTCAATTTTACTGTGTTAATGCAGAATATCAAATGTAAAGGTATAAGAACAGTGTTTAAGAAGAAGACTTTAGGGGCGCCTGGGTGGCTCAGTGGGTTAAAGCCTCTGCCTTCGGCTCAGGTCATGATCTCAGGGTCCTGGGATCGAGCCCCGCATCGGGCTCTCTGCTCGGCAGGGAGCCTGCTTTCCTCTCTCTCTGCCTGCCTCTCTGCCTACTTGTGATCTCTCTCTCTCTGTCAAATAAATAAATAAAATCTTTAAAAAAAAAAAAGAAGACCTTAAAAACTGTCTATGACGGGATGGGAAGATAATTCAACATGGTAAAGATGTCCTTCTCCCCAAATTAATCTATACAGTTAGTGGATTTTCACAAAAACCCAGCAGAGTTTCATGAAATTTAACAAATGGATACCCAAATTCTTATGGAAGAATAAAGACCTAGGTACAGCCTTCGGGAGATAATTTAAGAGGAAAGATGAAAGACATGTCCTATTACATCCCAAGACTCCTTATAAGTCTCTAGTCATTAGAACACTTAGGGGTGGTGCAGGGACAGATCAACAGATCCTAAAGGAGTGACATGGTTATACCAGGAGCTTAATAAGGGTTATTCATCTATATAGATAGATGGGGTAGGTACAGGGATAAAGATATGTACAGAGAGATACATCCATGCGGACATCTTTTTAGGCTTCTTTCTTACCCCAGGCACAAATTAAATACCAGTGACATAAAAGTCCTAAATGTGAAAAGCAAAACTTAAAGAAGAGAATATAAAGAATTTCTGTAAGTCAATTAAAAAAAAAAAAAAAAATAAGCAAAGGATATGAAAAGTAAACCCCAAACTGCCATGACTAAAATAAAAATTAAAAAAAAAAAATGAAAGCAATACAATTCTATGTCACGACCATCAAATGTGCAAAAGTGTAAGTTCGGCATTTCAAATGGTGGGAAAAGTAGGGGAACAGACTTTTTAATGGACTTTTTTAGAGCAGTTTTAGGTTAGCAGCAAAATTTTGGAAAGCATAGAGAGTTCTCATATACTAAATCGCCATCGCCGTTAACCACCTGCGTCACCGTGGTACTTCTGTTACAACAAAACCAATATTAATATGATGATTAATATGATGAACCAATATTAATATGTTATCATTAACTAAATGTTATAGTTTACACTACAGTTCACTCTTAGTGCTACACGTTCTCTGAGTTTGCACCAATGTATAATGTCATGTATCCACCATTATAATACCACACAGAATAGTTTCGCTGCCCCAACAATGTTGTGCATTGCACTGATCCGTCCCTTCCTCCTCTCCAACCCCTGGCAACTACTGATGCTTTTAGTGTCTCTACTGTTTTGCCTTTTCCAGAGTGTCATGTAGTTGGAATCCTACAGTCTTTTCAGATTGGCTTTCACTTAACAATATGCATTTAGGCTTCCTCCATGTCTTTTATGGCTTCATAGCTCATTTCTTTATATCGCTGAATAATATTCCACTGTGTAGATGAGCCAGTTACTCAATCTATCTACCCACTGAAGAGTAACTTGGTTGCTTTGAATATCTGGCAACTGTGAATAAATGGACTTTTCATACACCACTGGCAGGAAGACAAAACACTACAACTACCTTGGGGAAAAGCTGGCATCGTTTAGTGCAGTTGAAAATGTGCACAGACAGAACCCAGAATTTCCATTCCTGAGCAGACATCTCAGAGAAACTCTTGCAAAGAAACATACAGAAAAATGTTCATTAAACACTTTGTGGAATAGGGAAAACTGCAAACAAACTAAAAGTGTGCCAAGAAGCAAACTGGAATGGGACAGCATTCTCCATGAGCCTCTCTCGAGTTTCTGCACATCCTGTCCACAGAGGCATGGACAGCTTTGGCTCTGGACTGTGTGTTCAAGGGCGTCCCACGGTGAACAGTCTCAGAAGACAAAGATCGCGTCCCCCTCCGGAGCGAAGTCTCGGCAGGTTGGCTTACTGCTCATTACAAAAGACTCAGGTATCGTAAGCGTGGGGTTCCTCAGCTAGGACACTGACCCATTGCGTGTGCAGCATCTGCGTGGACCCCTCTGCGTCGCCCCTGGGGAATGAAGGGGCAAGCATAACCAGGGCAGGTGGGAGGCTCATGCTACACCAAATCTTACACAGCAGCAAAAAGCTAAAATGAAATGAAAAAAAAAAAAGCTAAAATAAAATGAGGGAGGCTACTGCTACTCTTCATTTGCTGCCCTGGTGTGAATATTCATACATTTTATTGCAGAAACCCAAACGTGTTTGGTTGTGGTGAGCTTCCCTGGGCTGTGGCCGTACAGGAAACACAATGGCTGACGCCCAAACTTTACCTTTCCGACATCTGGAAAATTCTGAATTCCAGAAGCCTCTAGCCTTCAGAGTTTGGTGTAAGGATTTGTACTTTGAAAATGTTCTCCTGAAATTTTATATTTGTTTCATCATTTAAGGTATAAAAATGAAGGGGGTAAGCTCTGCCACTTTTTACTCAGAAAACCGAACGTGCATTGCAAAATGCATGCGATTCTCCACAAAACAGAGTACAGAGAATATGGTGAGGGGCCTTCGGAAGGGCCACATCAGCCCACTGTCTGTATCTAGTCTCCCAGTGGCAAGATCATCTGTCCCTTATATACATTATGGAGAGAACCGTTCTGGAAATACTGACCCTTGGTTTTGGTAATTACTAGGGCATGTCCTGGAAAACAAAGATACTATTTTCAAACATGGGAAGATAGGGTCACACGAGATTTTCCCTGTAACTGTGGAAGAGCTCGTGCTGATTGCTGGTCACACTGTTTCCCCTAAGACTCCTGCTTGATTCTTAAACTCATATCTGATCTTGAAGCTCCAGCTCCCCAGATTGCTAATACACTTGAGCCCTCGTGTACTGGAACAGGATGCCCTTTATGCACAACTTCAGATGCTGTTGGCCTCACCAGTCTCCTAGGTCAACCACTGCTGCAATAGCTAGTTCTTCAGAGGCTCTGATCTGCTGCATACAACTCCACCCGCCTCCCCTCAGCCCCATGCTGTGTCCCTCACCTGCCTTCCCTCTAACGGCTTCTCCACTGTGGCCATGGTACGGGACAGTCCGGGAATCAGCTGACTGCCACACAGTGCAACCCAGAGATGCAGGAAGTGGCTGCCCCATAGCTCATTTCTTTATATCGCTAGTAATATTCCATCAAGGGCAAATGCTTGGTTGTTGGGGTGGGAAACAATCAACAAATGTTCCCTTCTCATCCTGGCTGGCTGATCCTGAAAAACCACGATGGTCCCATGACTTCACAGACAGACTCATAGCAGTTCGTCCCCAGTGGTGGTGGCCAATGTGATGTATCATTCTTGAAGTGGCATCCCCTACCTTCCTGCCTGACCCACTTTGCCCCTGTCTCCAGCCCCCGGAGTGAGGGGGGATCACCCTCTGCCATAAACCATCCTACATAACCCTTCATCTTGGGCTCATTTTTTGGGAAATATAAGCCAAAGTATATTTCATAGCACTCTCACATTTCCAGGCCCAGATATTCTGGAACAGGCTTATTTCATAAATAAAAAGTCAGTTAATCTCAGAAAATCAGTAAATCAAGGTGCTTTGTTGCTATGCACTTTTGTGCACCATTTTCTATCTATGGCAGTGAAATCCTTCCCCCTGAAGACCTAGTTTCTTCCAAGCACTCGCCTAAAGGTGCCCTCACTGTGACTGATTAACAAACCTGTCTCAGCTTTGGTCAAACAACCCAAACTGATTAGTTAAAACATACCTGTGATTTCTGGGCATTTTCTTTTTTAAAGACTTATTTATTTGAGAGAGAGCACGTGAGCACAAGTCGGGAGGAGAGGGGGAGGGAGAGAGAGTAGCAGACTCCCCGCTGAGCAAGGAGCCTGATGTGGGACTCGGTCCCAGAACCCTGGGATCATGACCCGAGCTAAAGGCAGATGCTTAACTGAGTGACCCAAGCGACCCTCTTCCATTTAACTTATGCTTCTTGGGCACTGTTATTAACGTTAACTATACTTGCTAAGAGAGTAGATCTTAAATGTTCTCACCAACAAAAAGAAATGGTAATTATATGCTATGATGGAAAAGTTTGCTAACACTACAGTGGTAATCATATTGGAACATATAAGTGTATCAAATCCATTAAAGTTTGTACACCTTATACTTATAGCATGTTAGACGTCAATTATATCCCAATAAAGCTGGAAAAATAATAATTTATGCCTGTCAGTAATGGAATGTTTTGTTAGAGTGGGTTCCTGCTTTGCTTCTCTCCTCGCTGCGATGAGTTTATGGTGGATTTATCTGACGATTAAAGACGCCAACTGACTAGGGGCCTCAGCTTCCCTTCTGTGACCCAGAGGCAGAAATGAAGTTATTGACCTGCTGTAGAAACAAAGCTCCTGGTCTGGACTCCTTCCCTCTGTGTTCTCCTTAATGCTTTGCACAGCACAAAACAAAATCCAAATAGCAGTAAGTAAATGACTCTAGCTGTCCCTCTCTGACCTTCCGTGTCAGCACTAATTTTAACTTTTCTTCCTGCCTTCAGCCATGTTCTGTGAAGCAATAAATAGAACTAAGTGTCTTTTTAGGACATTTTTATTGCGGCATATTTTTCCTGCCTCCTGCCACCTTATTATGTTATTTTGCCAAATGCCAGATAAACATGAAACAGACGCTCCAAACAGGAGACATCACAGAGGGAATTTCCCTTCCAGCAACAATGACAAGGAAGCTCTCAGAACTCCACTTTGCGTGCCAGTCGTAGGATTCTGAGCCCTGAATGTACAGTGGAAGAAGAGGCTCATGTGAAAAATGTACGGTAAGTTGATCTCTGTAGAATAACACGGAATGAAGAAAACATAGCTTGGCAGTTAAATTAAAAAACGGAAATCAAAGGTCAAATGCCTCCAGTTACAAATGCTGCGAGACAGTCTCCAAATTTCTTCATGGAAATGGAAACAAATATGCAAAGTGTTGCTTCAATAAGTATATATTTTTGCAATTTTTTTTCCTTGGGTGGCATGGCTACAATGCATTTCAAATGAGTTTTCTATCTGAGGTATTTAAGCACTGTAGTTTTCCATGCTGATATACACAGAAAGTCTTAACCCTACACTACGTGAGTAAGAAGAATGAGAATGAACATAAGGAATGAAAACAGCAATTTATAAAGTCCTACTTGGTTCATTAAATATATTTAAGACAAAGTTACTGGGTAGTTGTAATCTGAGGGAACTCTGTGCCTCTTTTTAGAAATATAAATAAGAATAATGAACAACATAGTTCACAGGCTATGTTCAAGAATGCACACTTAACACATATTTTATATCATTTCTCTCTTAAGACTTTTAAATTGATGGTAAATGAGTGATTCAAATAACAAATCCATGACAAGGAAATATTATGGTGTGAAGTTATTAACAGATGTGCGATTTCAACAAGATTCTAGCTCAGCATTTCTCAACCACAGCACTACTGGCGTCTGGGACGGGGGAATTCTCTGTTTTGGGGCCATCCTGGGCATGGTTACATGTATGGCAGCATCCCTGACCCCTCTCCACGAGAGGCCAGGAGCACCTTCCCCTCACCCCCAATTGTAACAATCCAAACACCTCTCCAGACATTGTCCAGGATCCCCTGGGGGCACCAGTGCCTCTGGCTAAGAACCACTGTTCTAAAGACAGAGAGCAAGCTGAGTCACACAACTGAGGGAAAAGACACAGCCTAGAAGATCTGTGGATGGCATGATGATGCAGGAGACAGGGGAGCCCGGTCAGAGCACTGAGGAGGGCCCCCACAGGGATGGTACGGTGCCACTGAAGATGCAAGTACACAAGGAGGGAAATGCAGGCACCCTGGGATTGATGAAGGCATGTAGGCAGAACGGTAGGAGCAGCACACACACATCACACACGTGCTCTGTCCGTGCACACATTCTCTCATCCGTGGATACACAAGCACACGTGCACGCACACACTCATGCACACACTCACCTTTTATCTCTCTCCCGCACACACCACACACACATATGTGCACACTCTACAGGCAGGAAAGTACGCAGCCAAACATCCATTCCTGGGGTGAAAGAGGGAGAGTTCTCCTCCAACAAAACTGAATAAACAAGGAATGCTATCGGCTAGGAAAAATATCAAAATTCTCACACTGGATCACCTGCCAACCCAAACTGCAGCCTGCCAGCCCATAAGTGTCTTCAAGGCATGGACCCTTCAACCTCCTTTCTGTTGCATAATGGGTTGAACAAGAATCATGAGGCATTTCAGGAAAGCCTGGATTGTGAAAGAGAAAGGCTAAGATGAAGAGAAACACTGAATACAACAAAAATGGAGATAAATTGGGGGGGAGGGTAAAAGAGAAAAAAATCAAACTAACATGCTCAGACACATTTAGGAAGACATTTCCTTCAAAGCAAAAATCAAAATCCTTCTAATAAGAGACAAATGTTAAAAATCAGAGAAGAGACTGCTGGAAATTTAAAAATATTAAAATGATAAGATTAATCCAGAAGATGAAACTAGTAGAAATTCCTAACAAAAACAGAGCCAACAGAGGAAGATATTTTCAAAGAAGTAATTTTTTTTAAGTTTCCCAGAATTGAAGGAAAGCAAGTGCCCCCAAATCAAAGGGGCCCATGCAGCACGGCACAGGTTGAAAAAATGGTCATCGCCCTGGCACAACCATGAGAAATTTTACAAGTGATGATCTAATACGTCATGTTAAAAACAAGGATGGATGCCTTCAAAGTTGTGATTACAAGCCCAACATTTTATGCAACCTAGTAATGAAGTGTAAAATCAGAACAAAGACATTTCAGATTTGCAGGCACACAGAGAGTCTGTCTCTCATGCAACCCTTCTTAACCAGGGATTCGTGGTCACAAAAATAAGTCGGTGAACCGAGAAGAACAGAAATCAAGATCCAAGAAACAATGGCACTGACTCACAAGAGCAAAGAAAGGGAAGTCCCAGGTGGACAGTTGCGTTTGGTCGGAACGAGCAATCTGCTGGTTGAGGCAGAAGGATGGAGAACAGAAAGGGGGTCTCTGACAGTAGAAGGAAGAGCCTACGGACATGATGAGGTCTGAGAACACCAGAGTGACAGACGATGGTAAAAGCAGAGAAAATAGTACTGGAGGAGAGCCTGAGCTATGGCCCCTGTGCAAGGGGCTGAGCCTACCCAACGTCAAGGTGAGAGGGTGCTTTCACTTGGTCGAGAGATTACAGTTTTGTTACTCGATTGTAAAAGCTGAATTTGTGTCTGCTCAATGAAGAGCAACGGGCTCATCAGACATGAGAAAAAGAGCCTCTGCACAGCACAGATGAAAGGAAGGAACCAGAGAGAAATGAAGCTGGAGTCTGTCAGCATCCTTCTGAAATCAATTCGTCCAACAAAGCAGCTATGTGACAAATGTGACCACCATTCTGTCCCCTGTATACTGGCTCCCAGGTCCACTCACACCCGTTGGTGCCTCCTCTTGACGATAAGGCCTTGCTATTCAAATCAGACATCTTCCAAGAACTTGCTGCAAGTGAGGTTTTCTAGCCCCAACCCACAGCTGCTGAGAAGCTGCATCTTATCCAAACTGGGTTGAGGTCTGCCAGTAGGAAGCCTTAATAAATGTGTGCTTTTTAAGCTGTTGAGTTTGTGTAATTTGTTACACAGAACTAGACAATCTAGATAACTAATACGACAAGCTAAGATTAGTGAAGAATCTATATTAGGAAAGATGTATAAGACATAGTGAGGACAGTAGGTGAAGTATATGATCAACCCTCACAGAAAGAAGCCAGCGCACAGTGTCTAAATTTGCTACATTTAGAAGGAGGATTCTAAAACTATTGTTTCAGATATGGAGTAATCAAATAGTAAAAGCAGAAATAATTTAAAAGTGCACCTATGAGTAGAGAGGGGCATGGTTAAGGACTACACTGTTTAATTATAAACATTTCATTACTCTGACACTTTGACCATATAAAGGTTCTACTTTTTAGTTTTGCGTTTATAGATCAATTGAATCTTAGTATTGGCAGATATCTTAAAGGTCTCCTGGTCCAATGTCCCAGTCAAAACAGGAATCTATAGAATCTCAACCCTTTCCTGCATACGATTTGTGTCTGGATACACATTCCATCCCACAACACAGTCCATTCTCATGAGAGACGCAGCTCATTATTAGAAAGTATCCTTGGGGCACCTGAGGGGCTCAGCTGGTGAAGCATCTGCCTCTGGCTCAGGTCATGATCTCAGGGTCCTGGGATCGACCCCTGCTTTGGGCTCCCTGCTCAGCGGGAAGTGCGCTTCTCCCTCTCCCTCCCTGCCCCCACCCCGACTCGTGCTCTCTCCCCCTCTCTCTCAAATAAATAAAAATCTTTAAAAAAAGAAAAGAAAAAGAAAGTGTCCTACTTTGAATCCAAAAACTGTATCCATGTACCTTTCAAGCAGAACTCCCAGTTGTACCCCTTGGAGCCATAAGGAATACATCTCCTCTTGTGGCCAAACATCAACCCTTCAAATCATGGACAACATCTGTCACTCGTCCTGCTAAATATTCTTTAGATTAAGAGCCCCGATTCATTTGGCATTCCTCTAGATGACATGATGCTCAGGTTCCTTTTAGCAACATCTGTTACCCCTTAGCATTTCTTAGTTCGGTAGTGTCTGACTCTGAAGTGGACCCCACAGCTCCCCATGAACAGCTTGATGTGGGCAGAAAAAGTGGGACAAGGATCTGCTCGATTTGCCCAAATGACACTCCGTATTAGGTTCAAGCACAATAGAATTCCTCAGGTCCTTTTCTCATGACCTTCTCTATTAACCCAACACTCCCTGAACATGTTCTATTTTTAAACTCAGTAGTCAACTTGGCAGTTTCCCTTGTTACATTTCATCAGGTTTCTGTCAATTTAAGGATTTTTTTTCTAGTTTAGCAAATACTTATATAGGACTTCTTTGGTGCCAGACACCGAACCTGTCACCAATATTAAATCACATGATCTTCACAACAACCCCATGAGGTAGGTGCAAATATTATCAACATTTTAGAGATGCAGAGTTGTTGAATCATATGCCCAGCTCCCTCAGCTGACAGCACTAGGATGCACCTCAAGGCCACAGGAAGCAGTCCGAGTCCTGGCTCTGCCGCCCCGTGTCCGTGCCACGTTTATGCGTCCCACCTTCGTGTTACCTGCAAAGCTGACAAACGGGCCTTCCGTGCTTGCCTCCAATACGGAAAGAACTGTTGAGGAGAGTGAGACCAGGGAAGACTCTTTCATAAGAACAAATCTGAAGAAAAGCTATGAACACTCAACCAGCTCCCCACAAGGGAAAATTTTCCCTTCTGCAAGACTTTGGGGAACCCCACAGTCCTGGGGAGCAGACCTGCACTGAGTTGTTGGAGGTAGATACGGTCTAGACACTTTGTTGGGATGCCGCACCCACCCAGGGGACATTTGGCACAGTCTGAAGACAATTTTGGTTGTCACAACTGGGGTAGGGTGTCAGGAGAGTCCTGCAGGCATCTAGAAGGTGGGCACTACTACACATCCTACAATGCACAGGACAGCACCCCCTCTGAACAAAGAATGATGCACCCCAAAATGACCATACTGATCTTCCTCAGCTTACAGTGGGGGTACATCCCAATAAAGCCACCATAAATTGAAAATATCCCAAGTCAAAATGCATTTAATACACTTAAACTCCCAAACATCGCAGCTTAGCCCAGCCTACCTTAAACTGCTGAGAACCCTTACATTCGCCTACAGTTGGGAAAAATCATCTCACGTGAAGCCTAGTTGACGATAAAGTGTTGAATATATTGTATAACTTATTGAGTAGTATTGAAAGTGAACAACAGTATGGCTACAAGGCTACAGAATGGTTTTAAGTGATTTGCTGTTGACACTCATGATCGCGGGGCTGACTGGGACCTGTGGCTCATTGCCACTGCCCAGCATCACAAAGGACCATCTGTAGTGCCAAGGTTGAGAAAGACAATCTACTCATATTAAAGCTAAATATATCAGAAATTTTGACACAGTGGACCAACTAAGGAAAAGGTTCATGTGAATTAGCGAAATACATCTTTTCACTGAAATTTTTGCACACTGGCAAGGCGGAAAGATCAATAAATTAGACTCCGAGGACTCATCTATGAGACTTCTCCATGCCTCAGTTTATAACTTGCAATATTATAGTATGCTTAGGTTGCTTGCCATACTAAAGTGCTATCAACTACAACTTCATTATTTCCCAAATACGTAGAGTAAGGAGGATATTTTTAACACAAGTAGTTGTTCCAAAACGCTCAGTGTTAATGACTAGTTAAGAGCATTATACAATTATCATTTCAAAGCATCAGCCTAATTCCCCAGGTTTGCTTGTTTGCATTTTTATTACAATGTTTTCATGTAAACTTATGATTTAGTCTCCTTAGATAAACTTCAAATGTTATTTCTACTCTGTGGTTTCCCAGTACTCCTATACTTTCATAAATGGTACAAATATGGTTTGCAAACCAAGCACCCAGCAGAATGTCACCAAGGAATTATTCATTTTAATGTTGTTTTGATGTTTATTTTTTAATAATGTTCCTAGAAAATCAAAACTTGTTTCTTATTTATCTGATTTCTACCATTATTTATTGGCTAAAATAATGTAATGACAAAGAGGTAGGGAAAGGATCCTTGTGTTTTAGTTTCCTACAACTACCTGGAATATAAGCCTAGAGGGGTCAGAAATCCCCAAATCCTCTGTGCTGCTGAAGCCACGCTTACAAGCCAGTACCCAGTGAACTGTTTTTCCTGATTTTCGGTGGCCAGAAGCTATTGCCTTAAGACTCTCTTAGCCACATGGTGATTTTAAAAGAACCTTTATACTTGCTTTTTACCCCCAAAGTTCTCTAAGAAAGCGTTCTGGGGCATTACAGAACCATGATACTACCAATGTTCTCTAAAGACCAGAGAGTAACACAACTGCAGATAATTATAGTTGGGTTTATTGATTCATTACAACCAGAAAGAACACACATCGTGGGGACCCATGTACGTCTCTCAGTAAGAAGGCATTAGAAATGGCATTACAGGATACTGGACTGTGGTAGGAGATTTAAGGGAGGATTCGATAAAGTGGGGCTTTGCTTTGATTTTGATGCTGTCAGAAAGTAGAGGTAATTGGGCATTACTGGGTACCTTGATGAATCTCATCTAGAGGACAGGAAGTGAGACTAAAGCCGTAACTAGTAAAAAAAAAAAAAAAAAAAAGTGGTCGCTCATATTAATCAGGAAAGTACGATGTTTGATTCTTTTTGTGATTCGGAGAATGTATTTTTGTCTATGTTCAGACGTGATTGTGGCGTGGTCATGGATTTTTTTTCTTGGCCATTGTGTTTATACAGTGGCCTTGTCTGAGGCTGGTATTCTATAAAATTGTTTCTGTTCAACCAAAGAACACCAAGACTCAGCTGTGAATGCCAGGCTAGCTCCCAGCTGCCAGTGGCTGCTTTGCTCTCTCTCGATAATCATATTGCCCCACCCACACCTAAGGGGAGACTTGGTCTCCTGCTCCCTAAATCCACGAAGAGTTTACTTCCACTGGCTGTCAATAATCCATCCTCCCCCCTGCTGCTTCCAAAGAAAAAAGCCACTTCAAGACCTATGTCATTCCAAGATTTAAACTGAAGCCTTAATTTGATTCTTCCCTTGTAACAGTGTAGTTCTCATCTTGCTCCACTTCCTGAGCTCAGCAGGGGCTCACATGAAGAGAGGCACCATATTCAAGATATTTCACAGTGGCACTAACCCATTAGATTGGATACCAGTTAGGTCTCGGGGGTTCCCTGCTATGCCCGGCTCTAACTCTTCGGTGGTTGAGTTTTAGGGAGTATGACGTAGGCAGAGAAGAGACCAGGGTTAGGTCTGAAGTAGGGAGGGCCCTTGGGAGTTGGGAGCAGTGGTTATTACCAACTCATCCAGAGACGTTTCAAACTGAGAAGTTTGTTCTGGTACCTACCACCAAGCATTAGCATCGCCCTTTCTTGGAGGTAAACAATATTCACCTTTGAGACTTTCTGGCATCAAGAATGACAGAAAAGATTTTATTTATTTCTATTTTGTTAAAGAATGAGCCCATTCAAGTAGGCATTCTTTACAATATGTTTGTCTTTCTGTATTATTCTTCCTGATATGGTTGGTTTAAGTGTTTTAAAGAATGAAGACAACAATGAAATATATACAGATGTGTTTTAAAGATCTTAAAGTTCTCTTCCCCTACAAAGATATATTTGATTTTTTTTTTTAAGATGTAATAACCTCCAGTCATGACTAAATGCATAGCAAATTCAGACATATTTACTATCTTGGAGATTACTAAATTGGCTAATGGTTAATTTAATCAAACAACTTTTTAAAAAATGCAGTCATTTCAACAACAAAAAAAGAACAATCCAGTAGCAGCCAAGTCAGGTGCAGAGATGGGGATGTTACTGGTTAAGATCTTCTGCCACATTAGGAATTCCAACTATCTAGACATTGACCA
Source organism: Potos flavus (assembly GCA_028534135.1). Classification (NCBI taxonomy): domain Eukaryota; kingdom Metazoa; phylum Chordata; class Mammalia; order Carnivora; family Procyonidae; genus Potos; species Potos flavus. The sequence goes on along the minus strand of CM052901.1, from coordinate 98,858,171 downwards.
ACCCACCACTAATCTAATTCTTTTTGGTTGAAAATGCAATTGGTTTTTTTAAACTAATATTAGCTATTAGTTATTTTGTTTGATTTTTAAATTTTAAAATCATTATTGCCCAGACAAAATATTTCTTAAATATTAACTAAAGTTAAGCAATTATTAAGTTAAGAAGTTCTTTTTTTAAGGTCATTTTTACCAATGAGTTCATGCCAACAGAATTAAAGTTCATTAGATTACACATCAGGCTGTGGGGTAAAGGCTTTCTCAGTCACTTATGCTGCCATAGCCTTCTGAAACATTAAGAATTTCTGCTAAAGAATTCTTAACTTTTATTCTAAAAGACTTTAGAACTTACAGAAGATTCACAAGAAATCTACAAAGTATTTCCACGTACCCAGAGAAAATTCACCAACTGAAAACATTTTGCACATTTGCTTATTATCTGTGTTTTCTGAATCATCTGTTTGAAAGCAACTTGCTGACATGATACCTCTTACCCCTAACACACTTTAGAGTATGTTCCCTGAGAAGAGCATGATTATCAAATTGAAGAAATTTAATACTGAATATATTATTATCATATTTAGATTTCAGCAATTTTCCCAATAATATTCTGTATGGAAATTTTTCCCCTAACCCATTGTGTTTACTACTTGTGTTTACTTTTCATATCTGTTTTCTTTGACTTGAATGACATTGGCATTTTCCAAAAGTACAGAATAGTTGTTTTTTAGGATGCTCTCAATTTGGGTTGGTCTGATGCTTCCTCATGATTAAATTAAATGCACTTTTTGGCAGAAATGTTAAAGAAGTAAGGCTGTGCCCTTCTCAGGGCATGACATCAGGAGCAACGTGACACTTTGTCCCACTGTAGGTGATAAAAATGAGAATTTTCTTTTAATCAGATTTATTAATGTTGCTTTTTGCCCATGCTGTGAAAACAGGCACTTACTGACTTAATAAAAGAAGAGTGATGTGCATGTCATGACTCATTCCTTAAGATCTACATCACTATTGCATTTCTTTTCTACTTCCCCAGAACAAGTTGGTTCTGCCCATTTATCTTCATTCCCCTTGAACAGAATGGGAAAGAATAAACAGATTGACACAGACTGTTGTCAGTGTGGTGATGACTACAACCGAGAACAGGTCTACAAAAATATCCAGCTCCTTCAACTTTCCATAAGAAAGCCTGCCTGGGTCCAACATGCCAAAAGCAATTGGGCTTGGAGGATATTTTTATTTTTTTATTTTTTTGCTTTTTTGGAGGATATTTTTAGAGATTGATTATTTTAGCTTATATCTGAAAGGAGATTAGCTGCCACAATGGAATACACATTAAACAATGCATTAACGACCTCAAATTTAGAGCCAGCTGCACTAAAAAAGGAAAACAAAATCCTGCCCTTAGATAGTCATTTTGCAAAGACCAACAAGAAAATCGTGGGACCGTGGAGTCATTTGGTTCCGCTCTCCAACCACTATGTGGCAAAGCTAAACATAAAATCTTTCCCCAAGATTTTTTTATACCCATTTTATACCCATATTTATACCCTAAATATCTCCCAGAAAGGAATTTTCAGAGCTTTGATTGGAAATTGCTTCCAGAGTCTGGGGATACTTCCAGACATGAGAATATAATTTGGGGCACCTGAAATCTCTCCCTTCATATTTTTTCTTGTCTCAACCTGTGAAAAACCAAGAACAATTAATCATTCTTAAAAAACATGAAGGTGGGGGAGTGGGCAAGGGGCCACAGAGGGGAGTCCAAGCCACTGAGTTTTTATTTGGAGAAATTTTCTTTAATCCCTACAAAATTCTCACTACAGACCTCTGGATTCTCTATTATAACCTTAATGAAAACAGGATAATGTCTTTCCCACTGCTGTCTTCCTGGATCCCAACAGTGTTGGACACACTGTACTTTTTATTAATAAATGTTGAATGAATACACCAATAAATAAAAGTCTTATTTTGCATTCTAATCATATTATTTGCGGTCACTCACATTATAATTTTGTCATACTATATTAACATACTCATTTTTCCCTCTTGTCAATACATTATTCATTCTATCATCATTCATTATGTCATCTATAGATGATATTAAACACGGTATCTACACAGTACAGAATTTAACATGTGAATGGAAAACAGAAATAATCAAGTGGATTAGCTCAGAATTGTAGATCAGTGTTCTGATATTCTAGTCAGTTTCTGCTACATAAGAAGCAAACACAAACTTTCAGCAGCAGGCGATAACAAGTATTAACTAGCTCACAAGTCTTTGGGTTGGTTGGAGTTTGGTTAATGTAGATTGGATTCAGGAAGGTGCCTCTGCTGATTTAGGCTGTGCATGTTTATAAGTCTGGTAGTCAGCAAGCTTGTCTTTCAAGTCTCATTACCTCATGTCTGCTATAGAGTACTAATACTCTATTGGTCAAAGCAAGTCATAGGCCAAACCCAACACCAGTAGCATGGGCAAGTATGTTGCCCGCAGTGAAAGCAAAGGGAGGGAATGAATACATGTAGAAAATAATCTAACTTTTAACACAATACAAACTGGCTTTTTTTTTTTTTTTAACTTTTACCAACAACAAACTGGCTCCTGGTTTGTTTCCCACTTGTGAACTAAAGAATTAAACTTCGATCTTTCCAAAATATTATATCCTCTCTATCCTCCAGCCTCTTAAATATGCTGTCCCTCTGCTTAGAATAATCTCCCACTCTTTCCTCTTATGCCATAAGCCCATCTCTATCATTTGCCAGGCTAACACCTACTCATTCTTCCAAACTATATTCTAGAAGCATCTCTAGATCCCAGAATCTAAGAAAGCTGCCAACCCCAGATCTTTCCATATATCCCCATATCCCCTATGCTTCTCCCATGGAACCTACCATATGTTACAAAATTGCCATTTCTCTCTCTTCTCACATGACCATGTCTGTGAGGGCAGATTCCATCCTTTTTATTCATCTTTGTGCCCCTAGTCCCTAGATTAATGGCTGATATACAGCAAACACTCAGTAGATATTTGTTGGATGAATACTTTGGATATACTTACTCACCCTTTGTGAAACATGAACACTGACCATACTATACAAGCATATACTACCCACTAACATTTTCTCTTTACCCACTTTTTTCTTATTATACTTAAAAAAAATAAAAATAATTTTAATTTTAAATAATTTCAAATAATTTTAATAATTTTAAGCTCTGCTTCTGGAGAACTACAAATTCAAACACATGAGTTCTGATTCAGTCTGAGCAATATGCCCCAATCATCTGTAGATAATCTGATGTTCATTGGAATTTTCATAATACAAAAAATGAACTAGTTGAGCAAAACTACACTAAACATTGTAGTTTGAGCCCTCTGTGGGTGAGAATATATACTTTTATATTATATATATTATATATACTTTTCTATTTATATATATATATAAATATATTTTTTTTTTCTATATATATAATAATATATATTTTTCTATTTGTATTTCTACTTAAAATATTCCTGGGGCACCTGTGCGGCTATCAGCTAAACAACTAACCTCTTGATTGGGGCTCAGGTCATGATCTCGGGGTCATGAGATCGAACCCCATGTCAGGCTCTACACTTAGTGGGGAGTCTGCTTGAAACTGTCTCTCTCTCCCTCTGTCCCTCCCCTCCTCTCTCTCTCAAATAAATAAATCTTTGGGAAAAAAATTATTCTTATAACATGAGGTGACTGACCGCTCCAAATTAGAACTCGGTTTTATTCAAGCAAGTAACTTTCCTCCTTCTAAAGATCATCCCTAACAAAACCCCTAGAACAAAATATCTCTCAATGACTGAATCCTTAAATAAGTAATTGTTTGTACGAAATCAATGGCTGCCTGCTAATATAAATATAGTGTACATTTGTCTTTCACAGTCCTTTATAAAAATATGAGCTTCTCAGGCAAATTTACAGGCTTCTAGACTACACATGAAGGGTCTGTCTATTTAGCATCATTGCTGAAAATCATCACTTCATTGTAAATCCATTCATCAAAACTAAACCAATTTCATCTCTCCACTATAATGTATCCATTTCCCCAATACATTATGGTAAGTTCAATGAACATTAAATTCACAATGACAGTGATTCTCAGAGAGAACATTTAGCAGTAAATTCTCCGAAGTGTTTACTTAGACTTACAATACGATGATCCAGAACACTTTGAAAGGGACTGTTAAGAGGATTTCAGCAATCCACTGTGCCTTCCAATCAATAACTAATTCATTGCTACCAAATGGCTTCTTCAGCACAGAGCCACAAAAGAATCAATGGAATGGAATGTCTACTGCAGTGTCTCCATATATTCACTTAGCTCTGTAGAAAACTGTTTGTGAGAGGCTGGAAGAAATCATCAATGACTTCTAACAAGCACAACTAAAGATAACTTATTGTGATGCCTATGACTATTTTTGTGGCTTTAGTTCTAATTTGATGATATCTGGAGACATTTTGATTGGCAAATCACGGCAGGGCAACGCTACTGGTATCTAGTGGGTAGTGGTCGGGGATCCTGCTTAACTTCCTATGGTGAATGCACAGGACCCTACCCACCCCCACCCACCCCCACATGCAACAACGATTATCCAGTCTATATGTCAACAGTGCTGAGACTGAGAAACCTTACCATATAGAAAGCTAATAGATGTAAATTCTAGAACTGTAGAACTGTACGACTATGCTACCCCGTATGGCAGCCACTAACCATACATAACTATTGAGCCCCTGAAATATGGCAATTCCAAACTGAGATGTGCTCTAAGTGAAAAATACACTCCAGATTTCAAAGGCACTGTATTAAAGAAAGAAAGAAAGCAGAGTACCTTAATACTTTTATAATGATTAGATACTGAAATGAAAATATTCTGGTTATATCAGGCTAAATGAAACACAATATTAAAATTAATTTCACCTCTTTCTTTTCACTTTGAAAAATGTCTATCAGAAAATGTAAAATTACATGTGTGGCTCTTGTTAAATCTCTTTTTGGACAGCACTAGGCTAGGAATTCCAAATGGCTTTGCAGGTGAATTCTACCAAACATTTAAAGAAGAGTTAATACCGATTCTTCTCTAACTATTCCAAAAAATAGAAGAGGAAGGAAAACTTCCAAACTCATTCTACGAGGCCAGCATTATCCTGATACCAAAACCAGGTAAAGACACCAAAAAAAACAAAAACAAAAAAAAAACTAGGAGCCAAAGTCCCTGATGAATATAGACACAAAAGTCCTCAACAAAATATTAGCAAACGGAATCCAACAATACTTTTAAAAAATCATTCACCACAATCAAGTGAGATTTATTCCTGGGATATAAGGGTGGCTCAATATTTGCATATCAATCAACATAATATATTACATCAGCAAGATAAAGGATAAAAACCATATGATTATTTCAATAGATGCAGAAAAGGCATTTGACAAAAGTACATCTATTTGTGATTAAAAAAAAAAAAAAAAAAACTCACCAAAGTAGGTTTACAAGGACTATACCTCAACATAATACAGGCCAATTATGAAAAACCCACATCTAACATCATACACAATGGTGAAAAACTGCGAGCTTTCCCCCAGGATCGGGAAAAAGACAAGGATGTCCATTCTCACCGCTTTCATTCAACATAGTACTGGAAGTCTAGCCATAGCAATCAGACAACAAAAACAAATAAAAGGCATCCAAATTGGTAAGGAAGAAGTAAAATTTTCACTATTTATAGATGACGTGATACTACATACATGAAACACTAAAGACTTCACCAAAAAACTTCTGGAAGTAATAAATGAATTCAGTAACAGTGCAAGATACAAAATCAATATACAGAAACCCATTGATTTCTTTACATTTAATAATGATGTAGCAGAAGGAGAAATTAAGAAAACAATCCCATTTACAATGTCACCAAAAAGAATAAAATACCTAGTAATAAACTTAAGTAATAAACTTAATCAAGGAGGGGTGCCTGAGTGGCTCAGTGGGTTAAGCCTCTGCCTTCAGCTCAGGTCGTGATCTCAGGGTCCTGGGACAGAGCCCCGCATCGAGCTCTCTGCTCAGCAGGGAGCCTTCCTTCCCCTCTCTCTCTGCCTGCCTCTCTGTCTACTTGTGATCTCTCTCTCTGTCAAATAAATAAATAAATCTTTTAAAAAAACTTAATCAAGGAGATGAAAAACCTGTACTCTGAAAACTATAACACATTGCTGAAAGAAACTGAAGACAACAAAAACAAATGGAAAGATATTCCATGCTCTGAATATCTGAAAGATATTCAGATTGAAAGAACAAATAGTGTTAAAATGTCCACATACTCAAAGCAATCTACAGATTCAGACAATCCCTATCAAAATACCAACAGCATTTTTCACAGAACTAGAGCAAATAATCTTAAAATTTCTACAGAACAAAAGCCCCCCAATATCCAAAACAATCTTGAAAAAGAAGAAAAAAACTGGAGACATCACAATCCCAGATTTCAAGATATACAACAAAGCTATCATCATCAATACAGTATAGTACTAGCACAAAAACAGATACATAGATCTATAGAACTCAATAGAAGACCCAGAAATAAACCCACAAGCATATGGTCAATTACTCTTCAACAAAGCAGGAAAGAATATGCAATGGGAAAAAAAATCTCTTCAACAAATGGTGTTGGGAAAACTGGGCAGCTGCAGGCAAAAGAATGAAACTGGACTACTTTCTCACACCATACACAGAAATAAACTCAAAATGGGTTAAAGACCTAAATGTGAGACTCGAAACCATAAAAATCCTGGATGGCAGCACAGGAAGTAATTTCTCTGACACTGGCCAAAGCAACAGTTTTCTAGATATGTCTCCTGAGGGAAGGGAAATAAAAGCAAAAATAAACTTGGGAGTACATCAGAATAAAAGCTTCTGCACAGCAAAGGACCCAATCAACACAACTAAAAGGCAACCTACTGAATTGGTAAGATATTTGCAAATGACATATCTGATAAAGGGTTAGTATCCAGAATACATAAAGAACTGACACAACTCAACACCCAAAAAATAATCCAATTTAAAATGGGCAGAAGACACGAACAGACATTTCTCCAAAGAAGACATCCAGATGGCCAACACACACATAAAAAGATCTCAACATCACTCATTATCAGGGAAATGAAAATCAAAACCACAATAAGATACCATCTCACACCTATCAGAATGGCTAAAATGAAAAACACAAGAAACAACAGGTGTTGGCGAGGATGCAGAGAAAGGGGAACCCTCTTGCACTGTTGGTGGGAATGCAAGGTGGTGCAGCCACTCTGGGGAACAGCATGGAGGTTCCTCAAAAACCTAAAAATAGAACTACCATAGGATGCAATAATTCCGCTATTGGGTCAACAGTTAAAAAACCAGGAAGTAAGCAAACATTCTGACAGCAGGCAAATATTTCTGAGAGGAAAGCCCAGTAGCTAGCTCATTAAAAATTAGAACAATCAGTTAAACTGTCAGTCATGAGACTTGAAACCTTCTATACATAATACCACAGGCACAGTGGTATTGGGTAGAATCCAGAGTCTCCTTCTTAAGAATCCACTCCAAAACACAATGCAAACAGATGGAAACATTAAATAACAGGTCATGACAGTGAAGGAGGAAACTCCGAAGAGTTCCAAGTGAAAACCATCACCACGGAGGGTAGGGCTTGCATGTGGAAATAAAGGCACCATTTGGCCAACAACACTGAGAGAACCAAGTCATGGAGAAGATGGCAGAAAAGCAGAGTGAGCTGCAGCTCAGAGCTGAGACCAGCATGGGGTGTACAACTGTGCCAATAACAACACACCTGTCTATGGCTGTGCAGTAATTTTGAGAAGAGCTCAGCAGTGAGACAAACCTCTGTCTTAACGAGCAGGAAGAGGATTTAGAACTTTATTCTCTGGGCAATGGGAAGTCTGGGAATGCTATGGAGAGAGGAGGGTGTGTCAGAAGAACAACAGGGCACGCAGGCACATGGGATGGGCTGCAGAGGGAAGCCATGCAGGAGGATGTGTAATTAGCATACAATGTGCAGTGCTGTTCCCATGGTGTTTTCCATAGTAGTCCTACAACTGACATTCCCACCCACAGCCCGCAAGTGTACCCTTCTCACCACACCCCTGCCAATATCTCTTGTCTTCCTAACAACAGCCATTCTAACAGGTGTTAAAAGCTTTCATAAAGGAAATAATTAACAGGTAATGGGTTTCACATACTTAACCTTGAACTTCAATAAATGGCTATTTCCCCCCTGGTTTCTGAAATGAGGTTGTCACATAACACCATCTGCTCATCCCAGCACCACATACAAGAGACTTCATTATTGGTCCATTATTTATCATCAATAAAATACTAAGCAAAGGTCTGGAGTGCCTGGGTGGCTCAGTCGGTTAAGTGTTTGCCTTTGGCTCAGGTCATGATCTCAGGGTCTTGGGATGGAGCCCCACATCGGGCTTCCTGCGAGCACAAAGCCTGCTTCTCCCTCTCCTCCTTGCTCATGCTCACTCTCACTCACTCTCTCTCAAATAAATAAATTAAATTAAATCTTTAAAAAAAACCACTAAGCAAAGGTATACTCAGCATTTTAAAGTTAAGTATGCCAGCCATGGTGCCTAAGGACTACTCAGCACCAAAATGAGAACTGGTAAGGGCACTTGATATTTTGTTATAAAATAACCTGTTCCCTAATCTCCAGAGACAGGGAGGCCAACAGTAAAGCCCATCTAATTAGGAGGCAGCAGGATTTATATCTTCCTTGGAAAAAGAAGAACAACTAATTACAAACTAAAGACAATCAGAGACAACAATATTATTGTCTGAATATTATTACCCACTGAGTATTAAACACTTTCTGCAAGTCCAATATGTTCAGAGTAGGACCCAAGTTTTCACGTGACAGGGAAATATAAAACATAAAGGAAAAGAAAAACGAGTTGTTATTTTTTAAATCAATTTGGGTAAAACAAGAAGAAAGCTAAACCCGGAACTTCCAAGTATTCAAATGACTGCCAATGTCACTGAAGACTGAGCAGGGCACATTGAAAAGACAGGAGCAAACAATACCACTTGGATCATGCGGCAGCTACAGAACTGCCTAAAAGCCAGTGAAAGCACCCTTCTCAGACACAAAGGGCACTGAACCAAAGGCACAGAACATGAACCCCTGTGTGCAAGAAGAGAAATAAGAGGAAACCAGCTGGCAGCAGGAACTTCCTGTGTAAGATCAGCTTCCAGACGCAGAAAAACTAGAATTAAAGGAAGAATCACATGGACAAATTATATTTGCTGGCATTGCTCTGTCTCAATGGCAGTGGGAACAAGAAATCTGAATTGTTAACAAAGAAATGTTTAAAAACCAGCCTTTGTCACTCGCTGAGAAGTAAAGGATAAATAAATTTATACATCGGATATCCTGGCACATCATCTTGCCTCTTTCCCACAAAAACATCCAGAAATAAAACATAAAACATATATATAAGTAGAAATCAACATCTCTCGTATATGTAAACAACACAAATTAGAAGATATAATTGCAGACAAGGCACCATTTAAAACAGCAATAATAAATATGAAATGTCTAGAAATAAACGTAAGAAATATGTAAGAATTTTAGGAGGAATATTTTTAAGTTCTTCCAGGGGAGGGGAGAAGAAAATTTAAACACGAAAGGCATTCCAAGTTGCTGAGTATGAAGAATCAACATCATAATATAATTGTCTCTAAATCTATCTAAAATAGCACCCAACCAATTTGTTTTAGGAATCCAGTATGCTGATCCTAAATTTTAGAGGGAACTATAGGTAAGGAAAAATAGCCACCAAAAATTTAAATATAAACTGAATTATATGATGAAAGCAACAATATGATGAAAGCAATTATATGATGAAAGCATCATTATATGATGAAAGATTTTAACAGACACGTCATGGAGAACATTCAAATGGACAATACGAACACGACAAAATGTTCAGCCTTATTAGTCACCAGTAAAATGCACAATAAAACCACCATGTGATACCACCATACACCCACCCGGTATGTTAAAAATTAAAAAGACTGACTTTGAAACGATGCTGACTATTAGAGCAACTAGAACTCTCACCCAAGTTGTGGGGAGTATCAAACAGCGCAGCCACCTTGAAGAAAGGACAGGGAGAGGGCTGTTCTTAAGAAGCCAAAAACCTACCCCATGACTGAGCCATTTTACACACATATGTATTCCGTCGCCACACAAAAAGGAAAAGAAAACATATGGGCAACAAAATAACCTGTGCAATAATATTTAAAACAGGCAAAAACTGTGAGCAGCCTGGGTCTTGTCGAATCGGTAAGTAAATAAACCAAATGGTTTCACACAACGGAATACCACCTGTCAATAGAAAGAAACAAGCTACAGATCCACAAAACAACATGCCTAAGTCTCAAAAACATTGTGCTCCTGAAAGAAGCCTTTCGCAACAGAACGCATGCTTTATGGAGTCAGAACAGCGGTGGTCTCCGTGGGAGTGGGGTTGGGGGCTGACCCGCAAGAGGCATGAAGGAATTTTCTGGGGTGAGGGTAATGCTCTGTATCTTGATAACAGTTTGTGTTGAATAAGCATATGCATTTGTCAAACCCCAGTGAATTTCACTGTATGTAAATTTTGGCTCAAAATTTTTAAAAAAATACTATAAGCAAATGTTAAACTCTAGTTAATGATGAGGCAATGCTAAACTATTTGGGGGAGGTGTGCTGACATCTTCAATTTACTTTGACATGCATCAAAAAATATGATGAACTCGTGTACAGGATGAATAAGATGGATAGATAGGTGTTAAAACAAGGTTAGTAAAATGTTAATGGCAGAATCCACACGGTGGGTAGATGGGTGTTCACTGTAAAATAATCTCAACATTGCCACATGCTTCGAAATCTTTTTAATAAAATGTTGAAAACAGTATAAGGAAACTAAAACAGTGATAAAGGAAGACTAGCCCCATAGCGTGCTTAAATTTATTTATGTACCATATTAACTTTAACATAAATAGAAAATAAGACCAAGAGAACAGAGTAGAAAATTGCTATTCAGAAACAGAACCTCCAAAACATGAAAATTTAGTGCTGTCCAAGGGGTATAAAATTTCAGTTACACATGATGAATAGGTTCAATAGATCTGTTGTAAAACATTGTGCCTATTGTTAACGATACTGCACTGTGAACTTAAAAATGTGTTAAGAGGGGGCGCCTGGGTGGCTCAGTCAATCGAGCATCTGCCTTTGGCTCAGGTCATGATCCTGGGGTCCTGGGATTGAGGCCTGTGTCCTGTCAGGCCCCCTGCTCAGCAGGAAGTCTGCTTCTCCCTCGCTCTCTGCCCCCCCCCCCCCCCGCTTATCCTCTCTCTCTCTCTCTCTCTCTAATAAATAAATAAATAAAATCTTTTTAAAAATGTGTTCAGAGGGTAGATCTCATGTTAGGTGTTCTTACACAATCAAAAAATCATGTTACAGGTGACAACCCGAACCAGAAGGGAAGAGATGGATTATTTAATAAATAGCATTGAGACAAATGGGCTGCCTTCTGGAATAATATATTTGGATCTATGCCTCACACCTCGTGCCAGGGTAACTTCCAAACAGATCAAATACTTAAGTATATATAAAATGTAGAATGTAGTAATAAACTGAAAATAAAAAAAATTCTTCTTTAACACCAGAGGGGAAAAGTCTTTTCCAACCATGACCAAATGCCAAAAGTCATAACAATACTAATGAATTCAACCACATAAAAGTCAGCACTCGTACAGCAAAACTATAATAAACTCAAACAGAGATGACAAACTTGGAGGAAATGACAATATTTCACACAATTAATTTCTCCAATAAATAAGCAGCTCCTAGATATAATGTCAGCGACCCAATAGGAAAAACAAAAACAAAAAACACAGGGAAATGGATATGAACAGAGAATTCAAAGAAAAGGAAAGACAAATGGTTTTTAATCCTATGAAAATATCCTCAGCCTCAAACACAGTAATTGAAAAAAATGTATCTTTGTGTAGTTTTAATTTGCATTTCTATCAGAAGTGAAAAAAGAAGGCTGTAGAGTGTAATTCACTTTCAAAAGGAGAGAAGGAATGCACACACACACACATACAAAACAACACATATAAAAATGTGTTTGTACATATTTTTTAAAGCTCTAGAAAGGAACACAAGAAATAACAACATGGATTGCTTGTTCAGAGTGACAGGGAGATTTTTTTCACAGTATACCCTTTTATACTTTTTGAATTTTTAATCATGTAGTTGAACTACCTACTACAGAATTAGACTTCAAACAGTAACAAGAATTCCACTGCAAACAAAGGCAGCAGAGTGGGAGGCAGCCTTGATTCCAGCCAAACTCTGCTACTAATTAACGGTGTGAACCTGGGCCAGTCCCTTAGAATCCCTGATGCTTCTGGCTGCAAAGAATCTCAGAAAGATTCTCATCCCTCCTCTTGTTACATAGAATAGGAAACAGAAACATAAAATAAATTAAATGGCTTAGCAACATCACATGTGGTCCGTTTATGGGCAGAGCCACAAAAGCTGTCGACGTGTCCATTTCTTCTTGTTTGAGATGGGAGTCCTACCATCAAGAGATGAAAAGACAAGCCATGGATGCTGGGGAACGGTATCTGTAAATCCCACAAGCAAAGAGGATGTGGATCTGGAGTGCATACAGATCTCTCCCCATCCAACAATGAGAAAAGAAGCACCTAAAAAGATGCTCAGCATCTTTAGCCATCAGGGAAAGGAAAATTAAAAACCACACCAAGATACCACTGAGCATCTTTAGAATGGCTAAAACTTAAAAAAAAAAAAAAAAAAATGACAACACCAGACAGTGGAGAAAATATGGCACAATTTGAATCCTTATGCACTGCTGGTATACAAAATGCATAAGGGTGCAACACTTTAGAAAACAGTTCGGACGGGGCGCCGGGGTGGCTCAGTCAACTAAGCATCTGACTCTTGGTTTCAGCTCATGTCATGATTTCAGGGTCGTGAGACCAAACCCCATTTCAGGGCTCCTTACTCAGTAAGCAGTCTGCTTGAGATTTTCTCTCCTCCCCCCTGCCCCTCCCCCTCACTTTCTCTCTTTCTCTAAAATAGTAAATAAATAAAATCTTTAAAAAAAACCAGTTAGGCAGTTTCTTATAAAGTTAAACATATACTTACCACATACCTCAAAAACCTGTACACAAATGTTTATAGCAGTTTTATTCAGAATCACCAAAAAGCTACAGAAACAAACCCAACTATCTTTCAACTATTGTCCATCCACATAATGGAATACTATGTGGCCCTAAAGGAAATAAACTATTGATACAAGCAACAACCTGGATGGATCTCAAAGCTATAATGTTGAGTGAAAGCAGCCAATCTCAAAAGGCTCCGTAAGGCATAATCCCATTCACGTGCCTTTCTGGGAAAAGCAAAATTAGAGGAATGGAGAAGACATCAGTGGTTGCTAGGAGTTCTGGCAGGGGGAGACTTGACTGAAAGGGGAAGCATGAGGAAATCTGGGGTGCAGGAAGATTGCTCTGTTTCCTGATTGAGGTGGTAGGTGCCCAACCCTATGCATCTGAATCCACAGAATTGTATACTACAACAAAGAGCAGATTTTACTCCACGCAAATTAAAAGTGAATTTCTTTTTAATGGAGTCCTGATTCACCTGATCTCTATGGCTTTTTCCATCTCTAAAAATATAAAGATTCTTTCATTTTCAGAGGATAACAATTCACTCCCAAAGAATAGTAGGGATTTGTATTATATGTGACCAAAAAAAAAAAAAAATCTTCTCATTTTTCTTTTGGAAAAAAAAGAAAACTGGAATAACTATGAAATTCACAGAGCAATGACAATGTGGAGAAAAGCCTGAAAAGGATGTCAAAATAACAGTTCAGAATTTCATCTCATCTTGAAGTGCTACACAAAAAGAAAACTAGAGCCAGTCCCAAATTTCACTGTTTAAAGTTTGTTAATGTATTCCGAAATTCCTTTTTATGTAAAGGTGGAATCATTGGTTGGACAGAGTCTGGATCTCTCTCTACATACCCTCTTGTGCCCTGAAAGCATGTTCTTTGGACACTGGACTGTCGAGAGAGACACCCTCCTTCAAGTCATTTCTTGTGTAGTTCTGCTTTTCTGTTCTATCAACTTCACGTAAAAGACCCCTTATACAGTGTTTTGTATCTTTTTAGAGTTATGTACCCCTTGGAGAATCTGATTTAAACTCTGACCATATTTGCAAGAACTTTAAAAAACCAAATCCAGGGGTGCCTGGGTGGCTCAGTCGGTTAAGCATCTGCCTCTGGCTCAGGTCATGATCTCAGGTCCTGGGATGGAGTCCCATGTCAGGACCTCTGCTAAGCCAGGAGCCTGCTTCTCCTTCTCCCTCTGCCTCTCCCCCTGCTTGTTTTCTCTCTCCCTCTCTCTCTCTGTCAAATAAATAAATAAATAAAAACTTCTTTAAAAAAAAAACAAAAAACAAATCCACAAATACCCCTACACACACAATTCTGATGACAATGTCAGGGGCTCAAGGGTTCCCTGTGTCCTGTGGACTCCACGATCCCAGGCATGTGGAACACAGGCTCCTGTGGGGAATCCTGGCTTCAAATCCTAGTTCACTGTGTAATTTAGGAAGGCACATTCCCAAGAGGCTAATAAGCCTATGGCCATGGGTGGATGTACAAGGAGTGGTCTTCAGCTCCTCTGATGGTTCAACATCTCCTCTCCATCACTCAGAGAGCTCTGGAAACCTCAGCCCATTGTACAAATGTAAGGTATCATTTTCATGTCATTACACTGTGTCCCTGCTATTCCCAGTGATAAGCCAAACCTTTTTATTGCTGAGAAATAAAAAAATGCCAGGGGAAAAATAGAAAGGCATTTATTTATATTATTGTAAGCTTTTAAAAATGATTTCCCCTGAATAGGCTATTTTCTTCTTTTCTGTCTGGCTATTACCATGTTTATCTCCTGGTTGTAAAATATATGTTTGCCATTTGTCTGAAGAACAGTGCAACCCTCTCCGATCCATCACACAGCCCTACTCTCACCAACCCTCACGACTCCTCAGGAACACAACTGCCTGATTAAACAAGCACATCCAAGATCCAGCATCCTTACAACGTGCAGGGAGTTCTCAGTCCCGAGTGCACCTCCCACCAAATGCAACAAGCATCATCTGACACACAGGGCAGAGCCCGAGATGAAACAGCAGTTTTCAAAGGAGAATCACCTACTTCATGACCAGCAGCTTTTGTTAATGTTATTTTCCAAGCAATTATGTGAACTAATTTCTGGAAGATGATTTGATTCTTTCAGCCTGATGATTCAGTGAAATGAAAACCAGAGAGAGACACACAGAGAGAAGGAATCATCAGGTAATTGTTCTCCTGACCACAGGTCAACCTACATAATCTGTCAGCTCCACTGAAGCAGTTGTTGTGGGTAAAGTGCCCACTGATCATTTATTTTAAAATATTCATGGTCAGATTAGCAAAACTGCAGCCCACAGCTTCTGCAATGTGACCCAGATTTCAACAAGAGAAGCGGAGCTGAGTTAAATCCTATCTGCTACAGAGAAAACATCCACAGCCTCGATACACTGTGACTTGAGATATAAGTCACCCATCATCTCAAACTCAGTTTGCTCATCTGTAAAATGGGAAAGCACAGAAATTGCCTTATATGGTTTTTACTGTATATATTATATAATTAAAATATACATTTTTATAATATGTTATATATATACACATTATATATACATGCATACATGTACATGCATATGCATACATATATATGCGCACGCACACACACACACACACACACACATATATATATATACACACATGCATATATAGAAAGATACCAATATAAACTTTTTAAATTCCTCTCAATTCATTCCTTAGCCATAGTGTGATTGCCTGGGCTTATAAGGCTTGATCTAATCACTGCCCCTGGTTGTACTGTTTGTGGATTTTAGCAGTTATGTCAGTTAGCTTTTAAGACCCCACAACTGCCAAGTCCAGTCTTAATTATGTCCAGCTCCTACTCCTCTGAAAGGCAGGGAGAGCAGCTCTCATTGCATGGCTGAGTCTCTACTGCACTAGGGTCAGAAGTTTGGTGACTGGGCCAAGGTCCACACAACTCCAGAGTTGCTGAGCCACCAGTCACACTTCAAGCAAAGCCCATATTCTTTCTGTTTGCTACACTTCCCCATCATCATGAATACCAAGCAAGAAGTTCCCTGTGGATTCATCCAAGGAGAAGGTTTAAACCACCCAGACCTCGAAGATGGGTAGCATGCCCCTCAGACTGTCTTGTTCCAATATACTTTGCCTCACCCAGGCACTGGAGAGAAACTAAACTGCAACCAGGGTCAGGCACTCCAGCCTACTACTCACCCAAGAGGGCATCTCACTCAAACCAACACTGGAATGAACATCACAAAGCCTATCCAGTGACCTTGGCCGGGTGAGAAACCCTACCACTTTCCCAGGTCTCTAAATTCTAGGACAGTGGTCTCTACAATTAGTCCTAGCCCTTCTGATCTCCTTACTTTTCCCTCCACATTTACTTCTTAGAAAAATTGTCCTTCCTCATGACCACCCACATTTCCTCTTTGGTCTCCCAAATTTCTGCTTCAATACTTTCACGATCCCAAAAGCTCACGCCCACATATCCCAACTATCTCATTACCTCAAACTCAACATTTCAAAGCCAAACCTTCCACAGTCCTCCCAAAACATTTTCTTTCTCAATACCCCCATTTGTTAACAAGGACAAACTTCTTTTAGCTTCAAATTTTTAATCTTCCCTGTCTTTTTCCCTCATATTTAATCAACTGTACGTTTAATCAATTGCTTTTTTGACATGTTTTCCCCCTCATTCTCTGTCTTCCTTCTGGAACTCTAAATAAATTTATGATATTACCATTTTAACATGTCTTCCCTGTCCTTCCTTCCACCTATTTTCCATATAAAGTCTGAGCTTCCCTGAGCGATTTTTGAAAGCTGTGCCTTCCAGCTCGCTCGTTCCCTTTTCAGCTGTATCTAATCTATCTACTCAACTTTTGATGTTTTTACTTATAGGTGTTTTATTTCATTTCTAGTATATATACTTCATTACTTCTAATATCTGCAAAGGCAATTATGTTCATTGTCCCTCCTTACTGATTCCTTTTTCTATTTAAGTTCACTAAACTTAGTCTGATTATTCCAACAGTAAAGATTTCCTGGGTCTGACTCTGCCATTCGAGACTCTTGCTAACTCTCACTCAGGGCAGCTTACTATGAGTGGCACTCTGCCCAGGTGTGCCTTTAAACCCAAGCGGTCTCCAGATATTGCCAAGTAACTACTGAAAGGTAAAATGGCTTCTGATTGAGTACTCCTGTGTGAGACAAATGTGTACATACTTTGAAAATCTCCTGGAAATGCCTCTACTCTGTCAAGCCCTCCTTGATAACCCTGACATGCATTTGTTTCTCTGTCACTATGTAAGTAACTTGTAATATCATATTCTAATCTGAGAGGTCAAATTGTGCAAACTAGAACAGTGAAAATTATCATCCTATTATTCCGCATTTTAGAAATCCACTTCAGAATCATTTATTTTTCATCTCACCTAGTTTAGCATTGGGTACAGGCAGGAGCTCCAAAAATATTTCTCTGATGTGACCAAAGGGAAAATTTCAATTCAATGCTTTTAAAAATTTTGGTCAAAATGATCAGCCCATGTCCATTGACTGAGATGACTCAGCAAGTGGGGATAAGGGTATGAAAAAAATCTAGTTCTTTGCTTTGATTAAATCTATTAAGTATATCATACAGTCAGCCTTAAACACCCAACTTTTAATAATTTCATTGATAATTCTAAAAGTGCAAATTAACACTATTATTTGAGCTACTTAAACTTTATGTGTTACTTGGCTGGCTTTTAAACTTGAATCGAATTTTACATAGCCTTCAAAAGTGTTGGGAATACTTTTTTCTTGCAAAGAAGACAAACTGGCTGATGAAAATCAGTGGCTTTAGGTCACCCAGCAGTAATTAATCAAGAGATATTTGAATAAAAGTCGTTAAAAGGCTTATCACACAAGACATGATTCAGACATAATGATTATCAGTGACATAAATGTGAATAAATGGCCTAAAAATGTCAGTGACATTCAGTTAAATTCTAGGAACAACCCTTACATACATTTCCCATCTGTATCTATATTTATACTGGCAATATAAATTTGACTTTAGAAAATCCAAAAACTGTGCTGATATTTAGAGAATTATGCTTATTTATGTGCTTTCAGTTAAATCAGACTTTTTAAAAGCATATTTGATCACACTTCTCTTTCAACTTTTGTTACAGAGAAAATGGTTCCCTAACACTAGACTTGAAGTATTTGTATTAGTCACAAACATTTCCAATAGTTTTCACTTTTTCAGAATGTCATGTCCTCAGCACTGAGTTCTCAAATGTTAGCAGGTGTTTGCAGCATCTGAGCTGGAGGAGCTTACATTTTAGTACACATCCGTCATGGCTTAACTCCTTATCCACATAACACCCAACCTTCTAATGATCATTTCCACATATCCATATGTTTGGTGTCATAGACAAAACAAATCAAATGTTTGACTGCTTTTTTCTCTCTTTAACCTGATGTTCCAGTATTATACTCACACAGCAAAGGAAAAGGATGGCATTGTGAGAGAGGGATGAAAAATGACGACCGTCTGTTGAAATATGTCATGGTTGTATTAGAACCAAAAGACAGGAGACATCCAAAATTACACATAATTCTACCACCAACTAAAGAATTTAAGCTAGAATTTCTTTATTTGCATCCTGTGGCAATTTCATTCACGGACCTCTCTTATAGTGGGTCACGACCACGCTCTGATAAATTGTCTGCACAGGGTTGCGGCCTCTTTAGATTTGAGACTCTGTCTCTCTGTGACTGTATTTGAACTGAGTTCTTGAATACCATCAGCCCCATGCTGACTGGATCTCTCCAGGCTGCCCTTCCCAAAGTTGAGATTCAAGAGCATCTCCAGACCTGTGCATGTCCTGATTCCCATGGATTGCCACCTCAGGGGAAAGCCAGTGCAAGAGAAGCAACACTGAGGTTAATGGTCTGTGAGCCCATCCATGTTAGTCTTTTTTCACTTATAATACCTGCAGTAGAAGAAGACTCAGGAATCCCTTAGCTTGGTGGAGGTACCTGAATTTTGCCCCCACATTTCCATTTCCTTTGCCTCATCTGCCTGCTTCAGTCAGACCTGATATGGGTTCATGATCATTCTTCTCCCTCCAAATCTTTGGGGGAATTTCATAAATCCTACTACAGGAGCTCAAGAAAAGGTAAGTCAATTGTATTGCTTGCCTATCTTGAAAACTGTGACTCATTTCTAGAACGTGGATTCTGCCATGTTCATTGGCTAAACCAAATCATAAATCCCAATGTCCTAGCTCGTCCTTTTGGTCTCAGACATTATCTTAAATACCAGACACTATTCTAGTTCTAATATTTGTCTACCATGTTCTCCAGGGGCTGCTGTCCAGTCTGAGCCAGGCAAGAACTGAGGACCACAATCTGTCCCTAATCCCATCCCACCCCAACTGTGTTTCCTGCCAGCCAAGACTTTTCTCTCTCCCTATGTCTAGGAGACCTGGGTTTAGATCCTGGCTCTACCACTTGCTAGATTATCTGGCAATCTACTTAACTTCTTGAATGCAGACTCTTCATATGTGGAATATTAACAACCATTCTGACAACATGGTTTTATTTCTAAAATCATATATCAAATAACATACTTGAAATGCCTAGTTCAGGACCTAGCACATAACTGGAGTTGAATAAATGGTATGTCTATATTCTTGGCTAAATATACCTACATTAATATGAGAGCACTTTCTAAAGGACCAATGTGTACTCCTAATCAAGGTTTCTCAAACTTTAATGTGTGAAAAGACTGAATATGGAGCTTGTTAAATTGCTGGTTCCTGCCTGTATTAGGAATTTCATTTGGTAATTCTACACAGAACCCAGGGACCTGCACTTTAGAACACCAGCCCCAGGTCCTTTTGATGGGTGTGGCCATAGTGTGGAATCAGGAAGTCTGAGTGGGGCAATTTCCTGCCTCACCAAGGAATGAGAGGGCCTAAAAAGGCAGGGATGATCACAGATATTGGCAGTGGCTTTTATATGTTCACCCTTTCCATACTTCTTCAAATCAACACCCTCCTCCCTATCCATACTCTTCCGCTGTGCTATGCTTATGCTCTAAACACTGAACACCTGGAACTGGCTGGAATTTCCCATTTCCTGCTGCATTACCCACATTTCTGGGACCCCACTGCTTGCCCACCCCAGAGCAGGGTCCCACCTCATGGGCAACTCCTGGTCCCTCTTGACCCCCTCATCTCCCAGAAGCAGGTTCCATGCCCATGAGCCTCATGCACATTTGGGCCATATTAATTGAATCTTTGGTGATGTGACCAAATGTGCCTCTGTGAATTTGAATTAGAAAAAAATATCTCAGGCGTATGCTTCCAGTATTTTATACAACTTCCAGGACAAATAAGTGGAGCCCTTGCCTGTCTGCTCTATGCCACAAAAATCAATCCGTCTTATTATGTGGGTTCCATTTATAACTACCTCTTTTCTCTCATTGGGTTTGAATGGCTATTTAAACCTATTACTGAGATTTTTACCCATTCCTATGATGTCCTGTTCCTCTGTCAGATGCTAGCTCTGGGCACTCATCAGCCAACATGTCCTGTCCAGAGTCAGCCAATCTACATTCTCATCAGAGCTCCAGTCCTTTTTATTTTTGTGACCTTGAAGAAATTCTTTACCTACCCAGAAAGGGTGTGTTCTCATATATAAATAGAAATACTGTATCATCGACTTGTCATAAGGATTAAATAGAGATGTAAAGTAGTCACGGGCGGTTGGAATATAGTAAGTACTTAATGAAAGCTCTTTCCTCCTTCTTCTCCACTGGGTAAGAACCATATCATACACTGCTTTTATCTCCCACCTTTTAGACGTTCCGTGTCCTCTCAGATTATCAAGGAAAGGCATCTTTCCAATTAAAAGGAGGGCCAGAGTGCCTTGAAAAAGTAACTCAATTTGTCTGAGCTCATCTGTTTATGGGCACACTGGCAGGAAGAATACCCCAGAGGGACTGTTGGGAAACAGTTGGCCTCGGAGGGACTGTTGGGAAAATCCAGCATGATTAACCTCTTGTGAAGAGCCTAACCAAGTATTAGGTCAAATAGGTGTTCAATCCATGTTCACTCCTTCCCTGATCTCCTGAGACCAGAGCTCTAACTGTCTACCATTCCCGTCATGATGTCCCACGCTTCAGAATTACTCCCTTTCCCAAACAAGAAAATTAACTTTCCCTTCTTTCAGTGCAGCAGCTGAAGGAAGTATTAGAAGAAAGCAATCTGGTGAAACAGATGTGTAGCATGTTATCAGTCAAGTTCTTTTAACCTCCCCGGGGTACAAGCATTGTAAGAGGACAATTTGTTTGCCCAAAGAAAGCCACCAGTGGAGACACCACCAGGAATGCAAGGAAGGACTCTCTTGGCAGTTCCCTCCAAAGGTTCTCCTTCCTCATCTCCATCTTCCCCTTACATCTCATGCTCCAGGTATAGAACTCTGCTCTGCTCTAGGCAAGCCCTCTCTCAACCAAACTTTGTTCTAGTTTCCTTGGTCCTGATAAACAAAGCTACTCTCAATTTCTGCTTTCCTGGGCAGCAGCTCAATAAACAAAACAAAACAAATTAAAAAAAAAAAAACCTAGTAAGGTCAATTCCTTGCCTGAGGGTCAACAGGAAGCAGGGTGTGGCTTTACTTCTCAGTGAGGCTGAAGTTTGAAAACACGATACCCAGCTCTCCCATTAATACTCTTCTGACTCACCAAATACTTTTTATAGTTTATGAGCAAACACTCATGTATGCGGTTCAGGCAAACATGAGTGCCTGATCAGCTGTATAAGGAAAAGAACACATGGGTGAACAGCTGATAAATATTTGTAGTTTGTTTCTGTGCAGCACAAGTAAGCCTATAGAGCACATAGAGGGAAAACAGCATAAGTGGACCTTTCTGTAGTTGATTTTAACTCAAATTGATTTTAACTTGAAAGAGAAGACTAGAGTTCCTCGTAAGATCTCATATATATATATGGATAGATAATACACAGATAGATTGGTGATATACACAGAGATAGTAACAGAGATATACAGAGACAGAGATAGAGATTTGCAGACTTCAGTCCAAACCACTTTGTTCTTCTTGATACTGTTTACCTTACCTGAAATGCCCTTCCTCTTCACTCCCACGTGCTCAGAGCCTAGTTATCATTCAAATCCTGGAGTGAGAATTAGTGGAGATGAACACTGTGCCAACTTGGAAATAAGATGATGTTTCAGCACTCTTTTCAATTTCATAACTTTGCTAATTAAATTCCCGCCTCTCTGTGCTCTAAGTTAAGTAAGATGCCATCATTGCAAGCGCTCCATGATCCGGCCCACTGCACCACAGCCTCTCTTCCATATCACCCCCTCTTCAAGACTATCCTTCCCACCAGGGGCACTGATCACTTTGCTACCACGTCTGCCATCCTCACCTGCACAGTGGTGGAGCCCACAAAGGTATCACTGGGTAGCCTCGAGGGTGATGAAAGGAACACAGTTCTGAAGTCATGGCACCCTAATTTTGGACACTGGCTTCTTTGTTTATAAGCCAAGAACCCTGGGACACATTACTTAATCTGAGTCTCAGGTTCCTTAGATGTAAAATATGGACAAAAACAATAACCCCCACCTTTGTGGGGATGTTACGAGACTTGAATGACACCATTTACTTGAACACAGTGCTTAAAAGTATCCAAAACTGTGAAGGGTCTGAAATTTTACCTACTTAACAAGCAAACAGGTATACCTGCCACAGGTTCAAGGATGCTGGCATAAGATACAAAACTGCTGGGTCAGAGACCAAGGACTCTATTATTCACTAGCAATGGCAGCCAGAGAGACATTGATTGAGCCCATTCCCCATGCCCCAACTTCCACCAGATGATGCAAAGGCCTAAGGATACCTGTCTACACAGTGAGCTGCATTACAGGAGGGGAAACCAGAGCTTAGGGAACCTGAATCTTTTATAATGGGCAAAATGCTGCATGATCTTTGCCCTGGAGGGAGACATTGAGTTTATAACAGTGGAGGGTAAGCTAACCTGCTTTCTGCCCCAGAAGGAGATGCTATATCTGTCTTCCAAGCTGTTCTCTACACAAACATCCTTGAAAAGACAGTGTGGGATTACAAGAGCAACCCGTGCCTCACTCTCAGGATGTGCAGAACTACAACTGACCCCTGCACAGTTGTTTCCCAATGAGACATACCTTGATAAATCTCCACTCACATCCCTTTTTTTGCTCTTGCTATTTGTCTTGCCTGGGATTTTCCTCTTCTCCCCTCCAGAGACCCAAAGATTTTGCTTCATCTAAACCACAAGTTAAATAACCCCTTCCCTGAAGAGCTTTTTCCAGACACTACAGCATTATAAATTCCTTCTCAGAATCCCTTCCTCCCTTTTCGGTCTGTCTCATAAAAACAAGCCATTCTTTAATTTTCTAATTGCTTCAATAAAATTCAGTACTCATCCCACGTATTTTTTTCTTAACTCCAACCTCAGGAATCCACCTTAGGGGGTTGTGGTGGATGCTGGTAGGCCCCACCTGTAGACCCCTGAGACTTCTGGGTATCTATCAGCCTGACTGCTCAGTTCCTGAGGGTTCCCCCTAGTGACTGGAGTGTGCATCTGCAGGCCTGAAGTACAAGAGAATTAAGTTCCACTCCCAGCAGCCCACCACCAATGAGAGATGCAAGGTGGTGCATAAATACCCCAATTCCCTTGCTCTTCGGGTGGGTTCATGTCTTACACTGCTTCCTGGAATTCCTATAGGACATTAAGTTCCAGTTACCCTTTGTGCAACCTGGCTTAATGACGTACCATTTTGTGGATGCCCTCCCCTCTGTCTTGCTTCTTCATGCCCTTCCAGTGTTTTCTGAGAGGACCAGCATGCACTAAATCTTCATCTCAGAGTCCTTTTCCAAGGAAACACAAACTAAAAGGGCATTGACAAGGGACTGTCCTTGAATCACACTTTGAAATTATTAAATACTCACTGACATATAGTTTTCAGTCAAAACTGCTGTCATATTTATTATGAAGCATCAACTCCAATAATATCGTAAGTATTTTAAAAATCATCCTTATGTTTCTAAAGAATAAAATAATCGTATTGCAATTATGGTATCAGTAGAACAAAGTTTGGAACCAAATGAATCTATATGTGAAAGTAGCAAAAATGTCACTAGTCAAGGAGATGCATTTGGCCCTAGAGTATGTCTGAAATGCTTCCAAGTGTCTGGCAATGACTTAGAGATGCCCTTCCAGCAGCCCTCTGTGGAATGTGATGTGACTGTAGACACTTCAAAAATACTCTTCAGGGCAGTCAAGTGGCACAGGGAAGGTTGACAAGGTCAATTGGCTCTTTCCCAGGGACTTCTCTTGCTTCCTGTATATTTTCACACACACCCTGGGCTTTTGATGACATCAAATTCAGACTGAGAAAATGTCCCCCGTCCCCAACCATTATGGCATGAGGGGCTGACTTATTTCCCTGATGGTCAAAATGTATGGGTGGCTGGCTTCTTACGATTAACAGGGTGGGTGGGGTTCAGTGGTAGGTGACTGTCCCCTAGTAGGGTACGAGACAAGTTACGGTCCTTTGGGCATTTAGGATAGAGCCACTCTACTGAGCGAATAACAGCAGCCCTGGAATGAAGAACAGCATTAAATATCTGAAAGGCACGAGGATGAGGCAACAGAAGTATCTACCATTACTCTGAGCACAGAGCTCTTTCCTTCCCCATCACACCTAGATTGGCACCAGTTCAAAAGGTTGTTTCCACCACCTAATGCAACATGGAATTAGCCCCAGAACAGGGCATGGAATATAACTCACAAAACCTTCCCTTGCAGCTGCCCTGGGACCTGCCAGGAGCTCGCGCCACCTGACCACTTAACCTGTTGAAGAACGGCTATGGGAGGGGACCTTGACAAAGAACCCAGTTATTTTACCCTGTTGACTGATGCAGCACATTAAAGACACTGGTTGTAATTAGTCCCAAAGGAAAAAGGAAAGGGAAAGTAAAGTCTTCCTTGCTAAGACCCTCGAGATCAAGTAACTAGTGTCAGGTAATCCAGAAAGACACAGAAAGCAGCAGGAAAGTAAACCAGTGCCTACCACACTGTGACTGTTACGGGAAGGAAGTTACATTTAAGAATAGGGGTCAATTAAAGTGTGACTCCATGAATGAGAGTTCACATTGTGTGGAACCAAAATCCTTCACGCTCTGGGTCCTGCTCCAGACCCGGATTCATCCTGAGCACCACAAAAGAACCAGAGATCGTGAGGAGGGGAACTACGTAAGACATGTGAGAGCTACGAAGAGACTGTGCTGAGTGTTAGTCTTGTTGGAGAAAATTATCAGTGCGTTTAACAGAATGTGGGTGTACTCTGCAAATAGTTACTATTTTAAGGAATTTGAAAGGTAAAGGGTAATTAAGTCCCAGCGTGAGTCTCACATCTGAGCTCAACTAAGGGGGGAAAAAATCTCCCACAGTCTCAGAGCAGGATTGTCTCCGAGTGGGTTACATGCCCCAACTCCAGAGAAAATGTTCCCGGGGGCCGGCACTCGCCCCACTGGTACAACTGCCTCAGTCTGAGTTTGGAAGTCCTCATTTCCAGCCTGGAGCCTCCTATGATGGCCTTGCCCTGGCCCTTCCTTCTCATAAAGGGGAGTGTGTGGAGGGGGTGATGGATGGAGAGAGCTATGGCCCAGGCAAAACCACCCAACGCCTGCTGGATGCCAGGAAGAATGTTTTCGCTGGACTCCCCTCTGCCCACTGTGACATTTACAGCTTCCATCATTTACAGCTTGCATCACAGGTTTAGGGCAGCCCAAATCACGCCTTTGGCCAGGCCATCCACACATTCCCCGGCACTCTGAAGCTGTCACTGGTGAGCTCCTGGACTTGCTGATGCAGGAGAGTTCCTAGCCAGATGCTTCCACTGTGCCCCTCCATGTGCATCTCTGGGGTCTCTGACTGCCTGCTTTCTAAAGCTATTCACTCTTCTCCCTGCAAGATACAGTCAGACTGCATTTTCCAGCCTCTCGTAAAGTCGAATGTGGCGAAGACGGAAGAACAGCAGTCATACAAAAGAAGGGTCAGTGTGGACAGAGAATAGCGGGTGGTTCGATGACTGCTAGCATCTACTTGATTTCGCAGGCCACCTTCAACTTCTACACCTTCCCAAAGTACATCCAGCTATATTGTCTCGTGTTCTGACCAACTGCTCCAGAAGAGAAGAAAAGGAAGAAGCTGGTACCCCACTTAGAGACAGGAAAGCAGCGGCAGTAAAATCACCAACTGACCCAGAATTATGAAACAGTAGAGGCAAGGCTGCAGACAGAAGTTGGAAACCCTGACAAGAGATTTTTTTTTCTTACTCACATTCACTATGTTATATTCAGTTTCTGCCCAAAAGTGCTTGTTAGTGGTCAGCTTTATTAAATTAGTTCTTAAATTGTAATAATGTGGGACACTGCATCTTATTCTATTCTACCTTTGTAATTACATAGAACGATACAAAGGAAAAGAAGGCTTACACTCCCAAAAATATGTACCTAAGAGGTTTTGGGGAACGTAATTTTAATCCTTTTAGACAGAGCTTATGTTTACACATAATCCTTTATAAAAGAGCTACAGATGATGAGAGGTTAGGGTTCACTTTAAGCATACGTGTGATTTAGGTCCCAGCCCACAGTGTCATTTTATCTGCCAAAGCCACTCGCTTCATCACTGAGGTACACCAAAATAAACATTTGATTGGATTTCCGCTCCCACTCAGTCCCCTGTCACGTATGCTCAACCCAGTGAGCACCTCAGGAGGCTCTGAGGGGCGAGGACACGAAGCCAACAGAGCCCTCCTCTGCCGCTCCTGAGGGGATGTGAAATGATGTGGCTGCTGTGGAAAACCATCTGGCAGCTCCTCAAACAGTCAAACTGGAGTTACCGTGCCCCCCAACAATTCCACTGCTAGGTATGTCCCCAGGAGAAATGAAAACATGTCCACACAAGAGCCTGAACACAAACGTTCGTGGCTGCATTATGCACTGTAGCCAAAGTGGAAATAACCGGAGCAGCCATCAAGTAATGAACGCATAAACAAAATGTGGTCTACGCATACAATGGAATGCTGTTTGTTCCCAAGAAGGAAGGAAGCGCCGCCGTGCTACCACACGGATGCACCCTGAAAACATGATGCTGAGTGAATGAAGCCAGGACGCAAAAGATCACACAGCACAGGATTCCGAAGAAATGAAATGTACAGAATGGGCAAAGCCACAGAGACAGAAGATAGTTCAGTGGTTGCCGGGGGCCTAGAGGAGTGGGGACATGAGGGGTCATGGCTAAGGGGTATGGGGTTCCTCTTAGGGATGATAAAATGGTTCTAAACTTCGATGATGGTGATGGTTGTATACCCCTATTAATAATGAACGTCACGTGCTTGCAGTAATTCATGGCACAGGATTAGTGTTACAAAGGTTATTAAAATAATGTTATCACAATATGACAATACTTCAATAATTATTACTCAATTAATATTATAATTACTACCACGAATAATCATCCCACAGCCTCCACGCATGGTTTCCTTCAGTGTAGATCAACAAAGTAGGGCCCACAGACCAAACACGACCAAGGGTGGCCAGGATTTACTCTCCTGATCCACGTGCGCAGTAAGATTTCGAGAAAAACTATGTTGCTTAGGGAGTGAGATTCGCCTGACAACACTATTTGTGGCTCTTTGATAATAACCCACATCATAACTTTGACTACTCTGAAAATGAAATCAGTGTAACATAGAGCTGCCCACACCCCAAATACCAACCTACCTGACCGCTGAGAAGCCCCATGTCAGCACCTCCTTCCAAAACGGGTTTTAATCTGTCACACATCTTTTACCACAGCAGAACATTCTTAATCTACTAAAATAATACGGTAATTGACACCTGCATTTTTAAAGTGGATTGGGGTTTTTTAATACCAAAAAAAAAAAAAAAGGGCAGTGTCGGGGGCAAGGGAGGGCAGGACATAGGAAGGGAGAGACGGAGAAAGACAGAGAGATCAAACCTATGGAGAAAGAATTCGCACGGGGCGGATTTCTTTCACACATCTATTAATTCCCTTCACGCACAAGGCTCCCACCACCTTCAAAGTGAGCTTTCCCCATGCTGAGTGGAAGAGATCAGCATTAAGACAACTGCGTGTAAACTTTCCAAAAGAAAAGAAAAACAGGCACAGAGGAACATAAGCCTTTTTTGCCTTTTCGAAGGAATCAAACAATGACTCAAGAACAGCGCGTCAAAATCAAAGATGACAGCAGCTTCAAAGCTTCGCCAGAAGATCAAAGGCAGAGCAAGGGGGAAAAGAAGACAGAATCTGAGACAGTGCAGAGAAGGGTCCTCGCAGGCAGTATGAAGTCATAATAGCCATTATCTCCAAGACGTTAACTTCACCTTTCAAAATCAGCTCTTGGGTTCTCACGAACAGCTTTGTGGAAAGCTCTTTAACAGAAATAAAAAGGAGGCATTTTAGCAAAGATACTAAAATGCACTTCTAGTGGCAAAAAGCTTCCAGGACACCTCTTGCCCAATCTCCCTAAAAGGACTGCCTTGCTGGACCTCACATATTTTAAACTGAATTTTAGTAGAGTGACCCAGAGTCCAGTAATCATTTCGGTTAGATAGGAATTGTTTTCAAATTGTTTTCAACTCTATATATTTACCCTCATGGCATTTTAAAATGTGACTTTCCTACAACCTCCCCCAAGTGCTGGAAAGAAGCATGAATGCTAGCGAAATGTTTGTTAAGTTCTCAGAATCTGGTGACCGGTCTCTCTCTGTATAATGGTCAGAAACTGCCTCTCCCTCATTCCGCTGCCATTATAAAATACTTCTCTTTTTAACACATGCTTTCCAGAATCGCGTGCTGTATAACCCTGGAGGGTGGCACTGGAGTGGATTCCGCAGAATTAGTTGGCCGTAGCTGAGCAGTAAGGCCTAGTGATGGATAAAAGTCACTGGGCCTCTCCCACAGGAACATCTCAAGAGCAACGCTGTGTTGTTCCCAATAATTGTGCAAAGCACTGCCTATAGGAGTATCTCCTTTCTCTCTATGGAAACATCACTTCCAAATGATGATTGGAGCACTGTTTGAGGGAGTATTTCCTCTAACGCAGTTTCCTTCCCAGAATATTCTCCAGGGTCCTCATTTCTGAGGGAGCAGATCAATAGCAGTCAAGAATTTACTATTGTCCCCGGCACATAATAGGTGTCCAGGAAAAAGCTGTTTGACAATCAGTTTTAGAAAACTTGCTGACACTGTTCTATCAGAGAGAAAACGCAAGACACGCATATTTCTAATCTCACCATGTCCTCACCTCCAGCTTTCCTGTGTGTAAATAGATTTTTCCCATTGCCTTAGGGACAATCACGTGTTCCTGAAAATAGCTCTAGACACTTGAATGCCAGTTTCTACCTACATAGAAACCTTCATTACTAAAATCCAGACCCAAGAGTATGCAAGCCTAGAATAACACACACAAACACACGCACACTCAATGCAACAAATACATAAATCCAAAGCAACCTTATAAAGTGTTTGCACTTGTTGTAATGTATTTAACCTTGTCGAATCATACTAAGCCTTCTACTTTACCAGTACCTGACTACCACCTACGTGTATCTTTTGCCTTATTCAAAAAGGTTATACGGACCATCTGCAAATCTGTAAATGATCAAATAAGGGTATATTTACTTCACGGAGCATTTCCAACTTTATTTTGTATTCTTACACTCAAGCTATTTCTATAAAGTGCATCCAACTTTGCCAAACCTAAAGCATTAACTTCTCAGCTTTGTTTTCCCTAAATGTTTTATTCTCATACTTGTTCCTCTGAAACAGGTTAAAGAGTTTAAAAAAAAAAACAACTGGGTGATCTTTAATGCAACAAGCTTCACAAAAACAGATGGTGTATGACCTGGCTAATTAGATAACACAGAGAGAATCTCATTCCCTAAATAAAACTGTCTTTTGAGTAAACCTTCCACATATCACTTAAACCAGCCATAAAAATGAGTCTGCCGGGAAGGGTTTTTCCCACTAATGTCATCAATCATGTCATTTCCCTTCTTTCTGTCATCCCCCTTCTGCCCTCATGTCGTTTCTTCCTGTGTTTATCTACCTTGAGAAATATGAGCAAAGACAGAAGACTCAGAGAAGAGAGGCAATTACTCTTACCTAAGCACAGGAACATCTGAACACTGAAAACTTTTCCAAATGAATATTTTTCACTGCCAAGCAAGTCCGTGGGATATATTTGTGCTAAATGTTGTAGTCTTGTGTAGCTAAGAGAATGGACTCTGAATCCCCATGCCGACATATCAAATTACAGAATGTCAGGACGCCTGGGTGGCTCAGTCAGTTAAGTATCTGTCTGTCTTCCACTCAGATCATGAGCCCAGGGTCCTGGGATCAAGTCCTGCATCAGGCTCCCCACTGAGCAGGGAGCTTCTCTCTCTCCCTCTGCCTGCTGCTCACCCTGCTTGTGCTCTCTCCCTCTCTCTCTCTTTCTCTCTCTCTCTCTGTCAAATAAATAAATAAAAATCTTAAAAAAAACAACAACAACAACAAATTAGAGAATCTTTCTATACTTTGATCCATGCTCCCTTAAATCCCAATCATCCACAAAGCACACCCAGAGGAGAAGTATCAACTGGGCCCTTTAGCACATCTTCTCTGAAATAATAGCAGGTGGATCCCCTAGACCAACTCTTTAGTTCATTTCATCTCTGCATGAAAATCATACCAAAAGGGTTGCCTGAGATCCTCAGTCTCCCCATCGATGTGGGGCATGGCCAGGGCAACTTCTTTTCCCAGATTTTCCTGTGGACAATTAATGGACTACAGTACCAAATGCCACCCCACAAAATACACCCACACATGTACACAAGCATAGCTCAGTTTCTGAAATGGGGTCTAAGCCAACAATGAGAGGAAGAATCATTTCCGGTAGCTGTTTTGTAGACGGTGCTTAGTTCTTTCCTTCTCTGCCTCTCTGGGCTACCTACAAATAACAAGGGGGGGGGGTCAACTTCTGGGCCACAAGTCCCTTAAACCCTTCACCTTTAATCACACAAAGAGAAACACTGAAAAATCTAGCTCCAGTATGGATTTAATTAAATTCCTAGCACAGGGCTCTGGGTTATTTTCTTTTTCTTTTTTTTTTTTTCCTGTTGTTTTTCTCCGTTTCAGTCTGGAGAAAAGGAATAAATAGTTCCTTCCATTGCTCAACACTGATGAATCGTCCTGACTCCAAATTCTGTTCTCTCTTCAGACTGACAGAGCATAGAAGGCATAAACCTTAAGTCCTTCATCCATTCCTCTCTGGCTTCCAGGACAGGGATGAGCACAGACTTTGTGTTCCATGATGGTTTCTTTCTGTGAGTGTGGTGTTTGTTGATCAACACCCGAGCCCTTTCTTTCACACTCACTGATACAACCACTGAGATCACTGCCTGCTCTAGCTATTCCTACCTTACCTGTGTTCAGGGCTTGACTTTACTAGATTATAACAATGGATTACATTACCCGCCTGCAGATGCAGTCTGACCTCATTTTGTTAAAGCTCTATGATGGACTGTGTTCATTAAATTCATGCATGGTCACCTCTTTAATAATGTCCCCATCAGATTTGGGGAAGAAGCAGCCACAGCAGTGGCACAATTACTGAATATCCCCAAATATGTGCATAAAAGTACACAGAACAAACAGATGGTAAAATCACGAATGCATGCACCAAATTCACAGCAAACTCCAGTGACACCATACATCCATGAACCCCCCAAACTACAAGGCTTGAGAATCTGTGTCTCTGTGGGAAGAAGCCAAGGACAACATCGGGGATTCTGACAAACTTCCAAACCAAAGAACCCCAAAAGAGCCAGTAGATTTTCACTAACAAGCACAGTGGGCCAATTTGAGAAAAGCAGCTGGAATTAAGAAGAGTTTCGTAGCTCAGTAGGAAATGACTGCAAGATATCCATGCAAGTCCAAAGGGCCTGGGGCTGTGGCCCACACATACTCTTCTAACTGTCCCACCAGGATTCCATTCAGGCCAGGGCCCCCACACGGGGAGTAGAATCCAAATTCAGCAGGACAGGGACAAGAGAGACAAGAGAGTGGCTAATGAACCCATAATTTTCTTTAATTGACATGAAAACCACAGAACAGGGAGATCTATGAAGTTATAAAGCTATTCTGAACACAGCTACTTCTAAAAGTTGAGAAAACTAATTTCATGTGAAAATGAATAATAAAAAAGGATCATAATTAAATCTGATTTAAATTTATTATAAGAAAAGAGAATATGCAACAGAATAACATTCCCACAGACAAGCAAAGCATGAAAGAAAATACATCCATATAAATCACTCTAAAACTACAGTTTGCTATTTCAAAAAGAGCTACAAGACAGTAATAAAAATGACACATAACATGAAAGTACAACATAAATCAGAAACAAAAGCTCTCAGAAACAGATGACAGAACTCAAGACAATTACAAATAAGAAAAAATTTTCTCAGAAGAAAAAACTAGAAATAACACAAGAGAATAAACAAATAATGACTTCTGAGAAATGAAAGATAAAAAGGAAATTTTCAAACCCCCAAAATTTGAAGAGATAAAAGGATCAGACAGAATGTGACAAATATTTAAAAAGCAAAGAAGATCCAACATGTTGACAATAGGAATCCCTGAAGAAGAAAACCAAAACAAGGCAACAAATACTATAAATCTTAATTCAAGGAAATTTTTCACAATAAAGATTTGAAATGACATACTAAAACAGCAAGTAACAGCCCAGAAAATACTGACTCTGAACAACCAACTGAAGATATTGTCCTATAAAACTGCTGTATTTTGAAGAAAAAGAAAAGAGTCCTGTAGGTTTATAGGGAAAAAAAATAAGGTGACCCATAATAGAAATAAAATTAGATCATTATCAGACTTGACAGCAATGCTTTATTCCAATAAAAAATGGAATGATACGGTTAAGATACTTAAGGAAGGTAAACATGACCCGAGATCTTTACATTCACCAAACCTGACATCAACATAAGGCTGCTGGTGAACATTACAAATACAATCTCTTATCCACAAAAGATAACTGAGAGTTGAAAGGGAGAGAGTTTCTAACCTGGGACAGAAAACATACAAGATGACTTCAAAGATCTTATAATAGCCAGTATCAAGAAAGCCATTGATGATTGTGAGGAGTGTCAAGATGAGGCAGGAGTCAACATGAAGAGGCTCTCACTGGCCACAGATGAGACATGAACTACAGTAAGGATAAAAATTGCAAAGGATGGAAACCTGTTTAAAAGCAGGAGTTCACAATTAAATTTTTAAAAATTAATCACTTTCTAGTATTTTAAGAAAACAACGCATGACCTTGAAAACTGGTAGAGTAGAAGAATCAAGCATTTATCCTGCTCTTCCTATGTTATTATTATTATTATTATTATTATTATTATTATTATTATTATTATTCTGGGCAACCAGGGAATAGATAAGAACAAGGCTTTTTTTTTTTTAAGGTATTATTCATTTTTTGACAGAGAGAGAGAGACGGCATGAGAGGGAACAGAAGCAGGGGGAGTGGGAGAGGGAGAAGCAGGCTTCCTGCCAAGCAAGGAGCCTGATATAGGGCTCGATCCCAGGACTCCGGGATCACGACCTAAGCTGAAGGCAGATGCTTAACAATTGAGCCACCCAGGTGCCCCATAACAAGGTATTTTTTTAAATATTACTATAAATAATAAATGAAAACAAAATGATAAAATTAGAATATCACCATTCTGTAATCTTCAATGAATTAACAGACCCAGCACGTTAATAGCTGTTTCCATCACAAAATAAAAAACAAACCACCAAAGTCAGATATTACTGTGGCTCTGCAGGACAGAATTCAATAGCACATACAGTCTTGCCAACAGATTGAACGTGCGTCTAATCAAGTCTCTATATCCAGCTGCAGGAAACACAGAGAATGGACCATGAGTAAGCTACTGGCAACGTCCAGACTTTGGGAAATGCAACAGGTCCAACAATCCAGGTTCCTTGACAGATGAAGTATAAGGAATGACAATGGAAAAAAGGAATGGAGGAGAAAATTGTAGATTAAAACCAATTTAAAAGACTTCAAATTATAAAAGTACACAAAACCTATCATGTCTAGGGATGCATATCTGGGGGACAGAACTATACAGAAATGGAAGGAAGTGATTACTGCAAAAATTATCATAGTGTGTACTTGGAGGTGGGGGACAGAATGGGTATGAGTGGGAAGGGGCACATATAATGGAGCTGCTAGTGTCTCTTGATGTTCTATGACATGTGTTGTATTTAGAAGGGTGCTTGCCATATAATCTCGAATGCACTTTTTGCCTGGTTTCTATACGTATATCTCATTTTATAGCGAAAAGCTTAGCTAAAAAGAAAAAAAAAATGATGATGATGATGATGATGATAACAGCCCAAATTATCAAGGAAAAAGAGCAATCATCTAGAACTCAGAATCCAACAGAATGCCTGAAGGTCTGGAGTAAAGCAGATGCTGAAGAACATGAAGGTCCTGCCTCCAGAAGCTAGGGGCTTATGAGCAAGGCTGTCCAGTTTAGTCGGAAATCCCGAATCTTGAGGTAGGCGTTCTGGGCTAAGAGGGAGCAAGTGGTATCCGCATGAGATGTTAGGAAAGGCACCCCATGATTCAACTCCCTGGGGACAGAGCCAGAGCTACAAATCACCAGCTGCAGGAAGATAAGGTGGAGAAAAAGAACACAGCAGAACTTCTGAAATATATGGCTCCACCTCATCCCTGCCACACCAGTATTGATGGGATAGGGACAGGCTGTAAATATAAAAGCAATTTCAAAAAGAAAGGAATTCTTCAGAAAATAAGGTATTTTTAAAGAGAACCATGACTGTTCTTCCCTGAACTACATGTTTGTGAAAACCTTCCTGGAGGGACCCAAGATCAACATTGTTTATTACGGACCTGCCCTAAAATATCTAATACCTTCTTCTCTTTCCTCTTCCTGACACAAATGGCATGCCTTATGTATCACCTCAGGTCCTCTTGGCCTCTTCTGTCCTTGAGGCTGTCAGCCACTTACTGGCCTAGCCGCCACTGCGGCGACCAATGTGGGGGGTCGGGGGAGAGCCTCAGGATCACTTCCTGTGAGCATGCTTTGCCCTGCCTCATGCTGCATTCCTTAATTCCCCTTTGCCATGTAAGACAAACATATTCACAGTTTCAGGACACCTTTGGGGGGGCCACTATTCTGCCCTCACATTCCACTTTCCCTTGTCTCTGTGCCCCTAGGATTTCTCTCCCAACAAAACATTTCTCCTAAGCTGTTTGCTCCGTCTGCTTCCTAGAGAACCTGACCGAAGATGCTTGGTACCGAAAGTGAGCCGAGAAAGCAGACCATCAGGATAGTGTGACAGAAATAGGGGCCTGATCACT
The DNA here is from genome assembly GCA_028534135.1 of Potos flavus. Taxonomy (NCBI): domain Eukaryota; kingdom Metazoa; phylum Chordata; class Mammalia; order Carnivora; family Procyonidae; genus Potos; species Potos flavus. The sequence goes on along the minus strand of CM052901.1, from coordinate 98,822,353 downwards.
GGTTATCCATAGGACAGTGACTGTTCCTGGCACGGATGGGTATCACAGCTAGTCACACAGCACCTGTGGTTAATGGAGAGGAGGCACAGGTGGAAGGTGAGGTTCAGAGAGGTGACAACAATGGTGACAAGGATTAAGTGCAGGGGAACTTCTCTGGATGGTAATAGAAGCTTTGCAAAAAATATGTTCACCAATTTAGGACACATCTGCAGCAACCACAGGGCAGACTCTACTGAAAATAAGGCCCAGGTTTTCATTTTTCGAATGGCAGGCATGCATAAGACACTGAACATACAGCCTGACTTCTGAGTCAGAGTCAGAGCTTTAATGAGAAAAGATGGGGGCTCTGACACAGAGGAGGGGGATTTTGACCTGGAGCAGCCTGAACATCTTAAATCCCCAAATTCCTCTAGCACTCTGGGATCTCAGAAGCTGCCCAGAACCTTGCCTGGAGACCTCACAACAGCCATACCTGAAGGAGGTGTTTTCCCAGATGTTCTTCTTCTTGACGTTGGCAGGTCACCAAAGGCTCTACAGAGCCTTCAAAGGTTCCCCCCACCAGCGTCCCCACTCAGCCATCTGGAGTCTGGGCAGTCAGGGATGGGCCCCTCCTGAAAAGCACTTCTGCACCCACCTCCTCTTCTCCCCGCCTTCCCGGGGCCCCAGCAAATATTTTCTAGTTTCTTGGAAGAACTGTCTCTCCTCAACCAAATTTTCCCAAATTTTCTGTCTAGAAAGAGTCCTCTATTTTTGCAAGGATGTTTGGCTCCTGGAAACCAAAGCCAAGAAGAAATCTCCCAGCTATTTGAGGCAATGAGCTCATAAGAATCTCCAACTTAAATAGGAAATAGGATAGGTAAGGGAACAATCAGGACAGGGACATGCAATTTCAAAGAATATGGACACATCTCTGTAAAAATAAGTTTAAAAAGTGATACAGGAGGGAACAAAAGTGATAGAGGCACACAGGAGTCCAGGAGAGGAGCATAACTCCCTGTCAGAGCTAAATTCTAAATAGGACATCTAATCTGAAATATTGACTAGATCGTAAATCAGTATTTGCCATCTATTTAAAATAGGATATCAGGGACGCCTGGCTGGCTCAGTTGGTTAAGCAGCTGCCTTCGGCTCAGGTCATGATCCCATGGTCCTGGGATCGAGTCCCATATCGGGCTCCTTGCTCGCCAGGAAGCCTGCTTCTCCCTCTGACTCTGCCTACCTCTCTGCCTATTTGTGATCTCTCTCTCTCTGACAAACAAACAAACAAATAAATAAATAAATAAAATCTTAAAAAAAAAAAAAAAGGTAGTTTCTACCTGCTTTATACTTTAAAAAAAATAAAATAGGATTTCATAAAAGCAAACCTGAAAAAGGTAGAACTGACTCATGCAATTGATCATGACCTTGATTCCTTCCTGATAATTTCTGAAAGGCTTGTTCAAATAACACTGGCCCAAATTCCTCTAATTATTACCTGGCTCCATGGAATGACATGGGCTCAAACATCTTTCAGGTGAATTTTTTGGCCATCCCGTTTCAAAGTGTATCAAAAGTCACTGCTGGAAGACACTGATAATACTCAAGCAAGGCACATATCTCTGAATGGAAACAAAAACACGTATATTGGAAAATGATTTTCAAAGGCCCCATGTAAATGCACATGTTTAGCCTAAATATCTAAATCTTTGTCATACGACCATTTTGCATTTATATTCTCATCCTGGAACAACACTATCCCAGGGAGGTATACACAATAGCCTAAAATTTACATGCCAGCGTGAACATCTATCTAACATCAGGCCTATTCTATGAGTGTCCCAAAATCCAAGCTGCAAATATAAATCACATTTTTGATGCATTAATTTGTTCACAGCCAAAAAGCAACCATCCATTAGCTATCAATTTAAAGAGATTTTAGGGCAATCCCGATGCCCTCAACCATCCATTGTGACCGCTAAGAGTTGCAGTAAATTAGTTTATCTTCAGTCCAAAGTCTCATCTCATCCACGAAATAATACATGTTGATCCCTTAAACAATAAAATAAAATAAAAGTTGGAGGCTTCCCAAAAGCTTTCATGAATGTGGACTGGAAAGCTCGCCATCTGGAGGATTATTTTTCCATGCTCTCTACCACTTTAATCATCCTGCCTAATAAACAAGCATGATTGATCAGAGCCAAACGACAGAGTGGGTCCTTCAGGGGGGACCCAAAGTGCTCATCTCCTGAGGATGTGCCTGAGATGAGGGAGAAGGCATGAATCCTTTGAGAGGCAAACAATGATGAACCTCACAGCCCTCATAAAATGGAAAACTGACACATTTTTGACGTAACTATCAGCATACATTCAACTCTTTCTTAAAGAGAGGAAATTAAATTGTGTTTATCGGTCACACTTGACAATCATCTGGAACTACTCCAGAAGCAGCAAATCTCAGCCAAATCCTCCTGTATTCACCAAACAATAGGAACTTCAGCCAAAAACAAACAAACAAACAAAAAGCCACTGTATTTGGGGTAACTGAAACACAGACATTCTGCCTGCCAAATTATCTTATCTATTTCCTTATAGACAAAAGATTATCTGACATCGTCCTTCAGCGTTTATCTGGAATAAACTAAAGAATGGGTTTAAGTGTATTATCTTTAATGCATATAAAGGAAAAATAAATCTGTATTGCTTTTTTTTTTTTAAGGTTTTATTTATTTAGGGCACCTGGGTGGCTCAGATGGTTAAGAGTCTGCCTTTGGTTTATGTCATGATCACAGGGTCCTGGGATCAAGCCCCATGTAGGGCTCCCAGGTCAATGGGAAGCCTCTTTCTCCCTCTGCCCCTCACCCCACTCATGCTCGCTCACTCTCTCTCTCGTAAATAAAATCTTTAAAAAAGAAAAAAGTTATTTATTTGAGAGCGAGCGAGCGGGAGAGCAAGCAAGGAGAGGGAGAGAGAGAATCCAAGCAGACTCCATGCCAAGCACAGAGCCTGATGTGGGATCAACCTCATGACCATGAGATCACGATCTGAGCCGAAATCAAGAATCAGACACTCAACTGACTGAGCCACCCAGGTCCCCCAAAATCTGTATACCTTAGAGATATATATGATCCATGTGGATATACCATTTACATAAATAAAAAGAGATGACAGAGAGACAAAGACAGAGATAACGAAAAATTTCATTTTAAAATTTCCAAGCGACTTATTTTCTTGCTTCATTTAAAATAGTTCATCCATATATCACATATTTGTCTGAGCACAGCATAAATGTAGGTTATAAGCACCAAATAAATATTAAGGGAACCGAAATTTTCATTCTGTACACAGGCCAGAAATAAGTTTTAATAATTTACAATGCAAGGAACAAAGAGCCTTTCCATTTCTGTCAGTAGACATGTTCCTCTATTAGCCCTTTCCCACCTGAGACCGGAAGCTCTCCTGCCTTCTCATACGCCCCTACAGACATGTGAGAGGCAGAATCGGCTGTAAAGCCAAGAAATGCAACTCGGCAGGGTTTGGCCAAGAAAAGCCACCAAGCTGGTGAAATACGGAGACAGAGCAATAAGCAACATCATCTGAAAGCAGGGGACAGTGTCCGACGCATTAAACAGAGGGGTTTTGTAAAGATTTCTTGCCGTTACTCAAAGGTTTACAATTCTGAACCGTGCATCTCTGTTTCTTTCAAGCTATCCTTCTGACAGCCTTGCTTTCTTTTAGCTTGTGTTGCCCAACCATGCTGAATGTTTTGCCCTGCCTATCCATCCCCTTTGCATATGCCAAGGGATTTTGGTCTTGTGATGCTTTCTCTTTGCCAACATCCCGTTTGGATTATTGATAGAGAGGCTGGATCTTTGGAAAGCTCTCATCTTTGAAAGAGTTGTCAGGCTGCAGTTTTGCAAACTGCAGAGCACAAACACTTCAATATTTATGCTCCTTCTATCGACACTGAGTAAATTAGACTCTGGAATACCTGCATTATCCAAACCATCTGCTTCACTGCATTTTTTTAAATGAGTAGGTGGGGGAAATTTATGAGCATTTTCTCTTATCTCTTGTTGCTAGGGAAACTACTTTTTTTTTGGTAGGGATAATCCTAGAATCTCAAAAGAGCCAGGATGCAACCTTCCTTCCCCTCTTTCTTCAAATGAAATCTGTGTTCCCCTGGAGAGAGAGCTTTTCCACTGGCTACTCGGTCCCCAAGGACATTATAATATTCCAAGCTAGTCCAAAATACGCAGGACAGAATTTTCGCTTTGCATTTTCATAGTGAGCCTGTGCCAAGTGGAGGGATCCACAAAATTTGTCTCAAAAAAACAAAATGACTGTTTCGTAAGGGGTTATTTTGTCATTCAGGCCCATAAAACTCAAGGGGAGCAAAAAGATCCATTCTGCCCCATCAGACTGGAAATCGTTTTACTGAAAGAACCCCTTGTGTGATGAAGACAAAATAAAAAATAATTATGTTCGGTTCCATGGGGCTTTCTGCCTGGAAACATAAAAGAGAATGTGTAAGCAGAGTGGGAAACTGCCCACAGTCTTCATACCCTCAGGGGTCTTGGAAAATATCACTCCTCCGTGTAGGCAGCCCACATCCGACCATAGGAGAGAACACACTAAAAAGAACTTTTGGAACATGGTATTTGCAGATCACGGGTTTGCTCGTGGAGGTGCAGCCTAAGTCGCCAGTAGCACATTTTGTACTAGGAAGGCAACTGTGCCCAGAACAGAAAAGGACTGTGCACAAACAAGTAATTTGCATTCTGCTTTTGGAGACAATCGGACTCCACCCCCAAAATCCACATCATATTTGCATAATTCATTTATGAAATACTGTTTTTCATTTTCTTGAGCCCACAGCCGCTGCTAGGGGAACGGGCATCATCCACACCCAGCTTCCAACCCACCCCTGCATAACCCCCAAGTAGAGGGTTTGCACATGCAGTTAAGCAAGGAGGCCCAGATGCTCAACAGCGAGACCTTAAAGGACTTTCTGCCTTCCGCTCAGTGGGACGTCCAAGAAAGCATTTCAAAGAAATGGCCACGAACTCCAATCGGTGATGGCAAAAAAGTAATCATTTATTTGGGGGATGGGGGGAGAAACAATTGAGAAAAAGCTTTACCTTGACCCTCTCTCTTCCTAGTAAAGCCAGAAAATGGGTGCAAAAGAGACCTGAAAGTTCAGCTTCAATTTTTAATGTTAAGTAAACTATACATTAATATGATCTCTCCCACAATAAATGCCATCTAATGACCAGTGAGGTCTGAGTCCTTTGCATGGGGTTTACTAACTTGTTTGCCTTCATTTATCACTCACAGCAGTTAGATGAGTGTGTAAAAACGATTACCAAAAATCAGAAGGCACGGTTTTGTATATCAGAGCAATGCGATGGGCCAGCTGCAGCCACACAAGCTGGGAGGTTGCTCAAAATGCATATGCACAGGTCCCACGCCACAGACCTACAGGGTCAGAGTCAATGGGAGGGGGTGCCGAGGCATCTGGTTGGGGTTTTTTGTTTGTTTGTTTTTATTTAAATTCGAGTGAGTTAACATACAGTGCAACCCTGGTTTCAGGAGCAGAATCCAGTGACTTATCACCCACTTCACCCAGTGCTCATTCCATCCAGGGCCCTCCTTAATGCCCATCTCCCAGTTACCCCGGCCCCCCACCCTCTAGCAATCCTCCCCTCTAGCAACCCTCATTTTGTTCTCTATATTTACAAGTCTCTTATGGTTTGTCTCCCTCTTTGCTTTTATCTTATTTCTCCTTCCTTTCCCCTATTTTCATGTTTTGTTTCTTAAGTTCCACATGAGTGAAATCATATGATATCTTTCTCTGACTTATTTCACTTAACATAATACAGTCTAGTTCCATTCATGTCGTTGCAAATGGCAAGATTTCATTCTTTCTGATGGCTAACGAATATTCCATTCTCTATATATGCCACATCTTCTTTATCCATTCATCGATCAGTGGACATCCGGGCTCTTTCCATAGTTTGGCTACTGCGGATAGTACCCAGGCATCTGTCTTCACAAACTCCCCCAGTGAGGCTGATGCACATGTCTGAGAACCACTGGTCTGAGTTGGTTGGACCCTACACTAAAAAAACCACCATATCTGCATTCATGTTACTAATTAGCTACCTTTCATTTCTAGTACCATGTACGATGCATTCAGATCACAGAAATAGACAATATTATCCAAGATCCTACTTAAAAGCATTAATTTATTGGCCATAATTTACTAAATCCTTGAAGGAGACCAAAAAGAAGGAAATATTAAGGGGAAAGGTAGAAGAAATTATTTAAGAAATGATGCTGCCATTAAGTACGGCATTTGAGAGAATATGTAAAAAGTGGAGAAATGAATTATATTAAGTACAGGATATAGAATTATGTATTTCCTGTCAAGACAATCTTAGATTTTAGATTTTAAAAAAGACTGGAAAGAGAGTCACTAAAACGTCAGCAGTCAACGTCTTTGAGTACCGGTACAAACAACAAATGATTGTGTTACCCCCTCTTTTTACTGTTGTCTTTTTTTTTTTTTTCCGGCCGTTTTGACCGTAACAATGAGGTATTGCTCTTTTAATGGACAACAGACTTTAAATACGCATTAAGGCAGGACCAGTTTATAATTTGCTAACACAAAGATGAAGGAGTAGCACCGTTTTTCACAGTCAAGTTCTTTCTCTGGTTGATAGACTCCAGATATGAAGCAGAGTGAGTCTCTCCTGGTTTTGCTACTAACAGAGTGACGCTATTTTACTAGAGCATCTTGTAGAGCACATCGCACACATCAGGAAATGATCCTGACAGCCTAAAAATACTCTGGAAAAACATGTACAGCATAAGGGGTGGCTTGGAAATCATGTAGGTGCCCAAATGGGTTTCATTATAAAAGGGAGGACTCATTCAGGTTAATACATCCATACATAATTCATGCCTTCCTGTCCTCTGCTCTAGGCCTCTACCACTACCTGAAAGTGAAACACTTGGGGAAAACCTAGAAACACAACTGCAGTGATTTCTTGACCAGTTACCTAGCTAGATATAGATGTGCTTTCACCCGAAAACCACCCCAGTTACTTCTATCCATCAAATCTTGCAATTCCAGAAAGGCAGACGTCAAATAGATATTCAGAAAGATAGGAAAAGTGATTCTGCACGATGTTAACCTAATCCTAAAAATGTCCTTCTGGCTTCCTCAAAGGGATCAGAACTGGCCTAAAGTTTGGGATCTATTTATTCTGGGTCAACTCTTGCTTACATTTCATCCATTAGCTATACCTTCCCTCTTTGCAAAATAAGAATGATATCTGCCTTACAAGGTCATTGTGAGTACAAAGAATGCAGTGTGTGCCCCAAGCGGTGGATACGTTTGGGGAAAGGGGAATCCAAGCAACAGTAGTATCATCTGACTTAGGAGAGGAGTCTAGGCCTCCATTCCAAAGGATCAGAAGGGAGAAACACCTTATTAATAAGCCTATAAAGTGGTGTCGGGTCTTCGGAAAACAATTTGGTGCCATCGTTCACCCAGCTATTCCATGCTAGACTATGATCCAAGAGTAGCTTTGCACATGTGTGCTAGATTCATGACTGAGAATATATCCCCAGCAGCACTGTTTCTAAAAGCAAAAGGCTAAAGACTCTGATGCCTACGACAGGAGAATGGATAAATCATCACGACATAGCTCCCTAGTGCAGTATCTTATGGGAGTCAAACTGAATGAACCACATCTTAGAAAAACCTTAGAAATAAAGGATGAGTGAAAAAAGCAAGTCCCCATATGATATTCTCTACATGAAATAAAAAAAAAAAAAAAAAAAAAAAATTGCAAAAGTAAACTACATATTATTTAGGTATACACGTGTATGTGATAAAAACAGCAAGAATGTAGCACCTGGGGGGCTCAGTCAGTTCAAAGTCTGCCTTCAGCTCAGGTCATGATCCCAGGGTCCTGGGATCAAGCCCCATGTTGAGCTCCCTGCTCAGTGGGGAACCTGCTCCTTCCACTCCCTCTGCCTTACACCCCCCCCACCCCACTCACGCTCTCTCTCCCGCTCACTCTCCCTCTCTTAAATGGCTAAATAAAATCTTTAAAAAAAAAAAACAGCAAGAAAGCCAAAGCACGGGAATGAAAAATGCAAACGTCAGACTTTTGGGTACTGTGAAGGCAAGGACGCAGAAAAGATAAAGTACAGGCGGTATAAGTGATAAACAATATCCTATGCCTTGGGTTCAGTGGCTGCTCAATATATTATTTAGTGAATGGAATAAAAACAAAGTGAAGGCTATTCATGGACCAATGATCACGGCATGCCTAAATCTGCACTTGAAGTTTGTGTATGCCATGAAAGATGGACAGAACATTTCCTGTCAAGGGTGTTCCTAAACTTAGAAAAGAAATGGATTCAGGAGAGGGGACTCAATTTAACAGAGTAATTAAGAGGGAAGAAAAACACGGTTAAAGAAGTGCTAGGGACGCCTGGGTGGCTCAGTTGGTTAAGTGGCTGCCTTCGGCTCAGGTCATGATCCCAGAGTGCTGGGATCGAGTCCCGCATCGGGCTCCTTGCTCGGCGGGGAGCCTGTTTCTCCTTCTGCCTCTGCCTGCCTCTCTGCCTACTTGTGATCTTTCTCTCACTCTCTCTCTGACAAATAAATAAATAAAATCTTTAAAAAAAAAAAAAAGAAGAAGTGCTAAATGTGCAAGTGACTACAGCAAAACAAAAGGTCTTCAGTAATCTCTTAGCCCTGGAGGAAAAGCCATGAAGAGAAAGGATGGTAGGCGCGAGCTTGAGAAGGAAAGAAAGGACAAGTACAAAGCTGACCATTCGAGAAACGCCAGGGTGAGGGCCAGAATACTCCTACAAAGGAGTGATGCTACCACTTCCAATTGTCTACGGAGCTCTGTTTGAAATAATTCTCTGAAGATCTCTCGCCCCAATTAATACCTACACTTCACACGTACGTGTTTTTTATTTTATCTCCATATCCTCACCTTCCTTTGAAAGAGAAAAAAAGAGAATCTTGACATCCTAAAAGAAGCTATGTCTCTGCCCAAAACAAGAAAGGATTGTATCAAAATAGTAATAATCTGTGCATTTATTGAGCAATTACTACATGCGCCACACCCTGTTAAGTGCTTTCATTTGTGAGTTCACTGAAGTCTTGCTACACAGGGGCAGAGACTCTCAGCATCTCTTTACGCTGGACATGAGAAAGTGAAGACATGGGTTCGATCTTTTTGAAGATGCCTGTCTGCTGTCTGGCTGAGTTATCTGCTGCTCGAGCCCATTTTCTTATCTGCCCCACAGCAATTGGGACAGGGAGAAGGTGGTCCCCACTCCATCCAACTCCCTAGCAATATTCTGGGCAATGCCAGCAGCTCCCCTGGGGCTGCCCTGGGTGCCTGGCTTCTCTCCCTGAATCAGACGTAGCCAGGAACCTAACCCTAAAGCTGAAAGGGAAGGAAACAGTAAATACAATTCCCCCCATCATCTCTGCCAAATCATCTCTGTCTCTCAACCCTTGCATTACAGATGTGCATTCCATAGCTTTAGCTAATCTTGGGTTCTGCATAGAAAATAAATGCCCAAACAGTACATGTTCAAGGTTGTAAGACTCCAATTAACTCCGGCACTGACGGCTTTGTCACTTGAGTCAAGGGAGTCACTTCTTTTAATCAATGGGGTGAGAATCACAAAGATTAAGTGCATTTTGCTGAGGCCCTGAGAAGCCACAGATGACTGTAATTCTCCTACAAAGGGAGAATGCCAGAATGTTAGGATCCTGGAAGGCAGGGTAAAAATCCGGATGCCTATGCCACATCCCAGACCACAACATCATGATCTCTGGGCAAGGAGGGACAGGGACCAGGCTCCCCAAAATGACTCTAGGCTACCGTCACCCAGAAATTTGGGGAGAAGGAAATAAATACAGAGATAATAACTGGAAAAGAGCTGGCAATTTTTCAGATGGTTTTCATTTTCAGTGAAGTTAGGAGGACAAAATCAATTACCTCTATGTCCGATACTAAAAGTTTTAAATTTTGGACACAGTATCACACACAAATAGTACTTAATAAAAAGAGAGATTTCATCCACTTTATGATGCTTTTATCTATCTTTAAGTTTTGTTTTTCTTATCTATCTTTAAGTTTTGTTTTTCAGCCTAGAGCCAAGATTTCCACAAGGGCTTTCTGCCCTTTGTTATTTGTACAAAGGCACCGGTGAACATCAGGAAGGAGACCTCGGTCAGATTGAGGCCCCTCCCAGGCCACCTCTGCCACCTCCGTGGAGGATATTTTTATCCGTGCAACGGGCTTGTTTAGAACTTTATCTTTTCTTTGGATGACTGTGTTATCTCTATTAACTTTCCAAAGAGAACAGAGAGCACCTATAAAAATTGTTTAGGTTCCTAGAAAAGAAAAATAACCATTTCCCCCAAAATTTACATTACAAATTACACTTCATACCCAATGGGAAAGTCTGTTTATTTTTTAGTCAAATTATATCAACTCCTTCCCAGAAATAAATTAAATTCTAGTTCCCTGCTCAGCTTTAAAATAATCTTTCCAAAACAAACCAGGGAGACACTTCTCATAAATATAACCTCATTCTATATCTACTCCATCCCCCTGTACTTAATAAAAATATATTTTGATATGCATTTACACATTGTATATGGTATTTCTATGTATCTAGTTGAAAACAGATATACCACAAATAAGTTACCTAGTTATCTGGATGTAACTGGATAACATGCATATGTAATTATATGTAATATTATATATGTATATACATATAATACATTAAGAATACTTTTATCTTTTGTGTTTTTAATATATCGTTATATTTATATAGATAGGTTTATGTGTGCACATCAATACACATTTCACATGTTCAAAGTGATTCCAAGCAATGAAACTGAGAATGTAAACTCAGAAAATTACTTCTGGAGCAGGGACAAAGCTAACCGAACCTTAATTTGATCCGTTTCTTCAAAATGATGACAGAACGTTCTACTACTCAGTACAAAACAAGTTAATGCAAAGCACTTAAGAAAGCTCAATTTTGCAGCGTTTCACAGTTATTTACTGAACCTACTTATGCAAATGCTTCTAAATCCCATTTGGAGGGGGTTCTAGATCTTTGAAAACCATCTCAGGCAAGGTCTGTTGGGGCCAGTATAATGAGAGCTCCCAGAGGACCCAGGGACTGTCTCCACCATCAGACAACAGCACAGAATGGAGAAATAGATCTCACACCAGGCTGTGTCCGTTTCATTGGTCATTTAATGCGGCCTCGATTCATTCAGTCACGCTAATTCACTTGACAAGTCATGTTTGCAGTAGGCTGTAGAATTATCTTCAATTTGAAGTCAGTGGGGTAGAAATTAGAGAGCTTTTCCAGTGCCTTCTGGACATTACCACACCACCCTATTTTTCCTATGTGGTTGAACTAGTTGCTGGCCTACCTGGGGACACTCAGATACTCTCAGATGTTTATTGATCATTCAGGCCAACTAGTAAGGACCTCTCTCATAAGCCTCCCATCACCACTGGCTCTTTGTCTAAAATTGCAACATAGCCCAGCCTGTATGTGCGCGCACTGTACTCCTCGCCCACGTTACTTTTTTTTTTTAAGATTTTATTTACTTATTTGACAGAGAGAGATCACAAGCAGGCAGAGAGGCAGGCAGAGAGAGAGGGGGAAGCAGGTTCCCCGCTGAGCAGAGAGCCCGATGTGGTGCTCCATCCCAGGACCCTGAGATCATGACCTGAGCCGAAGGCAGAGGCTTTAACCCACTGAGCCACCCAGGCGCCCCTACCCACGTTACCTTTTTTCTTGCCTCTCTTTACTACCTAACACGCCTTGTATTTTACTTATTGTTATTTATAAAAAGGCACAAGTCACATAATAATATCTTGTGGATTTTTCGGATTTCCCTGCTAGACTATAAGCTCCATAAGGACAAGAATTTAAACTGTTCCTGGGTAAACCGCAAGTGCTGGGTGCAGCGCTTGACAAATAGGGGGTGATCAATAAATATTCTGATCACATGAGTAAACCACAGTGCAAACAGATCGATCAAGATAAAAAGACTGGAGTGTTAGAGGAAAAGGAAAGAAAAACAGATCTTTGATGTTCTAATGGTTCAGCACCCAGGCCGATTTGTTTTCAGGGTAAAACTGAGCATCAGTTTTCCTTTCAAACTTGTGGGCCATTCTTTTATCATCTCCATAGAGTTTTCCAGAAGAAGCATGCTTGCATGTGATAACATGTCCAATGGCCCCAATTACCCTGAATTCTTGCCAGAAGGAGAAACATTAGGGTTTTGTTTGTTTTCTTCTCTATATTTGAATTGGCACTGGTAGATGTAAACGTTGAAATTGATTTTATTTTAAATGTAGTCCCACTTCCCAACCTCCCGCCAATCTTTTTATCATCAGTTACCTGCCAAGCTTCGCAAGCCACATTTATCGTGGAGTCTGGTTTTGTTCTACTTATCTTACAGATTGGCAGAACGTGTGGCTCCGCTTAGTTTACAAGTTGTACATGTTTTTGTTCCACTCACTGTACCCCATGATGTAAGGCAGAGGTTATTCTGGAAAGGGCCAGACAGTAAATATTTTAGGCTCTGCAGGTTACACTGTCCCTGTAGCAGCTACTCACCCCCAAGGCTGACAATATAGAAAAACAAGTGGGTGTGGCTGGGTGCCAATTCAACTTTATTTCTGGACAATAAAATCTCGCTTTTATATAATTTTCACATATAATTTTTATATAATATTTTCCTTCAATTTTTTCAACCATTTCAAAATGCCAAATCCATTCTTAGGCCGTGGGCCATACCGCAGAAGGCAAGAGGAAGGGCTGGAGTTTGCCAACCCCTGGCCTTACCACATGTTAAAGGATTTCTTCACGTGGTTCTTAAGCTGGGAAAGGTGATTTCCAGATCCTTCCTTCAATCCCTACCCCCTAAATGCACATTACCACGGAAAGTGCTCCGCAGGCCCAAAGACCAGAGCTGCTAAATGAACTCGTGGCACAGGAAACCAGATTCTCATCAGGGGTCTTGAGTTTGACTTGTTGACTGCTTTCTGCTCCGTAGTGTTGTAGACCCAACACCCATGCACAATCCCCACTGGGAAACAGCAGCAGGTGGCCAAAGAGATATTAAATAGAACACGGTCCCGCAACTCCCCAGCGGTGTTCAGTGCTCCTTCCCCTCTGCTCCCTTAGCCTTTGTTCATCTCCGTGCCCAGGGTCCTCATCCCATGTAGAGCCTGCCCCCAGAGGACAGAGCTCCCCCCAGCCCTGGCATTCTGCTTGGCATCCGAGATGCCCAGTGGCTGCTCACTGAATGCTAGGGGCTCACTTTAGGCAGATCTGACACAGAACTGCCCAGTGCAGAGAGAGGGAACTTTCTGACAACACACACAAATGAATGTGACCGTGTGGGAGGATCTCTGGCACTTGTGCCCTTCGGATTAGGGAAAATAAACCTTGTGTGCATCACTGCCAACTTGGAGAATGTATTCACTGGACAAAATGGGAAGCTACTGTCAAAGATAAAATCCATACTAGCCTTATCAAATGATTCTACTTCCTCAGTCTCTCCTCTGGGTCTCTACGGCCTGCCATCACCACCACTCTCTAAGGGGTCCCAAGCACAGCTGTTACTGATGGTGAGTATTCAAGTTTCAGTCAAGACAGTCAAGCATACGGGTAGTTGCTACAAGTCACGCTCTCACCTGTGGCTAGACCCTGACATCATCTCAAGGGAGTGGACACCTACACCCAAGCTTGTCCAAGCAGCATTTGTTCCAACAGGAACATCTCCCACCAATCAACGACCATGTGGTTAGGACAGAACTGCTCCTGCCCTGTCCCTCTCTTTTCATTCTGCTACAGGCACTTTTTCCTTCCACTTTGCCCAAAGTGGTTCACTGCACTGACCACACACTAAAAAGGACTTAGGGTTTCTCCAAACCTTTTTTGAACTGGAAAATCATGCCATGCTTATGTTGCCCCTTAAATAGGTTAAAAGAAAAACCACTGAGTCAAGGGTGCCTGAGATCCCAACACTGGTCAGGTCCTGGTAGAGGCAGAGTAATGGAGTGACTGCTGGAGCACTGTGGGTTGGCTCATGAACTGCATATATGGTTAGAGCCACTGTTGGTTCAAGAACTGTATATACAGTTAGAGCAGAGCTCCTGTGGTCTTCCATTCTGGAAAACGCTGCCCGTCATGGCTTGCTCTGCTTCCCAAGGGGAGAAGACAGAATTCTAAGAGGGCCCCCAAGGCTCCCACTGCCCTTTTGTACAGCCCTATATAATCCCCTCCCCTTGATATCAGTATAGGATATCATTCCCATGATTATGTTATGTTATATGGCAAAGGTGAAGGGAAATTGCAAGATTAAAAAGTCCTTAATCTGTTGACTTTGAGTTAATAAAAAGGGAGATAAAATGATCAAGCCATGAAAAGATATGGAGGAATCATAAATGCACAGTACTGGGTGAAAGGCCTAACTGGTCTCCACGGAGTCAATGCTAATTTTCCCAGAAAATTAAAAACAGGATATACCTGAACAGTTAAAATGTTTAACTTCACAAGAAAAGAGACAGAGGCCATGGGAAGTGTTGGACTATAGCTGAGGCCATAAGGCCCCCCAGGAGCCAGGGCATAAATGGAATCCAGATTTTCTACCTTCTATACAGTGCTGCTTGCAACCTACTGCAATTTAACTTACGTAAAGCTGCTATTCAAAGGAGAGGTTTGAATGGGGTTGGGGAAGTAATTCCATTTTGTTTCCCATTTGTTTTAATATTGCAAAGCCAAAAATAATTTCAATGGATTGGATAAAACCTGTGGAGGTTTTAGGAACAAGACCGTCACTCTAGACTTAGCTCCTAATTCTACAGAATAATGTAAAAAACTGCCTTCTGTTGTTTTGAAAAGGTCAAACTAAAGAATATATGGGAAAACCACTGTGTTGAAAAGCTTTAAGTGACTGCACTTCATTCTATCAAACTCCAAATAGGTAGAAATTCAGCCCCCAATGAGCTCTGTTTTAAATTAAAAGATTTCTCTTTGTGTTATTTACCCCACTGTTCCAAGTGCATAAGCCTTCCCTGTGCATGGATAAGTGCCCAGCCGACCAAAGATTCTGACATAATAAGGAAGAAATCACCTCAGGAGCTGTTTGTCTTTCATTGAAGTCTCTTGGCTGCTGGTTATCACACTGCAGATATTTCCTGGGGCCAAAAATTATTGAATTTCAAAAAGATTTTTTAAATCATTCTTCTCAGTTGTGGCATTCCTAGGTTCTCTAGACACATTTAATTTTTAAAAGTGAATTTCAATAAGCCATTTATTTATTTAAAAAAAGAAAAACAGGGGCGCCTGGGTTGCTCAGTCATTAAGCGCCTGCCTTCGGCTCAGGTCATGATTCCAGGGTCCTGGGATCGAGCCCCGCATCAGGCTCCCGGTTTCTGAGGGAAGCCTGCTTCTCCCTCTCCCACTCCCCCTGCTTAGGATCCCTCTCTCGTTGTCAAATAAATATATAAATAATCTTTTAAAATAAATAAATCAATAAATAAAAAGAAAAAAAGAAAAACACTTTCTGACTTTCTGCTACTTATCTGTAGCATGACAGAAATGAACTGGGTGATCTCTTCAGCCCCTTCCCTTTCAAACCAGGTGTGATGATGTACTCTTACTGAATATATGCACCTAGATAAACAAAAGCAAGAGTGAGAACTGCCCCAGATAAGGAATCAAGGTGGTACAATCACGTACATATGCTACACATGCTATTTTACCATGTTCTATGAGCTCAATTGTTTGCTAAGGATGGTACATCGTACAAGCAAGACGGACAGCTGAGCCTCGTTCCTAAGGAGTAAACAGTCGGTCTGGGAAAGATAACACTGAAATGCACCAAAGTAAGGAACAATTACCTTTCAGATACAGAACATACATGGAAAATAAATTCTCAGCCACTTGGATTTATTTGTTCTGCTAGCAAGAAGAGCTCCATAAAAAAAAAAAAATAAAATTGATCTGGTCCAAAAGAAAGAAAAACTGCAACTTCAAAGCTTTCAAGAGTTGTTTTTGATGCTGAAAGTATGCACAGCATGATGATGTTCTATTTAGGATACTGGCCAATGGGTGTTTTTGGTTATCCAAGTGTGGGCCCAACCCGACTAAGAGGAAGAGACTGGAGGATTACTCTGCTCCATATACTGAAGCAACAGGCATTTGGGGCTTGGCGGGTGAGGTAAAGTATGTCCATACTGTATTCCTTTTCTATTACAGTGTAACAAGTTACTACAAAGTGACTCAAAGCAACATAAGCTCATTATCTGACAGTTTCCATGGATCAGGAGCACAGACACAGCTGACCTGAGTCCTGGGCTCAGGATGTTGCCAGGCCTCATTCAAGGTGTGAGCTGGACTGTGGTCTCCTCTGAGCCTCAGATTGCCGGCAGGATTCAGTTCCTTGTGGTGGCACGAATGAGGTTCCACTCTCGTGCTGGCTGTCAGCTAGTGGCCACTCAAAGATCCTAGAAACTGCCCACAGTTTCTTGCTACGTGGCCCTCCACAAGCCCCACCTCATACTTCCAATCATTCTAACTTCAGGAAGGGTTCAATTCCATTTACACTATCGCCTGATTAGGTCAGGCCCACCATGACAGTCTCCACTTTAACTCTATGTCAACAGATTAATAGCCAAATTGTACAAGTGATATCCCATCATACCCATGGTTCTGCTCACACTCAAACAGAGGTTATCACATGGTGGTTGCACACCAGGGGAGCAGAATATTGGGGAATTCTGCCTACCATACATGTAGGGGACGTGGGCAAGGGGAACACAAGGGCAAGGAAGAATTACATGCATAGGCCCATTTCTGCTCAGAGGAGAGTAAAACAGCTCCCTTAGTTAATAGGAAATTTTGAGTAATGAGGACAAGTTTACATAAAAGGGGTGGGATCAACTTTTGGACAAACTTGAAGCCAGGCAGGAATTGGATGTAATCCCATAAGCCTCAGGAATCCAACCACTAGCCTGGTGCTACTCAAAGTAGGGCCCATAAGCTGGCCCAACAGCACCACCTAAGACTTGACAAATCTCAGCCCCCCACCCCACCCCAGACCTACTGAACTAGAATTTCTGGGGGTAGTCCTCAAAATCTGTTAACAAGTTTTCTGGGTAACTCGGGTGTTCACTCAAGTTCATGAAACACCGTGTTAGCCAACTTTATATGTTTGGGTTTTTTCCTATAAAAATAAGGAGTCTGGAAAGCACTCCCAGTGATTTGACTATGAGAAAAAGAGTTCTGTGACATCTAAAGGAGATGAATAATTTCCAAACACACAAACATCAGAAAGTGAAGGTATCAAATGAATGGACCCCTAAACAAATATGGTCAGACCCAGGGGGGAGGGACCATGCTTTAGCTTTCTGAGCAGCTGAATGTTCTGACAGATACCAACAGGACGTCTGCTACTAACAAGGAACTCTCAAAGAAACTATACATAAATTCTTTTCTGAGCATCAGCACAGCCAATGGAGAAAGGAAACTCTTGGTCATTCTGATGATTTTAAGAACAGAAGGTCAGGTACTCATGTAATGTACCGTATATAAGTGTATCCTGATGTTGATCCCTAAGTAACATTCACCTGGAAAATCCTTGATACTGGGACTGCACAGACACACAACAGTCATGTGAAAGTCTCACAGGGCAGGAGCCCAAGTTAGAAGCAATTGACTGGTGGTTAGAAGCTAAGGAGCTGGCAGCTTACAAACCTGGACTGGAATCCCAGCTCTGCCACCGGTCACCCTCTATAAGTCTCAGTTCTTCTCCTCTACACAAAGGGACAATACCAGCACCATCCTTAGTGAAGATCAAATAATGCAAGCACCACTCAGCAATAATAAGACAACCCAATTAAATATGTCCAAAGGATCTGAATGAACATTTCTCCAGTGAAGATACACACATGGTCAACAAACCCATGGAAAGATGCTCAACATCATTAGTCACGAGGGAACTACAAACCAAAACCACAATGAGCTAGCACTTCATACCTCCTGGAATGGCTATAATTAAACAACAGATGAGAACAAGTGTTGGTGAAGACGTGGAGAAACTGGAGTCCTCATACATAGTTGATGGGAACATGAAATGGGAACAGTTTGACAGTTCACAAAAAGTTAAACAGAATACCATATTCTGTTACAGACTAAGGCATATACTCAAGGGTATATACACAAATTTCCTGCACACGAAAATTTGTGTACATATATTCATAGAAGCATTATCAGTAATAGCCAAAACATGGAAACAACCCAAATGTCCATTAGCTAGCTGATAAGTAGATAAACAAAATGAGGTCTATTCATATAATGGAATATAATTCAGCCACAAAAAAGAATAAAGTAGTGGTACTTACTACAACATGGATGAACCCTGGAAACAGAATACTAAATGAAGGAAACCAGTCACAAAAGACCACGTATTTATTATATGCTTCCATTGTATAAATGTCCAGAATAGGCAAATCCATAGAGACAGTCCATTAGTGACTGCCAGGGGATGGCATAAAAGGGGAATGAAAGTGACTTAAAATGGAAATATTCTAGAAGTAGATTGTGATAATTGTTGAAAACCTTTGAATATACTAAAACTGACCGAATTATACCTTTTAAAGAAGCAGATCTTATGGTATGTAAATTGTATCTCAATTTTTTAAATACAAAAATCCACAAAGACAGACCTTATCAGTGTCACGAGCACATAGACAATGAATAAAAGCTATCTTAGCAAAATAACAAGACTGGTAAGAACGTAAAATGATGCAGCCATTGTGAAAAACAGCATGGGAGCTCCTCGAAAAATTAAACATAGAAATACCATATGATCTAGCAACTTCACTTCTGGGTACATCCCCAAAGGAATTAAAATCGGGGTCTCAAATAGACATATGTAGAGTGAAACAGTGGAAGCAACCCAAATTTCCATCAACAGATGAATGGACAAGGAAATACAGTCCATCCACACAGTGGAATATGGTTCAGCCTTAAAAAGGAAGGAAATCCTGACACCTGCTACGACATGGATGAAGCTTGAGGACGTGATGCTGACATAAGCCAGTCACAGAAGAACAAGTACTGTATGATTCCACTACTGCAGCACCTAGAGTAGCCAAATTCACAGAGACAGAAAATTAGAATTATGGGTGCCAGGGATAGGGGATGGGAATGTGGACTTTTTGTTTAAGGGGTACAGAGTTTCTCCACGTGGGAGGATGAAAAAGTTCTGCACGTATTGCATGGAGCACTGGGTGTGGTACATAAACAATGAATCTTGTAACACTGAAAAAATAAAAGTATTTGAAAAAAAAAAAGTTCTGGAGATGATGGTGATGACAGTTGCACACAATGTGAGTGTATTTAATGCCACAGAACTGCACGCTTCAGAATGGTTAAAATCGTCAATTTTATGTTATATGTAGTTACTCTCCATTTTTTAAAATTAAAAATAGAGGTAAATAGATGGAGTATTGTGGAATAATGTCTTTTGCAAATTCTCAATACTGAAGTAATAGTAAAATACCATTATGTTTATCTTTTTTTTATTATTAACATATAATGTATTATTTGTTTCAGGGGTACAGGTCTGTGAATCATCAGTCATGTTTGTCTTTTTAAAAAAATAATCAGAAATGACACATTCCATCACCGCAGTGGGCCCAAGACCTCAAGGGAACATCACTGAATGGCTGCAAGGATTGGGGAGACACAGCGGAGGGATCCTTTTCAGGACTCACTGATGATCTCTGCTTGCTGGGGAGCAAATCATGTGCCATCTTAGCGCTGAAATGTTTGCACACCAGCCTTTCCAAAGAAGCCATCTGGGCTATGTTCCCTGAAGAGATCTCTCAGGTATCTTTGGAGCTGAATGAATCAACCTAAACCCAGAAGCAATCATCACACAGGGGATGCTTTTCAGAGAACAAGTGGCCACCTGTGTGCCAGATACCACGTTTTGAAAGCCTAGAAAGAGCTGTCCAATTTGGAGTTAATGAAGTCTTTGAAAAGATAACTATACATTGTCAAGATGCTAGGTCTTTTCATAATAAGTGCTAGCCTAGAATGAGCAGTGATTTTTTTTTCACTGACATGTTTATCTGGTTGTCTTCCTAATAGTTTTTATTCTTCAACAAAGAATTTAAAAAACTGCTATGCATGCAGAACATAATGATAATAATCATTTAAAGTATTCAGAAAAATCCTAATATCCCCAAGAGAAAATATAATTACATGAGTTCTGCTCTACTATTGTTAGTTTTATTTCACCAGACGCATAATACCTCTTTGGTGTGATTTAATACCTCATCTCATACCCCAAGAGAAATTTGTGTAGGAAAGAAAATCTCATGATGCATACCTGCTGTTTATTATTACAATATCTCATAAAAGTTGTAGTGTTTGCACTATTAGCTTCACGAATGGAGTGAAAAGACCAATAAATGTTGAATATGTCTCTAGAAGATAATTCAGACACAGTGAAAAATCACTTTTTAAATCATCTTATCTACTTCA
>CM052901.1:98757810-98801231 GCA_028534135.1 Potos flavus | reverse complement strand
ATAACAGAATATTTTTTCCTCTCAGAAGCAGAATAGAATCTTGTAATGCCATAAGGCATCAGATACTCCTGGCTTTCGAAGTTTAAATTACAACTCTTTTTCCTCTTGAAGCTAATGATTTCATTAGGATGAAGATTTTCTGCATATAATGGATCTCTCTGCTCCTTTGCACAGTCTGAGGGGTGGGTAATTGAGCCTTTAGTTAACTAGCTGTAGCTGATAAGGCTCTGTGCTAAGAAGAATCAGAGTAATCCCTCTCCCCCTCCCAACACCCCTGTTATGTTGTGTGCACTGTCTTTGGCCCATGGGCATGAGTTTGCCAACCCAAAGGAAGATGATGAGAAACCATATTAAATGTCGGTTAAAAGCCAGAACTTTAGAATCAAACACAGCTGAGTTTGGATTCTCATTTTTCCATTATTGACTGTGTGATCTAGGGCAAGGAATTAACCTCTCTCTGTCTTTTGAGTTTGTTCATCTTTAAAGACAGGGGCAACAATGTTGACTTTATCAGGTTTTCTAAGGATTGAAAATCATAATATATGTAAAGCATTTATCTTGGTTCCCAGCATATTGTAAATGATATCAATGGTAGAAAATAATTGTTAAATTATTTAGAATTTTAAAATTGAAATGTGAAATATTAAAGCCAGTTTCCTTACTTTCCAGTATCTCATTGTTCTTAGGACTTGTCTCTGGGTCCTCAGATAGACAGGCAAATAAATAACACATCTCCCCAACCTGCCCCAGCTCCTCAGGGCAGCAGATGCTCTTTTGGATGAGACAGCTGGTAATGAATATTGGAGATCAGGTGTTTGGGGGGGGCAGGAACAAAGTTTTCTCACATAATTTGAATACAGTGCCAGATAAGGAATCCTAGTTTATCTAGAAAAACTTTGTAACAGTTTTCAAAGTCCTTTGCTTGTTTTACTGTGTGCCAGTGTAGGGGAAGGTAGATATATTTTCCCCCACAATTTGATGCAAATAGTAACATAGTTTTGGGGATCAAATGCAATAAATCTCTAAATTGTTTCTTTCATTTTTAAGGTTCAAAACCAAAACACGATGCTCAGACAGTTACTAAAGTCTATATATACCTAAGTCTCTGTTGTGGGCATAAGACCTTTGCTTTCAAAAGTATCACAGGACAGGGCACCTGGGTGGTTCAGTCAGTTAAGTGTCTGCTTTCAGCTCAGGTCATGATCTCTGGGTCCTGGGATCAAGCTGTGAGTCGGGCTCTCTGCTTGGCAGGGAGCTTGCTTCTCCCTCTCCCCCTGCTGCTCTCGCTGCTTGTGCTCTCTCTCTCTCTCAAATAAATAAATAAATAAAATCTTAAAACAACAAAAAACAAAACAAAACTATCACAAGATAAAGCCTTGAACGGTTTTCTCAACTTTATGTTGGAAAAAACGTATTTTGGTATTATTTACAAATAAGGGTTATTTTCTCCCAGCTGATGCACAAATTTAGTACTAATTTTTGCAGGAAAGACATTCAAAATCTTCAACCTTTTCCTCAACTGTTATTGGCACGCATCCATTTCACTTGTATTTAAGAAAAGCAGTTAATTTGAAAGATGTAGTTAACAAAATAGTAACAGCATAAAAGGAGCAGGCACAGAGTTAAAAATTTACTATCCTGTGGGCACTGGGCCCCAATCAGGACTGGAAATTGCTTTGTCTCTTGTAGAATACATCCCTGGACTTCCAGTCCAAAGGCTCATTCTGTTTGTAGCCATCCACATTAAAATGGTTATAAAAGGGGGATGCCTGGGTGGCTCAGTCAGTTAAGCATCTGCCCTCGGCTCGGGTCATGATCCCAGGGTCCTAGGATCGAGTCCTGCATGGGGCTCCTTCCTCAGCTGGGAGACTGCTTCTCCCTCTGCCTGCTGCTCCCCCTGCTTGTGCTCTCTCTCTCTCTGACGAATAAATAAAATCTAAAATCTAAAAAAAAAAAAAAAAAAATTACAAAAGAATCCTTTATCGTAATGAAATAATCTGTGGATATATGTTGTTTAATAATGTATGGGCCAGTGAAGAATTTTACTTTAAAGTGACTTAAAAGCCTAACGAATCAGCCACGTCTCAGATGAATAATGAGGAGGGCACTGTTTCACCCTGAAATGGCCCTGTGTTAGGAATTAGTCGGACAGTTAGGTAGTCAGGACCAGGGTCTCCAACAAGGAAATAAGAAGTCAGGACAGCTAAGATCAAACAGCACTGACATCCTATTTTGTAGCTTAGATGGGACCGTACTAAAGCATTCTGCTTTGCAGCTTTTGCAGAAATGACTTCTGCAAAATGTCCTAAAATAAGGCAGTTAACCACAAAGCATTTGTCAATATCATGGGCAAGGGGCAGTTAAGACATAAGCTCCCAGATGTCAGCCAAAAAGAAAGACCCTCAGCACGTGGACATTAGCCTAATAGGTAGACAGGTGACTAGAGCCCTGATTGGCATGACTCAGGACACGCTGATTGCTTAAGATAGTTCCGCAAAAGAGCTCATAAAACTCCCTAAACTTAGAAACTCCGGGGGCAACCCTCTCGGAACCCCCTACCTCTCCTGGAACTTTATACTTTCGCCCAGTAGACTTTGCTTGGCTGCCCACCACTCTTTGTCTGGCCTACCTCTTCATTCTTCATAGCAGCCTGACCAAGAACTGGGGGAAGCATAGGCAGAGAAATCCTGCACCAGATGTTCTTGGGGTCCTAGATGGCACTGTCTCTACTCATTTCTGCATTGACCAGGGAGCTTTGCATCTCTCTCCTCCAAGCTTCCTTGTTGGTTATCGCCACTCTTTTAGGACAATCTCAACCCAAGGACTTTTGAAATGAAAATTTCAACCCCCTAGCCTGTTTGCAGGGGTTTCCTGCCTGGTGGGAATCCCTTTCTGCTCTCACAGGTCATGGCAGGAGGGTCAAATTAGCAGCTTCTTACTGGTGGAAGGATGGCCTCAGGGTCACTTTTCCCATGAGGTCTGTCTCATTCTAGCCCAATGTGGTAATGAGTTTGGGAGGCAGGGATTTGCTCATTGTGATTGACTTGCCAATGCAGACAAGACACGTTTTTCCTTACCGCCATCCACCCATCATCCCTGTGTGTGCATTTAGTTGGCCACATCTTGTTCTGTTGTTGCCATAGTCCAGAGAACATTTTTCTCTCCTCTCTCCCCTTGAGTTGTGGTTGCCATCACATTCAAAGAGAAATTATTAAAAGCGTTCAGGATATGGTCAATTCTTATTCATTCTTTAATATTGAGCTCAGAGGCCTCTGCCTCCAGAAAGCCTTCCTGGTTCTTCCATCCACCTGGTTTTGTTTAGAGGCTGCTTTGGGCTCTCCACCACAGGCTGTGCTTACTTCTTGTACAAGACCATTGTGCTACAGTAACTGCCTGTGGGGCCTGTGCATCGGGGTCCTGTGCTTCTGTGTCTAGAATCAAGGGGGAGCTTAACTCATTTCTAGATGCACCATCACAGAGCACTCCCAAGTATTGTGCAAACTAAATCATTGTGATTTGAGAGAATCCTTGTATAGTAGGCGTATAGTGGCAGGCACCTAATAAGCAGCTGGCTAGTTTTGTATTAGCTGGGATCATCTAGCTGAAGGGTGTGTAAAACCCGACAGTGAGATGTTTGAGTGGAGAGGGATGGTTCTTGTCTTGCGCATTACGATGACGGAGGTTAGGACATCCTGATGGGCATGGTGGGACTGTGGCTCCATGATGCCATCAGGGCCATCTTTTGCACCACCTGGCATGGGAGGATGCCTTTGTCTTCATGGTTACATGACTACAGACAACATCTGGCTCAGGTCTCTGGGCAGGAAGAAGGAGAAAGGGACAGAGGGCCCAATGGGCAGCTTTCCTAGAAGCCTCACATGTCCCATGGCTTTCTTACTGGCCAGGACTGAGTTAAATACTGAGCCCAGGATGCCGAAGGGGCGGGACCATCAAATCACGAGGTCTGCTTGAGTTGATTGTTATATCTGCCCTGACCCTCTCAGTGGACCAGGGTGGTGACAGATTCCCACGCTGTCCCCTGCCTCACCCTGCATTGCCCTCCTCAGTTCCCCTTCCATCTTTCTCTCCCTCCTGTTTTCATCCCTCTGGTCTTTCTCCTTACAAGTCAGAATTGGGTCAGCAGGTCAGCATCAGTATCCTCTGGGAGCTAGTTAGAAATGCAGTCTCCAGTTTCAGCCCCGACCTCCAGTATCAGCACTGTGGCACTGGGCCCAGTACTCTGTGTGGTAACACACGCTGCAGGGGCTTCTGATGCGAGTGTGGGCTGCAGGGGGTTCTGATGCGAGTGTGGGCTGCAGGGGCTTCTGATGCGAGTGTGGGCTGCAGGGGCTTCTGATGCGAGTGTGGGCTGCAGGGGCTTCTGATGCGAGTGTGGGCTGCAGGGGCTTCTGATGCGAGTGTGGGCTGCAGGGGCTTCTGATGCGAGTGTGGGCTTAACCCCTGTTCTCTACTCTCTCCGCTCCCTTCCTTTCCCCTCCTATATTTTCTACTTCTTACTCTGCTGCTTCTTCCACGTAACTTGTCACCCAGTGGAACCAAAACATTCCAAAGAACTTGTATGCCTGAACATTTTATATTGTGTTGTGCAGTGAATTACCAGGTGAGTTTATATGCACAGCCCAGTTTTTAAAAAGACTGGCTGATTGAGTGGCATTTGGATCTGATGAGGTTCTTAGTTGTGCGTGGCCCTTGATTCGGGGTAAAAAAGGAATTTCTAGTTTTTGATCTGCATGCAACAAACAAGTTTGATTATTATTTTTTCTTCATAGAAATATTTGATTACATATTTGAACAGAGCTAGTGGGCAGCAAATGTTCATGTCACGAAGACTGTGTGTGCACACAGACACACACATCTCAAGAGAATTTTAGAAGAGAATATTTCTAATTCTTTACTGTAGCTTCAGGTAAAGCAATGGTCTTAAAAAATAGCAATCATTAGGAAGAAACTGTTTATGGAATCAAATGCAGACAACTTATTTTTAGAATGAACACCTTGCACTTGTAATAGGGAAAAAAATGACTATGTATTTGAAGTGTGAGATAAAATTAGCATGAGGAGGAGAGGAACAATGCAGATTGTGTGGGTAGGAATTTATTTTTCCTTTTGAGTTCCAAGAGCCACTGCTATCGAACTAAAAATTGGCCCTTTTCAAGAGAAGTTTCATGCCAGCTTTGTTTTATTATTATTCTTTATGCTATTATTTTTGGCCTACAGATAGCAGCTTTGTGCAACAAAGATTCACAAATGGCTCTTCATATTTGACGTCAATGTAAAGTCTGTCAATTTCTGAACCTGCATATTTTGCAAAAATATCATGCGCCAGCATCTTCATTCTAGCTTGGAACGAATTCAGGAAAATTTCCTTGGCTCCAAAATAGCTTTAAATAAGTTTTGGACGCTTTGGGAGGTAGGCTCAGCTCCAACCTCATTTCCCTTTGCCACTTGCAGGTAAGGATGGACATCTGTGAGCATCAGTGCCTTAAAAGAGCTGGGCCTATAAATAAACAGAGGAAGCTACATTTTTCCATTCTATCTGGCCCTGAACCTTTTACACAAACAGAGCTGTGTTGTCGGAAAATACCATAAGAAAGTCAAACGTAAAAAGCCAGAAATACAGACCAAGAAAAAAAAAAAGCTGCACCTAGAGAGTCTCACTGAACCAAGAGCTTCTCCTTCTGCCAAGGTTTAGAGCCCTTGGCACCTTAGACAAGGTGCACTCCTGTGTCTGGGCTGCCTTGGGCTTTAGGAACCTGTGGACTCCAGAGATAAAACAGAGGAGTCTGGCTTCCTATGGGTTTGTTCAAGTTCCCCCGAGCAAGCCTACCCAGGAATTTAATCTGAGTCTTTCAGTGATGATATATATGCATGTGTACATCCCCTGGTGACACGTGTATGGCATCCCTTGACTTGCTAGACCCAGAGTGATGGGGCCACTGACTATCTCATCTCCTGTTCTCTGCTTTTCTCAACACGAGCAAGCAGCATGCATTTCTCTTTGTTCGTCAGGCTCACTACGCTTAGTCTACTCCTCAAGGCTTTGCACTTGCAGTGCCCTTGACTTGGAACTCTTTCTCCCAGATATTCACACAGCCCTTTATTCTCCCAAGAGGACTTTCCTGACCCCTGTAGCTCAGGCAGCTTCTCTCTGCAGGCTCTCTCCCTCTACTGTGCTTCCTTTTCTTTCATAGTGCTCATCTCAACTTGCTATCATATATATTTTTATTTATTTCTTGGTCTTATCCATTAGAATGTAATCTTGATGGAACAGGGAATTAGTTTTGCTCCTTGTTCTTAGACCTGGTGCACAGTGAGTGTTTAAATGAAGATACGCGGGGTGCCTGGGTGGCTCAGTGGGTTAAAGCCTCTGCTTTCGGCTTGGGTCATGATCCCAGGGTCCTGGGATGGAGCCCTGCATCGGGTTCTCTGCTTGGTGGGGAGCCTGCTTCCCCCCTCTCTCTGCCTGCCTCTCTTCCTACTTGTGATCTCTCTCTCTCTCTCAAATAAATAAATAAAATCTTAAAAAAAAAATATGAAGGTATGCTTTGTAACTACACGAATGAATGCATGAATGTTTCTTATATAGTAATTTTGATCAGGGTGATGGGTCAGACTTATATTAGTTGGATATGTCTCTACCCAAGAATTTTATCTGACTGTTCCAGTAATATGCATGCATACATGCAATGGCGATCTGTCCATCCGTCCATCCATCCATCTATCTATCATCTACCTAGCCATCTGTCTATCACCTATTGATCTAAAATTGGCTTCCAGATAGTAAGTTCTACCCTGGGCAGGGTGACCCTGGTTTCTATAGATAGTATCAGGTAGGAAGTTACATTTTGGGTGGCCTCTAGAGGGAAATTGATTTGTCCTTATCATTATCAGTTACTGTGATTGATTAGTAATGAGGAAAGAGTAATTAAATATCATGCAGAATCCAATTTTTACATTAACCATTACTCTGTTAACTGTATTAGTGTGAAAATATATTTTTTGAAAATCCCAGTATGAAAAGGAAAAAAAAAAAAAAAGGAATGTAGTTCCTGCATTATTTTTTTGTTCAGTGGCTTATTCTTCATGATAATGAAAATTAGCTTTTATTACAGTGAAAAGGCTGTCCTCCTTTTAGCTTGTCCTTCTCTCTTGTTAGACCTTCCACCTTCCTCTATCTGTCTTCTTCCTTTTCTTCTCCACTCACTGCATCCCTGGCTTCTCTTGATTCTCATTAGGGTGTGGAAGTTCTTAATAAAAATAATTGAAATGGGTGATTTTGCTTGCATAACAGCATTCCTTCATCCCTTGTAATAATAACAATACCACATATTGGGTGGTGAACACTTTATATACACTGCATCAACTGAATCATCTGTGAAATGGACATCATGGTGAATACCAAACAGCTGGAGGAGTAAATCAGGGTTGGGCGATGTAAGTGACTACCTTGAAGTTACATGGCTAGATAAGTATCAGATACAGGATTTGACTTGGGTGCGCCTTTCCAATATTCCACCTGCCTCTCCAGGAACTGTTAACCATGGACATTAGAGAAAAATTATTTTTTACCTTCTCATTTTCATATAATTGGAGTCATAACAGTGTTGCAGTATGAGTATAAAATGTTCCCATATCTCTTCACCTAGCTTTATGAAATGTTAGCATCTTACATAGCCATAGTACCATAACGAAAACTAAGGAATTAGCATATGCTATACTACTATGAACTAGCCTGGAGGTTTTATTCAGATTTCAGTAATTTTCCCACTAATATCCCTTTCTGGTTCAGGATCCCACATTATATGTTGTGGTGTTTCCTTAGTTTTCTACAATGGGGAGCAGTTTATGAATCTTTCTTTGTCCTTCATGATTTTTTTTTTTTTCCTCAAAGATTTTATTTATTTAACAGAGAGATAGAGAGCACAAGCAGGTAGAGCCGCAGGCAGAGGCAGAGGGAGAAGCAGACTCCCCGCTGAGCAGGGAGCCCGACGCGGGACTCAATCGCAGGACCCCGGGATCATGACCCCAGCCGAAGGCAGACGCTTAACCAACTGAGCCACCCAGGCGCCCTGTCCTTCATGATTTTGACACTTGTGCAGAGTGTACTGGCTAGTTGTTAAGTAGAAGGCCTTTCAGTTTGGGTTTTCCTCTTCTTTCCTCATAATTAAATTTAGGTTATGCATTTTTGCCAAGGATACTACAGAATTGATACTGTGTTCTTAGTGTATTGTGTAAGAGGACACATGATGTCAATAGGTGTCATTACTGGTGAAATTAACCTTGATCATTGAGTTAAAGTTGTATGTACAAGGATTCTTCATTTTAAAGTTACCATTTTTTTCCTTTGAAATTGAAAGAAATCTTGTGAAGAGATACTTTGACAGCATGCAGGTGTCATTTCTTTTTTAAAAAAATATTTTATTTATTTGAGAGGTACCTGGGTGGCTCAGTTGGTTAAAGCGTCTGCCTTCGGCTCTGGTCATGATCCCAGGGTGCTGGGATTGAGCCTCGTATTGGGCTTTCTGCCCAGTGGGGAGCCTGCTTCTGCCTCTCCCTCTGCCTGCCGCACTTACTGTGCTTGTGCTCTCTCTCTCTGCCAAATAAATAAATAAAATCTTAAAAAAAATAAAATATTTATTTGAGAGAGAGAGCGATCAGGAGCTGGGGGCAGAGGCAGAGGGAGAGGGACAAGCAGACCCCCCGCTGAGTACAGAGTCTGACATGGGGCTCGATCCCAGGACCCTGAGATCATTACCTGAGCCGAAGGCAGATGCTTAACCAACTGAGCCATGCAGGCACCCTGAGATGTCTCAATTTTTACTACATTTTTAAAAATCCACTAATTTTAGCATTCATTGATTATTCCTTCTGGAACAGGTATTACTATGGTATAAGCAAATACTGATTTTCTATTTCCCTCATTCCTTCTTCATTTATTACATTGGAACTCTGATAAGGAAGAGCTATACCTTTTCCCCCTTTGGTTTATTAGTAATGAATTCATGGCTAATAATTTTATTCTGTGGGTTATACTTTATTACTGTCAGTATTTTTGGCTGTTGCTGTTGCAGAAATTGTCCTACATTTGGTCATTGGGAAATCTGTTAACCGGGCTTCTGTGTCTGTTTTACGTGCCTCCATAACTTAAAAAAAAATTCCAGTATAGTTAACATACAGTGTTATGTTTGTTCCAGATGTATACTGTAGTGATTCAAGAATTCTGTACATTACTCAGTGCTCATCGCAATAAACATACTCTAAATCTTCCTACCCACCTTCCCTCTGGTAACCATCAATTTGTTCTCTGTAGTTAAGAGTCTGTTTTTTGGTTTCTTTCTTTTTTTCTTTGTTCTATTTTTTTATTTATTTCTTAAATTCCACATATGAGTAAAATCATATGATATTTGTCTTTCTCTGACTTATTTCACTTAGCATTATATTCCTTAGATCCATTTATATTATTGCAAATAGCAAGATTTCATTCATTTTTATGGCTAATATTCAATTGTATATATATACCACATCTTCTTTATCCATTCATCTCTTGATGAACACTTGGGCTATTTCCATAACTTGGCTATTGTAAATAATGCTGTAGTAAACATAAGGTTTTTGTTTTGTTTTGTTTTGTTTTCTTTGGATCAATACCCAGTGGTGCAATTACTGGATCATATGATAATTCTATTTTTAAGTTTTTGAGGAAATCCATAGTGTTTACCAGATGTACCAGTTTGCATTCCCACCAACAGTGCATGGGTGTTCCCCTTCTCCATATCCTCACCAAGACTTGTTGTTTCTTTTATTTTTGATTTTATGTATTCTGACAGGTGTAAGGTGGTATCTCATTGTGGTTTTGATTTGCATTTCTCTAATGATGAGTGATGTTGAGCATCTTTTCGTGTGTCCATTAGCCATCTGTATGTCTTCTTGGGAAAATGTTCTGTTTCCTGCCCAGTTTTAATTGCATTATTTGTGTTTTTTTTAGTGTCGAGTTGTGTCAGTTCTTTATATATTTTGGATATTAACCCTTTATTGGTTATGTCATTTGCAAATATCTTCTCCTTTTTGACTAGGTTGTCTTTCAGTTTTGTTGTTTCTTTGGCTGCGCAGAAGCTGTTTATTTTGATGTAGTCTCAGGAGTTTATTTTTGCTTCTCTTGCTCTTGCTTCAGGAGACATATCCAGAAAATTGTTACTACAGCCTATGTCAGAGAATTTACTTCCTGTGCTCTCTTCCAGGATTTTGTGGTTCCAGGTCTCACATTTAGGGCTTTAAGAATATTTTGAGTTTATATTTGTGTATGATGTGAGAGAGAGAGGTCCAGTTTCATTCTTTTGCATGTAGCTTTTTTTTTTTTTTTAAGATTTTATTTATTTATTTGACAGAGAGAGAGAGATCACAAGTAGGCAGAGAGGCAGGCAGAGAGAGAGGAGGAAGCAGGCTGCCTGCTGAGCAGAGAGCCCAACGCGGGGCTCGATCCCAGGACCCTGAGATCATGACCCGAGCCGAAGGCAGAGGCTTAACCCACTGAGCCACCCAGGTGCCCCTTGCATGTAGCTTTTGTGTGTAGTTTTCCCAAAACCATTTGTTGAAGAGAATATCTTTTTCCCATTGCATATCCTTTATTGAAGATTAATTGACCATATAAGCATGGGTTTATTTCTGGATTTCCTATTCTGTTCCATTGATTTTTGTGTCTGTTTTTGTGCCAGTACTTTACTATTTTGATGACTCCAGCCTTGTAGTATATCTTGAAATCTTGAGGTAGACCTGTGTTGCTATAAACTTCCCTCTTAGCACAGCTTTTGCTGAGCACAGTGTCCAACATGGGGCTCAATTCCACAACCCTGAGATCATGACCTGAGCCAAAACCAAGAGTTGGACACTTAACCGACTGAGCCACACGGGTGCTCCTCATGCTGTTTTAAAAGTTCTCTCTTTATCACTACCTTTTTCCATTAATTACTGCGTTTCTTCTTGTGTAACTCCTTGGGTTGATTTTGTTGGGGGCTCTCTGTGCCTCCTATATCCAAATTTCTGTTTTCTTCCCCAGATTCAGGATGTTTTCAGCTATTATTTCTTCAAATAAAATTTCTGCCTCCTTCTCTCTTCTCCTTCTGGGGTCCTTATCATGTAAATGTCATTACACTTGATGGTGTCATTGAGTCCCCTAAGTCTAGTTCCATTTTTTAAATTTTTTTTATTTTTTCCTTTTCCTGTTCTGCTCGATTGCTTTCCATTATTCTGTCCGCCAGGTTGCTGATCTGTTCTGCTTCCTCCAGTTTACTCTTTATTCCATCTAGTATATTTTAAATTTCAGTTGAGTTCTTCATCTCTGATTGGTTCTCTTTTATGTTTTCTCTTTATTGAAGGTCTTACTGGTGTCCTTCACTCTTTTCTCAAGTCCAGTGAGTATCTTTAGGACTATTACTTTAAATTCTCTATTAGACATATTACTTATCTCCCTTTTGTTTAGTTCTCTGTGTGTGATTTTGTCCTCTTCTTTCATTTGGGACGTATTCCTTTGTCTCCTCATTTTATCTAACTCTCTGTGTCTGTTTTTCTGTGTTAGGAATATCAGCTCTGTGTTTTGTTCTTGATAGTAGTGGTCTTTGGAAGAAGAGGTCCTATAGTGCCCTGCAGTGCAATGGCCCCGTTTACCAGAGCCTGTCTCTTCAGAGGTATCTTCTATGTGTGTTGCATGCACCATACTATTGTGGCTGAGTAGCATTTGCCTTCAATGTAGTCATCTGCAATGGCTCTCTTTGCCTCTTGTGTGTACGGTTGGGTCCCTGTTGTTACTGGACCAGTCTGGGGATGCCTTGGGCTTGAATTGAGTCAGACCAGGTATTTGCCATGTAGTTGCACTGCACTGCACTTTTCTTTTTGTCTTTTCAATCTTAGAGCATTTAGTCACACTACTGTTTTCCAAATTTACTTAGCTCAGTTCTTTCCATTTTTCAGTGTGCTACGTTATTTGTTTGTGATAGAGTTAAGCTCATTTGGTACTGCTTGATCCAGTTTGGGTTCCTGTCCCCCTATACTACCACTCTCATGGTTGATTTTAGTTATTTATTAATTTTTTGAGTATGCGAAACATTAACCTAGTTCTGAAAGTCAAAACTATATACAAAGATGTATACAGGGAGGTGTTGCTCCCCCCATCCTTTCTACCCTATTTCTGCTCACCCATCCTTTTTCCATGCCCACCCACCCCCTGTAGGTAGCCAGTCACATTAATTTCTGTTTATCTAACCTATGGTTCTTTTGCATCCAAGAACAAATACGTGAATATATTCTTAATCCCCTTGTCTCAGACATGAAGGATAACATACTATAGGTATTACTTTGCACTTTGCTTTTTCACTGAACAGTAGTATATCCTGGAAATATCAATGCATAGAGTCTGTCTTCATTCCATATGCTTTATTTTTTCCACTAAGATGTAACTTACATACAGATTGTAAGTATACCATCTTGGTGGCTTTTCCTATGTCTATATCTGTGTAAACACCCCTGAGATGATGTTATGGAATATTTCCAGCACCCTGGAACATTCCTTCATGCCGTTTTCTCAGTCATGTCCCTGAAATCAGGGTAACTATTGCTCCAATGTCTATTACCATTGGTTGGTATTACCTGTTCTTGAACCACATAAACAGAATCATACAGCACATACTGTTTTTCTTCTGGTTTTATCCACATTCATTTAACCTGATACAGCTCCAGCAAGGAAAGCCTTGGATCTGAAAGCTTCATATTCTTCCATTATCCTACAGCAGGGTTGATGTAGGAAGACAGCCTGCAGGTGTTACAGCATTCTGCTCTTTGCTTTGTAAGAGATTATATCTTGTTAAAAAAATAGATATTCTATAAAAGATTTTTAAAACTGGAACTGACTCCAGCAGTCTCTGGGTCTTTACATTGAAACCAACTTGAGAGAAAATTCTGCCAAGCAACTTGAACACAAGTTACAGCCCAATTGGTTTGAAATAAATATTCATAAACTTGATCTCTGTTTCTATAAATAACTTTGAGTAGAATCTCCGTAATTCTACTGAAATGTATGTTCCATGAGGCAGGGATGATGCTCACTTTCTTCATCATCATGTACAGATCTTCCTCAACTTACAATGGGGTTATGTCCTGATAAACCCATTGTTAAGTCGAAAATATTCTAAGTTGAAAATGCATTTAATATGCCTAACCTACTGAACATCATAGCTTAGCCTAGCCTACCTTAAACATGCTCAGAAGATTCACATTAGGCTATAGTTGGGCAAAGTTATCTAACACAAAGCCTATTTTATAATAAAGTGTTGACTATTTAATGTAATTTTTTGAATACTGTCCAGAAAGTGAAAAACAGAATGGCCGTATGGAGACAGACTGTATGTCAATGTATTGGTTGTTTACCTTCGTGGCCTCATGGTTGACTGCAGCTGTAACGCACTGCCACCACCCAGCATGATGAGAGAGGATTGTATCACGTATTGCTTGCCTCGAGAAAGATCCAAATTCAAAATTCCAAGTATGGTTTCTATAGAATGTGGATCTCTTTTGCACTGTCGTGAAGTAGAAAAATTGGTATGTTAAGCCATCGTAAGTTAGAGACTGTCTGTAATCACCTAGTATGTAGTTGGTGAATGAGTGAATAATTGAATTCCAAATCAATTGCTAAAAAAAAATATCAGACAAAAGTGACAAACATTTATTCCCTATTTGTTAATTCTCGGGACATTTATTTATTATTATCATGTAATGCATTGAGAATTGCGCTGGGTCTGGCCCAATTTTAGCATTGCACGCACACACATACATGAGTACACAAGCATGCATGCACATACATGAATGTACACTCATCCTAACATACTTTATGCTTACTATCTGCTCTCATAAGGCTACGTGGTTCCTGCCCTCAGATGTTGTATGATGCCAGTGAATTGGCTTGGTTTCCCTCCTTCTTTTTTCCCTTCTCCTTCTCTTGAATCAACCAACTCTGAATTGACTAACAACTCACTGGGCTTCAGAGTCCACCACAGGTGATGATTAGTGCTGAGAAAATGCAGGCAAGGGGTTATTTGGTTTCTACAAATGGACAGAAGCTATCTTATTCATCCTTTTGCTCTTATTGGAGTTTTCAAGGAGGATGAGTGATGCTCTGCCTTCAGGAGCAGAAGGAAGACCTGCTAGATCGCTCTAGATTGAATGTTATCTGAGCAACATGCCAAATGAACACATGGCTAATTCTTTCTTATGATCTCAGCACACAAGAAAAGAAACCCTTCAATCTTAGCCTAAACTGTTTTGGCATGGTAGAGTGTGGTAGTATGATGAGAAAAGCACATTTCTATTGCTATCTTGTCCAGGATATTCTAGTGAACACTTCCACTGAACATGTGAGTGCAGGGTACATATCCCTACCTAATCATAGACAGTTATATTTTTTATTCTACGCCCCACTGAGCAGAAACAAATCCAGCCAAGACTCTGCTTTCTATTTTAAACTCCTCATTCTGATAACTGGAATTACCTGCTGAAGGAAATTCCATAGCTCAGTGGTGATAATCTCCTACAGGCAATTTCAACTAATTAGGGGAGAAATGTCCTAATTTACAAGGGAAAAGACAGTTGTCTTGAGAATAATTAATTTCCACTATGAAAAATGCATATATTAGTATGGTTACCTTCAAGAATTAATTACCTTTGTCTTTGACTATTTGTCTTTTCTGGGATGTTGCTTGCTTCAAAATGTAATTAAAATATTTAGCACATAACAAATCAAAAATCATTCTTTGCTGCTTTAATGCCAGCATGCAGGAAGGGAAATATTGGTTTGTAAGCAAACTGCAATATCTCATTTTAATTCTTTGGACAAAGACATTGGACGTATATTGTGAGGTGATAATATCTGTTTTCATGCTTAGTTTTCTGGTGAATTTGAGATTGAACGGCCTTATACTAATGCCGAGGGTGGCTGTAGAGAAAGTAACATTTTTTCTCCCTCATGTGGTCTTATGATTTGTGAGTGCTGAAGGAGCTTTGGGTGATGTTTATCTCTTTTGGTGGCTCCAAGACTTAGAGACACAATTGTCTCCAAGTACTTGTGTCTTGGAAATGCAATAGAATGTGTTATAGATAACCACCCTGTGAGCTGGCATAGTGGAGACCATGGATTCTAGCAAGCTTTCTGTTTCCATATTCTCTTCTGTAACCTTGTTGTTCCTCAGGAGGAGGTGGCATCTATTTCCTCTTCCTTGAACCCGAGTAGGGCTTTATGACCACTCCCAAAATAGACTGTGATGGAAATGATGCTGTGTGACTTTCTAGGGTAGGCCGTAAAATCCAGCATGGCTTCCAGCTCTGTTTCTGAGCAGTTACTCTTAGAACTCAGCCACCATGTTGTGAGGAAGCCCACGCCACATGAAGAGATCATGGGTAAGTTGTGCAACCAAGAGTCCTAACTGAGATCTCTGCTGATAGCCAGCATGCACCTGCAAACAAACGAGTAAGATTTCAGGGGATGCCAGCCCTCCGCCTTGGAGGTACCCCAGGAAGACCAGGAGGAGCAGAAATGAGCTGTCTCCACCAACCCCTTTTAAACTGCAGACTGTGAACAAACTTGGTATAGTTCGTTATGCTACCAAAGTAACTGGAACACAAGACTTATTTAATGAAAAGAATGCTTTTGAGGAAAAATCATTTATCACATTCAATTAATGTTTTTGGAAGAAGGTGTTTTGTGGAATGAGGATCAGTTAGATAGTCCACAACAGAGTAAGTTTAAATGGCTGCCAACACATGTGCATGTGTGCACACATACGCACACACGGACACGTGTATGCACACATATGAATACACGCCCATTCTAATAACATACTTCAACCTTACCATCTGCCTTCTGCTGTATAATGCAGTGCTGTCTAACCTTCTTAGATTATTCATAGGTCTGCTCTATACTAACTGGAACATAGGGAAATCTTTATTTCTCTCTCATTTCTCACACACAGTTTTCCTCAAAGGCATAAGGAATATTTATAATTTTTCCCCTTGCCGCGGTTTCAAGGTCTGCCAGTGCCAGTCTTCAGAGGCTGACAGGCCTGCTCACCCTTCTGGGGACTATAAAATGCTATCTATGTGACTTGAATTGCCATGAATCCAAAGAATGAGGAGATGAGCCTTGAATGGAAATATGTTCAGTTATAACTCCTCTCCCCCCATCACTGGAGATGGCACTATAGCAACTCTGTGATTTCAAAAATAAAACACATGTCAACCCGTTGCACCCTCACATTCTTTAGAAATCTGTGAAATAAGGAAAATAACAACTTTCCACCCACTTACCTCACAGTTGTGTGGGGTGGAGTAATGAGTTTGTGCTTGTGAAGTGCTTTGTGATGCGGAGGGGCAAGGCTGCGTAGAATGTATTGCTAACAACATCAGGTAATTTAGAAATGCTATCAGAATTTACCACTGAAATTGCTGCATCAATCTTGGCATCAATTCAAAAAAGCTCACCTGATGAAAAAGCACTCCTCTCCTCAAGCACTAAAAATTGCCTTTGGAATTGTGTTTAAGCAATTGGCAGTGCAGTTTTCCTTCCTGATGGCTTCCATCATTGGCACTAATGGAAACTCATTTATACCATTGTCAGTGGCTCTTCTCACTGACAGGAATGTATATCACTCTGGGGATCACTCTGTGGCTTTCAGCAGGAAGTTAGCTCTGCCAATTTGAATACGAACCCTTCCATTTCATTGTCAAATATGGCCACGGCATTTTTTCACAGCATTGAGAATGATTTGATTCTTCCAGGTGTTGATCGTTCTTTGGAATTAACAACATGGTTTCTTTTTATTTCACTAGCCTATGCTGACTGCAGGGATTCTATAGGTATTAGGACTGGTGGTCATCTTATATATAAAACTTCCAGAAAAGGGAGCCAGAGACTGAGTGGGGTATGAAGAAGCCATTTGCCACAAGGCAGATTTTCGGAAACCAACAATGGTAAGATTCTCCTGCATAGGAGACTACATTTTTTCTCTCAGCATACCACACCAGGGCCTTTGTGGATGAGTGCCAACGCAACATCCAGACAGAAAGCAAAAATTTCAGTTGGTCCTTGGAACATTTGGACTTATCCTGGGGGATGACAGGCTGAGCTTTTCACGTCTCCCAGAAGCCTTGGCACATGTGGTTGTAGTTCAACACACTGAAATAGAGAGTGAAGGGGAGTGAGTGTAAATTTGGCTAACACATTCTTCCTTATGCGTATGTCCTTCATTTTTTGTTTTTGTTTTCAGTGATTTCTGAGAGCAGGTGGCCAAGAAGTTTCAGTGATTTCTGAGAGCAGGTGGCTTTTGCAAGTTTGGTGAACTCAAACGTCTTCTGGGGTCACACAGTAATTAATGTTAATGTTTGAAGTAGCTCTGGGTGTTAGAAAATTGGGAATGCCCAGGCCTGTTGGGAATACCTAAGTGTGAGGACTATCTATATTTGCTCGTATTTTAAAAAACACTGCATTGGCCAAGCCAAGCAGGACCAGCTACATAACTTGCATGGTCTAGTGCACAATGAAAATGTGGAGCCCTTTTTTTCAGAACTTAAAGATAGCAACAGCAGAGCATTAAACCACGTGTGGTGTCCTTCTGTACATAGTTTTGGCGTTTTCTAAAATGTGTAATTAGAAGGACATAGTATGAGGCTTTTGCATCTGACTTCTTTCACTTAGCATAATGCTCTTGACGTTCATCCATATTTTTGCATGTGTCAGTGGTTCTTTCCTTTTTATACCTAAAAAGCATTCAGTTTTATAGATGTGTGTTATCCTTTGTTTATCTACCTGTTGAATAATATTTGGTTTGTTTTGACTTTTTGGAGATTGTAAATTCACTATAATAATTCCCATTCAGGTCTTTCACTTCCTTTAAATAACCAGAAGTACAATTACTGGATCATGTGATAAGTGTGTATTTAACTTCATAAGAGTGATTTTGCATTTCTACCAGCAACGTATGAGAGTTCCACTTGCTCTGCATTTTCTCAGTATCTGTTATTGTCAGTCTTGAACTTTAGCAATCCCAGTAAGTATGTAAGAACTTTTAATTTGGATTGTCCTGATGAGTAATGATTTTGAGCACCTTTTTATATTCATATTGGTTGTTTATATCTTGTCTTTTGAGATCTCTATTCCAATATTTTGTCCATTAAAAATGGAATTGTCACCCCATTACTGGGTATAAGAGTTACTTATATATTCTGGATATAAGTCAGATATGTTTTGGAAAAAATTTCTTAGTCTAAAATTTCCTTTTCATTTTCTTAACCATGTCTTTCATTTTTAATTTAATTTTGTTTTCTTTTGTTTTTTGAGAGGGAGAGAGCAAGCATGAGTTGGGGGGAACAGCAGAAGGAGAGGGAGAGAATTTTAAGCATGCCCTATGCCCAGCGCCGAGCCTGACGTGGGGCTTGGTATCACAACCCTGAGATCATGACCTGAGCCGAAACCAAGAGTCAGACATTTAATCAACTGAGCCACCCAGGTGCCCCTTACCTTTATTTTTGAAAGAGAAAAAAATTTTAATCTTGACGCCATTAGTTTTATAAAATTTTAGAAAATAATTTTGCCTTTCAGTGTCTTTAGAAAATCTCACCTTACTCAGTTTCCCAAAGATTTTTCTCCTCTGTTCTGGAAATTTAATAGTTTTAGCTTTCATTTCCAGTGCATTTTGTGTTAATTTGTGAGTTTGGTGTGAAGTCAGATTCAAGATTTTTTTTTCCTTCTTCATAGAAATATGCAGTTGCATTATTTGTTTGCAAAGTTTAAATTTTCATTTTGAAAATTTTAAAGTGAGCTCTATGTTGATTTGATGGCTCTGCAATAATAGTATGCTTTCTACATATTTCTGATGATCTCTGTTTGAGTCATTTGAGAAATGAGTCTAGAGTAGACCTCATGATTACCAAATGGTTGCCACAAAGAACCATAATTCACCAGTGACATGGACAAAGGAGAGCTAAATATTTTTTTTTTCAAATGCATGATGAAAGATCCACTTACACAATGTGTTATTTTTCGTTATTTCCTCTTGCTTAGCTTGCTTAGAAGGCATTTTACCAGTCAACCCTGGGTGCAGCTACAACTAGCTAAGCTGATCAGTGTCCTCTTCTTCCTGGGAACTCCATTTCCCAACCTCCCTTGCAGTTGGCTGTGATCACATGACTGACGACTAGTCGTTGGAATGTGAGTAGAAGTCATGTATACATGGGACCGACCCATGAAGATCTCCTGTGACTTTGCTTGCTTGGTTGGTCTTGATAAGCATGGCAACTCCAGAAGCCATGTACTGAAGATGGCCAAGCCATAGATGGTAGGCAGCCCAAGTCACCCAGACAAGAGCTGCCTCTAGGACATTCCATGAGTGAGAAATAAACCATCATGGAAACCAAGAATAACTCTTTCTGTCCCAGGATAAGCCAGCATGGGGGCTGACAACATGTAGTTAACAATGAACAAAGAAATTATAAGTCAGCTTGTAACCACAGTTCCAAAATCCTCCACTAATGGTGTTTTTGAGGAATGATGCTGCAAAACCTTGACCTTTAATGGAAAATTCTGTCATTTTCTCATTTGAAATGAAGAGTAGGTAATAATGGGAATAGTGTAGGCTCACTGTGGTTTTATTGTTGTTGCCAGTTTTATTCAGGTAAGTGAATAACTACTCTCCCTCCCATCTATAATTAGGGATATTAGGAATCTGCCACTTCAAACTAGCCTTCTTCTTTCTTGTTTCAAATGAGGTAGCTCTCCTAAAATATTTGAGTATTTTCTGTTTGAGGAAAACAATTCAGTCATGAAACCAAAACGTGGTCTTTTCTCTCTGTCTCTCTCTCTCTTTGATCATGTGAAATTATTCTCCCAAACCTACATGAAGGAGAAATATTTGTTGTAGAAAGACCTCATGTTCATTTCAGAGACAACCCTTGCCCCTGCATTTCCTTATCTTTCTCTGTAAGAAAATGCCCTGGCAAGCACTATGTTCCCATCTGATGAAGATCAGTTTTCAGTCAGTGATAAATCATTTGCAATGAACGTAATCACCCATCGAGGACTTTTTTCACACCATTTCACATTTTTTATTGGATTCCATACATCAGTACAGAAATACAAGAATAAAATCTTCCAGGTTTGCTCCTGAGTCTAAACTGTGCAGATAAACAGAGTCCTGTGCCCATAGCTTTAGCAGCTCTTATGGGGCAGGGTGATTTCTTGCGAGGCAAAACCAAGCTACGTCAAATGCACTTTCCTATTGTAGAGGAGGACAGAATTCCCCAGGGTTTTCCCCCACTTGTCTGTTGGTTATATGTGTACCTGAACTGTTACAGAAATTCTATTCATTTCCCTGGATTTGGGGATATAATACATCTCAAAGTGAGCCACATAAAAGTACTTGGAGATAAATAACATCAAGGATCATCATTAAACATTTACCAAGTTCCCACAGGGCCTCGCACGCTGTGCTGCTGATTTTATGATGTCTTCTCTACTCAAGGGCAGAATAACCACTTATTTCACCTCCTGGAAACACAGTATCATACTTTCCTAACAATCTTGGGAGGTAGCACAGACTTCTCAGTGTGGGAAGCCTAGTGCCTATGGCCCATGAAAATGTTTTAATTTCTTTTACAACCAGCAGAAAAGGCATGACAGTAAGCCACCATAGGTTACATTAATCTTTATATAAAGGATCATAAAAATCAATATATTTAAATTAATACAGACATGTAAATTTATATAACACAAATTTATATGAATAATTCATATGCTAAACATGAATAAATATAAGAATTTGTATGTAAATTTATATATAATTTATATTAACATACTTTTTATATTTTAAATAATTATGTTATACGATTGTATTATAGTAAGACTTATAAATATATTTATAATAAGATATTGTATGCATAATATATATATTTACATACACATATGTGATATATACATAATGTGATTTATATAATTACATGATTTTTAGTTTTAATTTTAATTACATAATTATATAAAGAATGATCTAAAGTAAATGTCATCTATTTATCATTAGTTTATATACATACAAGTTTTTATAACTAAATAAATATATAAAATGCCACAACAAAGTTCCCAACAGTCCACCTCTGCCGATAGAAGCATCCGGAAAGAAAATGCTCATTCAGGGGTTTTCTCCAGAATCTAAGAGGGAAGGTAAGTTAGGTAGGGACAAGGGAAGGCTCAGGTATGAGTCAGAGGTGCTGCGGGGCAGGGACATGCAGGATCCAAGAGCTGGAAGGCACTAGAAGCAGGCAAGGAGAGAATCGTGTGGCCTGGGCTTCCAGCCTGCTTATTGGCTGTTTGGGCAACGTGATGCAGTACCTCCCTGCCCCTGGGTTGGTCCGTGTCCTTTAGAGGGAAGGGGCTGGTGGCTATCAGATACACTGAGATTCCTTCCTTTACTGTGACTGAACACAAAGGCAAATCCAGCCACCATCTGCTGAGTCAGCCCTTCCTAGGCCCTCTTACCCTGACTTGCTCTTGGTAATGTAACATTCTGGAAACCAAATCAGCAGGTCTTTGTCCTTTCCTATTGGGGACAGGACTGTGTTTACACCCAGTATTGGCAAGGAAGAGCCAGCACAATTGTCTACTAGAGATGTTTGCCTTTTTGTGTCTGTGAAATTTTAATATACCTCTCTTAATAAGCAGACAAAAAATCAGAAACAGAGGACATTTAAGCATGTTTAGCACACTTGTCTCAACTGACATATATAAAACACTGTAGCTCAAACTGCAAAATGTGCAGTTATTTTCAAAGTGCACAGAGAAAATTTACCAAAATCAACCATGTACTGACTCATAAAGTACCAAAAAATTTAAGAGATTAAAATCTTACAGAGTATATTACTTGACTCCAATGCAAGTGCGTTAGAAATCCGCAACAAACAAGCAACTAGAAAATTCCCATACATTAGGAATTAAGCAGGATACTGCTAAACAGTCCATAAGTGAAAGAAAAGTTATAATGGAAATTGGAAAATATTTGAATAGCATTGAAAGCTGGGCGTATCA
Source organism: Potos flavus (assembly GCA_028534135.1). Lineage (NCBI taxonomy): Eukaryota > Metazoa > Chordata > Mammalia > Carnivora > Procyonidae > Potos > Potos flavus. Next base: position 98,779,105 of record CM052901.1, on the reverse strand, counting down.
AAATGTATGTGATTGGGTAAAGACCATGAATAGAAGACTGTGTTTGCTGTGACGTGCACGTGTGAGAAGAGGTCAAGTGACAGAAGTCAAGATCTAAATGTCATCTCCAGAAGTTCACACAGCAAATCAACTCAAAGGGGAAGAAAATAACATAAATTAATAAAGTGGAAAACAAGTGTAGGACAGAAAAATCCAGAAAGCCAAAGTTAAGAGAAAAGCTTGCTCTTTGAAAGCACTCCTAAGATTTAGCGATCCCTGGAAAGACTGATCGTGAAAAGGAAAGGAGATACCAGAAACCAAGTTCAGGAATGGAAAAGAGGATAGAACTACACCCGTGCTGGGCATTAAAATGAAAATCATCTTTTGCAAATGTATGTCAATATTTAGATGAAAAGGATGAATTTCTGAGAGAACAGAAATAGAAAATTTGAATTGTACTGTGTTTTAAAGAAATGAAATCCATAACTAAAAACTTTCCCTCAAAGAAAACTCCAGGGCCGGGTAAGTGTGCTGGTGAATTCTTCCAAACATTCAAAGAAGAAGAAGCGGTCATACTTAGGAAGTTTTCCTTTTATGTAATGAATTATTTCACAAACACACATCCCTTCTGTAGTGGTTGAATAGTGACCCCCCCCCCTCAAGTTCATGTCCACCCGGAACCTCAGAATGCGACTTTATTTGGAAACAGGCTCTTTGCAAATGTACTTCAGGTATTAAGGTAAAGATCCAGATGAAATCATGCAGGATACGGGTGGGCCTTACACCCAGTGAGAGTGTCCTTACAACAGGCAGAGAAGGACAGGAAGCTGCAGAGGAGAAGGCCATGTGAAGTCACCGCCCTTTAACAGTTAGACCTGTGAAAAATGAACAGGGGCTCCTTTTGAATTTTTCCATCCCTTCCACAGAATGGTCTTCAGAAATAGACCCCACAACTGGAAGTTATCCCCCAAAATACGTTCCTAATATAATTCCTGTGAGAAGCTCCTTTTCAGAGGAAAGCAAAGAAGCCCGATGTTTTTGAGGTAGCCTTTCAGCATCACCATCTTCTCCCTCCCACAAAGAAGCCACCAGGCTGGTTTTCTCAGCACCAGCATGGACCGCCTCTCGAGATTGCTGTAAGACAGTGCTCTTAACTACTTTGTTGGTGTTCACCTCCCAGGAAACAACCTGCCAATGAGCAGGCCATCCCACCAGCATGTCCCTTGTCACAAGCCCAAGGAGAGTGACGCATTCAGCAGAGGACTTTCCCCGCAGGGCCAAGCTGGGAAGATGACAGTGGAAAAACTCCCTATTGTATTCGCTGCACATGGCTGGCTTGAGTGCCTTTCTGTCCTCCTGGTGCCCTGTTTTCCTTCCCTCAGTCTTTTCTTATGACGTAGTCAGCAAATCAAAAAGGGTTTATTGCATCTGTCAAACAGAAGATACACTGTTTGCAGACCCTAGTAGAGATCTTCCAAATACTCCTTTAACCTAAGGCTTTCTTTAAAGACCCACTGGCAATTTCTGCTTGCTCTGGAACTTTGAGGTGCATTTTGTGACACCTGGCGCCACAGTTGTTGATCTCATCTCCAGACACTGAAACCGTAGTCCTTCTCTTCAACATAAGCATCCCCAAGGGAGCTTGTTAAACATGCATATTCTCTGGCCCCTGCCCAAGATTCACATTCACCACGTCTGGGATGGCATCCAGGAATCCACATGCATAACAAGCTCCCCAGGTGATCCTTGGGCAGGTGGTCTCTCCTCCCCTGGGCCATTGAGAAACAGGCTTGATTATTGGCACTTTGGACACCTAGTCCAGGAGATCTCGGATTGCCCTCTTTAGGTGGAAAGACGACAATTCATTTCCATCAGTTTTCAAAATGAAGAAAACCGATTCAGCAAAGAAAAGCAGTAGGGTGATGGGTGTCTGTTCATTTATTTGTATTCATCTCATAGGTACATTTTGTGCCAGGTAGGTAGAACCCCCCAGTGTGGTCCAATTCTGGATAATTCAGGCAAGAAACAGAAATTAAAGGTGAGGAAGTGTCCCAGTATTTATTATTTCCTGAATGTTCCCCCGTTTCTCCTTGGGCTACCCAAATCCTGTTTTTTTAAACACCCAAACTTGGAATCTACCTTTTTGAAGTCTCCCCTGATATTTTGTGCAGTATTCCCCAAAGTACGTAAAGAAACAAATAACATCCATGGGTCTCTGTCCTGTAAGCAGGTCCTTCTTCACATATGCTCACATGGTTTGCTTCAGGGTATGGGTTTTGGTCTTGAAAATCTGTTGAGTGCAGAAAGTGCCTTTCTTCCCTTTTTCTCCACCAGGCCTGGCCTACAGTCAGCAGCACAGTCTGAATGTCAGAGCCTGGTTCAGTTTTCTGTTTCACTACTGTTTTAAAAAAAGTATGCTGCTTGATGGGGCACCTGGGTGGCTCAGTGGGTTAAGCCTCTGCCTTTGGCTCAGGTCATGATCTCAGGGTCCTGGGATTGAGCCCCGAATTGGGCTCTCTGCTCAGCAGGGAGCCTGCTTCCCCGTCTCCCTCTGTCTGCCTCTCTGCCTACTTGTGATCTCTCTCCTCTCTGTCAAATAAATAAGATCTTTAAAAAAAAAAAAAAAAAGCATGCAGCTTGTTAATGAAACTACATTGCCTTGCAGAACCTAGTTTCAAAGCCTTGCTGTGAAGGTGAACATCTGGGGGGATTCACAGAGAGCAAACTATCTGGTGGTAGGAGGTGAGGAGGAAATTGAGGGAAAAACCCAAAGATGCTGTATTGAATGGTCGGTACCTGGTGAGGAAATTACTCACTTACATTTTGGGTACTGTACATACTTCAGCTGGCTGGGTACAGCGATCCCTCACAACCTTGAGTGTCAGAAGGGGCAGCAAGCCAACGGGCCAACCAAACAGAGCCAAAGGACAAACGAGGACATATTGATTGGCTCCTTCCCTTATGGAGAGGGTGCAGCTCACTCCTCTCCATAATGGACAGGCATTGTGAACATTTCAGGCCTGTCAGCAAGTTTACAGCCAGAACCATCCCAGGTCCTCCAATTCCAGATCATTCAGGGTGAGAAGGAGAAACACATTCCAGTCACTTCAGTGTTTCCTTAACCTGTGATAAACACACCCAAGAGGAGTAAGACGGATCTAGTTGTCTGTGGGCAGTTTTCGAAGAGCGCTCTATGTCAATGCTCTCTTGCTTTGGAGGGTGGCATATTAAATGTGATCATGGAACATTCTCGAGTTATTGATATGTTCGTGAAGTTTCTGACACTCTAGAGCAGCACTCCTGCTAGTAAGTCAGGGAGAAAGGGTACCACACTTTCTATGACAAGAATCACAACAAACCTCTGCAGGTGGAAAAGGTCTGGAATAAAATATTTAAGAAGGTCAGTAGCAATTAGGTTTAAATGATGGAGCTGTGGCTGCATTTTGTTTTGCTTTCCCCCCAGATTTTCTTTAATAAATAAGATGTCATTTAAAGAAAAATCTTTGAAAAATAATGGTGTTTTGTGGAAACTGTTTTGATACTTTTATCACAGTTTCCAAATATTTTAACTTTAAATACTGATGCAGTTGATTATGCTGAATTTAAAGATAAGTGCTTACTTGCTCTAGATAATAAGTGTGCTATTCTCAAGCCTTCAAAAAGAAGAAAAGAAATATCAGTCACGGTGGATGAGCAATTAGGCCCTTCTAGCCTCAAATATTTATTTATTTTTACTTTTATTTATTTATTAATTTATCTTTTAAAAAAGATTTTATTTATTTGACAGAGAGCCAGAGAGCACAAGCATGGGGAGCAGGAGACAGAGAAGCAGGCTTCCTGCTAAGCAGGGAGCCTGATGTGGGACGAGATCCCAGGACTGTAGAATCATGACCTGAGCCAAAGGCAGGCACTTAAATGGCTGAGCCACTTTGGTGCTCTTAAATATATATATATTTTTAAATAATACACCCACAGCAGATGGATCAGCAACCATTTAACACGTGTATATTAAACAAACAAAAAATCCAATTTATAAGCACCACTTTATCAAGAAGAGAATTCTGATTTTCTTTTCCTCTGTCGGTAGACTTTGCTTCCTCCCGTGAGCCCTACTCTAGGTGTGGGCCAGGTGTGGTTTGAGGGGGCAGCTGCTGGGATCTCATTAGCAATGTAGACACTCAGGCCGCACCCAGACCTGCAGTTTCAGAAGCCACATCTTCGGGATACCCTGAGGGGATTGGTATGTCCCTGAAAATGTAGAAACTGCTCTGATGAGTTGTTAACATAGTAGAGCATCTGTGAGGGAAATCTGTGTTTACATTGAGGAAGTGATTGTTCGTCATGTGTCCAGAATGCATTGGGTTATTGTGTGTTATCTAAATAGTCTCCCCACCTCCCATCCTTTATTTTTAGTTGTCTGTTTTTCATGACGTTGACCTTGATGGTCGGGCAGCCAGTTTTTTTATATGGGGGGTTCTTAACCAGGTAAAAAGGGACAGAGACAGATGTGCCCCCTCTTCCTAGCCCCAGGGGATGTTCGGCAATGTCTGGAGGCATTTTTGGTTGTCATATTTTGGGGGGGTGCTATTGGCATCTAGTGGGTAGAGATGCTGCTCAGCATCCTATAATGCACAGGCCAACCCTCCTTCCTGTGCAGATGTTTTCTGTAAGTACCTCCAAACAATCTTGTTTGTACTGTTTCTCTGTACTGTCTCCAGTCAGAAAGTAATTGTTGACTCCACCACTGTCCAAATGATCAGATTAATTTGTTCACACATGAACCACTTGAAGTCTGGTGTTTTGTATTTATTTACTCCTCCTACCTTTATACGACAGAGGAGAAGTGCCCCTCTCATCCCACCAGAGCAGAGGTCCATGATGTCCTCATTGCACCATCATTATTGATGTTGCCCTCGTTCACTTGTTGAGGACAGTACTTGCCAGCCTTCTGCACTGTAAAATTACAGTGTCTTCTCTTCCCATACTCTGTTCTTTGGATTTGAGTCACTAGGCCCAGTGTGACCATTAATTTTAAATGCTTTTTTTAGCCTCGAGGTCAGCCTGAGTTAGCACCTATAAATTACAAGCTGGGTTCACAGTCCTTGAAGCTCACAACCACCACTTAAAAAAAAAAAAGATTTATTTGTTTATTTATTAAAGATTTTATTTATTTATTTGAGAGAGAGAGTGAAAGAGAGCACAAGCTGGGCAGAGGGGGAGAAAGAAGGGAAACAGGCTTACAGCTGAGCAGGGAGCCTGACCCAGGGCTCGATGCCAGAACACTGGGATCATTACTGAGCTGAAGGCAGATGCTTACAGTGGCTGAGCCACCCAGCACCCAGAAGATTTATTTACTTAGAGTGCGCATACAGGTGCAACTGGGGGGAAAGTCAGAGGGAGAGATTCTCAAGTGGACTTTGCGCCGAGTGCCGGGCCCAATGTAGGGCTTGATCCCAGGACCCCGAGATCATGACTGGACCCAAAAATCAAGAGTCGGACGCTCTACCGCCTGAGCCCCCCACGTGCCCATCATAGTCACCACTTTAGGAAACAGACTTCATAAAAGGAAAGAGACATTTAAGATAGGAAAGGAGTTTCCTTTACTAAGTACAGATATTGTTGAGATTTGCTTTGAGTTGGAGTTAAATTCTTTTTTTTTTTTTTTTTTTTTTTTTAAGAGAAGAAGAGAGGAGGGAGGCAGGGGCGGGACAGAGAGACAGGGAGAGAGAGAGAATCTTAAGCAGGGTGCAGCCCAGAGTGGAGCCCAGCACAGGGCTCCATCTCACAACCCTGAGACCACAACCATGATCTGCAAAGAATTGGATGCTAACAACTGAGCCATCCAGGCGCCCCTGGAGTTAAATTCTTCTGTGCGTTTGCTAAGTTATGACACAATAGAGGAACATGTAGATAAGTGTTGTCTGCCTGTGTGTAGCATTTGAGGCAGTTCTCTACATCATTTAATCCACACTATAAGGGATTGCTCCCATTTTGCACGTAAGAAAACTGAGGCTTGCGGAAATTAAACAATTTGTGTCATACCTGTGAACAGTTAAATTGGGCTTTATAAATAGGCCGCTCAGCTCCAAAAGCCCTGATTCCTTCTGTTATGCAGTCTTCATGGGGAAAAGAAAGGTAAATAGAATAGGATGTTTTAAAAATCTTCTTTCATTCTCCTCTAGTGTGTTTAACATCTCAGATAATAATTGGCATTCCAGGCAAACCAGCACCAGCTTTCACATGACTCCTTGATTCTTGCCCTCCAGCCTGTCCACATGCTAGCTCCTCTGTGTTTGGAATGTTCTTTAACTTTTTTTTTTTGGCCAGAACAGATTCTTTCCTATAAAACACTGCTTAAGATCCCTCCTTCATTTAATCTTCTTAGCTAAGTTCCACCTGACCCCAAACCTAGTCCAGTCTCTCCCACAATGGCCAGAGTTTAATTTGGTCTTAGGGTTAGGCATTCATGCTACACACAAACACATGCCCACATCTGTGAGTTGTGTGTGTAGGTGTGTGCACCCACTGGGTGCTTTTAGAGGGTTATTTTGTGCAGACCACTCATTTAGGCTTTGGGAGAATGTGGAGTAGAAAAGGCTCAGTCTCCACCTTCAGGGAATTCATAGTATCCGGAAGGCAAAAGGGCCAGCACACAAGTAGATGACAAATAATAAAACAGAGGTAAAAGGGTGCAAAGGAAGGGAGGATCAAGGTTGGCTTCTTGGAAGAAGTGGGGTCTGAAGCTATCTGTGAAGGCTGAGACGGATTTGCCGGTTTGGAGAGGTCTAAAGGCAACATGAAAGGCCAACATAGAAATAACATGGTGGCAGGCAGAGGTGCAAACTATGGCAAGGGTTGGAGGACCAATAATGGTCAGATGGCTTTGGAGACCGAGGGTTGTGTGTGTGTATGTTGGGGGAGGATTGCATAAGAAAAACGGTGGTGACGTGGTTGGGCCACGTGGAAGAAGGCTGAGAATTCCATGCAGTATGCAGTTTTATTCTATAGGCAGTGGGAGTCTGCTGCCAAGTCTTGTGGACCAGGAACCCCAGTTTTAAAGATCTTGGCAGTGATGTGATGGATACACTGGATGGGGAGGAGCTGGATGTATATTTTCATGGTGCATGTTATATCATTTATTAACATTTTTCTTCCATTTATGGTGAAGCTCCCGAGAGCTGGCATTGCAACTCCCATGTCTTTTGCTGGCAGCACCTGTCTTTGACCACCTGGAGGGCATTTCCCACTGCCTACAGAGAACGATTGCTCTGTGCCTGCTTACATCCGACAGTTGTCCAAGACTGGTGCTGCAAAGCTTCATGACTTGTGCGGCCAGTTTAAAAGGGTTCCACGAAAGAAATGAACCACGCAAAGTGATACAGAGCAGGTGTGCCAGGTAACTTCTTGGCTTGTGTGCTGAGAACTGCATCGTGATTTCGACTCCCACTAGTCGCCAAATGATTGTCTTCAGTACTCCTAGCAAAGGGCTAACAGTGCTGATCTCTGGGGTAGGATGCCTTCATACACGCAACACATGGCTCCATCTGGGTACACCTGGAATGGCTGTTGAAACTCCAGTTATTGTGTCTGTGAAAAGCTTTGTCTCAGTCTGACCTTCCAGCACCTACAAGAGAGAGAAAGGAAAAAAAAAATCCTCCCCCTCTACAGACCTGGCTAATTACATCTCTATACCACAAAAATTGGTGATATTTTAAGAAGTAAAACTGCACTCAGAAGCAGAGCAAGTGTACCGTTAGCTTTTGTAGAAGTTGCCACAGCAACATGAGTTGGAGTGCTTCCCCCACTTCCTAGCCTCCCCTAAAATCTGCTTTAACAAATTGTCCTAGAAAAATACTAAGCTGGGAAATGGTATCTTTTGCTCGCTAAGAATGTCATTATCTTTGATCAGTGTGAGTGGAGTCCCAAAATGAGATGCAAAGAGCATCACTTTTAAGAAATAACATTACAGAATGAATAAAAATGATCAAAGTGGAGTTCTCAACCAGCCAAACAGGATTCCGAAGCCAAAAATACCCCTCCCCCACTCCTTGCTTATGGGGGAAGAAATGAAACCAAGCCCTGACTGGCCCCGGGAATGCATTTCCTAGAGACCTTTGGTACCCAAGCCAAGAATTGTTGAGTGCCACACTTGTTTCTTACTGACTTTGATGCTGATGTGGAAAAACAAGGTAGGAAAACCTATCATTTGTTGCTATGTCCTTGTACAGAGTCTTTGCAAAGCTTCTGCATCTCATCAAACAAGACTATCTCCAGAAAAGGCAAAACAGGTCAGACAGCATGGTTGGCTGAGCATATGGCCAGATCCCAAGGAGCAGTCAATGAGTCACCCTCTTACACTGGGCCATGACGATGAATGGAAGGTATCAGAATTCTGGTGGGCTGGAAGCCACTTGAGAAAATAGCAGTTCCATCTCTATTTCAAGACACAGGCACTCAACATTGGCACAGTGTTTAGTTAGTTGAGTTTAATTTGGATCCTGTCTGACCTCATTGGTCCCATGCAGACAGAGATGTAGCCTATGCAGTAAAGAATTTTTGGGATCCTGGAATTTCAGCACTGGAGAGAACCTTAAAATTTATCTTGCCTGAGACCTTGTTCTCTTGATGAGTAAGACAAACCCAAGAGAAGTCGAGTATTTGACCAGATCATCCATGTTGCATTATACCATGCTTCAGAAGAAGATGGTCAGCCCTTCTGCAAACAACGTTTCTGCATTTGTTGCCTCCAATCTCAGGAAATTCTTGTTCTGAAATTCTTCATGTGGTGACCCAAGTTCACTCATTTTTGTGTCTGCACAAGTAGCACAAGTATCATAAACTATCCTTTGTGAACTTTTTCTTGCTTCCCAAGTAACAGTGAAAGGACCAGTAGTTACCACTGACTTCCTACAAACTACGCCTTTTATGAGGAGTCATGGTAAAGCTCCCGGTGTTGCCCATGGCAGTGAAACTCATTCCTGGCTGCCATTCACATACTCCAAGTCGTTTTCGGTCTTTCTTGTTTAGATGTATGGATGCCTTTACAGGTAAGAATGTGACTCTTGGAGAATGACCTTCCTTTCATGCCCTTGGCCTGGTGGACCCAAGCTCATTTGCATGCCCGATTTAGCTTTTACTGCCATCTGCTGGAACCCCCTGAGAGGCACCTCCAACACACCTCTGCCCTTATTTAGAGTTGACCTTCAGTGAGCTGCTGTCCCCCACTGCCTGGAGGTCAGAAGGTAAGTGTGGCCGCATACATCCAGTCAGGCACCGGTATCCTCACCAAGCTTCCACTTCTCCTCTAGTCCTCAGGGCCTCCCACTCTCAGGCACACATCTCAGTGTCTTTTAAAAATGCTCCTCATGTCTTTGACACTTCCTGACTCATGAGTTCACTTTGAAGTGGTGATTTTAGTCCTTTAGGCTTTTGATTTTAGACACTAATATTGGGGATGTACAAAGCAGTACCAGGGTTTGTCACTCAGTGGCCAAAGAGAAGGCAATTGGGAAGGGACACCATACCTGTGGTGAAGAGTGTTGCCTTGTGACTTTCCATTGGTATGATGGAAAGAAGAAATTAGTTCTGATATGCAAATAGAGTCATGATGGTGGCTGTATTTGGCAGTCACTTTTTCTGAGCAGAACCACAATTTGATAAGTTTAACACTCATGATGGTTTTTATAGAAAAGGGGCACATGTAAAATTAACTTTTGATTTTTATTTTGGGTAAATTAAGAATGTTTGGAACTTTTAAATTGGAAAACAGTTAACTGTTTAATGAGGAACATTAAAAAAATAAAGACAAAAGGGAGAAAATGAAAACCCAAAACTTATCACCTTGAGATAACGACTGATAACATTATGCTCGTAATTTTTGAACATATGTGTATATTTTATATAATTATAAATACTAATTTGTTCATTCATCACCGTGTCCTCAGCATTTTCCTGTGTAATCATATACTCTTCAAAAATACGATAATTAATGGTAATGTACGATTCTACTTTATGGATGTACCACGTTTTAATTAATTATGTTCTGTTACCTGCCATTTAGGTGATTTCTAATTTTTGTAAGTGCATCTTAAAAACTTTAAAAGAACGCTTAATTTGCTAAATGACTATTTAAGCAAAACTTGGGGATTGTCGTTTTTAACTTCTGACACAATTCCAATTTCATGAATCACTGATAGAGACTGACAGTTTGACACATATGATTAACATGGGCATCTGGGGTTAGTGTTGTAGTTCTAATTCCAGCAAATATCAGGCTGCAGAGATGGCTTGAGTAGGCTTATGGTGTCCACGAATACTGGCTTACTTGTACACGGCACAGACACGGAAGGAAAGTAGGCTACAGTTCTGTGGCTTGAATCCTTCGAATAAACCCATGTGTATACAGGCTCTTTCTGGAAACCCTGATCATCTAAGTCTTGTCACTCTCACTGGGGTGAGTCAGATGACCTTGCCTCCTCGCTTACCCCTCTACCCACAGAGGACATCCAGCTATGTCTGGGGATTTTTGGATGTCGTAGCTGGAGTGGGGGGGTGGGGGTTGCCACTGGCATCTAGTGGGTAGACACTGGGGATGTTGCCGAAGACAGCAGTCCCCACAACAAAGGAATATCTGCCTCAAATGTCAGTAGTACAAATGGACTCATTTATTGAATGCAAATGTTTCTGGGGAATGCTTTCTCCATTCACGGGTCTGAATCTTGATTTTCTTTTCTTTACGTCATTTCCTTTCTTATAGCATCAGGAAAATAATGCTTGTTCTGTCAATGTTGTAATTATGATATTATAACATAAGTAGTCCTTAACTTTCATAGATCTGATATTCCTAAACATCATGTATTTTTGCTAATTATACTTTGACATTCTGAAACTGTCTTTTAGATACGGCATTTTTTATCAGCTGAGGAATGGATGTTTCTAGTTACAGTGGAGAGGTGCCCCTTGCTGCTGCTGATTCCTTTTCAGCACATTGGCTGACTTGGTGTAGAAGTGTGTTTCCGTGTGTTTGCTTTCCTATTTTATTGCATTCTTCTTCTTTTTTTTTTATTGCATTCTTCTGTTTTTCTCTGTAAATGGAAATGGAAAAGAAAAAAAAGGAAGTTGTACTATGGTAAGAGGCATAGGTTTCATGAACATGATACATAAACATCAACATTGTAATGAAAACAAGAATAATTAGGCATTTCAGAAGGAGCAGATCTTTAACCCCAGTCAGATGCTCATCAGTCTAGGCTGGTGGAATATATGATCAATTTTGAAAGAAAATCAATTTAACGAACATACAGAAAATATATTGCTGAAGATTTTGTTACAAGGGTAAAGTTTAATAGTACTTTATAAATTCACCTTTGAAGAATGGAGTCTGTCTTGTATATGCTGTGTAGGACTATTGGTCTCTTGTTCACTTTTGGCATATTGACCTTTGGTATACGTTTTCAGGACTGTGTTGTGTATGAAAATAGAGTCCAGCTTCCTGTGGAAAGTCTTTACCTCTATCTTTGGCTAAAGACCATCTTCAGTATGTGAAGCCAGGAAGAAAGATTAAGAAATACAGAGCAGATTACCCAGAGGTAATTGCTTTTTTTTTTTTTTTAAGGAGTCTGCCTTTATTTCAAATATTAATGCCCATTAAATGGAATTGTCTTTTGCATCTTACCAGTGGAAATGAATTGCATGTGGTTCATTTCACAACACACGAAGTGCTTCCGTCTTTCAGCTACTTGCAGTCTAGACATTATTTAAACAAATGTTTAACCTTGAGAATAAAATTGCAAAGAGATCCCAAATGCAAGGGTGTAGGTCCCCTGCCGTGGTTACAAATACACATTTGATTATTTTTTTCTCAACTCCATTTTCCTCACTTTTCATGTTTTTTTTTTTTTTTTTTCCCGGAATTAAAAAAAATACTGTTTCTTTACAGAGTTTCATTAAAGACTTGCCTTGAATCCTTTTGGGAATAAGGGTGGGGTGGGGAAGGAGCAGCTAGCTGTGGACTCTTGTAGTCAAGGCTGTGGATTATGGAGTCAAATCAAACTGAGTATTTATTTGGATTCTACCATTTACCAGCAGTCTTTGTGGCTAGGGCAGGCCGTTTAATTTCTTTGTGCATTAATTTTCTCATCTGAAACATGGAAATTGTGGTAGGCTGTAAGTTATAGGGTCGCTGGAGGGATCCGGGAGAGCATTCACTGGAGGTGCTTCGCATGCTATCTGGCTTTTTAATAAATGGGCACCGTCGCGATTATTATCCTTCCCCGTCCGCCTCCCTGCCTCCCCAGGTGACTGGTTCTGAGTTGCCACCTTTGTGCCCAGGACATGCATTCCTTTCCTTTTGTTTGTGAGAAAATGGGCCTGTGTGAGTGCTTGCTGACTTCTCACAGATCCCTGGACATACTCTACCCACTTTGCCCGGGAAAGGTCCGAGGGAAATTCGGAAGAACTTCTCAGAATATCTAAACATTGTCACTGCTGGCTCTACCCAGGAGAAAACAGTATAGCTATCCAAAGAGCAGGGCACTGATCGACTAATTAGTCATTTGTTCCATCTTTGCGGGAAGTGTGGAAATTGCCTCCCGTTGCTGCTTCTCTCTCATTACAGAAACATTCATCAATGGCTGATTTGTGGTGGTTTTGATGGTAACAGATTTCACCAAGTATACAGATTTTCTCCTTGGAGATTACGACGCTAGTAAATTAGTCATAAGGATTTATGATATATGATGAAAGAGCTCTTTGCTTTCCTCAGTCCTTCACGTTGTTCCTTGTGAAACAAAACAGCTTGCCTCCTTAACCTCCCAAGCTCCCAGACTCTGTAGGGTGAGGATCATGAGCTGCTCATGAAGACTGATGCACAGGGATGTTGAGAATGGGTGTTTCCTAGGCCTCGTTCTCCTTACGTGTGTCTTTCTCATATGTCGTTAGTTTAAATGGAACAGTAGAGATAATGCTAACATGGCTGGACAGTCCAATTTAAAAGCCAGGCAGATTTTTTTTCCCTATTTTGTAGATGGGACAGTGCTCTGCAGGCTCTCCCCTGTTCCTCCCCCAAAAATCAAACCCATGTTAGAGATGTGTTTCACTGAGATCAACCGACACTCAAGACTGATATTTTTACTGAAAAAGATGCAGGACCTTTAGGACCAGTAGACATAGACAAAGTCATTACAGGTTGTGTTTCTGAGTAGAAATTGCTCAGGATTAAAGGATTCCCACTGCCGGGACTTCAGAGGAACAGGAATTCATTATGTCTTGCCTTCACCTGTTAATGGTATCTTTCAGACTTTGGACAATTTCTTTGCCCTTTAAAATAATCTGTATGTTAAAATAAGGTAGGAAATCTCTGCTTGATTTTATCAGTTAATGTATTAGGGTGGCAGAGAACTGAGCTGGAGGGTGGCAAGTTCCATCTTAAGTGAAACAGGACAGTCCTCAGCAGTGGTAAGCCATTCACTCACCTCCGCACCTGCTACAATCCACCACAGGCCCTTGGCATCCCCTCTAGTTGGAGGCTGCACTTGTAGCTTTGCATCACTGCACGTTCTGAGGGTTTTGTGTTGGCAGTTGATCCCAGCTGTATTTTGTAGGGCTGTGTTAGAAGAAACCAGAAAGTTGAACAAACTCTGTGGGCGGATTTGATGGCAGTTAATCAGCCAGCTCTGGCTCAAAACCCAGATCTATGGTCTGGATCAATTTTGAGGGGGTGGATGGTGTTTTATTCCATTCAGGCTGCCATAATAGAATACTCTAGACTGTGTGGCTCCCAAGCCACAGACACTTATTTCTCACAGTTCTGGAGGCTAGAAGTCCACGATCAAGGTGCCGGAAGATTCTGTTTGGAGACATCCTACTTCTTGCTTCGTAGATGGTTGTCTCCTTGCTGTGTCCTCCCAAAGGCCCAACCTCCTAATACCCTCACATTGTGGATTAAACTTCAGCATGGGAATTTTGAGGGCACATGAACTGAATTTTTTTTTTTTTTAAGATTTTATTTATTTATTTGACTCACAGAGAGAGAGAGATTGCAAGCAGGCAGAGAGACAGGCAGAGAGAGAGCGGGAAGCAGGCTCCCTGCTGAGCAGAGAGCCCGATGCGGGGCTCAATCCCAGGACCCTGAGATCATGACCTGAGCCGAAAGCAGAGGCTTAACCCACTGAGCCACCCAGGCGCCCCTGAACTGAATTTTTTAAAAAGATCATGACTTGAGCTCAAACCAAGAGTTGGGCGCTTAATCAACTGAACACCTAGGTGCCCCGATAAATCAGAATCTTAATGCAAGTGTAGGGGACTAAGGCCCAAGACTGAATTTTTTAAAAAAGATTTATTTATTTATTTGAGAGAGTGGTGGGGAGGGGCAGAGGGAGAGAGAGTGTTAAGCAGACTCAGTGCTGAGCTCGGAGCCTGATGCGGGGCTTGATCTCATGACTCTGAGATCACAACCTGAGCCGAAACCAAGAGTCAGAAGCTCAACGGACTGTGCCACCCAGGTGTCCTGACTGAATTTTAAGAAGTTCCTATGTCAGTGGAGGACCTTCAAGAAACAGGTCCCAAAGTAGGCTTGGACATGCAAGTTGTTATTGGAGGACGTATCTGTGTTCATTTCCTAGGGTTATGGCGACGAATGACCGCAAACTCGGTGGCTTAGACAACATAAATTATTCTCTCTCAGTTCTGAAGAGCAGAAGCCTGGGATCAGATGTCAGCAGGTTGTGCTTCCTCCATAGGCTCTAAGAGAAACGGGCTTCCTTCCTTCTCCCATCTGCAGGCGGATCCAGCCCTGACAGCATCATTGCAATCTCTGCCTCTGTCTTCTCCTGCCTTCTCTGTGTCTCTCCATGTTCTGCCCCTCTTATAGGGACCCCAGTCATCCCAAATCTAGGAGGATCTCATCTCAAGATCCTTCATAACCTCTACAAAGACGCCTTTTTTCCAGATAAAGTCACATTCACAGATTCTGGGTGGACATGTCTCTTGGGATCTGTAATGCTAGTGAAGGAGAAAGGGACAGGGTGCAGGAGAAGGTAGGGGAGCCTTTAGAGGCAGGTGTGACTCTTGCGATAGAGAAAAAAGAAGGATGGTGTAAGAAGAGCTTCATCCTACTGTTGATCTAAGAAAAAAAATGTTTTTTTCTATTTTTTATTGATTTGAGAGAGAGCAGGAAGCGTGAGAACACGAATGGCGGTGGGGCAAAGGGGGAGGGAGTGAGAGAAGCAGACTCCCTGCTGAGCAGGGAGCCCAGTGTGAAACTCGATCCCAGGACTCTGGAATCATGACCTGAGCCGAAGGCAGATGCTTAACCGATTGAGCCACCCAGGCGCCCCGATCTGAAAAAATTTTTTTATTTTTTTTTAAGATTTTATTTATTTATTTGACACAGAGAGAGAGATCACAGGTAGGCAGACAAGCAGGCAGAGAGAGAGGGGGAAGCAGGCTCCCCGCTGAGCAGAGAGCCCGATGCGGGGCTCGATCCCAGGACCCTGAGACCATGACCCGAGCCGAAGGCAGAGGCTTTAACCCACTGAGCCACCCAGGCGCCCCTGCAAAAATTTTAACCAGGCTTTTCGGAGTCCCTCAAAATCACTGGGTAGAAATGAATCCCGTTTGTTAGTATTAGGAAGTGGGGCTTCTGAGAGGTGATTATGCCATGAAGGTAGAGCCATCAAGAGTGACATTAGCGTCCTTACCAGCTTCCTCTGTCATCACTTCCACTGTGGGGGATCACAGGAAGAATTCTCCAGAAAGCGGCCCCCGCCAGATGCCACTGATGCCTTCAGCTTAGACTCTTCAGTCTCTGGAACTGTGACCATAACTGTCTGTTGAGTATAAGCCACTCAGCCTGTAGCACTTTGTCGTGGGCTCTTTTGGGGAATCCAGGTGCAGTATCTGGGTGATACCACTCACCTGTGCTCTCAGCAGCAGCTTCTCTTGAAGGGGATGAGCGCCATGACCTCCATGCCTGCCACGGCCCCCAAGACCACTCCTGTGTCCACTGGGTATTTGAGTGGTAGAACTGTTGCCTAAGATCTGTGTTGCAAAGCTTAGAGCTGGGAGATTAATTTCGAGAAGCTTCAAGGAACACATTCTTGTCTTGAAGCTCCGAAATGCACCTGAACCTATTTAACACTCAGAAAGCCATTTGTAGAGTCACCCACTTAATTTTGTTTGTGTCTGCCAAAATTATGTGACCACAGCTCCCTTTATCCGGGGTAAAACCATTGACACCTGCAGAACACTTGAATTTTGAGAATCATTGCTCTGGATCAAAGGATAAACTGGATTGCTTGAAACTTGGGCTAATTGACCTGTCAGGACAGCCCCAGGAGGAAGGTGGCTGCCTGGGTAGCATTTTTGGAGAACTGCAAAAAAATCCACTTTTGAAAAAGCCTCACAATAGTGCTTCCTCTGCCTGCCAGTTGATGTTCCTCCATTAGGGTTTCATTCCCTAGGCTTGAGGCTTTAATCTCTGCTAAAATGTGAGTATTCCCCGGGGGAGGGAATTCCATTCTAATTTCACCACCCTATTCTGAGCAGCTTGCTGAGAGCAGAAGCCTCTCCTGGGCACTTAAAAAAATCTCACGGCTCTAATAGAGAAGATGGATGTGTGTGCAACCTGTTCCTGGAAATACTTAGTTCACTGGCATTCAGAACTTGGTGTGAATGCAGTTTTCAGATTCTTCCCTGAGGTAAGGTTTCCACTGGGGAGGAAGAAAGCCTGAGGACATGAGTTCCTGAGGGCAGTGAGAAGTGGGTCCCTGGAACTAGGAGAGGGCATGAGAAAGAGAAAGAAAAATTCTGCTTGCTTCTCAGGTGTACCCAAGGGCCGATGTGCCCAAGACACACACATTTACGGGCAAAGCTGTTATGTTCACATACTCGCCCCCCAGGGATGTATTTTGAGTCTAGATTAAACAAAAGCCCCTCCCCCAATCCCCTCTGAAATACATTAAGTGTGATTTAACATGGTCATTGTGGCTTTTTGGAGGTGACACTAGGCACGAATGGCCTTATAATGAAGTGTTTCTTTTAACTTTCATAATCAGATTCTTTTTGAGGTATTCACGAAGCATTCACAAATAACCTGAATTTTTTGCTCAAACATAAATAATATTTTAGCAACTGTTATCAAAAAGGGGACCTAGACACATCACACAAGTACACGTCCACACGTGTGTGCACACACACAGGGGCACACACAGAGCCATGTGCGGCCGTGACCGTCTATCACGCCACACGAGGAGCCACAGTTGCAGCCGGGCGCAGTGCTGAGGCAGCAGCCCTGAGGCTCCGTGTTTTACAGAGAGCGGCTTCGCTGGGCTGTGCAGAGCAGGTATACCCGGCTAGGACTCCACGACACTGCAGCTCTACAGATTTCGAGGGTCCTGGGAGGGGGTGACTCTAGTCATGAGGCCCCCCGATTACAGTGCCCTATCGGAAAGCACGGCTTCCATCACGTCGGCCTCCCTTCTGCTGAGCTTGTGCTAAGCTACTCAAACTGCAAAGGTATTTGAGTTTCTCTTCTTAGCAAGTTTCCGAGGGTTTTCACCCATGGTTGGATTCTAATTGCCTGAAACACATAGCTTCCATTATTAACTCTGGTTTTAGGGTTTATTTGAGCTCGGTGTCCTTTCAGAACCACACTGGCTTATCATCCAACTGCTGCACATCGGTTTGAATTTGTCAGCCTGGCAGAGCCATCCTTTCTGCTTTATGTGGAGGTCAGCATCCCTCGCTTGTTTCAGGATAGCTTACCCTGACAGAAATAGAACCCGTGACTCAGCAGCTTGTGGGGAAATGCACCCTTTCTGCCACATTGAGAGAAGATTTCAGTTTTGTTGATAACAGATACAAATTGAAATGGAATTTTATGGACAAGCGCTGGGCAGAAGTTGCCAAAAGTAGAGATTTGTTGTTGTTCATATGCAAATTAGCCAAGAATTTACCAGAAAAAAGTACTTATTTGCTATAAGTTTCAGAGAGAATAGAATTTTTGCGTAGAAGCAAAAAAGTCAGGAGAATGGATTCATCCAGATTCTCAGCATTAAACTTCTCTGAGGTACAGTTCAAATGTCTGTAGAAGCAAATGTGCTGATAGAGACCCTGAAGAAGGCTTTCAGTCAGTGAAAACAAAACCCTCCCTCAAACCAGTTGCCGAGGACTTTTCCT
This sequence comes from Potos flavus, assembly GCA_028534135.1. Lineage (NCBI taxonomy): Eukaryota > Metazoa > Chordata > Mammalia > Carnivora > Procyonidae > Potos > Potos flavus. Next base: position 98,760,949 of record CM052901.1, on the reverse strand, counting down.
TCTGCACGCCGGTATGATCTTGCTGCAGCATCCGTGCTGGTGTTTATATGCAGCAACAGGCAAGCTGGCTAGACATTTACTGGCTGAAGTGGGTTTTGGTAGATGGACAGCATGAATAAATCCTATCAAAGCCAACTCTTCTTTCTAGTTTATGTCATTTCAGCAGTACTTGGAATAAAAATAGAAAAGCCTGCAAGAGAGGCCAAGTCATGACTTTATTCCTTGTATTAAAAGAATACATCCTTGTTATAAAGATTAGTATAGAAACTGACAAAGACTAACACAGAGATCTTCCCAGGAGCCCCACCAGCTAGGAGTAAACATCATCCCCCTTGGATAGCTATTGTTTTGCACACCTCCAGAAGGGAGGACAGAAGATGCACAGATTGTTACGCCACAGTGTGTTTTCATTTTCATCTATACTATTTCATGCAATTTTGTGAAAGTATTAAAATTAATTTCCCATGATTTAACAAGAAGAAATGAAACTGATTTGGAACCAGGGGAAGTGCTGAACTTCAAATAGATGTTTTTTTTGTGTTTTTTTTCCTTCTTCTTTCCCTGAGAGAGAGATTAGATCCTAAAAGATTGAGGTTAAGGAAGTTAGATTGTGAATAACATTAAGTAGTTGGAGACATTATATGTCTTTGAATTACAGTTTTCAGTTTTAGATAATTTTGATTGGCTCCTTGCTATGAAATTTAAGGACATTGGTAATTTCACATTTCCTCCCATTTTCCCATCTGATTTTCTTCATTATTATATTATTTTCATGCTGTGATAGTTTATATAACAGTGACATTTTGCTCTGTGACCATGCTTCTCAAAATTGCTTGGTATTAGTTTTATTTAAATGGATCCTCTGCTCATCGTCCATTGTTTGGCCAAAGATCCTCCATTCTTCAGGCTTTAATTTTGTTTCTTTATTTGTCTGGATTTCGTCTTCAAGCAGTTTTATCAAAAGGGCTCAAGGGTTCTGTGTTGTCTGAGCTCTTTTATGCTGGAGAATATCTCTATTGCCTCTATGCTTGAGTGGTATCGTGACTAGATTTTGTGTGGGTCTCACATTCTTTCTTTCAAAACATCCTTGTCATTGCTCCATTATTGTCTGGCTTTCAGAGAAATATATAACTTTTTTTTCTATTTGGTAGGTTATTTATCTTTTCTTTCTGCATGTCTGAAGTATGTTTTCTTTTATCCTTGAGGTCTCAATGATGTCAAGTCTTATGGAACTTTTTAGAGAAAAATCCACTGTTCTTTCTACTGATCTCCTAGAGAAAGTGACAATCAGTATGTATTAGTTGAGAACTATTTGTTTTTATTTTGAAACCTACAAAATGATCACAACAGCTTCCATTTATTCAATTCTCTGTGCCAAACCCAGTACTGTTCTAGATGTCTTGGGAATATGGTTCAATTCTTCCACAGAGCTCTGAAGCAAGAGCTATTATCCCCATTTTATAGATGAGAAACTGAGTTTCTGAGCTCACAGGTAACTTGCCGACAGTTGCAATAGGTATGAAGTCAGGCTCAGGGGAAAAGAGATAATTTTCCCTTTTTTTAAATTCATGTCCTGTTTTGATATTGTACTCTAATTATGTAAGATGTCACCACTGGGAGCAGGTGGCTGAAATGTACACAGGAGTCTATCAACTATTTTGTAACCTTCTGTGATTGTATAATTATATCAAAATGACAAGTTAAAGGAAAAAAATAACAGAACAAAACTTGAGCTAACTCATAGCTGATGCCAAGACAGAGGGAGAGGGTAGTGACCGATGTTACCTGGGGTTGCCATCATCCAAAGGCTCAACTTGGGCTGAGAAATCCACTTCCAAGATGACTCACTCACAACTTGTTGCTGGCACATTGGTTCCTTTTTAGATATGATTTCCATGTGGATGCTTGAGTGTGTCATCATGACATGTGGCTCGCTACCAACAGAAAAAGCAGTTCAAGAGATCAAAGTGACAGCTGACCGGCTCTGGAGCAATTCTGTAGTACTGAGTTGATCAGTCAAGTCAGTTGTGATTTAATGTGGGAAGGGGAGGCGTTAGGGTGTGACTACCAGGAAGACTCATGGGGGCGACTTAGAGGCAGGCTACCACAGTCCTGGAAACCTTTTGTGGAAAGAAGTCAATAGGACTATGGCTCTGTGGACTGGGCCAATGAAGAGGAATATACCACTCAGGATTTTGGGGCCTGGTCAAAAGAATAGAGGTGCGGTAGTTACAGACCGGAAGACATCTGCTATGGAGAAAGTGGGTTATGCTTTTGAACATTTTGACTTTGAGATGATGTGTAGGCCCATCTTTCTATTTTTTTTTTTTTTTTTTACCCCCACCCTGGCCGTGGAGCCTAATGCAGGGCTTGAACTCACGACCCTGAGATCAAGACCCAAGCTGAGATTATGAGTCAGTTGCTTAACTGACTGAGCCACCCAGGCACCCTGAGGCCCATCTTTCTAGACTGACCTACAACTCATCCCTGGTTTTAGCCCCACACCTCCCTTCTGATTTCTGGCACCTCTCATCCCTTGACCTTTCTGGGCTTGTGATGTAGGAACTGACTTGATCATTCCTGGCCCCAGCTCTCCCACAGCTCTGGCATTCACCTTAGTCAGCCCTGTTAACTGCTCATGTCTGCGTTCTAGCTTCAAAAACCTTTGTTGGCATCTCTTCTCTGCTATTGTCTCTTCTCTTCTTTAAATCATTGTGACTGGTTTTTTATTTCTTTTCTTAATATTTTAAATTTAAATTCCAGTATAGTTAACATATAGTGTTGTATTAGTTTCAGGTCTACAATATAGTGATTCAACACTTCCATACATCACTGGGTGCTCATCACAAGTGCCCTCCTTAATCCCCTTCATCTGTTTCCCCAACCCCCCCCCCCCAACCCGTTCCTCTCTGGTCACCATCAGTATGTTCTCTCGAATCAAGAGTCTTTTTCTTGGTTTGTCTATTTTTTTCTGTTTGTTCATTTGTTTTGTTTCTTAAATTCCTCATATGCGTGAAATCATACCGTGTTTTAAAATTTCTTTTTATTTTTAAAAATGTTTTATTTTTTCTTTATTCTCATTTTAGTAAGCTTTGGGAAAGGGCAGATATAAACGCATGGGTTGAATTTTAAATATTTA
>CM052901.1:98726832-98757310 GCA_028534135.1 Potos flavus | reverse complement strand
TCTCCTCTCTGCTCTTTACCCCAGGAACCAGTTCCCCCTGCAGGTAGGCAGGTGCCCAGGTGGTACCCAGGTGTGGGGAAGAGTGGGAAGGATGAGGAGAGTACATTCTATTACCTTACTCCCCATCTGCAGACCAGAGTCAGCACCGCTGGAGGTAAGCAAAGAATGTATCATTAAAGGGCTGCAGGATGCCTAGGGAATCAAAACCCTCTTAAGCACACTGCCTAGCTCCTCTCCCTTCAAGTCTTTACTCTTACATAAACGTACTCCCAAAACAAAGGACACTGTGCTTTCCCTAGAAGGACACCAAGTGAACCTGCCTGCAGGCTTCCGGCTGTCTGGGTGCTTCTGCAAACATCTGTAACATCCCTAATAAAACCTGCATCTGCGGTGCCCAAACAGAAGGACACTGGGAGTGAGGCTGGGTCCCCTGGGAGACAGCTGAGCAGGGCCTTCAGAAGCGTTTCTCTTCCTGATTTCTATCAGACCATTGTAAGTAATCGGACAAAGCAGCTTGTAAAAGAAACCTAATTTTCAGAGTCAAAAGGTGAAAGTGAGAGAGATTTTCTTTTTGTTGATTGGTATGGTTTTAAGCCAATGAGACAATGAGAAAGCTATGTCCACATAGTTCTGGTGTCCAACATCCATCATTCCGTGAAGTTTCTCATGATTTTAACACCATTTTTGTTCCACATCTTCAAAAGTTAACAAGATGAATCTTAGTCCATGATGGGTTAACATTAAACCGTACGCTTTCACCAAGAGAAAGGGTAAAAAAGCCAACACACGGAACATTGCATTTTCAAAATCGTGTGTGCGCACACACGCATGTGTGTGTATGTGTAAAATCCTTTGAGACAACACACTGTTTCTATACTTTCTCATTTCAGGGATGACAGGAAAGATTTTATTTCACTTTCCTCTTGTCTGCCCAAGGAACGGTTCACTATACTTTAACGATAATCAATAATCACAATGAAAAGATAGTTTGTACTAACTGTACAAGGTAAAAATTTAGAGTGACATTGGTGTAGTAAATGACCCCGTTTTAGTTTTAATCATATTAAGTGAAAGTGCCAGCTAAGACACTGTGATTGGATTAGGTTAAACATCACTTGAGGTTCACCAGGCTCCGTTCCTACTTGCAACGCACCGTGTGCTACCTGACCTGTCCCTTATGACCACATTCGGGTTTAATAATGCAATTATTTAATGCAACGCAATCAATGTATCACAATCAGGACAAAAACAGAACAGAATGGAGAAGGCACCAATGATGAACGCTCACAATTACCTGCTATCTCCCACCTCACAAAGGTGCACACGCTTGCAGATTAGTAAATGCCTAGGGCCCCAGGGAGTCCCGCCAGATGCTTACCTACTCAACCTGCCTCACCCCTGTATCTATTACTTGCAAATCTTTCACTGTAGATGAAAACATACAATTTCTCACCTAACACCTGTATCTCTGCATTTTGGTTCCTGGGCAGGGCTTTAATAGTGTATCTTTGCAAGTATAAAGGAAACAAATCTCACCTTCAAAAGCATACAGCACAGGGAGGGAAAAATGAAACAAGATGAAACCAGAGAGGGAGACAAACTATAAGAGGCTCTTAATCTCAGGGAACAAACTGAGGGTTGCTGGAGGGGAGGCGGGTGGGGTGGCTGGGTGATGGGCATTGGGGAAGGTATGTCCTATGGTGAGAAAAAACAAATAAATACCACCACCACCACCCCAAAAGTATACAGCACAATGAAGGAGACAGAATACTCAATTCCAGCAGTCTCTGTGACTGCCCAAGAAACAGCAGCCCATTGCACCCGTCCAGAGTCTCAGATAAAGTCAGTAGGGAAAACGTCTGGCTCCTTGATACTTCCTAGAGCTAACTTCCCCCCCACTTTTTTTTTAATTCGACTACATATTTTATACCAATTGCATCTTAAAATATTACTTTATCTTTTTTTGAGTTCTCACATCACTTTGACATTTCCAAATTAGTAAGTACCGAAAAGTACTGAAGTACGCAACAAGTACTGAGAAGTACTTATTCAGGTCCCGGATGGGAAATATTATATGAGCACTTTCTCATAACACAAACATCATCACAGCCCAGCAAAAGGGCAAGTGGCTTTGCAGGAACTCCTGGTGGCCTTGGCTGGGCCCTGAACTATTATGTATTAGTTTCCGCTGTTCTCTAACAAATGGCATGAAAACTTAGTGTAAAGCAACAATGACCATCATGTACCACCCTTTCTATGGACCCGGGATTTGGGAACAGCCTACCTGCGTAGTTCTGGCTCAGGGTTTCCCGAGAGGTTGCCATCAAGATGTCCAGCAGGGCTGTGGTGATCTGAAGACTTGATGGGGGGGAGCAGGAAGATCCAACTCCAAGACCCGGTGTGGGCAGAGCTAGCAACTGGGTAATGGCTGTTGTCAGGAGGCCTCAGTTCTTCACCACGAAGACATCTTCATGAGACTGCTTAACTGTGTTCATGACACAGGACAACTGTCTTCCCCAGCGCAAGCGATCCAAGAGAGAGCAAGGCACGGAGGCAATGCCTTCTATGACCTATCTTCCAAAGTAACAAGACCCCATCATTTCCATAATATTCCATCAGTCCTAATACTGTAATGGTCCATCCTCAACAAAGTGAAGAAAACTGCAGAGGATGTGACTATCAAGAGGGAAGAATTATCGGGTGTCGTCTTGGAGGCTGACCATCCCATGGTTTCCCAGAAAACAGTAAGAGAATTGCCAGAAACCCACGGTCGTGCTGGAACCTTGATGGAAAATGTAGTCTTGGGCTTAGAAACTGGCTCACGGTGTCCCAGGATGACCACCAGCGCAAATGTGAACACCCAAAGGTGCACCAAACAAAGAGTCCACGTGAGATAACGAAGATCGGACAGATCAAAGGCCATCCAAAATCCTCCAATGAATGGCCGAGACAGCTCGAGATCCCAAGCCAGAGATGCGCTTGGAGTCAAACAGCAGTACTGTCGTTCTAAACGGGGCGCTCAGCGTGGGGCAAGATTCCAGGCAGCGGCGGGGGAGAGTCTACCCTGGAGAAAGGAACGGGCTTGCTTTCTTCCGAGGGCATGGGAGGGTCTAACAGGAGCCCAGACTCGCGGCGGAGGCCGACGTTGCGCGCAGTGGCTCCACAGGTGCCAGGAGCCTTCCCCGGCACCTGGGCTACGACGCAGGAACACCTGAACAAATTCCACAGCCCATTCCCGAGAGGACGCGAGCTGTCGGCCACGGAAAGCTCTAGACGTAGCTTTCAAAACAAGAAGGCAAGCCAGCGCCCGGCAGCCTCGGTGCGGAGGGCATCCCCCACACCAAAGTGGGACCAGCAGCCTGCCCTCAGGCGACACTCCTCCACAGCCATCACGCCAAGGGCGGCGGCTCGAAGAGCCCAGTTCTGTGGGTGTCTTCCAAGTTGGGTATTTGCAGCCTCCTCCCTCAGACGCAGGTCTGGGAAGTTGGGGCGCACCACGTGGGGCTGCAGCCCTCCGCCCCTCAGGGGGCGGCGCCAAGATGGAGGGTTGCGGCTACCCGGAGTCCCCTCCTTCCTGGCCAATCTCCCCGCAGTGCTTCCCCCGCGTCCAGGAGCCTTGGAGGACGCGGTTCCCCCTGGCGGCGGGGCTGCCCTGAGGGTTGGGAGCGGCGGGGAAGCCCCACGAGCAGAGAAGCGTCGCCTTCTGAGGCGCACGCAGCGAGGGACCAGTGAGGCAACCTGCGGGCGCTGAGGCTGCTGGGAGATACGGCGAGCCCGCCCCGGCGCTGAGGCTGCTGGGAGATGAGGCGGGCCCGCCCTGCCGCTGAGGCTGTTCGGGGGATGAGGCGGGCCCGCCCCGGCGCTGAGGCTGCTGGGAGATGAGGCGGGCCCGCCCTGCCGCTGAAACTGCCTGGAGCCAAAGTGGGGCGCGCCCAAATATCACCACCTGCTGGTTCCTGGCCGCACCTAGGGCGTGAGGCTTGCTACCTGGCCCGATGGAGACTTACTGTTTCTCGGGTCACCGCCGTGAGCCCGGCTGCCCTTCACTGAAGGGTTGCTGGTTCTGGAATTCCCAGGGACTTGCGCTGGTTTCGGCCAGGTAGTCGCTGTCACTCAAGGCATGGGATCTGTGTTCGAGGTACAGGGAAGAGGTTAGCGTGCGCATCCTCTATCCCCTTCATCGAGAAAGCAAAAACTCTCCTTGGAAGCGCCTAGAACATGTCCGTGCATGGCTAATTGCCCGAAGACGAGGAAGACCAACCTCAGCTACAAGAGAGGGGGACAAGGGAGAAAGAGGACAAGGGCGACATCAGAATTCGCCATATACCAGGGTCGTCCACAAACCCCTCATTCGTCTCTGTTTTAGGACATGTGGCTTTCTCACGATTACACGTCAATACAACTTCCCCAAAGCGTATTTTCCAGAACAATAGTTCTTCAAGTTCCATCATGAAAAAAAAAATAAGATTTTATAGAGATAAAAGGATATTATTTCCCCCATTTGACATGCACAAAGCAAAATGTTAAAACAGGCTCTAAGAAAACTTAGGACTCCATGTGGCACATACTGAACATTCCAGATTCCATCTCCTTCATTCTCAGGCAGAGAAGGGTGATTTAGTTTACCACCATAATGTGCTCTGTTAAAACGTCCATCTTTCCAGAAGCTGCAGGTAGCCCTGAGATACCATTCCAGCTAATGAAACCTAAGTAGGAGACTCCTAGAGACTCTGGGGAAAGTCTTTCCTCCCACCATCCCTCCTTCCCTCTATCCTCCCTAACCCCTTTCTTTTCATCCCTCCATCCCTCCTTCACTCCATTCCTCCTTTCTTCTTTGAGCCTACAACACATACATTTGGGGATGCCATCTTGCAAGTAGGAGGCAATGAGCATGAGGATGAAAAGTACAAGCTGAAGAAAGGAGAGGAAGAAGACAGTCTGGGATGCCGGGGAGAGTGTGAAGTCACTGCAGCAGCCCTGGGCTGTGTCTGGATCTTTTGTAATGTGAGAAGAAATTAATTCGTGCTTGGTTAAAACTGAGTCAGCTTTCTCACACGTAGCCATATCCCACCATAACTGATACGATTAGCCCAGTATTCCCCAAACTCATTTGGACACAGAAACTCTTTCTCCCTATAGAATCATTAACCACATCCCACAGAATTGTTGTTCTGCTGAGCATATTTTAGGAAAGACTGACCTGGTAGCATTTGAACAGATTTAAGTGGGAGAAGGAGGGCAGCTCCCCTACCATGATGTTATAAGAGCCCATGTGCTGCTCCTTGGGTGGGTGGAGGGGGTGCCAGGGAGAAGGGAAGGAGTTTTAATGGAATGTTACCATAATTGAAAATAAAGAATGAGAATCAGAAATCCTGGAAGCGTTACGTCAAAAGTGTATTAGTCACCTTTATCTTCAGAACACAAATATGTTCAATATTATGCCCTGCTGTGAAATTTATAATCTAGTTTTCATTACTAATTTGCATTACTTGGACAAGAGTTATAATTTAAAACATCTTCCACGAATGAAATATACTTCCCAGCTGGTTGTTACTCCTGCCTTCTTCCACCTACAGTAATTCAAAATAAGCACCAGCTCTTTATGATTATTATTTTATGAATTCCGATAGCATGTAAGTCGGGGAGGCAGTGCATGCATTTGCTGAGAGGAAAATTAGGGCTTCAGCGCTGTCCTGAAGCTGTACTGTCCAAAAGGGTAGCCATGGCCATATGCAGCAACTGAGTACTTGAAACATCGCTAGCCTGAATTGAGAGGTGCAATCAGTGTAAAATCCACGCAGGATTTGGAATATTTGGAACAAAAAAAAAAATGCAAAATACCCATTAGTATCTTATTTATTTATTATGGGCTGAAATGATATTATTTTTGATGTATTGGATCAGTTGCATGTATTATTAAAATTAGTTTCATCTGTTTTTTATCACATTAATTTTTTTAATGACAGTGCTAGAAAATTTAAAATTACCACTACGGCTGGAATTGAGGCTGGCATTCTATTTCTATTAGACGTGTTCTAATAGAACTCCCTCCAGGCACTCTTTTCCCACTACTGTATCCCGACCCTTTGAGGGAGGCTTTGGGCTTCAGTTTTCCCCACCGATAGGGGGGGTGATTGCTCCCAATTTTAGATCTGTGAACGTAATAAAAGTTGTGCATTTCCTCTTTCCCTCTTTTGTGTCTTAAGAAAAACAGTCACTTGTATATTTTCCTGGGGAGAACACTGAGCTTGGAGTCAGAAAGCCTGGTTTGAGTCCTGTTTCTGCCACTCCCCAGCCAGGTGACTTTGGATAAATTGCTAATTTTTTAGTATCAGTTTCACATGGGAAGAGTCCCTATTTGAAGTGTTTTAAAGAAAATCCTACCTGAATGTGAAGCTGGCTCTCAGTAGACACATGGTTGTCTTGAAAATGAGGGGGTTTATTTACAGACACAGAAAACAGTATATGGGAAGATGTATTTTAAATAATGGAGGAGAATTTTCCCAGCAGCTTGCAGCCCACACCTAAAGTATAGAGCCACATAAAATGCCTCCCACAATGTCCACATTAGTTATTTTCAATCATTCTGCTGAAGGCTGAAGCGATTAGCACTTAGGTTCCCAGCAGGAAAGGAATCTCAGGAAGACAACAAATATATCAGCCAGATGCTGTTCAGGAACTGAGAATACAGCTGGAAAAGAAAACAAAATCAGACATGACTCCTTCCCCTTGTGGTGTTTCTTTTTCTGCAACTCCCGAACTTCCAGCGCCGTACAGATCTGTACCATAGAAATGAGGAACAAAAGCAGTGAATGGTAGGTACACAGGTGTCAATGTTTCTATAAACACAACAGAAATCTCCTCTCTGTGAAAGTTAGAGGTTTGGAGAAATTACATGCAAAAAGTCTAAGAATTCTGCCGTGAGCTTAAGTGCTGTGATAGAAGTAAGTGGCAAGTCAGGGATGGATAAATATAGGAGGACTAAGAAGACAAAAGAGGTCAGATGAGAACAGATACTCAGAGCAATGCTAGAAGCCAAATAAGACGAAAGTCTAGGGGACCCAAAGAGAACATAAGTAGGGCCTGGGGCAATGTCTCGAACTTAGGCTTTCGCGTGGGTTTTCAGACCTTGGGCAGCATTGTGCCTAGCGTCCAAATTTGCAGGTTCAGCTCAGGAACCAACAGGTCACATCCAAAGCCACTCTCTAGCTATGACTGGATAATCTTCCTAAAATCCTTTTTACATTGATACTTTATCTGTTATTAAGCCACTGGCCGTCTATGTACTGTCACCATTCATGTCATTCAAGGAATCACCCTCTTGTGTCTATAAAGAATCAAGCTACAATCACTGACACCTGTGTTTTACAGACTCCTGGCTCCTGGGACAGCTGTCATCAGACACATGCAGTGTCTCAACCACTTGGAAGGAGAATGGGGCCCACACCAGCCCTTTCCCCATCTCATTTCGTCATTCAATACATATGCATTGCATGTCTCTGTTATGGGTTGGACTGCATCTCCCAGAATTCATATGTTGAAATCCTAACCTCCAGTACCTCAGAATATGACTCTGTTTGGAACTAGGTCCATTTCAGATGTAATTAATTAAGGAAGGATGAGAACAGAGTCTTCCCTAGAGCTTTCAGAGGGAGCCTGGCCCTGCCAACAGCTTGATCTCAGACCTCCAGCCTCCAGGACTGTGAGATAATCAGTTTCTGTTGTCTAACCCACCCAGTGTGGGGTGCTGTGTGCAGCAGCCCTCGCCGACTAACACAATCTGCTGCGTGCCAGGTCTGCTCGGACTGCTGAACCCGCCCCACCGGGTCCTTGCCCCACCGAGCCTAGGTGCTGCACAGATGGGATGGGCGTAACTAAGATGACTTCAGATGGTGACCAACGACAGCTCTTACACTGCATTAGAGATTCTTCTTTATTTTACTGCTCACAAAACTGTGGACACATAAAGATTAATTCAAATGTGAACAGCTGTGGTGCTAGTATGCATTCCTTTCCAGGAACGAATGGCCAACAGGCATTTTGAATCTCCCATAACAGAACCTCATACTTACAATTCAATCCTACTTCCATTTTTCTTCCTCGATGCACATGGTCACTATCCAGTACGATGCCTTTTAATCAGCAATATTTCTCCTGTATTCCTTCTATGTAATATATAGTTATATCTTTGCAGTACAAGTCCATAAAACCTCACCTGACATAGAGCCTACAGAGGCAGGTTGGGAAAAATAATTCTTCTCATTGTATATCATTGGGCATTTTTTGGAAACTTTAACAAGAGGAGAGAATTATATGAATGAAAAGTAAAAGTAGAAAGTTGGAATGATTAAAAAAAAAGAAAGTTGGGATGATTTATGGACCACAATGCTCACAATCCCAAAAGGAATGTACTAAGGTGTATGCTGAGTACTAATGTACTAAGGTGTATCCATTTATTATACAGAGTAATAAATGGATAAAAGATATTATCATGAAAGTACAGAACAGGTTACCTGAGTGAAGATGCTTGGGGGAGGCTTTTATGGCTTAATCTGAACACAGAACTTTAAAATGTGTAATATAGTCAATGCCAAACTTAAAAAAAATTTTTTTGATAATAGTTTGACCATTCATATTTTCCCATTGCCTCAAATACTTCTCTACCAGAAAAATAAGTTTTCTGTGTATGTTAATAGATATCAGAGAGATGACAGACAGATAGATAGATAGATAGATAGATAGATGTATGTTAGAGAGATAGATACGTAGATAGATATGGAGAGAAACACATAATTGTATCCTAGGAAATAAGGTAGAGAAACCTTCTGGATTACCTAGTCAGTTAGGGTTTGTTTTTTGTTTTTTCAGTTAGTTTTTCAAATGGTCTTACCCAAGTCATAATGTGCCTCTTTTCTCTGGTGGGGCATTTGTCACTTTGTCAGGACAAGTCCTCATCAGTCTTCATGGGACAGAGCTGTCCCAGCACGGCAGGTGTTTGGCATCCCTGGACCCTGCCCACTATACCTTCCAAGCCTCAGTCATCAGGAAGACACAAACCCCTCCTGCACACTTCTGAGCTCTCATCTTGATCAGTGGTTGCTACCAAGCTAGCCAGCAGGTTTTTCCAGTCTTCCCAGTGCTGTCCTGCTCAGTGTCACAGCAAAATCTGGATTGGCTGGCACTGCATAAAAATGCATTGTTTTGGGGGTACTTAGGTAACCCAGTCCGCTGAATATACAACTCTTGGTTTCGGCTCAGGTCATGATCTCAGGGTTGTGGAATCGAGCCCCGTGTCTGTGCTCAGCCCAGAGAGTCTGTTTGAGATTCTCTCTCCCTCTGCCCTTCCCCCAGCTCGTGCTAAATAAATAAATAAATAAATAAATAAATCCTTTAAAAAAAATGCATTTTTCTCCCACCAGCATTGTACCCAAATGCCTGGCTCTCTTGAATAACCAGGGTCTTTGCTAGCATCGGGGCACACCGTTCCACATGGCCACTGTCTGGGGGACTGCCAGCTCCCCTCCACATCACCTAGCCTACTTCCCTCTTTAAGGCACCTTTGTGGCCCCTAGGGCATCTAGTTTGACACCTAATTCCCAGATTCTGCCTTTAGAGCTGCAGCTGACCACTGATGCCTGGGTCCCCAGAGATGCGATGGACTTCCCTGGGACTCTTTAAAGCTCTCCAGGTGATGAGAAGGTGCAACCAGGACTGAGAACCCTGCTCAAACTCTGCGCCGTGGCTCTGGTTAATCCAAGGGTCGGTGGACAGACAGCATCGGCGTCCCCAGCGGCCTGTTGGAAGTGCGGAGCCTCAGGTCCTGGCCCCGGGCAGACAGTAACGAGATCCCCTGGTGGTCTGCAAACATGTTACACCACCACTGATGTAAGCTGCTGGTTCCAGGGACTTTCAGCAGCACCTCTCTGTGGATTACCCCCAGGCAAACCTTCCCTGATACGGTACACTGTGTTTAAACTCTGCTTACATAAAACTGCGGTGACTTTCCATACAGGCTTCCTGCCGGCTCGGACCTGGGGAGCTGTGCTTACAACTTGGAGTCTGCAGGTTTTCTCCATTTCCCAGATTCACTGAAAATGTGTCTTGTAGGTCGCTGTTGTTTTCCTTGTAGCTGCCCACATTTTCTAGGCGACAATTCAGAACTAAGCTGCCACCATGTTCCTACAGAAACAAAAATCACTTTTTTGGACTTTAAAAAAAAATTTATGATTTATTACCTCTGTTTCCTGTTGGTTTTTTTCCCCCCTCTTTCCGGAGCTCCTAATGTTTATATATTGCACATCCTAGAGTGGTCTTTCTTGTTTTCTTATCCTTTCCTGTTCTCCATTTCCTCGTCTTTTTTCTCTACTTTCTGGAGATTTCCTTAATTTCATTTTCGGTAGTAAGCTCTTTCCGGGCTTACGCATATCCCCTTGGCAGATATTTTCACGTCTCCAAGGCTGTCTTCCAACTGCCAACACCCAGCAACTGTCGGGCCTGGGGACCTTCTATGGTGACAGTATTCCACTGGGCTCTTAGCAGCAGCAAGGTATAAACACCGAGGAATTATTCTGCCTTGGGAACAGCCTCCAACTAATAACTGATTGACTCTTTCCACTCAGCATACTTCCTTGGACATACATCCATGTTGCTGTATGAAGTCTGTTCCTTTTAATTGCCTAGTACTATTCCATCGTATGGATGGATCACAGTTGGCTTAACCATTCACCTGCTGAAGGACACTGGACGTTGCTGCTTTCCACTTTGGAGTTATTGCAAGTAAAGCTTCCATGAATATTCATATATGGCTCTATGTGCGCACATAAATTTCATCTGTCTGGGACAAAAGCCCACATGGGTGATTACTGGATCATGTGGGATTTGCATGTTTCATGGTGCCTGGTTTTTGAGCGAGGGGGATTTGGACTTCAGCCAAGAGCAATGGAAACTATTCACAAACTTTGGGACAGATAGGATGCAATCAGCCTATTATTAGATGAAAAGTAACAATCTCATGCAATATGAAAACTAAATTGGACATGAAGAGTTCAAGCAACACTGCAATCATGGGAAGAAGGATAAAGGGCATGAACAGAAGAGAGTCAATGGGAGTAGACAGGAGACATGGATCCAAGGAGCAAAGTTCTTTGGAAACTTATGGGGTTAATTCCATAGCTGGAAAAGGATACCCTTGTAAAATGCGACCCTTTGGACTTCTTCAATCCCCAGGAGGATATTTGAGGAAAAATATAAATAAAGCAAAGCAGAAAAGTAACTTGTGCTTAAATTTATTTTTCATTAATATGTCCATTTAACATTAAAAACTATTCCTATAAACAAAACGATGGCTTAAATAATAGCTGAGAGAAAGAATCTCCACCTCATTTTTTTCCTGTCTGCAGCCTCTGTGTACTGCTTTTAATAAAATAAAACATGATGTGCCTCTGTGGGTAAATTATGATTTTCCCCTAATATATTCTAATTCAAACTATTTTCAGAGAGCCCAATCTGAAAATTGCTCCCATATCTATAAAAAGCACATGTATTTTGAGAAATAAAAGATGAGAAACAAGAAGAAAAAGATACTTAAAAAAAAAAATTCTGCAGCCTGTCTGGTTACAGCTCGAGCCAAGAATCTGATGTCCTGAGAAAATAATTCTTTCCGACAGTTTTAGAAAAGGAAGAACCCAGATAAAAATAAGCCTCTAGCAAATGGAGTCTGGACAAGAATCCATTCCCCCAAAAAAAAATCCAATTAAAAATATATATTATCTCACTTGCATATGTTATTTTGGGGTACCTTAAAGACAAATTATTATTAAATCCTTTCAAAGAATTGTCCAACTTTATCATAACCCCCTATCTCTTTGCAGTTTCTTATCGCCTCAGTAAAGTTGGGGGTGGGTAGTAGCTTATTGTGTTTTGTTCTATTTTGTTTCTTCACAACAAATCCTGAGAGGTGGAGAGCAGCCCCACCATTCCATTTTTCAAATTTGGGTGTTCATGGGGCGCCTGGGTGGCTCAGTGGGTTGAGGCCTCTGCCTTCGGCTCGGGTCGTGGTCTCGGGGTCCTGGGATCGAGCCCCGCTTTGGGCTCTCTGCTCGGCGGGGAGCCTGCTTCCCCCTCTCTCTCTGCCTGCCTCTCTGCCTGCTTGTGATCTCTCTCCTCTCTGTCAAGTAAATAAATAAAAATCTTTAAAAAAAAAAAATCGGGGTGTTCAGGAAAGCCAGTTTCAATAAAGAAAAAGAAAAAAAATCGCTTCTCGGCCTTTTGGCTAAGATCGAGTGTAGAAAAAGAAGAAAAAAAACACAAAAAACAAGCAAAACCAACAAGGAAACAGAAAACCTGTAAAGATACACTGGCACTCAGTTTTGCAAAGCCAATAACACCCTGGATGAAAATTGGTGACATAAAACAACTAGGAGTAGCCCCAATCGAAAACACTATAGACGCCTGAATCTGAGTATTGCTTTCCCTGTCTAAATCTTTTTCTCCATTGCCTCTTTCTGCAGTCTGGTCCTCTGTTCTACTACACAAGGAATGCAGGGCTCTGTTCCAAGGATGACTTTAACGAGATGTTAGGTCAAGCTTCATGGGGTAGGGCCACCTCAAAACTCAGAGGCCACTTCTCACGAGGCTGTATCAGGTGAATCTCCTAATACCCCAGAACAGGCAGTGTGGGATTTTCTGCCATATTTAAAGACTTCAACATACTCCTTTCAAGGCTCCCAATGGTGGAGAGACTGTATGGAATCAGATACACATTAGAGTCCTCTAACTCGCTTGTGAATCCTAAATTTCCTAGACTCTTTTCCACGTGAACATGTTCATTATTGAACCACAGCACATACAAATGTATTCTGTTTCTAATGACTGTTTCCTTGAGTTACCATTACAGGTGTTAAGGTCCTTACGTATGCATAACCTCCAGCCAAGCAAAGGAGAAAAAGGACAATTCCAAGCTTAGGAATAATTGTATACATGAAAGTTTTTAAATCTTTATCCATTAAAGAAGGAAGTGTCTTTAAAACTGATCTTTTGTGCAAAAGCAGAGCACATTCGTGGTTCTCAGATTTGCTGTATTTAATATTTAACTCATCTTTTTGAACCTTCCATCATTTTTGTCTTCATGTTTAAGTAGATCATGTCCAATACTGGTGTACTAAACACATCCTCAAATGTTGGTTAAAACATGTAAATATATGCACCATGGTAGCCAGCCTCCAAAATGGCCCTCAATGATGCTCACCAACTGGAATTCACACTCTTGCATAGTCCACTCCCACGATGACCCAGGACTGGCCCTGCACCCAGAGAAAACAGGTGCGGAAATGATAGTGTGTGATCTCTAAGCCGAAGCCATAAAAGGCATCAAAGCTTCCACTTTGGGCTTTTGCATCACCCACTCTATGAAATGTCACCCACCATGCTGTGAGGATCCTCAAGCACCATGTGAAGAGGCCAGGTAGAGAGGGATTAATGTGCCAGGCAAGTGAGGGAGCTGCCTTGAAAGTGGATCCCAGCCCCAGTTAAGCCTTCAGATGACGGCAGCCCCTGTCAACAACTGACAGCAGACTCCTCAGAGACCCAGAGCCACAACCACTCAGCTAAGCGACTCCCAAATTCCCGAGCCATAGAAACCCAAAAGATGAGAAATTAATACCATTGTTTTAAGCCCACCATTTTGGTTACATACAAATTTGTTACATACAAAGCCACAGACATTTGAACATATATATATACACACACGTGTGTGTGTGTGTGTGTATATATATATATGTTCAAATGTCTATGGCTTTGTATGTATATATATATACATATATACACATATATATATATATGTATACATACATACATAAAGAGCACAAATTACCCAGAAAAGGACTCAACTCCAACCAGAAACAATTTTTTCAAGGTGTCAACCCTTCCAGCATATCCGATAAAATACCTTTTTACTGATAGTCTTTAAAGTATCAAGAACCAAATATGGGTATTTTGCACACCAATTAAATTTTTTCTTTTGAGAACCACTGCACCTCTTCCTACAAAGTTCCTTCTTCTGATTATGCTCTGATAAAGGGAGTAGAGATGTTCTCTGTGGCTCTCCAGAATTTTCCATGAATGTCTACATCGGTTGCCAGCAACCCATGTGAGTTATGAAATTACATGATACATAATCTTTTTTTTTAAGATTTTATCCATTTATTTGACACAGAGAGAGAGATCACAAGTAGGCAGAGAGGCAGGCAGAGAGAGAGGGGGAAGCGGGCTCCCCACTGAGCAGAGAGCCCGATGCGGGGCTCGATCCCAGGACCCTGAGATCATGACCTGAGCTGAAGGCAGAGGCTTTAACCCATTGAGCCACCCAGGGGCCCAATATATAATCTAATTGACAAAAAATATTAATCAAATTGAGACTACATTGAGTATGATTTTTTTTCTACAAAAGAAAGTTTTATAACTTAATTGAGTTCAAGGGAAAATATTGAGATAAAATTTTAAATGGCCTATCAAATATTTGCTTTGGAGAAGGGTTAAACTCATGTTTTTTCTTTACTCTGTGCATGTAACAGACTGAATATTAAAAGGTACATTATGAATAAGAATATATTGACTATGCCAACAAATAAACATATTTGTTTAAGAAACAAATTATTTCTCTCTTTATAGAGTCCTACCAAACCAGACTTGCTGTACCTTGCTTCATGTTTCCAATCTTGCTACATCTATGCCAAGATGAAATTCTTATCACATTAGCCAACATCTTTTAGCCAAATGTATCACATTATATTCACAGAATCAAATGTATGAGAACTTACAGATAAGTGGGATAACTCAGTTCATGAAATTATATGGGAAAATCCAATATTCAGATAGCCTCTAAAGGGAACACAGCCTGTCATGCCCAATAAAATTTAAAACAAAAATTAAGAAGGTTCTCCCACTGTAGCAGGGAGTTTTCCAAGCATGGAAAACTGCCTTCTGTATTCTGGGTAATTACCCAAAATATGAAATGTCTATTTAATAGTCCTTTCTTCAGCCAGACATTTCTCTACCCACAGCCATCACCTTCTCATTCCCAAGTCTACTCTCTAATTTTATAAGGAAATATCCTGGGTGGGGGCAGGGGGAAGAGAGGGAGGAAGAAAATTTAGTCAGTAACTATCCCGCTTTCTTGTTTTTCTGGATTTTATTCTTTACATCATGGGAAAAGAAATGGCACAACTTGGCTTTTTGTTTGCCCTTTTTTTACGTTTACTGAGCACTTTGTTTTAAAGATTTATTTATTTGAGAGAGAGAGAGAGAGAGAGAGCGCGCACAAGTGGGACAGGCAGAGGGAGAGGGAGAGAGAATCCCAAGCAGACTCTGTGCTGAGCCAGGCGTGGGGCTCGATCTCATGACCCTGAAATCACGACCTGAGTCAAAACCAAGAGTTGGACGCTTCACCAAAAGTGCCACCCAGGGGCCCCTACTGAACACTTTCTCTGACCATTGCCGATCCAAGCATTCGACTATTCCATTAGTATTACTCATTAACTCCCCCAGTGACCGTGAGGGTTGTCCCACCTTTCACAATAAGAAAACTGAGTCTGAGAGAGAGTGAAGAAAGCGTGCCCCAATCATACAGGTAGTCTGAGGCAGGACAGGGATCAAAACTGTGAAGTCTGACACCAGAGGCTATACCCTTAAACACTACTCTATAGCCATGTTCCTTTTAATGAATAAAACCAGCCATCAAAGGCATCTGTTCGCAGTGGCTTTATAAGAAGCTATTTTATCATCTATTCTATGGGGTAGAACAGAGTAGAATTCACAAGAAACCTGGGGATCCCCTGCACGGGTGTTATATTCCTTACACAGAGTCCCTCAGACCTTCCAGAAACATAAAAAGATGGCAGGGACACCACTACGTGTGATTAATATGCAAAGAAGTACAACAAAAGGGGGTTTTCTTGACTTACAAGACCATAATTGAAACCCCAAGTGCTTGTCTAATTCAGCTACTGCAAGAGATTCTCAAAGCAGAGTGCCTTTTAAGGAAATGTGTGTAGTCACAGATTTGGACTGATGGACTGGTGTCAAATCAAGCATCATCAAGACAGGCTTAGTGGTTTTAGTCCTATATACTCCAGCATTATGTATTCCACTGTCCATGTTCTTAACCAGTTTTCAGATGAAAGACACGCAGTGGCCAATTCAAAATTAGAATCAATTCCTAAAGTATCAATCAATCCATGGAAATTGGTAGCAAATATATAACTAGGGAAAACTTAGCAATTTGTACATTGGAAAAGTGAGCTTGCTTTGCTAATGGCAAGCTGTCTGCTGGAAAGTCATACGGTTGTGGAAGAATAAACAATAAGTTAATTTCCTTTTGTGCTAGGGACTTAGCAATTCATTACTAGAAAGATTTATAAAAACTCAGAGAAAGGAATTCTTATGAATGTAAGGAGTTAACGTGATTGCTAAGGAATTATCAAATCATCATTCTGCTGTTGGATGAGGGAGTCTGAGTGAGATCAATACACCTAAGCATAAAATAGACAGAACCTGAACTGCTTGCCAAGGTAAAGTGCCCTTAGGTGAATAACAATAATGACGATGGTAACATTATTAAATATATCATCTGGGGTTTCTGTATATTCCTTGAAACAAATTACTTCCTGAGAAATCGTCATTGGATAATATTTAGCTCTAATAGAGCATTACGGTAGGTTCTTGACCTGTCTGGGTTGTTTTTCCCACAATATCCAGTCCAGTATGCAAAAATTTAATTTGGAATCTTAAAAACAAAAGTCAGAGTTGAGTCTTTAAAGGTCGTTAATGCAGCTATCTCCATTTTAAAATGATGGATCTGAAGATTAGACAAGTTGCCTGCATTACCATGGTCCTACCTTTATTGTGTTCGTGTCTTTGTGGATTCACCCAGCAAACGCAACGTAAGCCAGCAATCACGCTGGGCGATGGTGTTACTCAGCCTGCGTGGGTTGTATGACTGTTCATCAATGGCAAAGTCAATATTAGATCCAGATCTCCTGACTTCAAGTCAAGGATGTACCGAAAAAACAGAAGGGTACCTATGTCCACTAGAGCAGGTAACCAGCAGAGCCTGCCTTCATCCCTGATGGCAATGTCTACAGCCAAAGCGCCATCGCCATAGCCGCCATCATGGAGGCCTAATTTATTCCAACAGCCATGGGGAAGTCCAGTAATTTCAAAACCACTTACAGGGAGTTCTGGAAAAGTAAAAGCTATGCCTCATTTTCTTCCAACTGATAGCAGGTGGCCTAGGAGTCAGCTACAGAGACCGGAGCATGTGCTCAGTGGAGATTGCTTGAAGGAGCCAAGAAGGTTGTGTTAGAAGCTTTCTATTGCAGTTGTATACCCTTCTGCAGGCACTCTCCTCATTCTTTTTGACAATGACCATAGGAAAGAGAGAGGGGAAATGAGAGTTATAGTGGCAAAAGCAGAGGTAAAAATGGCCAATATTCAGAGATCGACGACAGGCACACACGCCCTCTTGCTGATATGCCGCCTATGGGTGGAAGGAGGGGTGTGAACAGAGAAGCCGAAGGCTGATGGAAGAGGAAGCACACACCAATGCCCCAATCACAGACATTGCTGATCACCGCACGTGAGGGCTCTTATGGACTAAAAAAGGTCGGCTAATACGGGCATGCAGAATGCAGATTCTAAAGAAAACTCCTCATTCCAGCTGGGACTCAGAGCGTCAAATAGGAAGAAATGAGGCTAAAAAATAGCACTTGCGGCAATTCAATAGCACAGTGAATGCATGTAATGTTGGTGCTCTTCATGACCCGAAGTCATACCTTCGTTTACCACCAGTTGTTTTCCTTAGCATCCCTTCTCTGCATGTCTGTGTGGGTCTAACTCTTTCAATTGGTAAAGCTCCGAATGTGCAGAGATCAGCAATACTGATGAATGGAAACACGTGTTGGGAGTAGAGAAAAATAACAGGTGGAGGGGAAAATTAAATTAGACATCTTGGGGATTAAAAAAAAAAAGCCATTGAAATTCAAAGACAGAAACTGTTCTCAGCGGAACACAGCCAAGAGAAATTGCAGTTAGAAGTTCGCATCAAGGAATCTACCAGAACAAGGAAGCAGAGAGTTAAAAATTAGCTTAAGCAAAGGAATATCAAGAGGGTCCAACACATATCAAAGTGGAATTCTAACAGAAGGAAAAGGAAATGAAAAAGTAAAGACAGTCTTTCACAGCCCAGATCCTTCCTGAATCATCTTGGAAACCTTTCATAGCTCAACAAATTTCTTAAAGTGAATCAATGAGAATTTGTAAATTTGTGTTTCCATGTTTCTCTGCTCTTTTCCTAAATGATTAACCTCTACTTAACTCTTTAGACTTTGCAAAGGTTTCTTCACTTATGGTTTCACTTAATGCTCTCAACAGCCTTGTGACATGGATATCATTAAACTCATTTCTCATATGAGAAAACTAAAACTACAAAGAGGCAGAGTGAGTGCATTGGTGTTAAAATGTGCCCACAAATTTTTTTGATATTTCTCTCTTCAAAAGGTGGAGCCCAGTTTCCCTTCCCCAGAGTGTGTGATTTGCTTCCAACAAATAGAGTTAAGTGTGAAATGAACATATGTGATTTTTAAGACAAAGTCATAGAACGCAAGATGACGTCCATCTTGTGGTGTCTTGGATCACTTACTCTGAGGGAAGGCAACTGCCATGTTGTGAAGATACTCCAGCAGCCTATTAAACAAGTCCACTTGGTGAGGAAGAGGCTCTCTGCCAAAATGCAGAAAAAAACATTCACCTTCTACCAAAAGCCATGGCAGTGAGCCACCATCCAGCCTCAATTAAGGCTCTGGATGACTTCAGCCAGGGTTGAACTCTTCACCACAATCTCATGAGACAACTTGAGTCAGAATCACCCAGCTAAGTGGCTCCCAAATTCCTACCCCCAGAAACCATGAGATAATGAACACTTGTTTTAAGCTAGTAGGGAATGATCTGTTCTATAGCCATGGATTACTGCATACACCAGGAGACACACCCAGGGGTCTTGACCCTGAAGCCTGTGCCCTTTTATTTCACGCCAATACTTTTTCTATGACTTTTTGTGCAAAATCAAGATATTTTGGTCCACTCAACTTACATTTCCCTGTCCCTTCAATCTTTGCTAATTATGTCTCCTTTTTCTGTGCCTATTTATAGTAGCCCCTATATTCTTGAGACACCGGCCTGCCCTTATAGACAATGAGGGCCACACGAACAGGAGACAGACCAATTTTGGTTACCAGTGCATCCCCAAGACCAAACTGAGTGTCCAGGAAGTAGCAATACTCAATAAATATTTTTGGATGAGTAAATATCCAAAGCACACATGACACAACCAATCTGCCATTGGAACTTTATTCTCATTTTATCTTGAACCAGAGAGGAATGAATACATTCTATATCTAAGAAGGAAGAGGGCATTCTGCTGGAGTTATCATTTTTTTATTGATCCAAGCTCCCGTTTGAAGTGTGTTTTATTCTGATAAAGGAAATACTTTGAAGAACAGGATATATGACTGTTTTTCAAGGACATCCAAAAATCCCCAGGGCATGTAAAAATAAGAATATTTTCCTAATCAAAAGCGTCTTGTTCCATCCTCCATGAGTTCTTTCACTTCCTTTCCAGACCGACTGGACGTTTCGGGCAGCAGGCCCTCAGACAGGAGAGGCCGGGCCTGCCGCTGACCTCATCCCACCCCCAGCTGCCGAGGGGGGCTGGAAGCATTGGTTACCAACAACATTTTTATGGGCAAGTTAGTTATTTGTTCACACATGAACAGTAAATCAACATGTAGTACTAAGTCACAATGGCTTTTGATTTTGTGGGAAATGCCTAACCACCCAGATTTTATTTCACAGTCAGGAAAAAATAATAATAATAATGTGTGAGACGAACAAAATGCAGGAAACATCTATCAGACGTGACTGAAATAAGAAATGCAAGGAAAAAATAATGGTGCTAACAGCAATGCAGCTTAGATCAAAGACCAGACATTTTTACAGCAACCACTAAGACGGGATGCGACATCACATGTACATTTTTAATCCAGTCCTTGCTCCTTTCTTTGGCATTTTAGCATGTCAACACTGTTGCCCGCTACATCTTTTTGCAATGAGGGAAATGCCCTGTGCTATCTAACACAGGACCCCCTAGCCATGTGTGGTTGCTGAGCACTGGAAACATGGCTAGCTAGCAAGACTGAGAACTGAGTTTTTAAATTTCATTTTTAAAAATAATTTATTATTTTTTATTGTAGTAACTTTGATTAGTTTATTTTTTTTTTTTTTTTTTAAGATTTTACTTATTTATTTGAGAGAGAGACGGAGATAGCGAGAGAGATCATGAGCAGGGAGGAGAGGGAGAAACAGGCTCCCCACTGAGCAGGGAGCCCAATGCAGGGCTCGATCCCAGGACCCCAGGATCATGACTTGAGCCGAAGGCAGATGCTTCACCGGCTGAGCCACCCAGGCGCCCCAGTAACTTTGCTTAGTTTAAATTTAAATAGCCACCTGTGTCTAGAAGCTATGGTATCGAGCCGCACAGCACCAGAACTATTTCCCACAGAGTCTTGAAATATGGGCGCTCTCAGGCTATGGGAGGAACTTAGGTTAAGACAGGCTGAACAGCATTACAGTTTGCCAAGGACAGCAAGAAACTCAAAACTCAAAAAACTCAAGCTATTTTTAAAAACTGCCAGGGAACCCTACTGTTCCACTATTTTCCAGAGTTTCTTATGATCAGCTCCCAACGTGAGACGTGAGAGAAGAAAGAGCAAAGAAGAAAGCCTACCCAAGTTCTGCAACCGAAGTTCCTGTTCCAACAGAGAAAGGGGGTTCGGTCTGCTCTAAGATAGAGACCACCAGCATGCACCTTCGGGGTGAAATGGGGCAGCAAAGTGAAGCAAAGGGCTGCCTAGAACAGAGATCATTTTCAGTTCACAAGGGAGGTCTCGCTGGAATGCAGGAATACCCTCAGAGGGAGAGACTGCCTGAGTGAGATGCCCAAAGAGCATATTGGTTCTCTCTCATCGTTTCCTTCTGTTTGGGGAGCAAGTCCAAACTCAGCAACCTGGAGGAAGCAGCAGGCAGCCCCTGTCCCAGCCTTCCTCCGATGACGTAGAAACCTCCTTTCTCAGTGCCCCCAATACAGATCTGACCGTTGCCTACTGGCAATTCCGTGTCTGCAGCGATGTCCTCTTCGGCTTTCTGCATGCCTCCCGGACTGCACACGCACCAAACAGTCCAGGGCCAGGCGGGCGAGCAACTGAAACCTCGCCCCCTGCTGGCAGGAGTGGGAACTGACACAACCAGTCCTAAAACTGTCCCTAGGGATCTACTAAACCCGAGTACTCCCACTCCTGGGTAAATACATACCCAACGTGTACATATTTTCACCAAAAGACATGCACTTCAATTTTCATGGTGACAGTATGCAAAGCATCCTGAAACTGGAAACCCTACAAATCCCAAACACAATGCAGTGGGTAAATTCGGTATATTTCTATGGCAGATCATTCATGTTCACTACTGTGTAGTACTCCACCATAGAAGTACACCGAATTTACCCACTGTATCGGACATCAGGATGGGCTGAAGCAGCTAGATACAAAAGGGCATCATTCTATCATCATGTCGGATAGAGGCTTTCTGCATTTTGTATCATTCAGTGTATAGAAAGTACAGAAATTAGCCAATTAGTTCAAGCTGCTCCGAAAGGCAGATGTGGTCACACCTGAAAGGGGATGGGAGAGGAAAGAGGGAACTCCAGAGTGCTGAGAATGGTCTTTCCGTGATCTGAGTGTTGATCTGATGGATGTGCTCAGTTGTAAAGTCAATAAGCCGTCCACTGAAGACACATACATACACTTTTCTGGATGTATTCTTCAATAATTTTTTTTAAAAATCTCTATCCATCTTCAAAGTACAACTCAGAACTCACCACTTCCATGAACCATGAATATATCCAACAGCAATATTTCATGTTCTCATCATCCAAAAAAAAAAAAAAAAAAACCCTCATATTATTTCAGGCACATACATTTCGGTGTATCGCTCAGAAAGTAAACAGTGTCCTTTTTTAACCCCTCTCAGTGTTTGGCACAATACTGGTCACAAAATATGTATTTCATGAACTCTTATAAACCAAGCACATCTTTTCTGCTATTATTTAAAATTGCTTAAGTGGCAAAGACAGGTATTATCTCATACCTTGTGTGAATTTTCAAACAGCTGAGTTCAGTTAAGCACACATTTCCTTGCACATATAAAAATGGGAAACATTGCAACAAAAAAGACTCTGGAATTTTCCATCCACGCAGCTGTTGCTACACAGCGTCTGTGGTGTAACCTTCTCTTAATGGAACTCACTCCCCCAATCCCACACAAGAGAAATGATTTCATTCCACTGCAGCCCCATCACCGAACTGGGCAAAGGCGTCAGAAGTAATCAAGGAAGGAAGAAAAGACTCCCCAAAAATGTGATGAAAAGCATGAAAACTATTACAGCATACTAGATCCAGAATTTGAAATTTTATGGTAAATCCTATTTTTTTTTCTCCCATTTCCAAATGACAGTTGACTAATTAGTATGCTTATTCTGTCACTCATAAACTACGAGAACAGAGGACAAGAAAAGTATGAATCCAGAGACGAGTCGTAAATTATAGCAGCGTCTGGGTGCCCTGCGAGATCATAGTAGGAAGGATTCTCGCTGACAAACACTGCCAATTCAGATTAATCAAGGGGGAACTCTTTCCCTCACGGCTTGTTCCTCACTTCTCCTTTCCTTCCAACCAAAGGCTTGCCACATGCAAAGAGACTGGCCTCTTGAAATGTTCTTTTTGCTTGGTTTCGTCAGCCCTGCAAGAAGGAGGGGAAAAGTAATCTCCAATTTGTAGAAATGAGAGAAAGACAGGAGATTACGGATTTCCTTAGAACTTTCACCTCTGCTCCAAATAAACAGTTGCAAATAATCTCCCCATTTCTGTAGTCTCGTGGGGAAGTTCAGTGCCCTTCGGAGGGGTAGTGTGACATATTTACAGACACCCAGAGGGAAAGCAGAACAGAACATCCAGCAAATACCTTCTTTAAAAAGACTCTTATCAAAGCTTCCATAGAGCCCCACGTGCTAGATAATGAACACAGAATCCACAAAATCCAAGAACCAGTCCTGCTAAAGCTGTGTGGGGCACTGTGTCTTAGGTGACCAATGACTTTTCACTTGGGAGCAGCTACAAAATTCTTCCTTCTTGGATTAGAGAACTTTCCAGAAATAGTCAAATTTATCCTCGCAGTTCTGAGGAGTGAACTAAAAGCAAAAACTTAGTCACACAGGTGCCCCCTTCCACGTCCCCATCCCCTCTCTGTACCTCTGTGTCTCTCCGCTTCTGTCTGCCTGCTTCTCCCTCTCCACATTGGACCCTTACTAGTTCGGGCAACTCCATAAATATTACTCTTTGGACCCCGGGGGAGAGAGACTGACTCTGCCCAATGCTTCACGCCACACGGGACCCTCTCCCTTAACCAGCAGCTTTCGTTTGTTGTTCGACAAGCTCTCCGGGTCTTGGAACAAGTCTTTCTCTTTAAACAAATGCCCAATCCCACTCAACTTCAAATCTCCTTTCAGCCTAGCCATTTCTCTAGTTAGGCATCCACCAAGAAAATGGGAAGCAGACGTCCACACAAAAACTCGTACACCAATGTTCAAAGCAGCACATTCGTAACACCCAGAATGTGGACACAAACCGCAAGGGACACAAAATGCCCCTCAAGTGATAAATGGATCAATAAAACGTGGCTTGTCCATCCAATGGCACATTATTCAGCCGTAAAGAGGAATAAAGTACTGATTCATGTTGGTGAATGGAAAGAAACACTCTAAGGGAAAGGCAGCAAACACAAAAGCCCTCATATTGTATGATTCCATTCTGAGTAGGCAAATCTAGAGACAGAAAGTATCTTCGCGGTAGCCAGGGGCTGGGGGCAGAGGGATATCAGAAGTGATGGCCAAGAGGTGCTTTGCTCGCATCTCTTCAGGCCACCAACTACCTAGAAATTACCGGCTTATTTTATCTGCCTCTCCCAACCAGATGCGAGCTCTTTGAGGATGAAGGCTCTATCATTTTCTTGAACCGTCAGACTGAGGAGAAAGCCCTCAATGAGCCCACGTCAAATGGAACATTTGGACTAGGAGTCTTTGTTCAATATATTTTGAGCAAAGAGTAGCAAAGGTTCTTGACTTTGGTGTGAATCCTGAGAGCATCCAAAACGTGAATTCTCTCCTGGACTTCATCACTAGGCATTCCCTTGGAGCTCCCATTCATGAGGCTCAGAATTGCCTTGCAAGTTACATTTACTGACGGGTTTGCCCCACAAAGCTGGGGACTGGATGCTCGGTGCATTCTGCCGCATCTACAGTGAAACAGGTTCCGGGACTCTGCACAGTTTTCCACGCAGCCTTTGTGACGAAGATATCAAAGCAACTGGGATGCGAAAGAGATGTGACTCTCTTTCGCAACTGGATGCAATTGGGATGTGAAAGAGATGAGACGGCAGGTGGCTGGGGGGTGTGGGGGGGAGGTGGCCCTGGCGGAAGATCTCGGGCTCCCTCAGGCCACGCATCCTTACACCCCTGGGAAGCCCACACCAGGCTGCCAAAACCCCCCCTCCCCTTCGCAAAAGAGATCCCCGTGCTTGCCACAGCACCTTCAACTAATCCACAAAGCATCAGCTGCCCTTTGGTTGAGACATATTTTTCCCCCTAAATACTCATTTCCAAATGCTTACTTTGTAGCTAGTGATTCCACATGGAGCCATTAATCATGAACGTTAATTGCGTCTCTCCGCCCTTATCTCCAACTGCTTCTCCCACCGCACCCATTAACCCAGCAGCCACATCTGCCCATTCACTGGCCAAACCAACACAGTCCTATCTAGGGCTGTGCCCTTGCAGTTCTCTCTGCCCAGAACTGGCTCCCTCCCTTGAACCGCAGAGCCAACAGCCTCCCTTCTTTCCGATCCCCGTTCCAACGTTGCCTTCTCAGGAAGACCTTCTTTGGCCATCTCTGTTTCCAGAGAGCTAAGTAGTAGTATCAAATCCTCAACTATAGCACAAATGTCTGGATCGGATGTTTTTGTGATTTTGTAATTCCCTGAGTGTTACAGAATGGGCATCAACTGCAGCTCATTTAGTTACAAACAACAGAAATTCCTTCTCCAGCCAACTTCCACACGCAAGGAAATTCACCGAAGTGTCTGGCCATAAAGATAGCGAGAAGCAAGAGTTGAATCTAGGCTCAAAAAGTCCACGTGACCACGACTGGCTTTTTCTCTCCACTTCTCAGTGCTGCCCAGGCAGCCTGAGTTTCGCTTCCACACCAAGTCTCCATATCCGTCATGGGCCCCACTGGGTGTCAGCTATTCGAGGTGCTTTCTCATTGGAGTCCAATAAGCGAAGACTCTATTCTGGCAGCACCCAGGGACGAGTGAAGCTTTTCTCTCCCAGAAGCCCTTGCAGCCCCTTGGCTCTGCCATATGTGAATCCATGGAGGCGTCTTTGGAACCAGCAGGGAAGGAAGGAGATTCAGCTGGGATCCAGCCCACCCACTCATGAGATACAGAAATGGTGGGGGGCTAAATTCCTCAAGAGGAAATCAGGGTTCTGTAGAGCAGGGACATGGCCAATCATTGCTGGAAAGACCAACCACAAACGTCCAATATATTGTGCATACCTAACGACTTACGATATTAAAAACCTTGAGTCAGTTTAAATATAGAGTAAAAGTTTACTTCTCTAAAACCATTTCTTACCCCAAGTTGCAGCTTCCTCAATTTTTAAGGGCAATGGAAATTTTTTATATCTTGACTGTAGTGATACTTACATGGCTGTTTAAATTGGTAAAATTCGTAAAACTGTAGCCAAGTCTACAGACTTTATGTAAAGGGCGAGACAGACAATATTTTTGACTTTGCAGATCAAAGTCTGCCATTGTAGCAAGAACCCAGTTATAGGCAATATGTAAATGAAGAGGAGAGGCTGCGTGCCAATAACACTTTATTTACAAAAACAAGCACTGGGCCAAATTGGACGCAGGAACTGTATGTAGTTTGAAGACTTCTGAACTCCGCATTTGCAAAAGAGTGAATTTTACCATATATACATTACACCTCAATAAGCAAAACAAAAAAAAAAAGGGTAAAGCACAAAAAAATATACTCCAGGAAAAAACGGTGGTCCTTCAACTTATTCGAAGTGAAGACTTTATCAAGAGAATGGATGGAGTTATTTCATCGTTTTTAAGAGAGACCGCTGACGGTCATTGCGCAACCAATGAGCCAGAAAGTTTACAGAAAGTTAAACAGGGAATTTTAAACTTGACTTTTGAAGATTATTTTATCAACTCACTAGAAGTCAAGTACCTTCCGGTCTGTCCTTGACAAAGACACCTGCAGCTTGGTGAGCCCCCTGTCAACACTCTAAACCGACTTGTTTTGGTGTGGTTTGGTTTGGTTCAGCGGGAATACCTTAAGACTTAGCCTCTTGCACTTGTGGGTTTTTTTATTGTTTGCTTCTTTTATGCCAAAGCAGTCTTTATCGGATATAGATTGTAGATAAGAGCCAGTCATTTCTTCCCCCTCTCTAAACAATGGCACAAACAAAGCATTTCTGAGGCTTTAAGCCCACCAGAACAGAAAGAGAAATGAAACTACTGGGAGCCCAAAAGTGAACACTCTCAGGCAAAAAGATAAATTTTAAGCAGGAGAGCTCGAAATCAGCCCTCATCACCTCATGTTCAAACACCGAAACTTGATGGAGGCCAAGTGACGTGGGGGTGTTACTGTCCGTGTGGAAATTCGGGTTGTATAAAAGATATATGATCAGCCTCTCGCATCTGGATTTTTTCAAGATGTAGAAAAAAGAAGTGCAAGGGTTCATCTCATCTTGCAGTAGAAGAAATAGGCTTTTCGATCAAAGGTAACTCACGTGAGGATCAGCTGGAATTTTTCATGAAGATGTCCCTGACAACACATGAATGTCAGTCCTTCAGGGGATGTGTATTAAGGGGCAGGTGCCGTGAGGCTTGGCTCCAGAAGGACAAATGGCACGTGAGCCGCCCTTGACGCGGAGCCCAACTAAGAAGACAGATGCACACACAGATTTAAGAAAATGTGTTGTATTACCATAGAATCTCCAAATACTTTAACAACTCCAGGCGAATTTAATTTACAAGAGCTGAGGTTAGACGTGAAAGCAGTATCATTTCTCTTTGAAGCAATACTACTAAGAAAACATGATCGCGCTCTTCCTGGGTGCAGCCTATGGAGGCGACAGCCATCTCCTACTCGGCATCATGGCCACCCTCAGACTCTGGTGAAGCCCCAGATCGTTAGCAAACCAAAAAGTTCGTCAGACACCCATCAGACTGATATGTTAAAATTAAGCACAACTGGCGGAAAGCCACAGGAGTTGACATTAGGGTGCGCGGGAGAGTCAAGGGCCAGATCTTGATGCCCAACACTGGTTACGGGAGCAACCAGAAAACAAAGCACATGTCCAGTGGCCTCTGGACGTTCCTAGTCCCCACTGAGTAGCTTGGAGTGCTGCCAATGGGCAACAGATCTCACTGGGCAGAGCCTGCTCACGAGGTCTCCTCCAAGAACCACAAAGCTATGGCCCAGTTGGCCATTGGAGTCACCAATCCCCATGCCAGGCTGCTCAGCGAAGAAAAGGAATAGACAGACAGCTGTGGACGTGTGGTAATCAAACCCTAAAACTACAAAAGAAGAAAATATGATCAAAAGAATCATACAAGGGTGGCTGGGTGGCTCAGTTGGTTAAGCAACTGCCTTCGGCTCAGGTCATGATCCTGGAGTCCTGGGATCGAGTCTCACATCGGGCTCCCTGCTCAGCAGGGAGTCTGCTTCTCCCTCTGACCTCTCCCCTCTCATACTTTCTCTCTCAAATAAATAAATAAAATCTTAAAAAAAAAAAAAAAAGAGTCATACAAGAGAAAAAAAAAGACAAATTCATTTTCTCCTTCTCCTCCTAAGTCCTGTGTTACCACAGATAGGGGTACAGAATTTTCTCTTTTTAAAAAAAAATGCCAGGGCACCTGGGTGGCTCAGTCGGTTAAGCATTTGCCTCTGGCTCAGATCCTGATCCCAGGGTCCTGAGATTGAGCCCCAAGTCAGGCTCCCCACTCAGAGGGGAGTCTGCTTCTCCCTCTCCTTCTGCCACTACCCCTGCTCATGTTCTGTCTCAAATAAATAAATAAAATCCTTTTTAAAAATGCCAATACAAGGGAAGGCTTATTTTTACTCATTTTTTGGTGTGATGGTTTTTTGTTTTGTTTTTGTTAAATAATATCAGATTAACATCATGAAAAGGAACTAGGAGTAAAATAGAGAAAGAAGGGACCGTCAGAGTTAATGTTAGTAACAATTCTGGTCTCCGTAGCCATCAGAACATTTTAGAGACAGAATTGTGATATGATTGAAACAACCCAGTCAGGAAGATAAGTTAAAAACATAAAGTCGTTTTTTCCATTGAGTCATTTCCTACAATGAGACATAAATATCCCTAACACTCTCTGCCCTGGACATAAAATGGATAAGTTGAGAACAGCTCCTACAATTGATTAGATTCCCTGCGAGTTAATTTGGGGACGTGAGGCCTTATATAAGCAGTTCTTAAACTATACGGATACCTCTGAAGGATCACCAAGGGCTCTTGTCTCAAGGCAGATTCCCAGCAGCACTGCCCAGGGGGTGAGATTCAGGAGACGACCATGGGAGCAGGAGGTGACGCAGTCAATCCATGGACTGTGTCGCATTCCTCCTACAGCCAGGAAGGAACCTGGCACTGCGGAAGCAGGCACCTGCTGTAGGACCAATCCTCCCGGCAACACTCAAGCCAGAGGTTCCCAAACCTTGCCACCATTGAGTCCTCAGGGCTCCCGCCAAGAATAATTTGGGAAGGACCAAGGGGACTGTGCTGGATGCTGTCTAGTCCCTTTGTAATCATTCAACGAGCACATCAAACTGTTGAAGAGAAGAGGATGAATCTGTAGTTAAGTTTCATCCATTCCTTCATTGCTTTTCCATTTACTGTGTCACTACGATGTTTATTTCCTTAACGTGACAACTAACCCTATATCTCTAAAGCTACGAGTTTTCCCACACCAGCAGAGTAACTGTATCAGTGTTTCTTTTTCTTTGCAAAATACGTTGATGCACACCGTCAACGTGAGGCACTTATAAAACCCCTATCGTTGTCTTGACAAGTAAAGGAATCTCAGGCCCAAATGCCTAGAAGGAATTCAGTTATATGATTATGATTGCATAACGATATGATTTGTTGAGTCTTGGTATACAAAAACCTCTTTTTCCGCCAGCCACTAATTGGATGCGGGTCATTTGATTTTGCAACCCTTACACTATGTGTTTATTGCTTATCTCTAAGTAAAAGACACTGGTGTGCCTAAATGACCTGCCTGAATGAATAGGAGGTTTGGCAATTGTCTAATCCAGGGATTGGCAAATTACAGACTGCCACCTGTTTTTGTTAAAAAAAAAAAAAAAAAAGTTTTATTGGCACATAGACATGCCCATTCATTCATTTAGATATTGCCTATGGTCCACTTTCCAGCAACAATGCAAAGTAGTTGCCACAGAGACCGTATGGTCTTCGAACCTAAAATATTTACAATCTGGCCCTTTTCCAGAAAAGTTTGCTAACCCTTGATCTTGTCATTTGAGACCACCAAAGTTAGAACTCAGCCAAAAAAGGGCCAGATAGATGAAAATGCTAGGTGTTGACAAGGGCACCAAACAAACATAACCAATGTGGAAGGAATTGCAATGCATGGAAGCAATAGAAGAAATCACAGAGAAAAGATCTGTAGGTTTTACTATATTTAATTTAAATGTTTTTTCATTTAAAATGAAAAGGAAGGGGTGCCTGGGTGGTTCAGTGGGTTAAGCGTCTGCCTTCGGCTCAGGTCATGATCCCGCCTGTGCTCACTCCTGCTATCTTTCTCTTCCTCAAATAAATAAATAAAATCTTTAAGAAAAATGTTTTTAATAAAATGAAAAGGAAAAACATTGCAAGAAAGACTACAAAGAGGTTAATGTGCTCAGTATCTCAAGAAGTCTCACAAATCTGTAGAAAAACTCAATGGAAGAAACATACAAGGTATGGATACAAATTGCCACTTTCCAGAACAGGAAGTATACAAAACCGATAAAGATGTAAAAAGATGCTCAACCTAACTAGTCATCAGAGAAAATTCAAAGTGTAATGAAGTATCACTTCAAATTGGCAAAAACGGAGTGAAGCCCTGAGTAGTATCAAATCTTAGTAAAGATAAGGAGACGAGGTACCCTTGTGCTCCAAGTATGCGAGGACATTTTGAAGGTCAGTTGGCAACATCTA
>CM052901.1:98694614-98726332 GCA_028534135.1 Potos flavus | reverse complement strand
CCGCCGAGCAAAGAGCCCGACACAGGGCTCAATCCCAGGACCCTGGGATCATGACCAGAGCAGAAGGCAGACGTTTAACGACTGAGCCACCCAGGTGCCCCCAGAGGGTTTTGCTTTACAAAAAAAAAAAAAAAAAAAGATGTGTGTTGTCCCACCAAGACACTAGGAACACCTTACAGAGAAAAAGAAAGTCTGCACGATCAAGACTCATAGTAAGAGCGGACTACAAATCACCTTTCTTATTCCTATGGGGGGAAAAAAAATAATGAGTGTCTCCTTTTTGTTTCCAGGAAAGTAGGCCAGCCCTTCGGGAACCCTTGAAGTGCAGAGATGGGGAACATGCACCGTGAGATGACCAGGGTAATTGTAGAAGAGGAGAGCTGTCTGGGAACCCACACAAGAATCCGAGTTGTAAAAACCAAGGCCTGTGTGTTCTGTTTCCTATACTCAAAAACCTGGTGACACATTTCACTCTTGTCCATCGTGGAGGCTTCTGACTGCGGGCTCTTCCGAAGGCGACTCTAGCAGAGCTCAAAGCACAGGGTGGAAATCAGCTTGGGCGGCACCAAGGGTCTGTCCTCAGGTGAGAAAAAGGCACGGCTGGGCAGTCGGGGGACCCGGCACGCGAGTGGATCCTTTGGCAATCGTAGCCTGATCAAAGCTGTCTACACAGTTTGAACAAGTAAGAACAGACCCCCCCAAAAATGAAGGAGAAAATGATCTAGTGACAGCGACAATTACGCACTTTTCCTTTTACTCATCTTGAAAAATCATCTGGGAGAAACTTTCTCACAGGAAGAACAGAGAACCTTTATGTCATTCTCTTTCGAATTAATTTCCTTGCAGAGCTCAAGATTCGAAGCACTCTGCCATCAATCCATGATTCAGTGATCGCTCAGATGAGGTTTTTGTGCAGAAGGAGGGTAACCTGTTAGGCGGCACGAACATTTCTTTAAAACTGTGCACACCAATGTGCTCAAGTGAGTATTAAAATCCAAGAGAAGGCTTGAAATAATTCCACCCCAACCAAGGACACCAGAATCTTCCAAGTTCTCCGTGTTTTTCTTCTTATTTCAACTATATTTTCGTAGAGCTTCAGTTACAAACAGAGGCATGAGGAGCCCTTGTAAAGTCTCCAGAATTCTGTGGACACATCAGCTTCTCGAAGGCTCTCCATTTGGATCGGTACCATGTGTTCGTCTTACTTTCCTGACAGCTTGCCCACTGTATCTGGAGATATAGTTCATATCTCCTCCGAACCAGTAAGTTCGCTCCCAAAGGGAAAGCAGAAAATGCAGTGGAAAAAAAAGGAGACATCCAGGTATCTCCAGGGTCAAGCCAGTTGTAAGTTACACTATATTCATTCTAGAATTCTTCAGGACCTTGAAATAAAATCACTGTGAATGTACCTAATGCCATTGAAGTATATACTTAAAAATGGTTAAGATGGTAAAGGTTGTGTTATCTATATTTCACCACAATAAGAAATAGAAGTACAAAAAAGATGAAGTAAAACCCAAGAGCCATCTGCAAACAAAATGTCATCCCCAAAACAGTATTGACGGTAAGTCTTGGCTTCTGTGTTCCTGGCACCTACTGGACACCGAGTCTGCTTTTCCTCCGAGACTTGAAGTTCCAAAAACTGTTCTCCCTACTAAGCACATTTTTTTTGTGGTCATACTAGCCAGTTAGTCCTATCTCTGAACAGGACTGTCATTTAAATATGCTGATAAAATACAGGCTTAATCTAGACTACTCAACCCCTGGTCCAGTTATTTTGGCCTTAAATGTAGACAAACAGACTTCCATTTAAATGTTACAATAGGGGCGCCTGGGTGGCTCAGTCAGGGAAGCCTCTGCCTTCGGCTCAGGTCATGATCTCGGGGTCCTGGGATCGAGACCCTCATCGGGCTCCCTGCTCGGTGGGGAATCTGCTTCTCCCTCTCCCACTCCCCCTCCCCGCTGTTTGTGCTCGCTCTCCCGCAAATAAACAGGTAAAATCTTTAAAAAATAAATAAATATAAATATTACGGTAATAACCAGTTATCTCTTCTAAATTCCAGGGCCACACTTGTATTTCTCCTTTGTTGATAGTCATTAACAATTTCTGTGTACTGGGTAATTGGTATTGTTTTCAGAAGCAACCAAGCTCTTTCATAAGGATTTAAGAAATTTTTTTCCTACTGACAGCTAACTTACGAGTACATGTGTTTTGCTTTTTTTTCCCTGGGATTAAGCATTCCTTATGAAATTTCACACATTTCCCAATTCCTGCATTGGTTGGGTTTGGGGATGGTTTTCATGGTTTTGGAATTTATTAGTTGTGAGGTCTCTCGATGATGTCTACACAGGGCCCTTTGTGGACTTGGAGGAAGATGGGGGAGTTCAGAGGGAACGGGGGCATTGCTGAGCTGCGACTTAATTAAGGGGGGGCACTGGGAGAGAAAGACCTTTTCACAGGGAGGAACACAGGGACAAAGCAGAGCAGGCATGGGGAGCCACGAGGTTGTGTAGGCTGGAAAAAGTGTTTCAGGCTAAGGGGTTTG
Source organism: Potos flavus (assembly GCA_028534135.1). Taxonomy (NCBI): domain Eukaryota; kingdom Metazoa; phylum Chordata; class Mammalia; order Carnivora; family Procyonidae; genus Potos; species Potos flavus. Next base: position 98,723,786 of record CM052901.1, on the reverse strand, counting down.
GGCTATGCCCTGAAAGGGAAAAGGGGGTGCCACTGGAAGATCTTCAGCAAGGGGGCATGTAGTGAGTCACACAGCAGCCTCAAATATACAGGTCCGAGTCCTAACTCCTGGTACCTCGGAATGTGACAAAGAAGGGGTTTAGCGATGTAAAGTTAGGACCCTGAGATGAGATCATCCCAGATTTGGGGCGGGCCCTAAATCCAATGCCTGCTGTCCTTATAACAGAAAGGGGAGGAAGGTGTGACACAGAGACCCAAGAGGCCAGTCGAAGACCAAGGCTGAGATTGGAGTGGCAAGTTGACAAGCCAAGGACGGCTAGTAGCCACCAAAAGCTGAGAGAGGGGCATGGCACAGATTCTCCCCGAGGCTCCAGAGGAACCCCTTCCGCAGACACCTTGATCTCAGGGTGTATGGCCTCTGGAACAGTGGGAGAATAAACCATGCTGTGACAACCCCCTTGCACCCCCTTCCACCAAATTTATGTTCATTTGCTACAACAGCCCGAGGAAACTAATACACATTCATACAATCGGGACTGCCTTCCAGAAACATCACTGTGGCTTCTATAGAGGAAGATGGCTTGACCTAAAGGATTCAAGTGTTCACGGGGACCAATTAGGAAGACTGGCAATAATCCAGGTGAGAACTGCAAAGACCCAGCACGGAGGGAGGGCGATGAAGGCAAGCTTATCATAGACATTGTCAGAGACAGAGGTGGGCAGGAGGGGTAGCGAGGAGCCCAGGGCAAGAGCTACTGAGGAGGGGGGACGGCAGAGGCGCGGGTGTTACCTAGAAAGAAGGACAGGTGGGCCCCAAAGATGGCAGGGAAGGTAGGCGCGGATCCAGATGAGATTCATCATTGCCAAATTAAGAAACGAACAACGTTCTTCCTGATGACCCCCATTAGTCAAGGTCATCTGCTGAGAGAGTGTGTGCAGAAGGGCCGGGAGAGAGCCATGCCAGCCCAAAGACCTTGGGTCTGGAAGAGCAGGGAGAGCTGAAGACGGCCTCGCAGAATCACTCGCTTTCATGGGGGCCCAGCTGGGGTTGAAGATCACGATCCATAGTAACGTGAATTCACCCCGTTGTGCAATTTTTCTTCGGCAGCCATCAGCAGTTTGGATGTGGACCAAGGACAGCAGATGGCTGGGCTGACTCAAGATCGGGCTTCCGCAAAGAGCAGTACATAACATTTCGGTTAGTTTCCAACATGAGCTCTGTTGGACCGATCAACTTCAATAAATTCTCCACTATAAACATCGGGTACAAAAAAAATGCTCCCTAATGGATAAATACATTGTGGTACAGTCATATGTTGAATGCTGTGATAGCCTTGAGGATGAATGAACTATAGTTCAGCAGAGAGAACATCACACACATAATGTCAAGTGATGGATGTGAGATATTCGCAACAGGGTTGACAGATGCGAGACCCCACCCCAAGATACACGCGATACAGTTCCATGAACACAAAATCCATTCAGTTTAAGGGTGCATATGTGCAGTAAAACTATAGAGAAAACCAAGGAAATGATTATCCCCAAAGTCAGATTATCCCCAAAGTCAAAATAGTGATAAATTCTGGTAGGGAACAATGGTTGGTGATCATGGCAGCTGGCAACATTCCCCTTCTCAACTTGTGATTACTGGTTGTTCTTTTTCTATTACTCATTAAAATGTATATACTTTGAATGCTCTCTTATGTCCAGAGGTATATGTCATAATAAAAATAAAAGGAAAAGAGATAAATTCTCTATGACACTAGTAATTCTATTACCGCTTGAATTCTCTACAAAACAGAGATTACCATTCTAATAAACCAGTAAATATTTTTTTAGAAGCAAGTATTAGCAACCCAAATCAAACTAGGCAAAGGGGGGAAAAAAAAAAAAGGAACACATTGGCTCATGTAATTGAACAGTCTGTGTGTGGCCTTCAGGCATGGCTAGATCCAGGGGCTCAAATGCTACCTAATAGTGTCTCTCTCTATTCCTTGGCACCATGTTTCCCAGTGCTGTCTTCAGGCTCAAGCACTGATAAAGAAGATGGATTTTATCATAAATAGGTTTACATGTTACCAGTTTAGCAAGCAAGCAAATAACCAAAGAAAGAAAGAAACCTCTTTGTCAGCAACTGTAGCAAAAGCCCATATCTGGCTCTTTCTGGATCATCATGGGTGATAGACTCTTCCCTAAACAGTCACTGTAGCCAAGGGATGTGACATGCTGTTTGGCCAGACCTGGTCCCCAAGTTTATCGCCCGAGCTCTGTATGTCACAGAGTGACAGCCAAGTGTTCCCTAAAGAAACTTTACTTGTTTTAACCAAAAGACAGGGAATGGCCATGGAAGCAAAACCCACCAATGGGCACTATCAATATTTCCACCTTCCTCTGGTGCTCTCACCAAGCAGTAATTTCCTTAACTTTTTAATTAAGTTAAGTAATTTTCCTTAAGTAATTTTCCTTAACTTCCCACTCCTATACATCAAACAAGCCACCTTCGAATAAACAGCAAAGACAAACAATAAAAAACACAAAAAAGACCCAAGAATTTAGAAAGCAGCGAAAAGCCTTGAAAGAATGAGTGAATGATTACATTTTCCCCAACCTCTGACCTCTCATTAATTACCTACTGGAAGTCCGAGCCAGAGCTTATATACATAATTATATAATTTCTATCAACTTACCAATAATGGATTCCTGCTGGCGGGGTTCAGTAGAAGAGAATGTGACATTGTGCTTGGTAGGGCAATGAAGGGTGCCAACTCCCTCAGCCTTCGCCCAGTGCCCTGCAAATTCTGTCCTGGAGTCTCTAGGGACAAATGGAACTCAGTGAGCTTTTTAAAGTGAATAAAGGGGGAAGATCATGAATGCCCTGGGAGGGTCCGGGACAAAATGGATTTCCTCCAGAAGGAAAGGACAAACTTTGCCCCTAACTGACCAAGCCGGCCAGACCAGTGGTACCCCCAGGACCACTCCAAGGTCATCACAACCATGCGTGTCTCCTCATTCTGTCTGCTATGCACAGAATCCTCTATGCTTCTGTGGACACTGCCAAGGCTGCACTTCAAGGCAGATCCACACAAATTGGAAAGCATCCTGAGATCACCAAACTCTTCCTAGCCACCCCACACTGGAATCAAATGTTCATAAAGGCTGTTGAAACCATAGTTCCAACAGACTTTAGCCCCTGGACTTCTGCCTCCCTCCCTCCCTCCTTTCCTTCCTTCCTTTCTTTTTTAACATCTCCTTTCTGAGAACAGCTAGAGGAAATCCACAGTATCAGAACCTCCACACCCTCTCCCCCAGGTCAAGCAACTAAAAAGAGAGAACTCTCCTTTTAATAATTACCAGTTATCATTTCACAACAAAAGGCTTTGTGGTTTCTGTCACGTAGGATCAATGAAGATTAAATTAACATCTTGAAAAGCCACATGATTATTTCACAAACATACCTTAGGCTCCCTCCTCGGTGCCAAGCACTATGGTAAACTCTGGGGACACAGATATTAATAAGACACAACTCCTGCCAAAAAGAGATGACTCAGGAAAAGCTCGTCTCTAGTAGCATTTTCAGCTGACCCTCAGGCTGTGTGGTGAAGAGGGAATATAGAAGTAATCTCTTTTTTAAAAATCTCTCATCTCCCAGAACAGAGAATTAAAATTGCAGCTGTCCTGTGGGGAGATGACCCAGGCCTCGAAGTTCAGAGTGCCCCCCCCCCCCCCGCGAGCTCCCTCCCTTCCGCAAGCCTCCTCTCTCTGCACACTGCAGAGCCCAGGTACCAGAGGCTGCCGGGCACCCCCAGGCCCCCAGGACGCACACCCCAGGCTGCAGGAGGGGTGTGAGCCCTCCCCCACCCTCTGCCCCTCCTGCACCAAGCCTCTCAAGCGGTCCCCCAACCCTGTTAGGGGCTGAGTTGTGTCTCTCCGCACCCCAATTCTATGTTGAAATCCTAACTCCCACTACCTTAGAATCTGACTATATTTGGAATCAGGGTCTTTAAGGAGGTGATTAATGAAATTAAATGGGGTGAATCGGGTGGGTCCCCATCTAAAAGGACAGGCATCCTTGTAAAAAGAGGAGATTGGGACCTAGACACGCAGGGAGGGAAGACGGTGTGAGCACACAGGGCGAAGTCAGCCACCATCACGCCAAGGGGAGAGGCCTCAGGAGAAACGAGAGCTCCTGACAGCTCCCTCTCAGACGTGCAGGCTTGGGAACAGCAAGGAAACAAACCCCCGTTGTTTCAGCCACCCACACTGGGTTACTTTGCTGAGACAGCCCTAGCAGGCCGATGCAGGCCCGGTCTACCACTCTCTAAATGCAGAGACCCTACAAAAACTCCCAAGTTTTCAAGGGGCCTCTCTTTTTCTCCCCAGTTTTGAAAGATGAGACTCCTCACTCTCCAGACAGAAATGGGACAGCTTACTACACCTGGACACGTGCAGGAAGAACCCCATCCGGCAGCCCCACATGGGGCACCCAACGCCTGTCTTCTTCCTCCACTGAGGAGTCCCCCGACCCTTTCCAGACACCGCACAACCTGGCTTGGAGAAGCTGATGGAGCTCTTGCTGAATCTGGCTTCTCCTGATGGGAACAGATTGTGAACTATACATTTGCCAATTTTTCCCCTGTGCCAGACCATTTTTAAGTGATGTGTGCACAGAATGGCATTTAAAGGCCTTAAATCTCTCTCCAGGGAGAGAAAAGATCAGAAAATAGCCCCCGGAGCTCACATGAGATCAGCCAGAACAGCTGAGGCAGAGTTTGGGTGGGTTTTCTGTTTGGATTTGGGCGGGGCGGCGCTTCTTTTCTGGTTGGTTCTTTATGTTGTTTTGGCTTTGGGGCTGAAGGTGAAGAACAGAAAAGAGAGGGCACCTAGTTAACGGGCAACTACTTAGGAGAGTCACTTCTAGATGGGGGCAGGGGGTTGGGGACGACTGGAGTGCAGCTCCTTGGACTGGAGGGTGGGCGAGCTTCAGGGGCTATGTGATGGCCCTGCAGGCAGCTCAGCCGCTGGGGACACCCAGCCTCCACCTCAAACCCACCCCCTTTCCTGGACAAGAACTTGGGTTTTTTTTAAGAAATGTTTTTTTAAGCAGCACTTCCTGTTATGTTGGAGGAAGGCTTGGGCCGTTTTATTATTAAGCAATTCTCTTTTTTAAGTTACCAAAAAAAAGAGAGAGAGACTATATTTCCACGAGGCTAGAATCGGCCTTACTCAAGCATCCATGTTTTAAATCTCATATTTTCTTAAGCCCTAATTAAGCCTTCCAAGAGCTCGCTATGTTTAATTTGCATTCTGAAACAGAAAATCTAATGTGTTTTAACATTGTCTGCTTCAGCTGAAAAGGAAACTGTAAATTTATACAGTCTGGTTTTAAAAAAAAAATTGGCAATTGCATCTTAATGAGTCTCTGGAATGGGGTTGGGCAGAGCCCCAAGCCCGTCCTCGGCCTCCCATCCCCTTCTTCCCCCACTTCCCATCCCCCTGCTCCTCTTTCCACCAGTCCCTCCTCCGCCTTCCACCCATCCCCCTCCTCCTCCTCCACTTCCTCTTCCCATCCCCCCTCCACCTCCCATCCCCCTTCTCCTCCACCCCCAATCCCCCACCCCTTTGCATACCTGTCCTCTTCCACCTTCCATCCCCGCCTCCTCCTCCCATCCCCCGTCTCCACTTTCCGTTCTCCTCCCCTCTGCCACCGCCCATCCCCCATCTCCACATTCCACCCCCTCTTCCTTGCCCCCTCCCTTCCACTCTCCCTCCCCGCCTTCCCCAAGCAACCACAGGCTTCCTCCCCCTCCTTCCCTCTCCCCTCCCCGCCCCCGTGACCCCTCTCCGGGCCCCTCTCGGTGGGGCCGGGTCTGGAAAGGTCACGTGGGCCCCTCGGCCCTCCCGGTGGGGTGAGGGGGCCGGACGCCGAACCTGTTCTTTGTTAAGAGGTCAACGCCAGCGCCCAGCTCAGCCGAAAGAGTTACCGACGACCTTCGAAGAGCAGCGCACTCGCAGCACCCCCGCCCCCACGCCGCCCCCCTCGCCTGTCTGCCGGGCCCTCGCTACTTGTGGTTCTCCCCAAACGGCTCTAGCTCACCGGTTCCTCGGGGGGAGGGGGAGATCCTAAGGCCCTCGGGGTGGGGAGTGGGGTGCGGTCCCCTGCGGGCTGAGAAACAGGAAAGGGCAGCCGAGGAGCTGCGCCTCGGGGGAGCTGGCCGGAGGGCCTGGGGTTGGGTGGAGGTGGGGGACAAAGGTGAAGGGGGAGCTCCCGGAGGGAGGGGGCTCTGGGGGAGAGCTCTGGGCGGTGGAGGCGGGGGCTCTACGGGAGGGAGAGCCAGGCCCAAAGGCTTAGGGCTCTCGCTGTGCCGGGGGACCCAGGAGGGTGTCTCTGAAAGTGGGCTGCGTGCCGGGAGGGGGTCGTTCCCGCAGCTCGGGGGCGGAGAGCTGCCCCGGACCTCCCCGTCCTCCCGGTCCTCTGATGACACCGTCTCGGCGACGGCGCGCGGGAGGCCGGGCCAGGCCCGCTGTGCTCAGGGGGGTCGTGCTTGCCCATAAACCTAACCTCGGAGCCTCTGTCACTGTGTAAGCGTGACGAGAGCATCGCCCGACGATCGGGGTGGGTGCTCGAGCCACCTGATGAAATCTCTGGCTTCACCGTAGCTTTACCACCATGGACCCTCGAGGTAAAGAATGTTCGCTTCTCCTAAAAGAAAACAAAACATAGCCAATTTTCTGTCCAAAAACCCCAGAAATTCCCAGAGAAGACCCAGTGTTAACATGAGCTTGCATGGCTTGCCTGTCGTGTTTTCTGTGCAGAAAATTTTCCCATCCAAAAATGGGAGTTGAGGGTAGAAAGGAGGTGAATGATAAAATAGGGCTTTCAGGGTAGAAATAGCTCAGCATTCTGACTCTGTTACCTGGCCTTAAAAATATTTTTCTAGGTCACTAAATATTATTCAAAGGCATACTTTTAATGACGGCTTAAAATTGGACCGTATGGAATTTTATATGCCAGAATGTATTAACCATTTCCCTCCTACGGAACATTCCTCTTGTTTAACCCGGAAGAAATAGATCCTAAATTAAACCCCCCTTGTGTAGTTATGTAAGTAACCTTTCTCACTGTAAGCCTCGGTGCAAAAAATGAATACAGTTTCCTCTGGCCACGGATAAGTGTGTTGACTTTGTTCGCTTTGGGGTAGCTTGGAATTTGAAGCTTTCTGGTATTAAGGAAAGAAAACATTGACCAAGTGACCCAGCCAAGAGCTGCTTCTTGTCCCTTGAGACGTCAGATGAGAGAAGAGAGTAGCCTGCAGGGGGAAGAGAGATGTTCAGGGTACCCGGACAGCGTGGCAAATATCCAGATATCCCAGTCCTGGAAGGAGCCTGGATGAGAGATTCCCAAAGCACTGCCTACCACATTCCCTCGGATATCCTGCAAAGCCTAAATGTTTCTGGTGAGGTGTGGAAATTTTCCCTTCTGTTACATTCTCTGCTAAATATATCTTTTTTTTTTTTTTTTTAATTTATATACACATGCACGTTTTAGTGGAATGGTGGCTATCACTGATTACATAGAAATTGAAGGACTTGAAAGGCACAAATCTCAATGTGGACAAGATGGAGGCATCTCACGGAAAGACAGGAGTGACCTCCTGTTAATGACAAACTTCACAGGCCTGGGAGGCCTCATGGTAGTTAGTTTGAACGATTCCCTGTTTTTGTGTCCATCACATGAACTGTGTGAGCAGATCGTTTCCCTGAGTTATTTCACTGCATTTGTGTATCATATGGAATAAGAAGAAATGCGAAAACAATCTATGGCCTTTCCTTTAACAAAACATTACCACCCCAAACTTCTCTGTGGTGAATGAGAATGAATTCCAGAGCCATCCTCCTCCTCTTCAAAACACTCACACAGTGGGTTTTTGTTCTTCTGATCAACAGCTTCAGTGTTAAAACGCGATCGATTGTATATATCTACTCAAGAGAAAAGAAAACAGATCCACATTATTCATAAAAGCCAAAAAGTGGAAACAACCCAAATGTCCATTAACAGATACACAGACGAGATAGGGTCCATCCATTCAATGGAATAGTATTCAGCCATAAAAAAAATAATGAATTCCTGATGTGTGCCACATGGTTGAACAGCATGTTATGCTGAGACAGAAAAGGCTACATATCATCTGAGTCCTTTTATACAAAATGTCCAGAAAAGATTGATCCAGAGAGACAGGAAATGACCGAGTGGTTGTCTCCAGACACAGAAGCAAAGGGATGGGGAGTGAGAGCTAGCGGGTCCCAGGTTTCCTTTGGGGGTGATGGAAATGTCCTAAAATTATATCGTAGTCATGATTATACAACCCTTTCTATACTAAAAAAACAACACTGAATTGTACACTTACAGTGGGTGATTTTTATGAAATGTAAATTATATCTCAAAAAAAGTTTTTTAAAATGCAATAGTGCAACAGAATTTTTTCAGGCACTGTCTCAAAGTGAATAGGGGACCCTGGCACAGACCTATTCAAGATAAAATACCTTCAAAATAGGCCACCCTGAAACTAGCAAATGCTGGAGTGAGTCTGTGCCAGACATTGGCATTTTCTTGGAGATTTTTCTCCTCTATCCTGCCCCTTCCCGGACTTAAGACCTCATCACTTTTTGTTAGCATATGGGCTCAGTCCTTGCCCTGCTTTGCTTTGCTGCCTTTCCCATATAATCCAAAATTGATCAATTTATGCAGTTATCCGCCAGTTCTTCAAGCGACAATTTAGGCTTTCCCCTAAGTTCACCAAACTGAGCTGAGCTGTCTGCATCTCCTTCTCTCCCAATAAACCACCATCCACAGGCAGAAGCATACTTTCCAGGGAAACCGAAGAGCCACACACTTAGGCATACATGGCTAGAATCAGCTGCTTGAGAAACCGTCCTTACCTTTGTCACATGCGACATGCTTATTTTGTTTATCCATTTTCATTTCATTTTTTTCAATGTTGGTCATCACCTACCCCACCAAATTCATGACCAAGTAGTTATTTGAGGAACCATCCCTCCTACCCCAGTTTGAAAAATATGGGTCCACTGGGGATAGATATTAGGCAATGACTGGAGACAGTTTGGGTTGTCCCAGCTGGGGGAGGGGTGCTGCTGGTGCCTAGTGGCTGGAGGCCGGGGACGCTGCCCAGCACCCTGCAATGCACAGGGGAGCCCCCACCGCAGAGAGCAATCTGGCCCCAAACACTCAAAGTGCCAAGACGGAGAAATCTTGATCTCAATTCTAGAAATGTCTCAAGCGTCCTCATCTACTCAGTGGGTCTTGTAGCTAACTCTAAAATAAGGTGGAAGGGGGCACCTGGGTGGCTCAGTAGGTTAAGCATCTGCCCTTTGCTCAGGTCAGGATCCCAGGATTAAGTTCCCCATCCCGCCTTGGGCTCCCTGCTCAGCAGGGAATCTGCTTCTCTCTCCCCCTCTCCCTTCTCCCACTCGTTCTCATTCTCTCTCTCAAATAAATAAAATAAGGTAGAAGGAGAGAAAATTGTCCTTAATCAATAAAGGTAACCTTGCTCCTGCCTCCTCTTCCCTCTTCTTCCTTAATATCTTTACCTTCTCTATCAGTAACCCAAAGCAGACAATTCGGGTCCCCAGCCAACGCTAGCTCAGAGAGGGGCTCTGACCGGGTTCTCAATATTCAGCTGAGGGCTGATTTGTGCTCAGTGGATTTGCACATGGATCTGTCCGCACAACTCGTGGGGAGTATTTCTCATATCCCTGTGACTCCTCACACAGTCCCCCTAATTTGAACCCTCTTTCTCATCCTACGGTTGGTCCACAGAGAAGTGTGGGTCTTTCTGACTTACACCTGTGGTTTTTCTGGCTTTGAGTTCCAATATTCTGAAACGAAGGCCAAGTCTTTGTCCACACCGCTGCCTCGGCAGGGGCCCCCTCGCCCTGGCCTGGGAAAGGCAGGGCCTGGCTCCCTGCATGGGCCTTGGCCCCGGTGAATGTCCACGTGTCCATCCTGCCTCTCGCCACTTGGCACTTTCCACCCACATCCGCCCTCGGGCTCCCCCATGCAGCTCCCCCTCGTGCCCTGCCTTCTGCTCCTTTGGAAAGTTCCTCTACCTTCCCTGGCAATGCTCTCCCATTCTTTTTCATTAAGAATTCAGAAACTGTCTGCGATGTAGCTCATGGGTCTCGGTTCCCATCTCTGACCCCACGCACCCCACACCTAATCACATGTGCCCTGATGCTCCAGCTTGGCCCCGCACTGGAATCACTCCAGGGCCTTTAAAAACCCCCCACCACAGGATGCCTGCGTGGCTTGGTCAGTGAAGCATCTGACTCTTGATTTCGGCTCAGGTTGCCATCTCTGGATGGTGAGATCGAGCCCCGAGTTGGGAGCCTGCTTAAGATTCTCTCTCTCTCAAAAAAAAAAAAAAAAAAAAAGATTCTCTCTCTCTCTCTGTCTCGCTCCCTTTGCCTCTCCCCCTCCCCTGCCCACTCAGGCCTATGCTCTCTCTTTAAATATAAATAATTAATTAATTAAAAACTCCTACCACCCGAGTCCCACCCCCAGAAATTGGGATTTCTGTAGTCTGGGATATGGCCCCGAGTATCTCAATTTTTGAAATCACCCCCACTTGAGAACCACTAATTTAAAAAGTATACAGAAGTTAAGCTTCTGCTTTGCTGTTTTTAACGACATTAAAATGTATACTTTTTCAAACTACTTTCTGATGTCACTTCATGCCAACTGTCCTTTGTTTCGCTGAGGGGGGAGGGAGTGCCAGGCCTATTCTCCCAAGGACTCAAAGAGGAAAGCCACAGCAGAGCCACCGGAACAAGGCTCACAATTCAGTTGAGGGCAAAGCATGACAATGAGTTCAATGAGATTAGCAAAGACTGGGGAGCTGGCCAGTTCTGCTCTCATTACCGCCGGCCCAGGCGTTTCCTTTTCAGGAGGGCACGGAGCGAGCCCCTGCTGCTGACCCGACCACTGTGGGCGCCTCCTGAATTTCCTTCTGCCTTCTTGCCAGGCAGATGCAGGTTCCTGACTTTGGGGCTCATGTCCTCCGTTCCCTCTCTGCGCCTTCAAACACCCTGAAATACCTAGAGAGCAGCCCACGGGTCAGGAACGAGGGGCGGCTGGGTCGGGGACACGTCTCTATTGTGCACCACACGGAGCCTTGGAGCCCGATTCCGTCCACCTGCTGACCCCTGCACAGAGCTGCGCCGGGGACAACCAATGCTGATCAGCAGTTTTTAAAAATAAACAGAGCATGGACGGATGGATTTTTTTTTTTTTTTTAATGTGCAACCTTCATAGAACTATGTTAGGAATTTAAGAGAAGGAATTGCCCGTTTGAATTCTTTCCTCTGAATTGTGTGTGGGGAAATGAGTCATCGTCTTTACCTTTCTCTGACCTGCGGGCAGCGTCCTACCGTGTAAAGATGTGTCGGTATATGACTTACACTCAGACCTACCACGTAATTTGTGGGGCAGAGGGCAAAAAGGCACTTTGTGCAAAAGCGAACTGTCTTTGATAGCCTCCTTGCCCTGTCGTGACTTGTACCATTGCACTTCTTGGACACTGTGATACTCACGGAACTAGTGTGGACCCGCATAAGGGCCGGGGGCCCACGAAGGAGCGAGTAGAGCTCGTGCCTGATGACCCCAACCCCTTTGTGCCCCCAGGGGCAAAGGGTAGCAGCAGTGCCTCGAGGATCCCCAAGTCCCACTGGACTGCACTTTCAAAGCACAAAGTCAAGGATGAAATGACGGAGGATTTCCATATGGTTGGACATAGTGTGATGGCCAATCTGAGCATCGGGCCATGTATGGGTGAGCTATCACACGGCCACAAAGCTGGGCCTGCTAACACTTTGAGCACCAGCTAATATTCTCTACGGGCAAGTAAAGGATACATAAATAAAACACATTCCAAATCACAAGGTTGACCCAATAACCAGTTCCACAAATAATTCACTCTTTCAAGGACAGAATAACGTTGTAAGCACTTTTGCTCTTCTCGATTGCCAAAATTTTCCTTTTTTTTTTTTTTACACTGTTAGCATCTATACAGTAAAAACATGCATTGTACATTTTTTTAAATCAGTCCTTAAAAAAAAAAATCACTTCCTTTTGTTGTTCCTGCCATACATTATTTTTTGACAGATTTGTAAAATAGCCTCTCTATTTGTAAAATAGAGAGAACTAAGGAGGTGTGATTTCTGTTATGTCCAAGAAAATGTGCATTCCATAAATGCTGTTGCTGTTGCTTCCTCAAAACATAATGAAATCACTTGCTGGGGAGTTTAAACAGGACCAAAGCAGTCCAGATTGTAAATGGCAAAGCATGACGGTGAAGGATTGTCAGCAGATTTCTCACTTCTTCACCCGTTCGTCCAGTGCTCCTAGGCATGGGGACCGTGAACTTCCTTCCCCGGAATGTGCCCCGCGCTGGGGGCCGGAGCCCCAGCAGTGACGTGTTGGGAGCCTGCCTCTGTAACAAACAGCTCAGGTGGCCGGAAGGCACCGTACTTTGAGAACCACCGCCCAGGGAACCACCGCCCTGACCGACTGTCCCTGGGCCATAGAGACAACACCCATTCCTCCTAGACACACCGTGAACTCCCACTTGTTCTAGCTGCTGGGCTCATTCTTACACCGCACTTGGCTGGAACAAAGGAAAGCCACAGACACACCTTGTCTGAAGGGGTCCGCACCCACCCGGAGCGGTGGAGTCACGCCGCCGCAGCGTTCTGAGGACGTGGGGACCCGTCTCCTGACTTCGCACTCCCCTCTTGGGCCATGCTGGGTGGAAGGTGCTCCTGGAGGAGTTAATCACACTCCTTCCCAGCTTCTGGGCTCTCTGAAGCCAGGTACGGGAAAATACAATTGCCCCTTTTGTTCTCTGTGTTTCCACTCTGCTGACACAATCCCCACCTTGCAAGGTAGGAGCAAATCCTCCCGGTGCAAATCCCTTATGCTCAGGAAACACATACCCGTCTTATCTTAGGAGGTGACTTTTTTTCAACTTTAAAAACCCTCCCCATTTAAAATGTTTTTGTTATATCCTCGAGACAGCCATCTGCTGATTTGATACATTTTTTCTCGAATGTAATTCTTTCACTGTCATTGCCAATGACTTTCTCGGGGTTGGGAGGGTAATTAATTTTTGTTAAACCCTATACACATTTTCTTCCATTTCTGAGTGTCTAAAACCCCATCTTTCGGTCACCTCTGTTTATCAAGCCATGCACTTGTAGTGACTTGTTAGCTCCAGGAGAATCAAGAAAAAGAGATAGTCGGTCCTCTTTTTTTCAGCACATTTTTTTTTGAAGTCTCTCATCTGGCAAAACTTTGCCTGCCTTCCCAGAAATTTTAATTTTGGCACAGGTGATGTGTTGATTTCATTCTTTAAACTACGAATACATTTTAAAATGCAAGAGCTACGAGGCGTCCTAAGCGCAAAAGAAAATTTCTTAGGGCAAAATAGGAAGAAAATAAAGAGATGGCACAGATGACTGCCTAGAAGCTTTCGTAAATTCTGCAAGATGGTGATAACGGTCAATAACCTGGCAAGTTTTTCAGAGAAATGCACGGGAAGCAAAAACCCACTGCACACATAACGGCCCGGTGTTTCATTGTGCAATATCCCACAAGCCTTCAGGGTCCTCAGAATCACTGTGAAAAGCACACATGTCACAGAGAGTGCACAGTCTCCTGAAGGCCACCCTCCTGCCAGGCTTCCTCGCAGGTCTGATGGGACAAAGCTTTCTTTGAAACAACAGCCCAAAAAAGTGGGGGAGGGGTGAGCAAAACTGGGCTCTTCCCCAGAGTCTCAGGGTATCTGGTCTTGCCTTTTCTCTTTCTCATCCTCCCAGTTTCTTGTTCTCCATTATTAATTTGAGTCAGCAAAGAGGAAATGTCAAGGGACTCACTCCTAAAGAACACTCGTGATAGGGCGAATAAGCAAAAGGCAACATTTTGCCTGTTCTTTTTATTAAGCAAGCTTTGTTTGATTTGAGGGTGCACTGTTCAAAGTGAAGGACTCCTTGGAGATTCTCTGGAGAAGAAAGAGACACATGGTAAAGCCGCTCAAGGTCAGGCAGATCGGGTTTTGCTTGGCTTGGTTTTGTAGCAAAGCCCAGAGGCTCTCCAGGAAACCCTTGAGCAGGCATTAGCTGGATGTCTCAGCACACAGTCGCTTTTCCTAAGGATCCGAAGGTGCAGGGGAGCGTCAGCCAAGGACGGCTGCCAAAAATAGCTGACTTCCAGGGCTGCGGAGAAATTGCAAGGCCAGCGTAAAAGGACCCGTGTCACACCAATGAACCCGTCAATGCCAAAGAGTGGGCTCCTCTTGGTTACAAAACGCATACATGCCTGTCGGGAAAGATACAAATAGAAACTTCCACGCTACAGCAGTCTAGTATTGTGTCTGCCTTTCCAGCCCAGCTGTCTCATGTAGGGTGAGCCAACGGAAACGGCAACAGTTATCGGGGTCTGAGGCGTTGGGCTTATCCTACGTACGGTCCGCAGCTCCACGGGCTCCGGGAACCCAGGGGAGGGGATCTAGTTCCCTAGAGTGACAACAAAATCGAGCTGAGGGATTAATTATCCTCATCTTGACTTCCTCTGAAAGCAGCATGACGTGTGCTCAAGCAATGAGGAAAGCCTGGCAGACAGACCCCAGGGTCTGTGGCATAACCCTGTTAGGAATAAAAGAAGTGCCTTCGAACGTTATGATATTGTTCCTCGAGATTCTCACGTTTTACGCAGTTGAATAACCACTTATGAGGCTAAGTGTGATGCTAGGTATGGAGGGGGGAGGGGAGACGGGGAGGGTACGCCTGGGAAGCAGGGGAGACGGGAAGGGATCTACAGTCCGTGAGGAGGGACAGCAGACAGTTCCCAAGACGAAGCAATAAAAGGGGCAAAGGTTGAACTCCTTCCCCTCAAGTTTACAAATACTGGTGTCCAAGGAGGCATGAAGACCTCAGCAGCTTAAAGTCCTTTTGTATTTGCTCGTACTCATTGAGTACCTAAAATGAGGCACATTGTGTATGAAGATTCAGATGCAATGTAGGTGCAAATATCCTTAATTTTCCCCCATCATCCCGCCTCACAAATGCACTCATTAGGAATCTTCCAAAGGTCCCCCCAGCTAGTTAGTGGTAAAGATGCGTCTGGAACCTACGCCTATCCCACAGGAAGCCTCCGCAGCAGGGGCAGCCAAGTAAGAAGAGGTGGGGGAAGGGGGGACGCCACCATTTATTAGAAATCCACTGTCTGCCACACACATCATGGGCACAGCCTCGAATCCACCAGCTAGCTACCCCATCATCCCCAGTTCACAGATAAGAAGATTGAGGCTCCGAGACTTGCCTGTGGCCACAGATGAATGTGTGTTAGAACCTGGCTTCAAACCCACATCAGATGGGCTTTAAAAGGGCAGCATTCTTGTCACTGCACCGGCGGCTCTCAGACTCGACTGTGGGCTTGTTGGGACAGTTTCCTGGGCCCCATTCCCAGCAGTGCTGATGCGTCAGGCCTGAGTGGGACCCAAATTTCCGTTCCTGACAAGCTCACAGGCGAGGCTGAGGCTGCTGGCCTGAGGTCACACCCGCGCCCCGACAGAACAGTAGAATCTTGTTTTGTGCAGATTCCTGGGACTCACTCCCGGGGCGTCTGATGCAGTGGGTTTCAGTCAGTTCAGAGGCTGCCTCTTTAGTCCCTTCCCTGGGAAACTTCTAGCGTAGTCCGTCCCCGCACTCACTGCCAGTTTGGAGGGCATTCCAGGTGGAGAACCAGCCTGTGTGTTCCGGGAAGTGCAAGTCACCTGGGAGCAGGAACGTCCAGGAAAGGGGAGAGGACACGGATGAAGCAAGACCCTTCTGTGAGCTCAGCGAAGGGATTCCACAGGGAATGCAAGCCACTGAAAGGTGGTGTCATAGGTTCCATAGAAACCAAACAATCATTGATTCAATAGCAATAAAAGTGTGCCCCTGGAGTAGAAACTGGGCAACTCAATAGCTCTTTTTAGAAGCTCCCCCAGCCCACGTGCATGCGCACACACACGCACACACACACACACACACACTGCATTGCAAAACAATAAATCAATGCATAAAAATTTAACATCGTGTTTACCCTCTTTGCAATCTCAGCGATTGGTAGATCCATCCTTCTGGCTGCCAGGTAGAAACATTTGGGCCCCTCTTTGATGCCCTGATTTTTGACACGTCTCCATCCAATCCTTATTGTTCGCCCTTACAATTGTGTTTGGGATCCAATCATTTTTCATCACCTCCAGGCTACAGCCCTGTGGGAGCCACCATTTTCTGTGACTGGACAACAAGATTGGGTTGACAAGGGCCTCCTAATTTGACTTCCTGATTTCACCCCCCCCCCCCCATGCAGAGCCTGGAGGATCCTTTTAAGAAGAAGTCAGATTGGGGCACATGGGTGGCTCAGCTGGTTGAGCCTTCAACTCTTGGTTTCAGCTCAGGTCATGATCTCATAGTTGTGAGATCAAGCCCCCAGCGGGATTCTGTCCTGGGCGTGGAGCCTGCTTGTGGTTCTGTCCCTCCCTCTCCCTCTGCCCCCCACCGCCCAACTCCCATGCTCTCTCTCTCTCTCAAACAAACACACGAACAGAAGTCAGAGAGTGCCTTTGCTCAAAACTATCCAGAGTGTCCCCTTCCTTTCGGAATAAAGCCAAAGTCTTAGTATTGCCTCCAAGGTCCTGTACAATTGCCCAGCACTCTCCCTGACTTACATCTTAGACTTTGTGGAAGGAAGAAAAATGACTCCGCAAAGATGTCCCCCGCCCCGCCTCCCCACCTCTCCCCGAACCTGTGACTAGGTTAAGTGCTGCCAATTGCTAAATTGCTAACCCGCTGACTTTACGATATGGAGATTATTCTGGATTGTCTCAGTGATTCTAATGTAACTACAAGGATCCTTAAAAGTAGAAGGGGGAGGCAGAAGAGGAGGTTACAGTGATGCCGCGTAAGAAGGACCAACCCACTCCTACTGGCTTTAAAGATGAAGGAAAGCGTCAAAAGACGAGGAATGCGGGCAGCCTCTAGAAGCTGCCAAAGGCAAGGAAATGAATTGTCCCCTAGAGCCTCCAAAAGGAAGGCAGCCCTTTGGAGCTCGATTTTAACCCTCTAAGACCCGTTTTGAACATCTGACCTCTGTCGCTCTAAGCCACCCGGTCTGTGGGATGTGTTAGAACCGTGACAGGAAATTTCTACAGACCCCATCTCCTGCTGACCTCACAAGCCCTCACTCGCACTGCTCTCCTTGCAGGTCCTTGAGCAGGTCAGACAAAATCCGTCCACGTGTAGGGTGACCGTATAATGGATTTTCCAAAACGAGATTCCTGGCGACCGAAAGGCAGCACTGGTCATACGTGTAGCAGGACAATAGGCATAAGGGGAGACTGCCCTGGACAAACAGAGACGGTGGTGACACCAGCCTCAGGGGCTTTGCTTGGGGTCGTCCCTCTGCCTGGACGGGGAAGGCTCTCACAGACTCTTCTGAGTCCTTGTCCAAGCATCGTCCTCTCTGGGAGACCAACTCTGTCCATATTTAAAATGCCTGCCCAGGGGCATCTGGGTGGCTTAGCCGGTTAAGCATCCAACTCTGGATTTCTGCTCAGGTCCTAATCTCAGGGTCCTGGGATAGAGCCCCAAGCTGGGCACCACACTCAGCAGTGTGTCTGCGTGAGGGTTCTCTCTCCCTCTCCCTCCGCCCCTACCCTTGCCCACTCACTCTTTCTTAAATAAATACATCTCTAAAAAATAAATAAATAAAAATACGATAAAATGCCTGCCTGTCCCTACATTCATATTCTCCAGAAGCTTTTTAACCCTGGTCTACTTTTTCTTTTCCTTTCTACCGTTTGTCTCCCCCTAACGTATCATGTGCTTTTCTGACTTCTTGCAAATCTTGCTTTTGTCCCTCTCCTCTGGCTAAGATGCAAGCTCTGTGGAACGCAGATCTCCACTTTGCTTCTGCAAGTTTGATCTAGAACAGTGTCTGGCACATAAGAAATGCCTGACTAAATATTGGGTGAATGGGTGTGGGACTGGGGGATCGGGAGGATGCGGAGGAAGAAGACACGAAAAGCAGGCAAAAGCACGGATCGGAAGAGCTGGGTTTTAGACCCTATTTCCCTAAATATTTTGAGGACACTCCAAGCATTTTTCTTTTTCATCTACAAAATGAGAGCTCTGAGATCATGTCACACTCTCAAATCTATGACCTAATTAGATGAACACTAAATATCCCATGTACGGCAAGGCCAAAGCCCACCACGAAGGGTAGGGAGCACCAACGGTGTGCATAGAACCAATTGGGAAGAAACATTCCCCATGGTAAGATCTGCAACACAGCCGGGTCTCCCCACGCCGCCTTGAGGGGAGCCAGCTGGCTACCATCACTATTCGCCTTCGCTCAAATAAATTCACCATCTTTGCACCTGGTCAGCAGGGCAGATTCAGTTCGGTTTTCCCCTTGTTCTCAAAAGCTGTAAAACCTGGGCCCAGAGGCTGGAAGTAATGCAGACTACACACCCCTGCGCATCCTAATACGCAATTATGGTTATTATTGTTAATGGCTTTCCAAAATGCTCCCCCAGACCCCATTAGCGGCTCTCCTTGCCCACTCACCTGCGTGAGCCGAATTCTCAAGAAAATAAGGGGGCTTTGCAGCAGAAGTCATGCAAAGGAATACAGAGTTGAATGTTTTGCTCAAGAGGTTAGCAGGAGGAAAAAGCAAGGTGCCTTCGATAGCATAGAATGGTTCTATTCCGGGAGAAGTAAAGGAACGTTTTTGCAATTTGGGGTTAGCCAGGGGCCTCGGCAGCAGCACTAGGGATGTGGGCGGCCAGGCATTCTCCGCTGGGGGCGGGGAGGGCGAGCGGTCTTGTGCATCGTACAATGTTTTAGCAACATCCCTGCCTCGATGTCCCACTAGACGCCAGTACCCGATTGTGACAAGTGAAAATGCCTCCAGACTTTGTGCAATGTCCCCTGTAGGAAGGCTATCTCGCTCCCAACTGAGACCCACTACAGTAAGTTAACGACCACAGCAAACCCGACCAGTTAGAGTTATGAAACACTCCAACTGGGGTCTCTGGAAGGGGGTAGAGAAAAGAAGAGAGAACAGGGGGAGGGTCTGATGGGGGTTCCAGGAGCAGGGTCTGGGCATAGAGCCCCTCTCCCAGTGGACTGGCCAAGACCTCATCCGACTGCAAGCGAGGCTGAGAACATCACGTAGCTTCATGGCCAGAGAAAACAAAAGCAGTAACGAAGTTTGCTGAGCACATCGTATTCTCTATCGCACATACATGCCTGTAAACGTCTGCCCCCCGCTATACAAGATCTCTTTGAGCATGCACACAATCCCAAGCAGGGAAACAGGGCTCGCCCTGGGGGAGGGGAAGCGGATGTCAGAGACAGAGAGTGTGCAGGAACCTTGCTTGTCACTATTTGGACATTAGTAATCTCATAGCATGACCATGCATGACTGTTAAAAAGAATTTTGTTTCAAGTCATCACTAGGAAAATAATGAGAGCTTAAAGCACACAACCCACAAAAATGGACATAAATGCTTTCACAGATGAATACCAAGTTGCCTGTGTTATAGGAGACCAGATTTTTGTCTTCTGAGAGGATGAAAGGCAGGGCATCTCAGAGTCAGTCCATGGGAATAGGCTTTCCCTAAAACCAATTATACCTGCTTCTTTCAGTCCACCTCTTGTCACGACCAGAGCTAACTGTTCTTTTTTTTTTTTTAAGATTTTATTTATTTATTTGACACAGAGAGAGATCACAAGTAGGCAGAGAGGCAGGCAGAGAGAGAGGGGGAAGCAGGCTCCCTGCTGAGCAGAGAGCCCGATGCGGGGCTCGATCCCAGGACCCTGAGATCATGACCTGAGCCGAAGGCAGAGGCTTTAACCCACTGAGCCACCCAGGCGCCCCACAGAGCTAACCATTCTTGATCACCTTCCCAGTCATTGGAACCCAAATGTATCTCCACGAAGACATAGTATTAAAACAGCTCAGGATGATTTTAATGTCACTCACGACCCAATTTCATAAGAGTTTTCTCGTTCCCTACTTGAAAGGTTCTTGCTATAATATCCATTCTAATTACGATTGCTAGACGTATTTTACTTAATGTTCACAAACAGTAAGTATATGGAGAGGTTCTCGCTGAAAGTTCACATTTCTTATTGAAGGAAAATCTCCCACTAGAACTTACATACATGCTCTCTCTTTCTTCCCTCCTGCCTTGCAGAATGCAAATCCTAGGAGAGCAGAGCTGTTTGGGGTGTGTCGTTTTGTTTCTTTTTGTAATATTTCCTGATAATAAAAGTCCTTGCCAGAGGCTCCCTGCCCCTCCTCCTCGGTATTTCGAATTCAGTTGCTAACTACAAAGAAGAAATGCAGACTTTTACCCTTATAGGGCAGAGGTTAACCATTGTGACTGTGGCAGCAGAAAGACTACTGAAATGGCCAAAGCCAAACTTTTTTGTTAATTAAGGATTCTTAAGTTTCTAAATCCCTGAAAATACTGCAGTTTTGGAGTACTTAGAAAATAATTTTCAGGTCACTACTCTTGTATGCCCACTAGATTAACATTTGGATTCTTTAGAAGGTTTGTACCCATCAGCTTTTCCCGCATAACGAAATTTAATGACTTGAAACAACTACCATTCATTTGGGTCTAAAATGGGGGCTGGGCTCAGCTGAGTGGATCTTCTAGTCTTGGCTGGGCTCATGGCTTCCAGGGGAGCTGGAGAATGGCTGCTTCTAAAATGGTTTATGTCTGTGCCATAGAGACTATTGTCCTCCAGAAGGCTGGGCAGAGCGCTGAGAGAGACGAGGGGGCCTAAGACATCTTGACATCTAGGCCTGGAAGTGACTCGTCATTGACCCGAGGATCACATTCTATTGGCCAAAGCAAGTTACCAGGCCAGACCAGAGTCAAAGGGAGGAAGGATAGATCCTGGCTATCGACGGAATTAGTTGCAAACTGTTGCAAAGGCAAATGTGTCATGTAGGACAGAAGGGTGGTCATTCGTACAATCTGCAATCGCATTGATTTCTGTTTTCCTGATCACGTTCTCCTATACTGTAGCTCTTACAATTTAACCCTACTGAAAAGAATGGGCCCAAAGAGTGGAAAACTGGAGATCTCCATTGGATTCTGATTTGAATGTATGTTATTTAATGAGCTTTGAAAAGTCTGGCAAGGGGCGCCTGGGTGGCTCAGTCGGTTAGGCAGCTGCCTTCGGCTTTGGTCATGATCCCGGGGTCATGGGATCAAGGCCCATATCAGACTCCCACTCCATCGGTAGCCTGTTTCTCCCTCTCCACTGCTTGTTCTCTCTCTCTGAAATAGATAAATAAAATCTTAAAAAAAATTTTTTTTTAAAGAAATATTAAAAAAAAAAAACGTCTGGCTAACTATCTGTCCTCAAAATATAACCTTGATCACCTGATTCTTCGGTTACTCCCAAAGCTACCTGTTTTGTTGCTTGGTGGAATAATTATCCATCTCCTGAGGGAGTGGAAAATCACATGATCTTTATAGAGATAATTATTATTTCAATGGAGAAAAATTTGATTTGCTATAAGTTTATATAGCTAAAGCTCTGTGACGTTGAACAAAACAGCCTCATTATTTTGGCATTCCATTCAAAATGCAAAGGGTAGTGAGGAAGGAGAGACAAGGCAAACTTATTAAATGGGGAAAAAACTGGAAAGAATCGTTAATTTCTTATTCATGAGTAAGAAGCACTAACAAAGAATAATGAAAAAGATCATCAGTGGCATCCTCCCTCGTAAAAACCACACTTCGGCCACAACTAAAAATGTCCCATGGCTCATAGCCGGTGACCCCTACTCCCCGAGTTCCCCCTCCACCACCCCATTCGTAGGATCATGGATCGCAGGATCATGGATCCACTACACACACACATGGCATGACTTTCTAAATCAGAGGGGGCTGGGAGAGCTGCCCCAAATTACATCCTTACCAGGCTGTTTATATTTGGAGCAGATTTTCAAAAGATAAAATTACCCATTGCCCAATATCTTTGGTGTTAAAATAAGGAAAAGAAATAAGAAAATAAGAAGAAATGCCTTTGACGATGGGGATGACAATTATATGTTACTGAACATATACTGAAAATATAGCCCATCGAGTGGACTAAAAATATCTCAAGGAAAGACAAATTCAATGAAGAAATAACATTATGGACCCCTAAACCTGTAGGTACTTCCGCCTCTTCCCTTTAATTAATGTAATAAATAATTTATTGAACACTTAATATGAACAAGGCATTGGGCTAGTCGTGGGGAAGAGATTAATAAAACATCAGCTCCTTCTTTCAAGAAAATTATAATTTATCAGGAAAGAGAAGCACTTACTAAATAACAGCAGTGCAAGGCTGAAATATAGTCAATCCTCGCAATCCACGGATTCTGAATTCGCAAATTTGCCTACTCGCTAAAATTTATCTGTCACCCTGAAATCAATACACCTGGTGCTTCTGAAGTCATTCAAGGACACGTACACAGCAGCGATCATTTTTGAGTCTCTTGACGTGTACCTTCCCAGCTGAGCCAAAAGAAGGCGACGCTCTGCCTTCTTGTTTCAGCTCTGAAGCTGTAAACAGGCTTCCTTTCCCCAGCCTGTCTACTGCCATGTTTCTTTGCTTATTATTTTTGTGCTTTCGGTTGGTGATCTCACTGTTTAAAATGCCCCCTGATGAGGAAGTGCTGTCTAGTACTCCTAAGCACAAGAAGGCTGTGCTGTGCCTTACGGAGAAAATGTGTTTTAGATAAGCTTCCTTCAGGCATCGGTTGTAATGGTGTTGGTCACAGTTCAATGTGAATGAATCAATAATATATATGAAATAAGATGTCTTGGGGCGCTTAGGTGGCTCCGTCGGTTAAGCAACTGCCTTCGGCTCTGGTCACAGTCCCAGGGTCCTGGGATGGAGCCCCGTGTCGGGCTCCCTGCTCAGCAGGGAGCCTGCTTCTCCCTCTCTCTCTGCTGCTCCCCCTGCTTATGCACTCTTGCTATCTCTCTCTCTCTCTGTCAATTAAATAAATAAAATATTTAAAATAAAATATTTAAATAAAATAAAATATTTAAAATATTTTAAAATAAAATATTTTAAAAATAAATAAATAGTATTTATTTATTTATAAGTAAATAAATAAAACTTAAAAAAATAAAATCTGTTACGTCTTCATTAAGAGCCTCCGCTTAGAGCCTCACGGTTGTTAAATATTTAAGACAAGTGAGCTATTGCTGTTTCTATTAATATTCCTGGGACAGTGGCTCTTTCTATTTGGCTCGATCATAAGCCATATGAGGCAAAACTGCAGGAAGCAACACTGGACATACACGTTCACATCGGGTCCCAAGGACGTTGGATTCTAGATGAAACAAACTTGAGTTTTCACACCAGAGCACTAGGGAGCAAGACTACGTTGTTCAACAGGGAACAGACATGACAGGTTGTGCCCCAGTGGGAAGGGGAATGCATGGGAGGGGGAATAGATGGGCAGGGGCACAGCTGGCGCCTGGGAGACTGATGAGGAGATGGACCAGAGGGGAGGAGAGCGTTCCAGGAGGAAATGGAGAAGAGAGAGTTCACGAGATCTGCAAGGAGTCAACTCCTAAAAGTCCAACTGTATGCACGGGGTGCTGGTAGTGTTTTTGCTTCTTCATTTGGTGCTGGTTCCGTGGGAGCATTTAGATTGGGAAAATCAGGGAGCCATTAACTTATCTGTATGCATATTGACTGGTGAATTCTTTAACGAGTGATTTAAAGGTTTTAGGCAGGCAGAATGGTTGGAGGATGGGTCCATTTGGATAAACAAGATGGAAAAGGGGCAGAGTTGGGTGGGGAAGATACTGAGTTCAGTTTGTGGTCTGTAGAGTTTGAGAAGCTGCATAAGTGATTTTGATGGAAAACTAAAGGCCTCGTGCTACCACAACGTACCATGTAATACCTTCAATCTCAGAATCCAGAGTCTGGAAGCAGGGCTACAGTCCTCGTGGTTCTTAAGGGAAGCACCAAAAAAAGGGAAGGAAGGAGGGAGGGAGGGAGGGAGGAAGGGAGGGAGGGAGAGAAGACTGGCCTTAGGTAGTGAAATTTAGGGTATTTATTAATAAACTGGCTGACATTTTTGTCTTCTCACAGACAATAGAAGGTGCTTGAAGCAGGCTCCTGTGCTCCAAATAAATCTGATTGCGTTTTTCCTACAGAACATGAACGTACCACAGCCTGACTAAAATTCTAATAGAACACTCAAAAGTTTTACGAGTGCCTTAGCTTTGCTCGAAACACCAATTGTCCAGTGGGAATAAATAGATGCCCACAAAGCAGGTTTTAAATGTCCTTATTCTTCCTCCATTAATCCAATTCATTGCCCCTTTCAGAAATAGCCTGGGGTAGGGATGGGGGATAAAACCAAAAAGGTGAAATCCTTTTTCTCATATAAAAACAAGCCTCTTTCTTACTTTCAAGTGCAAAAGCGAGTAATCCAAGATGGCAGCTGGAACTTGCAACCTCGTCTTAGTTAACCCGTGTGTGCTCATTAAATAGCAGGGGGTACACAGGGCATTTAGTTCAATAAAAACAATTAAGTATATATGTTTTGTCTGCTCAGCCTTAATGATTCCCCATGGACAGGCTGGATACGGGGTACTTCTTGGGTTACAAAGCAAGATTATTGAACAGAAATGACTGTCAAGTCTTATAATTTGGGTAACTGCCAAACAGACCATGGATAAAAGCAGAAAAAGAGAAGGAAAACAAGAGACTGATTACCAGAAGCACTTTTTTTTTTCCTATTGGAAAAACTACCTCTGAGACCCCAACACTTACCCGGTCTAGCCGTGCAGCCTTCAAAATGGAACGCCCACCATCACCCCCGCGAGGGACCACACGACCTTCTCTCTAAGTCTGGGAAACCCCTTCTAAACCACCTCTCGGGTATCACATCCAAGAGGAGGGATTAATTAGAGGAAGTGCATAAAGCAAAAGAAAAACCATCTAGGGCTCTATATGGGTCCTTGTTCTCTCTAGAACTGAAGAAGATTGTGCTTCTGCCTAACTTCTCACCAGATTAGTTGGGTATCTGCATTTTGATAATCCCACTCAATAAAAGATAATGTTTGCCCTAACGTTGAAAAATATTTAAAATACTATATATTCTCAATGAGCCAGAACATACCCCAATCAAAATTATGTTTTATAAAACCTGATTTCAAAAAAGAAGTAAATGATGACGAAGGAGAAAATGTCTAGGACTTCACTGAACATACAATTTCCAGAGGGTGTCTTGGGGCCGATAGATAGAAATCAGCCCTCAAAGGACGGTAAAGGATTTGTTAGTCCATCCGAATGCCAGCCCCTGGGCGATGGATGTGCCAGAGTCAAAGGACGATTAAACTAGGCCCCGCATGCTGATCTTGCTTCAGAAGGAGGAGGACTAAAACATTTTTTAGAGGGTGGCAACAAGGCAGGATCGAAGGAAACCAGGAAATTCACTTCAAGCCCTTACCCACTCCCCAAAGTTTAACTGCGCTTTGAAGTCTAAAATTATGCCTTCTGCACAATAAAGGTAGATCTGAATAAAAGCTAAACAAATAAGAAAAAAAAATGAAAATTAAGTATTCCAAATGACATATACCAGGAATCACCATTTGACTAATGGGAAATCAAAAGTCTTTTATAATTTCTGTTCACCGTCTTGTGAATGAGGCATCCCCACGTTCAGTTAGTGTCTGAGGTCATAAGACTGGTTGGTTGAGGCCCCCTGAATGGGCCTCAGTTGCCAACACAACTCACTGAATATAATGGCCTTTGTCACTCACGGTTGCTTGGTCATTGACCCCAACATGTGGATCCGGTTATAACGGGCAGGGTTCGCACTTGACGTTTGGGAGCAGATAATGATTGATTGCTGGGGCCCGCCCTGTGCACTGGCCTCTACCCTTTAGATGCTGATGTGTACCCTCACCCCTGTTGTGACACCCAAAAACGTATCCAGATGTTGCCAAATGTTCTCAGAGGGGATGTGGGGACAAAATCCCTCCCCAGTGGAGTCACTGGGTTTGGAGACAGCAGTGTGGCCCTGCCTATCCAGATGTCATCTTCAAGCCCAGCCAGCCACCTGAGGACCTGCTCCTACCGACCGAGACAATAGGTTCATGATTGCGCCTCATAATAGCACACCTGGCTGCCATTTTTCTCCCAAACCTGGCTCTTGGATTCCTATCTCCAGTCCTGGATATGAATGAGACCCACTTCTGACGCCCTCCTAAGACTTACTGGACCTCCCATCAGCCCTTTACTCCAGGTCTCCAGTCCCTGCACTGGGTCTCCAGGAGGCATCAGCCCAGGAACCTTAGAACCTCACCAACCACTCTCATATCTCCACCGTCCTGTTCTTACTTCCACTCACAGTCAAGGCAAGAGGACGTAAGGCCCACCACCTAGACTTGCTTCCACTTATCTTTATAGCAAAGGAATCTGCAAGCTGACGGATTAAGACAGATTATGTCCATCGCTTGCCTTGAACAACTCTGTTTCAATTAAGGAATCAATGATTAAGGGTTCAGCCTTACCATGAGAAGTCGGCAACCAATAAGTGTCCATTCAATGCAAAGCAAGTCCCGTGAGGACCCGACAGTCTGGGAAGTCTCCAGTGTTCTTTCATGCAGGAACCCATTGGAACAAGGGACTCATCTGATGGTTCATCATTGTGTCTTCCACACCTGGAGGAGAGTCTGAAATATCGTTGAAGGTCAATAAGTATCTGTTGAATGTGTTCATTTACTTCTCAAAAATACTAGGTCAACGAATATTAATTAAGGGCATATTGCATGTTCTGTGCTGGTTTGAGCAGAATGAATGAATGAATCAATTAATCAATCAGTGATTCTTTGATAACGTGGTAGCTTTCAAGCGGCAGAGACGGCCATTTTCATATTAGAAATTGCAATTGGCAGAATTCCGAGATGCCCCTGACATCCCTGACCCCTGCCATATACATACCTTCTCCAAGTTATTCCGTCACATACTAACCTAGGTGTTTCCGTGAACAGATTTTGCAGGAGCACTAAAATCCCAAATCAGTTGACCTTAAGAAAGAGAGATTGTCCTTGGTGGGTCTGACCTAATTAGAGACCTTAAAGGTGACAGGGTTTCTCCTGGAAAGAGATTTGAAAGGTAAGGGGGGATTGGGTGAGGCAGAGTCTCTGCTGCTGAGTTTAGGGATGAAGCCATGTGGTGAAGAATGTGGGGGTTTCCACAAGCTGAAGGCAACCTCCAGCTGACAGCCGGCAAGGAAGCAGGGACCTCATCTCTACAGTTGCAAAGAACCACATTCTGCCCCAATCGCATGAGCTTGGAAAAGGACCAGACCTTCAGGTGAGAACCACAGCCCCAGCGTCCAGGTGAGGCCCACCCCTCCGGTGTAGCCTGGTGAGACCTCAGCAGAGAGCATGGCCACACGGTGCTCAGGCTTCTGAGCTGCCAGCTCTGAACTGATCAGCGGCGTGGTTTCAAGCCAACAAGTTTGCGGTGATTTGCAATATAGCAGTAGAAGCTGACACAGGGTTCAAAACATAGTCGATTCAGTAAAAAGACCACAGAGTTAATTCTCGTATTAATGGGGCAAAAGTTGGTGTCCGGTATGACCAAGTGTCTTAGAAATGCCTTCGGTGTCACACTTAGAGATGTCCTGACTGGCCAGCTGCCTGACACTTTTGTTGTGTTAATCATGGTGAGAGCCCCACAGGAGGGACAGAGATTTAAAACTACGGGGTGGGGTGGGGGGGACACAGAGGGACGGACGGACGAAGGGGGAGAGGAATGGAGGGATGAGGCAGAAGGAAGAGCCCATGAGCAGCTCCAGGCTTGAGAGCAAACTGGGGAGGGGTCAGGGGTGGCAAGAAAGAGTCTCTGAGGGCATTTGCCATTTGTATATGATAATAAGAGAAAGGGAAAGAGGAGAGGGGATCTAACAAGTTCGGTTATACGGGACTATGAATGAAAACCCGATTTGGGCAATTGCACAGTTTTTATTATTTTTATTATTTCTGAGACACCAGATTGACATTTTTAAACGCGACTTCTTGGGGGAATGGCTCTTCATGTGGCGCAAAAGGCCCAGCTTCCTTCCTACAGGTCACACTAGTATCCTCAGACTGGCCAAAGGGAAGGTGAAAACGATCCTCCCTTCCCTTCCGCACTCTTGTCTTCTCCCAGCTCTTCCTTGCCGTGCCTCGGGGCCTGAGGTCTGGGAAAATTCCCTGAGGATCCATAAACACAAGTCTACATTAAAAAAAAAAAAAAGCCTGTTTCCCTCTTGAGGCTTGCTGCTCAGTGGCTCACAGCACAGCAGTGGCTGCAGAAATGGGGGGGGGGGGGTTGTTAAGGCACTCCTGCACAGACTAGAGATCTTGTGTAATATCCCTCAGTACGCAGGACAGCCCCCCAACAAAGGCTATCCAGCCCCAAATGTCAATAGTGCCGACGTGGAGAAACTCTAATTTACAACCTTTGGTGGGCAAGGAGTGCAGATCAAAGACAGCATGAAGAGTGATGGAATCCAAGCTCCCATAGGCAGGTTTCTGTGTTTGGAATATTTGATGTTTTCTTGCAGGAAAAATAGCACCATTATTTCTTAGGTTAAAAAAAAATGATTGCCATGAAAAGGACATGATGATACAGCAGTTTAGCTGCCCACAGAGTAACGGGGAGTGAAAAGAGTGCAGAAAACTGCAAGCCAGTGTCAGCACCCCCCCCCAGAGCTGCCCCCCAAGGACTGTCGATGACGCTCCTCTCCTCGGCTGCTTGTCCAGGCCTCCTGGGGCTCCAGGCATCTCACTGACCTGGTTGATGTTTGCAGGATGGATACAAAGTCGAGTGGTTCCAAGAGGTAGGGTAGATGGGTTTAGGTCCCAGGATTGGACACCCACAGTCTTTCTAGGAGATTCTACAGAAAGAAGAGTTATCATCAGTGGGTTTGACTGGACAGTAGGACTGAAGACTGTAGAGATGGGCTGGCCATTGAGGTTCCAACCAACACACACTCTTCCCCTAAGTGGCTTCATAGATG
>CM052901.1:98666940-98694114 GCA_028534135.1 Potos flavus | reverse complement strand
TTTTTTTTTCTTTAAAATTTTCGGAGGTAGTTTCTTCTAATGGACCAAAAACACCCAAAATCAGGTGTGGGGGTCTGTTCTAATCACAAGTCTAATATACATACATATATTTTTTTCTTTTTCTCTTTTTCTTTTTCTTTTATTTCTTCTTCTTCTTCTTCTTCTTCTTTTTCTTCTTCTTCTTCTTCTTACTTCTTCCCCCCACCCCCTTTTTCTTCAACCCCTGGTTTCGGCTCTCTTCTGATTTTTCTGGGGTTGTTGCTACCCTTTGAGTATTTTGTTCTTTCATTCATCTATTCTTATCTCAATAAAATGACAAGGTGGAAAAACTCACCACAAAAAAAAGAACAAGAGTCAGTAACAACGGCTCGGGACCTAATCAATACGAACATTAGTAATATGTCAGAAATAGAGTTCAAAATGACGATTATCAAGGTGCTAGCTGGGCTCGAAAAAAGCACGGAAGATATCAGAGAAACCCTCTCTGGAGAACTAAAATCCCTTTCTGGACAAATAAAAGAACTAAAATCTAACCAAGTTGAAATCCAAAAAGCTATTAATGAGGTACAATAAAAAATGGAGGCTCTTACTAGGATAAATGATGCAGAAGAGAAAATTAGTGATATAGAAGACCAAATGATGGAGAATAAAGAAGCTGAGAAAAAGAGAGACAAACAACTACTGGACCATGAGGGGAGAATTCGGGAGATAAGTGATACCATAAGACGCAACAATATTAGAATAATTGGGATCCCAGAAGAAGAAGAAAGGGAGAGAGGGGTGGAAGGTGTATTGGAACAAATTACTGTAGAGAATTTCCCTAATTTGGTGAATAATGACCTGGGGTAACGAACTCTCAGTATCGAAGCGGCCAGTTCAACATTTTGGAAAAGATTAAATCAGAAACAATAGGAATCTAATTTTTTTTTTTAAGATTTATTTATTTTAGAGAGAGAGAGCATGAGCAGGAGGGGCAGAGGGAGAGGGAGAGAATGAAGTAACGTCTGTGCTGTGCAGGGAGCCCAACGTGGGGCTCGATCCCAGGACCTTAGACCATGACCTGAGCTGAAACCAACTGCTTAACCAACTGAGCCACCTGGGCAAACCCAATGTGAATCTAGTTCTTAACCCAAGGACCCATCTAATGACGTTACATTTTTGCATAGATAGGTTTCAAATTAGCAAGTGCAATATGGCCCCTAAACATGCCATCGTGGGGCGCCTGGGTGGCTCAGTCGTTAAGCGTCTGCCTTCAGCTCAGGTCATATTCCCGGGGTCCTGGAATTGAGCCCCGCATCGGGCTCCCTGCTCGGCGAGGAGTCTGCTTCCCCCTCTCCCACTCTCCCTGCTTGTATTCCCTCTCTCACTGTCTCTCTCTCCCTGTCAAATAAATAAATAAATAATCTTTTTTAAAAAATAATAAAATAAAAAAATAAATGTGCCATTGTAAGATGAAGAATGGCTGGTACGGGTGATAATGATGAATAAACAGAAATGGAGCTGTGTGTGAGGTGAGGACACAGGTGGAGACCAGAAAGGAGGCCACAAACATCTGCAATGAAAGGTGTCCCGTCTCTTCATCATCCTTGACAGGCTTGATTTAGTCCCGGGGTGATGGTTTCCCCTGGCAATTTCATTCCTTCAATTATCTGCTGAGCCCCAACTTCGTGCTGAGGACAGGGTGTGACGTCACGACATGACAGATATTTCCTGAATAAGTTCAGCATACGATTACCCTACGACCCGGCAGCCCCACTCCTGGGGTAGGAGTGTCTACCCCACAGAGCTGGACGCAGGTCCTCAAACCAAGGGGTGTGCACAAATGTTCCCCAAGGGAACTATTGACAGCAGCCCCAGATGGGAAACGACCCAAGTGTCTGTCAACGGATCAACGGGTAGATAATTGTGGAGTCGAAGTGGAATATTACTGTGGTATTAAAGAGAATGAGCAATGATAGACTGCACTGTGGCCGAGAGGGAGAAGCAGACTGCCCACGGAGCAGGGAGCCCAATGCAGGACTTGATCCCAGGACCCCAGGATCATGACCTGAGCCAAATGCAGATACTTAGCCGACTGAGCCACCCAGACGCCCCAAGGGGGTGGGGTTTCCTTGCATTGGGGTGCAATGGTGGCATGACCCCATGAGTATCCTAAAGGGTCCCTAGCAGGGACTGTGATGGCTGGGATTTGTTTTAGGAAGACCAGGATGACTGTGAATTGGAAGAACAAGACTGGAGTCAGGGAGACCAGGAAAGACTGTGTAATTCAGGAGACAAGAGATGGGGGAGGATGAGCAGGTGGCAGCAGGAGGAAGGTCATGGATGGGAAGTCGGGGCTTGGTGACCTAGCCTCCAGGGACCGGGAATGCTGAGAAGTCCAGAAGGAAGCAGAGATTCCTGGTTTGAGCCACAAGGTCATCGGGGGCAACAACATTTCCAAAATATTTTGCTCTGTTCACGTTTACCGTCTCCGTCTTTAAGCCTGGGTCACGCATTGTCAGTGTTTGCATTTTATACGGAGCTCTGTTTATGCCAAAGCACTGTGGCTTTCTGCCGATGGCAATGGGGCCCAGGTCCCTGTGGAGAAACAGCTCTCAGCCTGTTGAAAAAGCTAGGCTCTCCTTTGGACATCCTGTCCATTCCTAGGACCATGCTGGCCCCAAATGAGCTTGGCCAGCTCTGCAGACATTTGGGATTGCAATTTCTGTTTCAAACTATAGGTACAGAGAACTCTGTATTTTATCGGATTAACCAATCACCTGGAGATAAAAAGTATCATGGGGACAGAGTCGTTATAATGATAGAATCAACCAAGGCTTACTAGTCTATGTACTTCCACCGGGCACCATGATAAGCGCTTTCCATCCATGAGCGTCTATGACCCTCAGAATACCCAGAAGAAAAGGGAGAATATTACCTTTCACCAGCTGAGGAAACAGAGAGGTTCTGACATTACACTGCCTCAGAGGGGACGGGGATTTGAACCCACTTCTCTCGCCAGAGCTCATCACCTCCTTGCTCTCCTGAGGAGAAGACAGGTTAAAGGCAACGCTATTGGAGGAGCTGGGTTCTGCTCAGTGAGGCCCTAATCCTAAATATTCCAAGGCCTAGAGCCCAGTTCTAGATTATCCAGGGCTTTTGGATCTTGTTTCTATTTTTCCTCCCTCAGTCCCCTCCCTCAGGTGTCGAGAGCAGGGAGAAGAAGCCTATTTGAGTGTGAGGTTCCACAAGTGTTGACCGTCCCACCAAAGCCACTTTGAATCAACCAGCTGGAATGGCATTCTAAACCAGAGGTCAGCGAACATTTTCTGTAAGGGCCAGAGAATAAATATTTTAGGGTTTGCTGTCCATATGGTCTCTGCCACAGCTGTTCAAGTCTGCCATGGTAGCTGAAAGCGGCCATGGACAAGATGTTCGTGAATGGGCATGGGTGTGTGCCAATAAAACTTTATTTGCAAAATCAGGCAGCGGGCCAGGTTTGGTTCACGGGCCAGAGTTTCCCTGACCTGTGTTCTAAACTAAGGATTTGGGATCATGTTTTTCGTTCCTTTATGACTAATCAGCCTGGTCCTCGTCGCCAAAAAGAACCCAGGAGGATTGTGTGGGCTACCAAGGACAAAACTGTGGGACAGTTGAAAGCACAATGTCTGCTTGAGGCTGGTGCGGGATCAAGATCATTACTGTCCTCTTGCCGTGGCGGTCTCAAATATCGCGGCGATAATGGCCTAGTTAGAGGCTGCTCGGGTATGTTCCGCTCAGCGATGCCTAGCCCTCCCTCCAA
Source organism: Potos flavus (assembly GCA_028534135.1). Lineage (NCBI taxonomy): Eukaryota > Metazoa > Chordata > Mammalia > Carnivora > Procyonidae > Potos > Potos flavus. Next base: position 98,690,333 of record CM052901.1, on the reverse strand, counting down.
GCAAAGGAAAAGAAAGAAAACCATCCAACTAATTAATTCTTTGGTCCCCAGCAATTATGCAGGCCAGGACTAGTGAATTATTTAAAGCTAAAAATTAATTATTCAATGAGAGTTCCCAAGACGCATCTCCAGCCATACAGTCAGAGGAAAAAGCAGGCCATGCTTCTACTACAGAATTCAGAGACGATAAAGCAGGGGTGCGAGCTTTCTGATGCTGGTTGGGTCTGGGAGTGGATGAGCCAAAGAGCCTGCTACAGGCATGGGGAGTGGGGCACAGTCCCCCCCTAAAGTGGACTGCATGCTTTGCTGAGAAAAGGGTGTGGACATAAATGTGTAAATGATCTTAATGTGTATGTCTCTCCCTGTTAGCCGACTAGTGGACTGAGTGATTAACTCATCCTATGTTTGGCTTTTCTTGTTTCTGTAATAGCAGATACTTAGAGAAAATATGATTTTTAGATAAAGGTACTGTAGGCATTTGGTTCTCTTAAAAAGTGCCTGGTCAGGGAGAGAACATGAGATCCATCCCAGAGTGAACTTTTTTACCAGGGATATGAATGAACTAATCCAACAGATTTCACAGATGATTTTCCTAGGAGCCAATATTTTTCCACCAAAGATTTTCTAGCTTTGTATTTTGAAATAATTATAGACTCACAGGAAGTTGCAAAAATAGTGCAGAAAATCTCTTATTCCCGCCTCCCGTTTCCTGCCAAGAGTGGCAACTTACAGAACTGTAGTCCATGATCAAAACCGGGAAATTGACATAGGCGTAATACAACGAATTCTTCTCCAATTCCTACTTGGATCTCACATTTTTCTGTGCACTTATGAAATGTGTATGTCATTGTGTTTTAAAAAAAGTATGCTGCTTAATGGGGCGCCTGAGTGGCTCAGTGGGTTAAAGCCCCTGCCTTCAGCCCAGGTCATGATCTCAGGGTCCTGGGATCGAGCCCCACATCGGGCTCTCTGCTCAGCAGGGAACCTGCTTCTGCCTGCCTCTCTGCCTACCTGGGATCTCTCCCTCTCTGTCAAATAAATAAATAAAATCTTAAAAAAAAAAAAAAAAAAGACACAGATATCACCACAAGGCAAGTACCCTTTTATAGTGACATTGACCCCCTCTTCTCCCAACCCCTGGCAACCAGGGATCTGGTCCCTATCTCCACACATTGTATTATCATGAGGATAATTCATAGTGGGTCATACAATATGTGACCTTTTCTTCTTTTTTAAAGAGTTATTTGAGAGAGAGAAGAGCGAGAGCAGGGGGAGTAACAGAGGGAGAGAAGCAGACTCCCTGCTGAGCTCAGAGCCCGACGTGGGGCTCCACCTCTCCACCCTGAGGTCATGACCTGAGTCGAAATCAAGAGTCAGATGTTTAACCAACTGAGCCACCCAGGCGCTCCACAGTATGTGACCTTCTGAGACTGGCTTTTTACAGCCAGCCAACCGAATTTCCTGGAGATTGGTGCAAGTTGTGGTGTATATCAGTAACTAGTGTGTTCCTTTCCACGGCTGGGCTGTATTTTGTGCTTTGGATGTACCACCATTCACCCACTGAAGGACATCAGGACTGACACTGGGTTTTGACCACTACAAATTCAGCAGCTGTGGACAGGTGTCTGTGGGAGCCTAAGTTTTCGTTTCTCTACAATAAATGCCCAGGAGTGATTGCTGTTTTCCAGATTTCTAGAGGGTACCCAACCAACTTATAATGGTTTTATTTTTGTCCCCACATTCCAGTTCCAAAGAAAACCATTGTGCACGCCAACCATTCAAGTTCCTGATGAGACCTACCGTGAGCCCCAAAAAGTCACGGAACACCCCGGTTTTGGTGATTGAGCATGATTCAATCCCTTTAGTTTACACAAGAAGTCTGCATTAGGAATAAGCTTTCCCCATGCAGCAGGGATGGGGGGCAGAAGCAGACTTTCTCTGGAAACAGGTGGTTGGTTCCAAATCTAGCTTTAAGAACAACCAAAGGAAAATAGAGGACTTCCATCAGGTATCTGTCAAGAGCCAAAGAAGTCTAGCAAACAATGTCATCTTTCATTCAACAGGGCTCATGTGAACGAGAACGTCTACACAGATACGGATAATGATGGCGTGGGTGGCTTTGCCCACCCGGCCCCCCAAGCTGAGCATCATGGAAGAAAATCAACACTTGCATAGAGGGCTCTGGTTTCCTTTCCAACTGCTTCACCCTGGACGGAGATCTGAGACCTGTGGTTGGGACACAACCTCTGTTAAGACCGGTCAAAGAGCAGGCCTCCCCACCCCTGAAGCCCCTCTCCCATGCCTGTAGTCATTCGGCCCTGCGTGGTTTTGAAACCAACTCTTTTATGATGAGTAGGTAAAAAAAAAATGCAGGACCACCCTCCCAGATTAATCCTACACTACGTTTTGATCGCACTGTTGGTTTTCATTGCTCACAGTAGACATTTAGCAATGCTTTTCATGGTCCAGGGAAAACCACGCTGAGTAAGAAAGCAAGTTTTCGATTACTTCGTTCTCACCAGAAGGAAATACTGGGTCCCACACTCGTCGAGGCGAGAAGGAGGCCAGTCCAGCCCGGTGTAATTGCTGACGTTCTAACTTTCTTTCCGGGAGATCCCGTCTTCTGGGATTCTCCTACAGCTCTACTAATGTGCACATTCATATCAATAGTGGGATACTATTACGGTATTGCTTAAAGAACAAAAGCCAGAGAATAACAGAAATGTCCCGCCAGTGAGACGGGGTGAGACTTGAGCCATACAATGCAGCTGTTGCAAACAATGAAGCCGCTTTATACGCACCGATGCAAAACCACCACCAACATTCCCTCTAATGGATGGGAAACAGTTCCATGATATTGCTAAATAAAAATAAAAATTCAGGACGGCCATTGACAAAGACGTTATATTCACCAGCAAAAGCATTCCAAGGATAATCATAAGAAGTTTCCCTTTTCAAATGCCGCCTCTCTGGGGAAGGGCGGCCAGTTCGAGCCCTTTGCTTGCTTGAAATGCTTCTGATATATTTTCAAACGAGTTCAATCATTGGCTCGCTTGAGACAAATATTTGCCGAACAAAACTTTGTTTTGTTTCTATCGCCTTTACATTCACGAAACAATTGCCCGGAGGAATAGCCGCCAAACACTCTACTTTTCCAAAATGGTCTCCATGATTCTGTTACCATTTTGTTCCCATGGTATTCCAATATCGTTCATTTCCTGGGGCCCCCTCGCTTCTGCAGTGGCTGTCTCTGGGGCCGGGGTCTATCTGTGCAAGGCTGCATAAGCCTGCAAATCAGGAAAAGAGAGAGCGACATAGAGACAGAGACACAGAGACAGAGACTATAAATAGGAGACCTTAATTTGAGCCCTTCAAAATGGTGATCCGAAAAATCTATCAGAATGTCAGAATTTGGTTTTTTTCAAGTGCTCACATCTCTACAGAAAAGAAGATTTTTTTTTTTTCCTAGTGACTACATGGCAAATCCTGTCAGTTGTGAAATCCAAGAAGTGAGATTGCTTTCTCTGAAAACATAGCTGGGGAAAAAGTCAAGCAATTAGGTAGAGAAGTAACCACCTTGAAAACTGAGTTTCCTCGAGTGGATGAAAGAGTAGGAGAGACGAGAGGTCCCCCCATGGGTCCTCCCTGTCTCCATGAATATTTTCGGATCCATGCTGAGTCCTTTTAAAATATGCACGCTTAAATTTTATTCTTAACAAATGCTATCCCAAGAATGCATTAGCACTTACCCTCTATCTGTAAAATCATCGAGGGTGACCTCCACAGCTGGGCAATGCCAGGAGGAGGAAGGAATCCGGGAGGAATTCATGGCAAGAGGAGCCGGGGGGAGGCGAAGCTTGCTGCCTTGGTGGCGAGGGGCCAGGAGACTGGCGTCGTCTCTGAGCAGGAAGGACAAGAGACAGAGGACTGAAGTGATGCACAGACAATGCCATGAACCCACTGACATGGGGGTTTGGATAGGAAGGGCAACTATTTTGAAACTTGCTTCTTTACGTGGTACAAGGAAAAAGAGATGATAAAGACCCAAAGTCTGGCGAAATTTCATTTCATACAAGGAAGGTTACCTGGCCAGGAAACTCCCTGGACCTAAAAATGTGTATTAAATCAAACGAAAGCATGCACGTAGTTCGGTCAAAAATTACTATCAAAACGCTCTGCTCCCTCCCTCCAAACCCCCATCCCATCCCACTCGTCCACAAAGCAACAACTTCCCACTCTTATCTATTTCTTCTGTGATTTACCTGCATATTTCTAAAAAAAATAAGCGCGTACTATTATTTCTTCATTTCTTCATTTTAGTCATTTTGTCCACTTCGATTACGATGGCTGAGGATTCGGCTGGCTAACTACCTCAGTTAAGCTCCTCCCCCTCCCTTCAGTCTAGATATTATGATTTTTGTTTAGACAGTTTTACCATTATGGCTTCCTAAGTTCTCTGCAAGCGACGGCCGCATTTCCTTTCTTGTACAACTCTGAACACGTCCTGGAATTAGTACGTGTCCTGTGCCATTGCTTGGTTTTGTAGGGACGTATACCGATTGTTTCCACCCATGTTCCAATGTCTGCTGGGGCTCCTGCCAAATGCTCGGGCTCACGGAGGCACCTGACCCTCCCCATCTCCCCACCCAGAGCGCAGCTGTGCCCTCCCTGCCCCCTCCTCCTCTGAACACACCGGTTTGCACACAGCTATGATCCTGAAATGACCCTCCCGCCCCGCAGCCTCTCTCCAGGTGGATCTCGTCTCTCCCTTTCCTACTTTCTGTTTTGCAACACGTTCTCCAGGAGCTTCCCAGGAGAGCCACGCCAGGTACCTATTTTTGTCCTCACGTGGTAAATAATTTGCTCTTTCGGTGCTCTTTGTGAGAGCTGAGTGAGAGCTGCCTGCGTTGGACACTCCCTCAGATTGTCCTTTCCTCTCAACTCTCTTCGGTTCTGCCCCCTGAGGGAAACTTCGCCTGCCTTTGGTCTCTAGCTCTTGGTCTGTGACCTATTTTCCTCTGCAGAAACTTTCAGCTCTGCGCTGCCCGCCAGAAAGAGGACATGAGCCCCAGAGTTGATTTCCCAATAGTCAGCATTGGAAAGTAAGAAGTAGCATGAATTTTAAGAATGTATTTTATTTAATCCAGTATTTTAAAAACATAATCATTTCACCCTGTAATCAATATCAGAACCATCGACGAGATGTTTTAACTTGACTGCGTCTCGAAACCCGGTGTGCCTTTCACACTCCCAGCATGCCTTGTGATTCCGTTCTCTGGGCTCTGTCCTTCCAGAAGGCTTCTGGACCCATGCCTCCCTCCACCATCGATGCCACAGTGTTCCGCTAACACTGGAGATCCTACAGTCCGTCCCCTGGCTGCTTCATGCCATGGTTGTTCTGGAACCCTACATGCCTAGTCATTAGGAATGTTCTAGAACCCTGGAGCTCAATCATTTCAGCAGAGAAGATAGTGTTTTCAGATACAGAGCTGGCCAAACTTTCTGGTGGGTGGCCATCACACGGCCAGTCAGGTCACCGTCACGGGATTTCTCTTGCTCTATGGCCTGTGATTTGTAATGTGTTCTTGGAATTCTCGAGGACTCTGGAAGGTTTTCAACATTTCCTGGGAACAAACCAGCAGTTCTTGGAAGGAGTGACTTCAGCCTTACTGGGTAACAGGCAACTGGGAAACTAGGTGTGCAGCCAGCAGAGGGCAAGACCCTGCCCACGGGGGGCTCTCGGGCTGGAAGAGGGATGGAGGGACAGAGGGCAAGGAGGGACGAATACGGGACGCATCTCCTCTCTTTCCCGTGTGGTTGGGACATCAAGGACGCCAGGTGTGCCCCTGCTCATGCCCACCCTCCCTCCCTCCTTCTAGCTTCCTCTCCTCTCGCCCCCTCCTCCTTTCCCCTGCCTCTCCCCAGGTCCCCATGGCAGACAAGACCCCGAGGTCTCCCCCATACGTAAGCAGAATATAATCCTTCTATGCTCGCTTAGGTGGCCAGATTCCTAACCTGTGTTTGTCATCATAAAACAGACGGGAGTGTGCCTCCCTGTCACCTGCATAGTGTTCCCTCACTCACCCGTACTCTGGCAGGACCCCAGCTGTTGGGAAAGCCAGCTGAAGACCAGTGGACCTAGCAAACCGTCTAGTAGTACCGTTGCATCTGAAAGTCCCACTTAATTACATTCCAGCTAAATTTTTGTCCATACTGATTTTCAACTATGAACACGTGTTCTACTTTTTCCTCTCTACCTTATTCAACTTTCCTCCTTCCAGAGATTACAACGTGTTGGTGAATTTCAAATCCCTCATATGTGTCTTGCTAGGAATGAGCAAGCTCATAATTAATAAGATCTGATGAGTTTGGATGGCACTAATTTGCATTACATGATGGTTTTGACAGAAGCTGGGTGGGAGCAAACCTCAGTCCATGAAGAAAAGGCTGGCTAATCATTTCTATGGTGCAAATGTTGCAGGGACTAGATAAATATATTTTTCAGATCGTGGAGCTATGACAACTCTTTACACGCATATAAATAGCATGTGCTGTGTGTTGCGTGCTGTCTCGTACATGTAATGATATCACATCTTTAGTGTTTAGGGCTGCCAGTTTTACGACATCATTGGGTAATACAAGTGCCCTCTTGTTTTATTTATTTATTGGTTTGCTCCTTTGTTTTTTGTTTTTTATTTATGTATTTATTTTTCGCTTTGTAGTAACATTTGGGTTTCACCTGTCTCCTGAGCCTCTTGCAGCCCACCCGGACCTGAGAATGGGTACGTACCTTCTCATCTCCTAAAATCCTATGCATTTTGCATATCAGTTCTGAGATGCTAGATTCTTTACGTCACAGCCAATCCTAGGTGGAGAGACTGGTGAAGGAGAGGAGAGGTTTTCTGAATCAAGTGCTATGAATTTCCTCAAGATGGAATTGATGGGAATCAAGAAATATCCCGAACTTGAGGGGAGCCTGGGTGGCTCAGTTGTTAAGCAGCTTCCTTCTGCTCCGGTCGTGGTCGTGGGGTCCTGGATTGAGCCCTGCATCAGGCTCCCTGCTCAGCGGGGAGTCTGCTTCTCCCTCTCCCACTCCCCCTGCTTGTTTTCCCTCTCTCACTGTTGTTATGCCCAGATTTTTAGATCCCCAAAGACCACCAGGGAGCCGAGTCTGATGCAAAAGCAAAAGAGCCTTTATTCGAGCTAGCTCGAGCTCAATCTCCCACACTCACCAACGCAGCGGCGTGTTGTGGAAAAAGAGAGCGAGTCTCCGAAGGCGCAGCGGTTTTATAGGGGCCAGGGGCCAATGAGCTGGTAACAAGCACTCAGTGGCCAATAAGATTGTAACACACACAGGCCATACGCAGATGGCCAACTGAATTACGATTCTCCCTAAAGTAGCTGTCCGAACCAGCCTATCACTCTGGTCAGAATTGGCGCCTGAGTTTGGCAGGCTAAAGGCGGGGTTTACATTCTGTGGTTGTTTTCAGATGCAGGTCATATGGGGTTTATACATGAGAGGTCATGTGGGGATTATACATAAGATGGCGGGTGTAGCACAAAATGGAGTTAGCCTTGCTCTGCTCTTTTAATGGTCTCTCTCTCTCTCTCTGTCAAATAAATAAGTAAAATCTTAAAAAAAAAAGAAAGAAATATTCCAAACTTGGAAACAGAGACATTGGAGATAAAGCCTGCTGGTTCTAGAGATGGTGAAGGGCCAGGGGTATATATTCCAGCCCGAGAAAGAGAACTGGGCTTTGTGACTCTGTCCGTGAACCCCGAGGAGCGAGCGTGCGTGCCGACAACACAAATTACTTTCGAATTCATTGTCAGGAAGTGAATGAATACAGGAAGGCGGCTTTTGAGTTTTAATATGATTTTTCAATAACTGTCTAGGAGTAATTAATTCAGGACAAGTGTTTTTAAAAGTCTATTAAAATATAGCCCTAGTAAATTAATTGGCACGGGTTCTTCTGAATTCTCCTTTTAACAAAACTAATAAATTATTTTGCATGCATTTAATAAATATTGGAAAACTAGAAATTGAGTTTTCCCTATTGTAGTGCTGATATTTTTAGCTGGCATCCAAAAAATGTGATATTGGATATTCCAGACATACTCCCGGAATCTGATGTGATAATTAGCATCTCACTTCACTGGGTTCTTTTCCCCTCAAGCTCCCCAAAAGTGCCACACGAATTATTAATTATTCTCATTTGTTCACTAATGCAAGCCCTCAAAGGACATCTTTAAGATGACAGTTTATTAACCTAAACCAGGTTATTCTATGTTCTTAACTATAATAAAAGTGTAATTGTTTTAAAATATTTTAAGTTCAGAACTTTCCTGTGAATTCATAGCAACCTCCCAAAGATTCTGACTCATTGCCATTTTACCCTTCTTTCTGACCCATCCTTTTTCAAAGAGCACGGACAAGCAGGAGCCTGACAACCTAGGATCCCCTAGGTAACCACAGATTGCGAGGAATGAACACCTCCCAGCAAGAGACAAAAACTTTTATTTTGGGTTGCTTACTGCATCCCACCTGGATGGCTAAGGCTGACCCTACCCACCCCGTAAATAGGTGAGGCCCAGACACAGGTAAGCAGCAGACCCATGGCTGGATGGGCCCCCTCTGCTACCCAGAGGATACGACCCTTGGGGTTGGACCCGTCTCACTTAGCTCCTATCCTGGAGCAGCCCGGCAGGCAGGACAGAAGCTTCTCCGTCAAGGTTGGCCGAGTGGCTGTGTGAATAAATCCGCCGTGGGCACCTGGACGCCCTATCCGGGCACGTTTTGTGCACACGAGCTGCTTCTCCTAGCCCTCTTCCCGTTCCCCGACAATATTAGAATCAAGGCACTTTCCCAGTGGGGCTAGGGCAGCCCTCCACCTGGACTGAGTCAGGGTTGCCCTGAGCAGCAGGAGGAGGCTCAGAGTAGCCTCATGGGACTCACATTTCCCCTGCGATGACACTTCACATTCCCCGCTACCGGATTTGTGACTTATGATCTGACCCGCCTTTCAGGCAAAAAAAAGTAAGACACGCTGGGGTTCAAGGGACTAAGCAAGGCCACCTAAGTATCAAGGGACATGGGAGCATTTGAGCCCCAGCTCCAATTCCCCTCTGCTTCTGCTGCGAGATCAGTCCCGTGAGTTTGGGTCCTCATGTTCATGAGCTCCGGGAGATCAAGACCTGGTCAGAGTAGAGAGGGTCGCCAGGACATTTGGACAATCCCATTCAGCACAGTCCACACAGCTGGGGGAGGGACACCAAATGGGTGTCCGAGGACCGATGTACTGGTACCACAAAGCAGGTGGCATAAAACAACAGAAGTGTCTTCTGTCCCAGTTCTGGAGGACCAAAGTCCAAAATCAAGGTGGCATGGCGGCGGCGCCAAGCTCCCTTCGAGGACTGGAGAGGAGAATTCGTTCTGTGCCCTTCTCAGCTTCCAGTGTAGCCAGCCATCCTTGGAGTTCCTTGGCTTGTAGACACATGTCCCAGTCTGTCATCAGACCATCCTCGTTCCCCTGAGGGTCTCCGCCTCGTCTTCCCTCGGCGCGTGTCTGTCTCTGTTTATTATCTCTGCTCCTTGAAAGGACAGCAGTCCTAGTGGATGAGGGCTCACTTTCGTCCGGGAGGACCTCGTCTTAACTTGTTCCATCTTCAAAGACCCTATTTCCGAAGAAGGGAACATTCCCAAGCCTTAGAGACCGGGACACATATCTTTGTCGGCGGGGGGAGGGGATGCAATTCGGCACATAAAACGTGAACTACTCTGCTCGTGGGAACAGCTGAAGCATAGCGAAGCCGGAGCTCACAGAAAGCATCTTGTACGCGAGGTTTCATTCTGTTCGTGCAGGCAGCAAACAATGTCTTGTGGGTCTTCACAATTTAAAGGTCACCGGTTGGCTCTAGGGTCCCAAATCTACGCAGGGATACTGCTAAATATCTCACAGTGCAAAGGACGGCCCCCACCACCAAGATCCGACACGGCACAGATGGATCTTAAAGATGGAGGGAAAAGTTGTCAGAAGGTTCTGGAATTCCAGAGTCTCCTTGATTGGACAGGGATGATCGAGCAGAGAACGTAGGGTTTTGAGCCAACAGACTCCAGAATAAGGAGATGTTAGCCCCAGAGAAAAGCAAGGGTTCCAGAAAGGAACAGAGGACAGCTAGAAAATAAATCTCTGTGCCTCAAACTTTGGCTGGTGAGTGTAGACATCCATTATAGGTGAGCCGCCACGGGAAGGGTGACCTACTCTTGAGTCTGGGAAGCCTGGCCTCTCAGGTGACGTCTGCCAAAAGACAGGACTGGGCAAGTCAGAGGAAATGTTTGGTTCATTAAATAATTTGCAGTTCTGAATGTTTTTGTTTGTTTTGACTGCACGAACTGCTTCTCTAAATGGATGTTAGGTTTCTGTGGGCTGCTCCATTGACCTCTCCCCGCTCTTCCTTGTGAATTTAATATTTGCTTAGTTATTTTATGGATTTGCTTCAGGTGATTGGACATATGATACTGAATGTCAGCCGAGCATTCTTACACACCCAGCCTGCCTAGTGACACTGCCTTTTGGAAGTGATTTGCTTGGATTGCAAAACATAGTTTCCCACGAGACGAATGTCCTAAAATGGTGGGCTGTCCCAGGCGAGACAACAGAAGCCCCTCATTGCCACACTCTCCCTGAAGGCATGGCAATCGTTTGGAACTCGATCCCGCTGTCTCAGGGCTTTCCTGGAGAAATGCCTTCGGTGGGTGAGCCAACGTGGAATTTCAGATCTACGTGTACCCCGATTCTGTATCGGTGAGACAGAGCTACAACAGTAGCTTCACTCTCCTGGTGCCCCCCGGGGTTCCAGGAAGACATGAGCAGCAGAAGTGTGGGGGCGGGGTTCAGAGATCTGGAAATTATGAACTGGACAGGCACTTTACATGATGAGTTAGCCTGGGAGACAGAACCCCTGGGAGAAGAAAGACGAGCTTGAGTGGAGGGAGAGGATGAGTGTAGTGGGTAGAATAAAGACCCCCCCTCCAAAGATGTCCCCATCGTAATCGGCAGAACCTGTGACCCTTACATGGCAAAGAGGGAGGTGTAAGTTACAGACCTTGAGATGGGGGGTGATCCTGGGTTACCTGGGCAGCTCGGTGGCATCACAAGGGTCTTTCTAAGAAGGAGGCAGGAAAGTCAGAGGACGAGAAGGAGGCCTGGAGATGGAAGTCGTGGTCAGAGTCAGAGGTTTGACAATGTCATCCCGCTGGCTGGGAGCATGGAGGGAGGGGCCGGGAGCCCAGGAACGCAGGTGCCCCCAGCAGCTGGAGGAGGCACGAAAATGGATTCTCCTGAAGAGCCTCAAGAAGGGACCAGCCCTACTGACCCATCGTAGACCTCTGAGCTCCAGACCCATAAGGGAATAACACGGAGCTGTTTCAAGCCACTGAGCCTCGGGTAATTGTTTCCAGCAGCTGCAGGGATCTGCAGCGGGCAGTGGGGGAGGTTGGGAATGCCAGGGAGAGGTGAAGGGTATTCTTCCCTCTCGCTCTCTCCTGTCCTCTTCTGTCCCTCTGGCCACTGCGCTGACATAGAACCTCAAAGGACACACACTGAGGAGAGGAGAGGAGGCCTCTCTCTCTTCCCCCCGTCCTCCTCCTGCACCCTCTCCTCCCTGGCAGCTTTTGCCACGGCCCTCGGGACCTGTCACTGTTCTCACCGCACACTCTTTTTTTAAAAAAGTGTTTTTTATTATGGTGAAATTTACACAACCCGAAGTTTACCATCTGGACTATTTTTCAGCACAGTTCAGTGGCATCGAGGACGTTCACACTGTTGTGCAAACATCGGAGATATCCATCTCTAGAATGTTTGGACCTGCCCGAGCTGAAACGGTGAACCGTGCCCCCATCAGTGCCCATTTCCTCCCCCTCCCCACCCCTGGTTACCTCGAATCGATCTTGTGTCCGTGAAGCTGCCCATTCCGGAGAGTTCGTCCAAGTGGGGTCATACCCCATCTGTCCTCTTGTGACTGGCTTATCTCACCCGGTGTAGGACTTCCAAGGTCCAAGTGCATATCGGAACGTCGTTCCTTGTTTGGGGCCGATAGCTGTCCGTCATGCGGATGGGCCATATTTGTATATTGGTTCCCATCTCGTGACAGTCACTCGGGCTGCTTTGGGATCCCTTTGGCTATTGCGAATGATGTTGTAATGAACGTTGGCGAACTGTCTGGGTTCCCACTCTCAGCTCTTGGCGGTGTAGACCCAGAAGTGGAATTACTGGATCAAAGGAAGTCTGCTTTCTTTCTCGAGGAACCACCACGCCGTTTTCCGCGGGGGCGGCCCCAGGTCACACCCTCATTGGCCATGTGCCGGCGTTTCTCTGCGTCCTCGGCCAAGACTTGTTGTTTCCTATTTGTTTGTTTGCATGATTGATTACATCCATCCTAGTGAGTGGGCACAGCACTCGCTCTTGATGGAAAAACACAGCCGTGGGGCGCCCCGGGGGCTCAGTCGGTTAAGTGTCCAAATCTTGGTTTCAGCTCAGGTCGTGATCTCGAGGTCCTGAGATCGAGCCCCACATTGGGCTCTGTGCTACGCGTGGAGTCTGCTTCACATTCTCTCCCTCCCACTGCCCCTCCCCCCATAAATGAATAAAATCTTTAAAAAAAAAAAAAAGGAAAGGAAAAGAAAAACACAGCTGGATGGGTAAACGGGGCCAGTGAGAAGCAAGAAGGAGAGGGAACACAAGTATCCGGGGGGAGGTCTTCACCACACGCAGAAAGTGTCGAGTTGACCTTACCGTCCCTCCTGCCGGAACATGGCGGCCTGACCTATACCCTTCATCGGCTCCCTGTGTAGGGACATAAGGAAAGGCATCCGCAGATCTCCTTCTCTGGATGACGACCTTGGCTGAGCAAGAGAACTCAGAGCGAGAGGGGCCATTTTCCGCTCAGCTGGTGTCACTGTGAGCCCCAGTGTCTGAGCACCGTCGTGGGCCCTCCACGGACTTGCGGTGTTGTCCCCCCAAACTAGATCGGTTTGCGGCTGGGGAGTTGAAACGTGGAGATTCAGAATCAAGAGGCCGTTTCACAGCCACCTGAGAGACCTCCTGTCCCGGCAACACCATTTCTGAAGGACCGTCCGAGAGGAAAAACGGGTGCGGATGTGTGTGTCGCTGCCTATCGGTCATGGCCACTGATGACGTGGGACACTGAGGACACGAGCCTAATGGCCTTTTTCCCTTGTGCCCCAATAGACAATTAAATGAAAAGCCATTTTATGTTTTTAAAGAGATACAACTGGAGAAAAATCAGTAGGACTGGAATGTTTTCACAGTTATCTTTATTTTAATTGCGGTAGAAGAAAAAAAAAAGCACATCACATAAAACGTACCATCTTAGCCATTTTTAAGTGTCCAGTTCAGTGACATGAAGGCTGTCCCTATGGCTGTGAAACAGATCTCCAGGAGGTTTTTGTCTTCCAAAACCGACTTTATACCAAGGAACAACTCCCTTTTCCTCCCTCGCCCAGCCCCTGCTAACCAGCATTTGATTTCCTGCTTCTATACCTCTGAGTATTTTATATACCTTCTAGAAGTGGAGTCTTGCAGTATTTGCCTTTTTTGACGGGTTATGCAACAAAACTTAAGGTTAATCCACGCTGTAGCACGTGACAGAATTTCCTTATCTTTCAAGGCTAAATAATATTCCCCTGTGTGTATAACCATATTTCATTCATCCATGGATAGGCATCCATAGATAGGGTTGTTTCCAACTTTGGGGCTATTATGAATAATTCTGCTATGAACTTGGGTGTGTGAATATCTCTTCAAGACCCTACTTTCAATTCTTTTGAAGTGGGATTGCTGGATCTTCCCAGGATTATTTCTTTGGACTACTGCATGACAAAATTGATAGTACAAAAACCAATCGACAAATTATATTTGTACCCCAGGGGCAGTGCATCAGAGGGAAATTTTCTAGCTCCCTTTATGCCTCATTTACAGTTTTTATGAGAGCTATTTTTTTTACTTATTATGGAAGAACACATACAGAAAAGTACAAAAACCTTAAGTGTACAGCTCGATGAATTTTCTTAAACTAAGGCCCTTGTGGAACCCACACTCGTGATGAGGAAGAAGACGTTGCCAGACTCAAGGCGCCCCTCTCGCAACGTCCCCAAGGGGAAAGGCTGTCCTGAGCTGTTGGCCTGAATGAGCATTGCCGATACTCGGAACATTCTAGGGGGAGAAAAGAGTTAAAAAGGAAAAGAGAAAGACAGAAAAAGAGCAAGGAAGAGAGAGAAGAGGGAAAGAAAAAAAGAGAAGAATGAAAGGAAGGAAGAAGGCAGGAAGAGGAAGGAAGGGTGGAAGGAAGGCGGGAAGAGGGAAGAAGGGAGGAAGGAAGGAATGGGAAAGAAGGAAGGGAGGAAGAGAAAGGAAGGAAGGAGGAAGGGAGGGAGGGAGGGAGGGAGTCAGGCAGGAGTCAGGCACCTGCCCGCCTGAGTGTGAAGGTCAGCTGTTCCCTTCAGCTCTGTCGCGTTAGGGCCGCATTGAACAGCTAGGACTCAGCATTTGAGGGCCACAGTGGACATCCCCCTAATGCCCAACCCGCTCAGCGCAGCGCTGCTGTGAAGGCCATAACCTGATTCCCGGATTTTATTGCAACTAAGAGGAAGGGATGTTAATCTGAGGGTGAGAGTCAGAGAATTTCAGGGTCCATGCTCTGTTCTTAGGATGGAAATTCTAAAAGAGCCCTTGTCACTCAGTCTTGTCCACTCTGTGAAGCTTATTTGGGATTTTGCAAGGCAGAAAGGAAGGAGGAGAGCCAGGTTCTCAAGAGCCCACTTCCCGCCCGGCCGGGAACGCAGAGAGCGTCTCCTCCACACTAGCGAGTCTTCGTTACACCAGGTGGTTCTTTAATTTTCACGTTTATATTTAGCACAACTTCTGAAAGTCTCGTTAAGGGAGGAGTGGAATCATTCGCTGATGGCTCAGGGTCCATCCTCTGCTCTTGAGGATGGAAATTCTAAAAGAGCCCTTGTCACACTCAGAGGTGAGTGTGAAACGGAGGGATGCTCTTGCAAAGCTCGGGATATAGGAAGGGAGTGGGCCCACGTGCAGAGCAAGTGATGGTCCGCACACATTGGGGCAGGGTGAGACTCCCCGGGGGGCAGGCTGCGATGCTCCTGCGGCCTCACTTTCGCCCCTCACACTGCGAGAGCTCTAACAAAGCCTCCTGCTCCCCTCAAAAGGGAAAATAACTTCCCAGATGTGTGGCATTTTGTGGGAGATAACATTTCAGTCTACGATCATATGGCTTACCAGTAACCCTCATATTAACAGAAATTAACAGAAATAAAAATGTTGCCTCCAGTAACCAAGTAAGTTTCGTGGGAAAACGGAAAATCTCCTTTTCCTCATTTAAAGATAAATCCAACTGAGGCTTCAAGTGGCTAACTGACTTGTCTACAATCGCCCAGTTGGTAAGAAGCGGTGCATGATCTTAAACAAATGGATCTTACGTCACTAACATTAAAAAGACCTATCATACCAAGAGTTGGTGAGGGTGTGGAGGAACTGAACGCTCTCTCCCTGCTGTTGGAATGTACGATGGTACAACCACTTTGTGCTTTCTTTTGTTTTTTCACAAAGTTTGCTTCTTAAAAAGTTAAACCTATACCTACCATATGGGATCTAGCTATTCTAGTTCTGGGTACTTATCCAAGAGAAGTGAAAGCATAAGCCCATGCAAAAACTTGTAAACAATAAATGCTCAGAGCATCTTTATTTGTAATAGCCCCAAACTGTAAACAACTCATCAATATTGAGTCCATCAATGAATGAATGGAAAAATAAACCACAATACATACATAGAGTGGAATACTACAAGGCAATAAAAAGGAATGAAGTATTTTTTTTTTAAGTTTTATTTACTTAAGTAATCGCTACCCCCAACGTGGGGCTCGAACTCATGACCCCAAGATCAGTACACTGAGCAGCATGGATGAATCTCAGAATTATTATGCTGACAGAAGGAGAGAAGTCAGACAAAAAAGAATATAAATTGCCTACTTCCATTTCCAGAAACTCTAAAAAATGGGACCGAAAGCAGATCAGTGGTTACCTATGAATAAAAGAATGCGGAGAGGCCTGAGGGAGGGCATACAAAGGACAGGGAGAAACTCTTGGGGGTGACGGTTATTGCGATAAGCAAAATAATGCCCCTCCCACCAATGATGTTCCCATTCTAATTCCCAGAACCCGTGAATATGTCACTCTACATGGCCAGCGGGAAATGTGGTTGCCCACGGAATTCTGGCTGCTGATTATCTGACTTTAAGATAGGGAAATTTTTATCCTGGATAATCTGGGTGGACGATGAGGATGACAGTCCTCATAGGCAGAAGAGGGAAGCGGAAGAGCCCAGAGTCGGAGAAGGAAATGTCACTATGGGGGAACGGTCAAAGATGCAGTGTCGCCGGCTTTGAAAATGGGGCACAGGGCTGCAAGCCAAGGAATGCGGGCAGCCTCTATCAGCTGGGAAAGGCAAGGAAACGGATTTGCCCTGCAGCTCCAGAAAGGAGTGCAGCCTTGCTGGCACCTTGATTCTTAGCCCCGTGCAATGGACGTAACACTTCTGACCTCCACAACTGTAAGATACTAAATCTGTGTTGTTTTAAGCCACTAGGTTGGTCGTGCTTTGAAATCGCAGCCAGAGGAAACACGTACGGCCATGTTCATTATTTCGAGCAGTGGAAAGACAGTTCACCAGTTTTTATGTTAGTGATACCTCAATAAAGTTGTTTAAAGGAAAGCTCCTTACACAATGGCTCTTGATTGTGGTTCTTCTTTCCATTCTGACACATTCGGTGAGCGGACAGGAAAATCATCCACGTCGACGGAGTTTATTATGAACGTTGTCTTTAGCTCCTTTCAGTCAAGAGTTCTGCTAAAACTCGTAGCTGGTGGGTATTATAAGCTTGTCCGACATCTGTGACCGTGGATTACTTATGAGAATTTCTCATTGTTCTAACTTGTTAATAGCATAGGGACCCAACGGCAATTCTTCTCTCTCCTTTGGTATTAAGATAACTAAGTTATCAGATTGCATCAGAAACCGAGCTGGAAATTGTCATAAAGGTTCTAACCGAATCCAGGGATTATTAACAACATTAAAAATCTAAGGACATGTCTAGGAGAAATCAGAGGTCTCTACTGTCAAAGAATGATTTCTGTGTGTGCTCCTGCTGATGGGTGTGCTTCATTGCAGTAAAGTGGAGGTGTGTTTATAATTGTGAGCTTTGACTATAAGTTTTGAATTAAGAGTTTGGATGGTAGGCAGATTCCCACGAGCACTTGGGTGGGATTCGGTGCTGGTGCGTCAGCCAGCGTCCCCGCGGGAGACAGATGGCATGCACAGAAGTGTTAATGAAGAGAGTTAAATGAAGGGGCGTGGTGGGTGGGGTCAAGGGAATCCAGAGGGAAGCTGAAGGGGAAGCGAGCTGGGGGTGGGAAATTGCACTTTACCTCTCAATTAACCATTCCTCCCAGCCCAAGTCTTATGTTCCTGTACGTGGCATGCACTTCCTGCCCTTTTGACCCTGGGTTTCATTAAATGACTTGGCTTTGGCCAATGGAATGTAAGCCGATGCGGCATACACCATATCTAAACAGAAACTTTAAAGGCACTAGTGTGGTTGACACACACTTGGGCGACTGCCCTTGGCCTTGAGGAGAACAGGCTCCAGATAGGATCTGGCTCCAGGGATGGCGAGACGTGTGGAGCTGAGCCAAGTCTAGCTCGGCAGAGCTCAGCAAGGCCAAAGCTGATGCACACAGCCTGCATGCGTCGTGAGTGAGGAAGGGTTGCTGAGGCAGCAGCAGAGAAAGCTCACAAAATCTTCCCTTGATTGCATGTGTGAGCTGTGAATACAAGATGCAGCTCCTCGGACTAGGTAACTAATCAGTTGACTCCGAGTCAATCAAAAGGGAGACATCCTGGGTGGGCCTGGCCTAGTCAGGTGAACTTTATAAAAGGTGGGCCTGACCTAATCAGATGACCTTTATAAAAGTGAGGAGACTTTCCTGCTGGACTCAAAGACAAAACAAACAGCTGCTCATGAACTGCCTATGAAAAAAGACTATCCTCCGGGAGTTGAGAGCCTCAGTCACCTTGATTACAGGCTGGTAAGACCCTGACCTGAGGACCCAATTATGCCATGCCCAGACTCCTGACCTAGGAAATCATGAGCCCATAAATGTGTGTGGTTCAAAGCCTCTACATTTGGGGTACTATGTGACACAGCAGTGGAAAGACAATTCACCAAGAGAGTATACATCCTTAGTACAGCACCATATCATACATTTTTTTAAAGGTGCTGAGATGAGCAGAAGAAATGAGTCCCATTCCCCTTTGTAGTTTATTTCTGCAACTTCAGTGAAGAGGCCAGGTAGGAGAGAAATCAGCCACATTCCTTGCAGAAGGCCTTTTACGATCCCTTTCCCGCATAACTGTTTTATTCTGACATGGACAACAGCCATCCTAAGCCCTTCACTTACCTGAATCCAAACCCCAGGTTTCCAGCAGGTCTGCTGTCGTCCCCAGGAAGGGACCCTGGCCAGGACCCATCCCCGACCCTGTCTGCAGGCCCCCATTAGAGTGCTCGGTCTAGCATGGGGATGGCCGTGTCCTTCCCTGGGCTTCCTGCTGTTCCAGGCAGGAATCGCGTCTCCGGTCTTCAGGTGTTCCCAAGCATGTCACCAAATGTGCCCTTGCAATCCCCCAAATGCTGGCTAAATGCCTGAGCTAGTCATCCTGTTCCAATACTGAGTTTCTCCAGCACAAATCGGTCAAAATCGGTGTCAAAGTGTGTTCCTCAGAGCAGACTCTGCACCGGCTGGGAACTTGTTTGAAATTGTTCTGAAATTCTGTTCTTGTTTCAAACAGGAACTTGTTTGAAACCTGCTGAATGAGAAACTCACGGGTTGGGGCCCAGCCGTGTGGGTTTCACAAGTTCTCCCGGAGGTTCTTCTTGCTTTCAAGTTCGAGAAGCTCTGCCCTAGCCTGATGTTTTACATTTTCAGGTAACCCGCCCCTTCATCATTCCCAGGTCCCTTCCCCCCCCCCCCCTTTTCCGTAGCTGTTTTATTTTGGACTTTGCGCTGAAGTCCCCACAGTCAGATCATTGACAGCGTGGGTGCTCACATTCTCCCTAGTCATTTGAGATACAGACCTCAGTGGAATCCTCTTCAATTTGTTGAGCAGTTACTGGGGATTAAACATAGTGTAGAATGCAGAGATTCTCTTCCTCTCAGACCGGCCCCAGGAGGAGAGGCAGCATCGACGCCGCTTTTCAGAGGCAGAATCTGGAGCACAGCCATTGCAAGAAACATGGGCACCACATCTCCACAGCCGGCGGGGCCGGACCCGAAATTCAAAGTCAGGGTGTCTCACTTTGAAATCACTGCTTGTCATCCCAGACTAACTAGTCTCAGAACCTCCGACTCTGACGTTTAAAAACCACCAACTGTTTCTTGCCTCCAGACAGCTGGCCCCAAAAAGCAGCCTGCTGGGGAGCCCGCGGCGGAGGTCGGGAGAGCACCGCGTGCGGCCAGCCCCTTCCCGTGGTGTCGTGACCTCAGTCAACACACCACCCGTTTGTCCTACAAGCGTATGCGCCGAGCGTATCCTTCTTTTGCAGGGAGAACGAGCGGCTCTCTCAGGAACGGAGCCGACCGCGCCAAAGGCACCAGAGGTCTTCCTCGGAGGTGTGGATGGGGCACGTGGGAAAGCCACTCTGCCTGGCTCCCGGGCTCCGAGCTCCCTGCCCCATCCAGCTGCTCCTGGAAGCAGCTCGCACCGCTGCCTTCGCGCCTTTTAATCCCCCTCCGGCCTCCCAAGCCCCCTTCCCAGGGGCTTCCACTGACCCTTCCCTTCCACTTCTCGCCTCCGCAACATCTGTAGTACCTGCCATCCATCTCTGACGTTGGATGTGGCACCATGATCATATTTCGGGGTTCTTTTTTTTTTAAGATTTTATTTATTTGAGAGAGAGAGACAGTGACAGAGATAGTGACAGAGAGGGCACAGGTGGGGAGGAGAGGGAGAAGCAGGCTCCCTGCTGAGCAGAGAGCCCAACATGGGGCTCGAACTCAGGACCCTGGGACCATGACCCCAGCCAAAGGCAGGTGCTCAACCGACTAATCCACCCAGGTGCCCCATATTTCGGGGTTCTTAAGCAAAGCCCCACACAACTACTGGCCAGTCCCCCTCCTGCCTCCTGGTCCTCTTGGCCCTGTGCTGATAAGAGTCGTCACCTAGTGCCTGCGCACCATGAAAACTGAGGGGAAGTGGATTAAGTCCCCGGCGCCCATCTTTCTTCCTCCTCTGAGGTTCTCACCTCAGCGACTGTTTCCTTTGCGACCTTCCAACATTCCATGTGCAGGGCTCGCCCAAGAAAAGTGAGAAGTAAAGCTATAAGTAGTCGTCAGATTGGTTTGGGTTTGTTATTGTGCAAAAATATGCATAACATGGGTGCCTGGGTGGCTGAGTCGCTTAAGCATCTGCCTTCGCTCAGGTCATGATCCCAGGGTCCTGGGATCGAGCCCTGCCTCAGGCTCCCTGCTCGGCGGGGAGGCTGCTTCTCCCTCTCCATCCGACCCTTCCCCCTGCCTGTGAGCTCGCTCTCCCTCTCTCTCTCTCAAATAAATAAAATCTTTAAGAAATATACATAACATAAAGTGTGCCGTTTTAATCATTGTAAAGAGTACACTTTCGTGGCATTAATTGTGTCTATCACCACTATCCCTTTCCAGAACTTTTTCACCATTCCCGAGAGAGATTCTGTTCTCATTAAGCAGTAACTCTCCATCCCCTCAGTCCCCCAGGCCCTGGTAACTACTCTCCTACTTTCTGTTACCATGAGTTTATTTATTCTAGGTACCTCATAAGAGGAATCACGTGGTATTTACTCTTTTCTGTCTGTACCATAGTATTTTTTGAACCAGGAAGACAATGATAGGTGTGGGGACAGAGGGTGGATTGTGATAAATGGAATTGGCCAATGGCCAGTGACATTGTTCTTTTTTTTTTAATTTTATTTATTTATTTATTTGAGAGCGAGAGAGAATGAGGGAGGAGAGGAGCAGAGGGGGAGGGAGAGGGACCAGCAGGCTTTGCACCGATCGCGAAGCCCCATGGGGCTCTATTCCAGGACCCTGAGATCACGACCTGAACGGAAACCCAGAGGCAGACACCCAACTGCCTGAGCCCCCCAGACGCCCCTAGAGAAATACAATAAAAGGTTAGTCCCGCGAAGGTGTGACCAGCAAGCGGTGGGCATCGTGGGGGCCATCCTATGGTCTGTCCAACAATGGGTTGCAACAAGGGTGCAAGCAATGAGGGTAGAAACAGCCGTGGAAGCTGGCAAAGGGGGCATTTTGCTCCTCCTCCGTTGGCCTCAGTTGGACTGAATTCAGTCACCAGACCTGAGAGATGATGGACAGTCAGACCTGTCACCCAACACCATGGGGCAGCGTTTTCCAAAAGCTTTTGATTAAGACTGTAATGAAACCTGGGCTCCTGGCCGGCTCAGTGTGGAGAGCATGTGACTCTTAATCTTGGGGTCACGAGTTCAAGCCCCATGTCGGGTGTAGAGATTACTTCAACAAATAAATACATAATTTTTTTTAAAAAAGCCTGCAATGAAAGAAGATTGAGGGAAAGATTGGTTTCAAGTATTAGTCAGTCATCATCCTCCACCTGCAAATTTCAGTCCCAAAATAACTTGGAAAAAAAATCCTCGGTTATTTACATTTGCTCTCTATTTTTAACTGCCTTTCTGTTTAAAACATTTAATATCTTCTGAAGCCCTATTAGAGCCCATTGAACCTGCAGCAAGATATTGTATTTATTTTTGTAGCTATTTTGATCCTCTCAGAGAACTTTTTGTTTTCATCGGAGCTTTTAGGGAAGGTGAAGCAGGTCAACTTGTCTGGCTGATTTGACAACTGGCTATACTAGGTTCTTAATAAAATGGTGCTAAATTCAGATCTCCTAATCATGTGTCTCTTTTTATGTGGCTCAATTTTTCCATTACTTGAAGTTCCCGATGCTAATAAACCCTAATGCACTATTTTTGGTGGGAATGAATGCATTATGCTTTTCAGAGTTGATGTTTTTACATAACTAGAAAACGTCCTGGAAGAGGAAAAACCACCCTTGGAGGGCATACGTCAATTGGGACTTTTGTTTTTGTTTTTTTGGGTTTTTTTTTCCCCCTACTGATCTAGAGCTGTTTAAGCAGAGAAGCGGTGAGAAAGGTAAATGCAGGTGAGGGAAAAATACGCCTACAGATTCTGCCGGTTTCTACCTTCTGTCTTTTGGGCTACGGGTTCTTTCTACACCTGCTCATTTCACACTCCCTAAGCATCCATTTTCAAAAGGGTCTAATGAAAAAGATGTGTCTGGAAGACAGCAGAGTGACTCCGCAAGCCTCTATAAACAAGTTGCCACGGAGTCGTTTGAAATCATAAGCCCTCATTCAAACCCCAACGAGTACAGGTAAAACTAAGGCACGGCGAGAGAAATCGAAGGTGGTAGCAAACTTCTGCGGGAGGATTGACTAAGACGGAGAATGCAGGCCTTCTCTGGAAAAGTTCCGTGTCCTGATGTGGCAGGTGCATGCATAGGTAAAATATGCTTTGTGTTATTGCGTCTTCAGCGTCTTCAGTGTCCCTCCCCTCCCCCTCCTCTCCACGCCCCCGCCAGGCGCCCTCTTCCTCTTGTCCCCTACACCAGATACTTCTGTGACATGTTACTTTATTCTTTTTCAAGCAGCCTGTGGCACAAAGATGTAGCGTTTTAAGAGCCGACTCTCAGATTACTCGTATTTCCTTCTTGAATGTTTTCTGCTTCTATCCTTCACTGTAGAGGGAAAAAAATACAAAATGTATCTCTTTTCCTTGGTCTCGCCCAGCAGGATCCTTGTCAGCAGCTGACCTGTATTTGTGGGAACAGTACAACCAGGAGGTATGCGTACCTTTCAGCGTGCTACACATAAATCTAGCATTGCTGATCTTTCTTCAGTTAGCGAAGTTGATTTTATTTACTGTTGCTATTAAGGAAAAAAACAATAGTTCTTTGCCCCAAGAAGCTGGAGCAGTGAGTGCTGTGTGGCTCAGGGGACAGAAGTGGCAGACGTCTGCTGGGATCTGAGCACACACGCGCAAGGACGGATGTTTGTGCTGGGTCTCATCGCGCACGTGTTTCTCTTTGCCATCTTGCTATCGCTGAAATTAAAGGGAAGCAAACACCAAGTGGAAGGGCTTTTTGTCCTTCTTCTGCAGTTTAGTGGGGAAATCACTTTTTTTTTTTTTAATTTATTTATTTATTTGACA